>JAWWTY010000001.1:20688407-20765163 GCA_035222235.1 Margarornis squamiger
GGCTCCGGGGGCGGCGGCGCTCGGAGCGGCCGGGCGGGCGGCGGGACCGACCGCGATGTGCGGGGAGCGGCGGCCGCGGGAGCCGGCGGTGAGTGCGGGGGAAGCGCCGTCCCGCGGGGTGGGGGAAGCCCCCACGGGCGTGGGAGGAGGGTCCCTCCAGGGCGCACAGAGCCCGGGCTAATGCCGGCTCAGCCACTCGCAGTCGAACCCTGGTTTTGGCTACTTTTAGGGGAGTTTCTGCCGCCCCCCCGCCTCCGGCCCCCTAGCCCGTCTGACGGGTGGGGACGGCGGGGTCCCCCCCTTGCCGCCCCGTCTCGGCAGGGACCCCGCAGCTAAAAGGGATGGGGCTCCCTCCGTGTCCCTTTCATCCATCACCAGATACCGCTGCCTCTTCGTCCGGGTGTTTCCCCCGGTTCTGCCGCGTCCCCGCCGCTGAACAAAGCCCCTGACCCGCGGGACGGCGGGGGCGCTTGTCCGTGGTCCCAGGAGGCAAGGGAGGAACGGCAGGGCTTGGCTTGGCTTGGTTTTCCATTGTCAATAGTCTACCTGATGGAAGGGAAAACGTCGGACAGAGCTCTTTGTCCGCGCTCCTTTGTTCGGCGAGTGGCTTTTAAGGCTCCTGCGGCTGTGCGAGGGTTGCCGTGCCCGGCGGGGCTGGGTTCCCGGGGCTGGGTTCCCGGCGATGGATGGATGCCCTCTCGGCATCGCTGGAGTTTGGCAAGAGGAACAGGCGTTACGGCTGATCGGCTTGTGGACGGAAATCGAGGTGTTTGAGCTCGGTCTCCCCTGACAGATTTAGGGCTCGTAGTACCCCCCTCGTGTAGCCCTGTCAGGAACCGGGGAGGGATTCCGTGGTGCCCGGAGCCGCGATCTCGGTGGTGAATTCAGCTTGGAGATCAGAGCTTTCTCGGAAAGATACCTGCTGCCCACCAGCAAAAGGAGGAGTGGGCTGGAAACTATAGTCCCCCCTCCTTCTCCTGCTCCAAAGTTGCCTGAGGAATTTCCCCCTGTGCAGAAGTGTAAATACACTGTCTATGCTTGTATCGAGGCTCAAGAGATGGGCTTTCTACTCCTGCCACAGTGCTTGCCTGATCTCGAACACATGGCTTTTGTCACCAGTTCCTTTTCCCCCAAATGCTCATCTTGTCAACCTGTCATCTTGTCCCTGAGCCTTGACTCAGCACGTGCCCGAATCCTCTGTGTCTGCATCTCTAGGGCATCTGGGTGAACATGCCAGTCAGAACATGGTGAATATTTCATCTTTGTGCCACACATTCCCTCTCTTTTGGGGGAAGTGGAACACAAGAGCAGCCCTTTTTGCAAGTTTTCATGTTGATGAACTTCTTAGTTTTGCCTTTTGCTAGAGTCTCATGGATAATATCACCAATATATCACATGGGAGGAGGTAAAGCATGACAGTGCCAAATAGAATTTCAGAGGATGAGGATGGACTTGCTTTCCTTCAGCAGAAGGAAGCAGTGTAGGAGAGATAGAAGATGAACTAATCGGAAGATGGGAGAGTGCCTGCCTTTGCTGTCATGGGGAGGGGTAGACTGAACAAAGAGGAAGAGATTCTTTTAGGGCTGTCAAATAGAAATACTCTATCATTTCTAGATAGTTCATTTTACACAGTTCCTTTTCCAGCAATTTATTTTCTGTCCATTTTGATAAATGCTAAATGGATTCACTTGTGTGTCAACATTTTTACTGAGGGAATGGAAATATTTGCCAGCAACCAGGATGGGAAGAGTAGTAATTTTTTCCATATCAGTTACTGTCTACACTTATCAGACACAATTATTACCCAGCACCTTGAAAGTAGGCAAAGGTACCAGTTGACCACTGTTAGGAAGGAACAAAGCCCATCATGAAAAATTTGAAGTATTTTGTTTGTAGATAGGAGGCTGAGAATGGGTGAGGTAATTATTGCAGATCCATCTTGAGGCTGGAGTTGGATCAGAAGGACTAAAGGGGTTTGGATAGCAAGAGTTTTTTAGTCCTTTCCACTTGAAGATCCAGAGAAAAGCTGAAATAATCAAAGTGGGTGGGGGGAAAGTCCTGGTGATTGTTAATGAAGGAATTATTGCTGTGTTCACTGCACATGGAGTGTATTCTTTCCATTTTTTAAATTTGTTAAAACTGTAGTAGCTGTCAGCATAGGAAGCAGTGTTTCCCATTGAATTGAGTAGCTATAAGACAATGCCCTGCTCTGGGTTTTCAGAGCAGGTGCTGTTCATTTAGGTTTTATTTTAGAGTGCTGGAGCACATGCAAGATGCCACAGAAATCCAAGGGGAGTTTTACTCTGTAGAAAGGAGGTCTTCCAGAGACTGTGGTGTAGAGTCAACTCCATAAATGTGACCACGCTTGGTTTTGTCTTTACCTAGGTCTCATGCAGGTGGGGTCAGTTTTTAAGTGAACCATTCTGTTTAACTTCCTTAATTATAGTAAATAGTGTAACTGTACATATAGTACCCATATTCCTTACTTGAGGGAACACAGTCCTGGGAATTGCTGATAAATGCTGTTGTGTTTGTTCAGGAAGACCCATGAGCTTGGTAGCACAGCAGCCACAGTGGGTGCCACTTGAGCTGTCACTGTCATGATGTGGTTTGCCAAGCATTTAGTTTGGGGTCATGCTTGCTGCCCTGAGAGTGCTGGAAAATGAAGTAGCGTTAAAGAGCTAGAGGGGGTGTTTGGAAATACGGGGAATGCATTTTGTGAAAGAGACAGATTGAGGAGAAATGGAAGAATGAAATGAGAGACAGAAACTGTCAGAATAAGTGGGCACTGGAGAGAACTGATTAACGAAAGGAAGTGGCAATGAAAGAAATCAGCACAGAGTTGATCATGTCAAGCAGGATGAGGAAAAAGGAGAAACTTTTCTCTAAGGTCTTTGTGCCCTTGTTCAGTGACAATTTTTACTCCTGTATGGTATGAATTTGGATACATAATTGTCTTGCACTTGAGCCCTCTCCTGAAATTTTAGATGAAGAAAGTCTATTTCTTGGGCTTCAGGAGTGAGAATTACATTAATCTAGATATTACTATGCCAGCTATGCTGTTTGATTTGTTAGTGGTTTTGTTTGTTAGTCTGCACAATGAGATGTAAGCAGTCAGCCCACCAGCCACCAGCAGAGATTTCTATTTGCCATCTCTGTGTGAAATTTTAAAGTATCAATTTGCAAATCTTTTGAGCATGCTCACATTTTCAATGGGAGTTAATGAAAAAGTGTCAAAATGATACCAGGGAGCTTGTCATTACTGCCATGAAATAAGTCATTGGTCAGACTCTGTAGCTTAACTACCAGAAAGGTGCTAAGATAGAAAAGAGGAGTATGACTGGAGTTAGACTTGTCCTTTGCCAACCCTGTTTTTCTGCATGAAGAAAGGAGTTCATTGTTTTAACAGAGATCTCTTCTAGTACATTTCTACCTGTCGGTGGCTTTTGTTTGGGCAGAAAAGAATTAACTCTCCTTCTTCCTTTAAACTTCTCTTGGTGACCTAGTCCAGATGAAACAGTGGTTTGTATGACTGTAAAATAAGGAGGAGATAGTGCTGTCTACTAAAATAATACAGTATCAGTAGATGCTCTAGTCTCTTGTCCTACCAAATGCATAGGAATGAGGTTAGTTTAATTGAAATGTGTATTTTAACAGTTTCAATTTCAGGTAAGAGTATCTATTATGGCATAAAAGTTATAAAGCTTTGACTTTTCCCCTATAATTTTTATTTGGGTGCACTCAGCAGTTGGTGTCTCTTATATCAATGACTTAAATCTCAATTTGAAGTCACCAAACCACAGTATTTACATGGTAATGAATGTTTTCATTTTGATGCGTATTTAAAATTGTCAGCTGTCATGACCTGATTAAAATGATTACATCTGTCTTCTGGAAAGAGCAATTGATGTGACAATGCCTACAACATCAGTCCTTATCTAATACGAGAGAATCATATTTTAACAGTAAGAATGATTAAAAATGTCTTATTTAGGTGCAGTTTTTCAAGTAGCTAGGGTGGTTATTACAGGAAAATAGAGGGGAATAAAGTTCCTTAAGGTGTTTTCTGTTGCACTGTTTTATTTTTGCTCCCTCTCTAATATCCAGCATGATAATTTCTGAGAGGAAGAGGTAAGCTGTAAGAGCGACTTCCTCTGCCACTCCCTTTTCCACATCGGAAACCTGCAGGATTGCAAACGAGTGACTTAGTCAAATCTGATTCACAGATATTTGATTTTTAATTTGTTTAGTGTTGCTGAAGGTGCCAGTCTGTGAGTTTTGAGAACTAAAACACCCTTTGCCTGTAACCAGACCTTGTGCTCACTTGCATGCAGGGACCTATGTGTTGCAGGACTTATATCATGAAAAGACAGGGACTGAGCGAATTTCAGGGCTATGCTGGCAGGAAATTAGCTGTAGCTCGGGGTCTAATGTGTTGCAGGGGAGCAGGAGGAGGAAATGAAGAAGGATGTTTAAGGCAACCTTTAGATAACAGCTTTGCTGAGTTGCCCAGCTTTAGGCAGAAAAGGCTTTGCTCTCTCTAAAGGATTTGTCACTTCAATAGTTCGTGGGTGCAGAAGCTCCACCAAATTATGCAGGTGCCTTTCTGTGAATATATTGTTTTAGTTTGACAGTGGGCTTCAAGGGGTTGGGGAAAGATGGATTTACACCCAAATGTTTTGGAGGTAACCAATAGATCCCAGTGAGTTTTACTTTGCCGTCAGATTAAGCTTATCAAGACTTTTGTTTGTAAATAAGCAAAGTAAGTTGGGGGAAGGGCTGGAACAGTCTTGATTTAATCAGGAGCAAGTACATTGTCCTCAGAATATGCAGGAAAAACAGTAAATCAGCTTGGTAATGGAACAGTCTATTTATGCATGTAGGTGTGCTATGGGAAAATGAAGTCTCCAGACACTGAAGCTATCAACACTCATTCACCAAATTTGGTCAGGTTGTGAAAATTCCAGAGGCTTTCTTGTTTCCGAAACAGCGTGTCTTTTATTGGAATAGTTGAAACAGACTAATAATTTGAAAACCTTGTTGCAGAACAAATGAAACTCTAATGATGAATGATGTGATGACAGTGCCAGTGATGGGCTTTTGTCTTTGCCCTCTATCACTTGGGATTTGGTCTGTTTTCCAAGAGTGACAATACTCAGCTATAGGAGTTTCTGAGGAGAAGTGTCAGAGATAGTAGAGGAAACAGGAGCTGCAGGGAGCTACCATTAATGTTTCGAGAGAAACTGAAAATGAAAAAACAATGAAGAGCAGAAAAGCCTTAAAAGAAAGATGGCCAAGTTTGAGAGCTTTGTTTAAAGCGGTTTATTTGGAGTCAGAGGAGTGCTTTATCGATACTTAAGACACTGGAACCAACTCCCTTGGTAAAGTAAGAGCAAAGTGTGTGCTATAGCAGTCTCTGCTAAAGGGAGATGGGTATCAGTCCAGGCAGAAGTAAAGGAAGAGGTGAGAAACTTACGTGCTGAGAAAACATCACCCTAAATTTATGGACTAAATGCCGTATAGAGCTGTACCTGTAGCTTGGTTGAGCTGCAGCTTTAGGCTCCTGAGCCAAAGTGTCCTGATTTTGGCTGGGATACAGTTAATTTCTTCCTAGTAGCTGTTACAGCATTGTGTTTTGGATTTAGTATGAGAATAATGTCAATAACACACTGTTGTTTTTAGTTTTTTCCTAAGTGGTGTTTCTGTTAAGTCAAGGACTTTTCAGCTTCTTATGCCATACCAGTGAGAAGGCTGGGGCAGGCACAAGAAGTTTGGAGGGAATGCAGCCAGGACACAGGCTTACGCAAAGGATATCCCACATCATATGGCATCATGCTCAGCATATAAAGCTGGGAGAAGAAGGAAAAAAGGGGTGCAATATTCAGAGTGATGGCATTTGTCTTCCCAAATCACTATTACATGTGATGGAACCCTACTTTCCTGAGGATTTAATTCTTTATTTTGCTTTGCCTTGTGTGTGACTTTTGCTTTACCCATTAAACTGTCAATTAACTCAATCCATGAATTTTCCCTCTTTTACTCTTCTGATTCTCTCCCCCATCCTGGAGGGGAGTGAGTGACCCACTTGGGGGACTGAGTTGCTAGCTGGGGTTAAACCACTGCACAAGGGAAAGGAGTTTTTGCTGCAAAGCCACCTTTGTGTTATAATGTCTTAAAATTGGAATCCTTTGTTAGACTTGCTGCCTGTTTGAATCGTGAATCACTGTTTCTTCTGGCCGTTAGTGAAACAAAACTTAATTTGGTCTGGACTCTGTAGAGATGAAACATGATTGGTAGTGCTGTATACATTCACTTCAGATGACTTTATAAATCCCAGATGAAATCATTTTGCTTCGTTCCAGACAAGGCAGAGTGAGGTATGTGCTCTGTAACGAGAGTCAGCCTTGCTGGAGGCCTTGTTGGAGGCCCTGTATAACCTCATCTGAAAGAACATGATTTCATGAGAGCAGATATACTGTGGATTTTGAACTGTTATCTTAGCTCATTAATTCATTAATTGTTTCTTTCTTTTTTTTTTGCCACACCGGAGAGTTTTTAGCAAGTTCTTCCCCCTACCAAGTCCAATTATTACTAGGTGATGACTTCTCTGATCTTTCATCTTCCATGAAAAGAGATGTGTAATGAGTTCTCAAACTGAAACCGTATAAATATTTAACCTTAAAAAAGACATTTTTCCTTTTAGTTATTAGCAAACCCAGGTGTTCACCAAACTGCATTGAAGATTGAATTTTCAACTGCATAGAAACCATTCCCTTCTAGCCATGCTCTCCTTAATGCTTGGCATATTGATTAAGTGGTAGCCATTATTTCACAAGATAAAAAGGATGGGGATTTTTTTTGGTGATCTGAACCATAAAGCAGCAACATTAGAGACACAGGAAATGCAATTATATCTTCCTTTCTTTTTAACTGACCCTCTTTTCTGCCTTTTAATTCCAAGTTGCCCATATTTTGCTTTTTTCTGTTCAATGATACAGTGACACTTGTTTGAGAACAGTGTGAAATGTTGAGGGTCACTGGTTTTCCGTGTCAAGTTGAACATGTCCTAAAAATTCAAAATCTTGTTTGTGTTCTGGGGAGCTCTGGGCTTGAAGTGCAGTTTTTGAGATTTGAGTCTCAATTTTTGAGATTTCACAAGCAATATGCCAAGATGGCAACGTATTGGCAGGATTAACTGGATTCGTGTACTAGTGCTTCACATCTGGAAGGCAGGCGAAATGCAAGACAGGCAGACAAGTGGCAGAGCCGCTGTTCCCTCTTGCTGCAGTCAGCTGCCTGTTGCCATAGCCCTGTCAGGGGTCTGTGGCCATTCCCCCAGACCTGCTACAGAAAGTCTGGTGCCTGGAATGCTAGGCAGCTTTTGAGTTTGGAGGAGCTGAGCAAAACTTGGAGGAATTAGGGAAGGAGTCTGTCTGTGGGGTGGAAGAGACCCAGCGAGGTAAAAAGGATGGTAAATGTTTTGTGTCAATAGAATAACCTGTTGAACACGAAACTTGGGTTGAAAAGCCCTCTGCTGACCAGGTTCTTTCCCCACCCCCCATTCACTTTCGAGAATTTCAGTCCTGTGGTGCTGGACGGGACGGACATGGTGGGTGAGTCACCTCAGGAAATGTGGCGCTCCAGGGCTCTCCTTCCTCATCCAGGCTCCTTGCAGGGCAGTGCTGTTTGGGGGAACTGTTGATTGTGTGATCCTGGAGGAAACCCACTTCTCACTGTGAGGGGGAGGAGGTGCCTGCTGGCGTGGAAACTCTCTCCTTAGAACTAAGCGGCCTCTGCAGAGAAAGAAAAAGCACTGGAAAGTGAGACCAGTGCAGAGGGATTCCTGGGGGAACAGACCAAAAGGACAGGGACTGGCTTCCCTTTTGAGTGAGCAGCCTTTGAGAAGTAGGTGAGGAAAAAGCCAGAGGTCACAATAAAGGAGTGACTCTACGAGGATTAGGAGTCAGCTTCCTTCTGCCAGGGCTGTCCTCCCAGGAGAATAATATGAAAAAGCACGGCACAGAAAGTCTGCACATCAGAGACCTGGAACCTTGGGGCTATGATGGCTGCAGTTAATTAAGTAGGTGGCTTGTCTCTAGACAGCCCCAGACATCTGTCTCCATTCTTCATTTGTTTTTCTGATGTGTTTCTATTTGCTTGTCCAGAGTTAAAGCCTAGAGGACCTACAGATGGTCACCATTAATTTTGTCACTTGATGCAATTAAATAAAATTTTTTTGTCAACCATTTAAAAACAAATGTGCATATAAAAAAATAAATAAATCTTTTAATAGACCAACTCACTAGAGATCTTCTGTTTGGATTTAGATTTAATTTTAGTCTTTAGTGGCTGGGATTTAATTTTGGCATTTCCTTTAAGCCAAGTCTCTCTTGTAGCCATATCAATTTTTTTGTAATTTTTTTATTTTAAAGAAACTTCCAAGAATCTCTTTGCATTCGTAGTCTGGCTTCTTTGGAAACTCAGAAATCATTGTATGTCAAGACATTTTCTGTGTTTTGGATCACACACCTGGTTTTGCATAGGTTTGTTCATGATTGCAGGATGGTGGTGTTTCATGGGCTGAAACTGGGCTATGGGCTTTCAAAAATAAAGTCTTCAGAAGCAAAGTCCAACCATGTTGATGATTTCTTAAGGAAGCCACAGCGTCACAGACAAAACTCAGGAGCTGTGACTAGTAACTGCCTGTACAGAGTGAGGATCATAGATAATTGCTGATGATCAAATCAAATTATATGTACTTTTAAACTGACAGACCACTTGCAGACAGGTGTTTGTTTTATTTTGTTTTGAGGTTTTTTTTCCCCAGTCTCCACATTAAGCATAGAGTGTCCTTTTCAAATATCTTCTTAACTTTTTCTTTTTTTTTTTTTTTTGTATTGTCTCTGGAAATTTCACCATAAGAAAAGCCGATTGTTGTCTATAGTATAGACTTGAAAAATTGTCTCAGAAGGCATTTCTTAACATGATGTTTGTTTGTTTGTTTTCTTTTGTTCTTTATTTGCAGGTCAAAATTTATCTGGTTCAGTCACATTAGTGTTGTTTTAGCCATCCTGTAGAAGACGAATATGATGCCGAACAGAAGTAACCTTTCCTCCTTTCCAAATGTTGGATTAGGTAATCAGTTAAAATGAAATTTATTTGTAAATGTACTGAGATCTTTCATCATTTCTAATTGATTTTGGCCCTTTAATTCTCCTGACACAGGGATAAGATCAGCGCTCTGTTCTTATTCCGTGCCTAACTCCATTTATGAGGCAGAACAAGGCCACAGCTGTATACGCTATAGACAGCCAACCCTCCCCCATCAGTTTAATGCCTTGCTGGAATAGATATCAGTGACCCCCAGCTAAACAACTCAGGAGAGGAAGAAAAAGAATGAGGGGGGGGGGAAAGAGAATAAAAAACCCCTGGAAGAATTTCCTTCTGTAGCTCCAGGCAGCAAATACTTTGCTAAACAGAGGACCCTTGTGCTGTGTGCGAAAGCTTGGGCTGACCTGGATGCAAAATGGGTTCAGGGCACGTCACATCTCGATGCTCCTGGTCTCGGTCTCTATGGCTGCATGCTAAGACAGTCTCAGCCAGGTTGTGTAATGCATCCTGGCATATTCATAAAGTCTCTACCCGAACATTACCCTAAAAATAAACAAAACGAACAAGATACGGTTTGTGGGAAGCAGCTATAATTCATCGAAACATGTGCTGTTGTCCAGTTGGGATTTAATGGTATGATTGTGGGCACTGGGGTGCTGGAACCAAAAACACAGAGGGACTAGCATAAGATATAATACAGAAAAGCTGAATTTTAGTGGCTACTTGAAGGTATCGTGCCTTGTTTATATTTGAAGTACAATGAACCCTTCACTGCTGTGGTGAGCAGGCATGAAAGTTTCCATGAACTAACTTGTTTTTTGGCAAAAGCATCCAGTCTTTGTACAATTTAATGTGACCTCGTGGTGTTGCAAGAGAGTAATAAGCAATTATTAATGTCCTATTAATGTGTCTGTTAAGCTATTTATATAGGAGCCAGTGGAATTTATTCAAAAATATTTGAACTTTGTCTGTGTTCAAGTTAAGCTTTGGACAGTACAATTTTGGTATGAGATTAGATTTCAATTTTAGGAGAGATTTGGAAGAGAGGAGGAGAGAGAGAGATAAAGATGGAAATTAGGTTCGGTTCCACAGTGGAAGGCTAATGGAAGGCTAAATATATAAGGCATATACATTGTGCTTTATATCTGTGTTCTTAAATAACTTCTACATCTTATTCTTTTTCCTTAAAACACCACTAATAGGATGAATACTTGATTTTCCAAATGATGTTGTCTTGTCCTGACGGGAGTGGGCCATGTTCCTCCTTTTGTTTATTTGAACTTTGTCATTGCTGTTATCAAAGTTTATGAAAGTAGCTAAAAAAATATCAAGTAAAATGTCACATTATAAGAAACTGCAGTTTCCCTGCTCAAAGTGGTGATGGTTTGACGAGAACTCTGTGAAGTCACTGGTTCAAAGACAACTTAGATAGCTGTATCATCATAACAAATGCATTAAAATTATAAATATAATATAAATCACATAATCTCAGCCAGTATAAATATTAAATTCTATGTACTAGCAAACTTAGTTTTGAAGGTGCAAGTTAATGTTTTCAGCCACTACCAGAGCTTGTAATTAGCAGCTGCTTAGCCAAGTCCACTGTGCTCAAGAAGGTGTTTGATTTTATTTTGATGTGTATGTTTTGTAATGCTGACTCTTTTATGTTCTGCTTATTAATGGTTACTTTGTTATTAAACTTACGGGTTTTTTCCTTAAGAATTGAGGAAAATGTGTTGTTGCGTACTTGGACTTACGCAGTTTGCACAGAGGCAGCCTGTGTAACAGAGGTCTATTGATGCCTTGGACAGCAATGAATTCCATGGGATTTTGCCTTATTAGCAAAGAAGGTCCCAGAAACAAGGACCTGCATGAAGAATAAATTGCCACCTTCCACTAGATATCTGAACCTAGGGATCCTCAGTGAAACCAGATCATATGAACTCTGGTGGGGGGCAGGAATCCCAAGTTTTGTTTCCAGGTTCATATAATTGCCTGAAGTGGTACTTGGAAGAGTACTAAAATCTTGCCTCTGAGGATTTTAAGGGCACTTTACACATTAGGTTTTCCTGCTGGGTGACAAGCTGAAATTATGTTTCTCATGAGGTGTGTGGAGTCACAGGTGAAATGTGACTGAACCAAGAGTAAAGCCCAGATTTGATCCTTATTTTCAGAAGCAACACTCCCTGGCACTGCAGGAACTGACACTCAAGTGCTTTACTAGTTTGAAGCACAGCCTAGCACATCTCAGGAGCTGCTGTAAACGTTAATGGTGCCATACCTACATCAGCTGAGGTCTAAGTGGGGGCCTGCTGGGGGTCCTGTTTATCTCCTGCAGTCACTGGCACTGTCAGGAGCTGAATTCCTTTATTTCCATTCGGCAAAGTGGAGCTCAGTACTGTAGGCTAGAGCTTGACACATCATTGAACAATAACATCCACCACAGCAAACGCTTTTTTGGTCTGTTTCCTCGTCCAGAATATAAATTGTATTTCTGAACATGAAGCATTAGGACCTGTAACCTTAACCCCCATCAGTGTTTTTATTAGTCATGTGGGTTTGTTGTTTTGAATGAAGTCATGGAGCGTAGCATTATACTTCCTTAAGGTTATCTTTTAACCAAAGTGCTCTTTGGAGATGTAGTTACAGCTTTGTGTTTTAAGAGCAATGAGCTTAAACACCTTGAAAAATGTGCCTTGGTTTTGTACTTTCTGATTAAGCTTTTCAGGATAATCCACAGAGTAAGGAAAAGTGCAACAAACTCCTACTGAGCTTTGAATTGAGGTCCTTAGTGTATTGGGCTCAGATGCTCTAGCTGCACAGGTTAAAAGGTGATCTAGAGCAGTATCTTATGTCCTTGGCCCTGGGAGACCCGAGTTTGGTTCTTGATTATGCTGTCTGCTTTGCATCTTCTCCCTGAGCCTTAGTTCCACGGCAGTAATACATCAGGACAGTAATGCTTCCTTACTTCATGGACATCTTAAGAGGCTCAGAATTACAAAGGCTAACCCACACACTCCTGCAATGGATAGGACAACAAAGAAAGAGTCTAGCCTCTTTCCAACTGTGTTGCTGATTTGTGGTATGAATTTGGTGATATCCCTCTACCTTTTTCAGTTTCCCATCTTTTGCAAAAAAAGAGATGGGAAAATTGTGCATCCCCTCCTTTACTTAATGATCTGAGACACTTTTATTACAAGCACAGTAATTATTACAAGAAGTGTTCTTTTTAAGTTAATATGAAGACATGCACGTGCAAGAGGCTACTTACTTGCTAAAAACTTTGTTTTCTTGTTTTGTCTTCTTTACAGATTCCAGTAAGATTATGGCAGAGCATAGCCACACACAAAAACAGATGGAATTACAAAATGCTAGTTTGGGAAAGGGTTCTGTGGCAAATTCCCTTGAAAATGGTCTACAGGATATTATGGAAAACCTCAATATGAAGAAATATTCATCAACTCTCAAATTTAAAACCAACGGGGACTATGCTGGCTCTTATTTAACCCTTTCACAACCTATGCCCATTAAACCAAATTCTTCCTCCAGTGTTAAAAATACACACTCTATTAACAAAATTCAAGGAGGCAAGCAGTTCCCCTGTGAAAGCCCATATCTTCCAGATAAAAGCATCTCTGTAAAGCATTTGGGTTCCATATCAGGTCCATCTCCATCCCTCAGTGGGTACGGTTTAGGAAGGACAGACTTTGATATTCATGCCAGCAGAGAAAATGAAAAATCCCTTGGACACATGGATAAGTTTCACTACTCAAAGTACAATCAGAAAAATAAATCTTATGACAACATCTACTTCCCAGGAATGCTGGAGACAAAGAAGATCTCAGGCTCTCTTCTGACTATGTGGAATGGAAGCTCGGGGAATGAGCTGATGCATTCACCTGTGAGCAATTCTGGGGCAGCCAGCATGCCTTCTAGCCCAAAGCAAGGTAGGAGGATGAATGCTGAAAACAGCCTGGCCCCTCACATAAAGCCACTTAGGTACAAGGATGTGATGATGGAAACTCTAGGTTCACGGCCTAGGAAATACTCTGGTGGATCTCTAAGTCATATGGGAGTGTACAGTCGTTCCCTACCCAGACTTTATAAATCAACAGAAAACCAGTTGGTGCCATTAAGTTTGCCCCCCAGAAGCTCTCTGGGAAATAGTAAAAGGAAAAAACTTGGAGAAAAAGATCTACCTCAGAATGCTCTAGATGCTGATAATTACCTGAATTTTTCTTCTTTCAGCTCAGGGGTTTCACCACATGCAAACTCTGTCTCTGGAAGTAATCCTTATGTCAGTTCAACTCTTAGTGTTCCTCCAAGCCCACGAATTGCTAAAAAAATGCTTTTAGCACCTTCTTCCCCATATCTGCCCGATGATTTTGAAAGACTTGGGCTCTCAGGAACAAATCCCAGTAGTTCTTTCTCCCCAGTGGATTTTGACAGGTCGTTCTCTGTCCGAAGAAACCTTTCCACCAGTTCTATGGAACTTGATGACCCAGATCTGGAAAGTTACAGACAGACACCAAATTCTCTGCAAACGTCCATGCGAGAGCGGAAGAACAGCATTAGCTCGATTTCAGGAAGAGAAGACCTCATGGACTATCACAGGAGACAGAGGGAAGAGCGACTTCGGGAGCAGGAGATGGAACGGCTGGTAATTTTATTTCTCCTCTTAGTTTTTTGTGACATTTAGCATTTGCAAAATGTCCATCCCAGGTACCTTTTTCATAGCTAGATAGCAAAGTATAGGCTCCTCTGCTCGGAAATTCGGATGTTAACTGCTTCAGATACCTCATTTATTATTGTGGTGCATGAAGTTAACACTTAAATAATGTGCTGCAGTAACAGATTGGATAGACAGTACTATTCAGCCATCCTAAAAAAATATTGGAACCCATGTAAATTGCACTCACTTATCCTACCTGCTCTGTTATGTCTATGTACATAAAACCCACAAACTACACTGCAGGGATCCAGGACTTTAATTTAAGATGATGGCACTGTTTTGTAGTAAGCGGGCAAAAAAAAGGGGGATTCCACTCTAAGCTGCTCAGCTGTGTGTGCTGTGGAGTTAGGTATACATTGGTGTGGGCTCAACACCCATCAGTAGAGCTTTTTCTGCTTAGTTTTCATTTTTCCTCCTGAGTATTTTCATGAAAATACAAGAAGCAAGGCCTCCTTGCTTCTCCCCTTCCCAAAATGGTGAGTAGCAGAGGGGGGCAGAGTTTCTTTGCCTCTAGTCAACGTAAAGTAGTGCATACTGCTTCGGTTTGGGATTAAACTTGGTAGTAAAATGTAATTAATGTATTATAGAAGCAAATCTTGAGTAGGAAAAATAAAATGGTCTTCCTCACACACAAAGGTGTTTGAAACAGCTTCTTATTGAAACTGTCTTTGGAGGAATACTTCGTAGTTCTTCAAAGAAGGTTTTCTAAGTGGCTTCAGGAGTCCCTGACCCTATTAACATGCATTCGTATTTTCTGATTTTGTCATCCACATAGAAACAGAGGTCATTAGATGGGCCAATTGGTATTCCTGCATCTTAAATTTGAGACATTAACTTTACATTTTTGTGCTTTAATTCAAATCCTTATGAATTTGAGCAAAATGGCAATAGGATACTCTTAAACCTGTCTAGTTTGCATTGAGACAGCAAGCCTGCAGGAGAGTTCACTTCCTGGGCAGGCTGTGGGTGAAAAGCTGCAGGGAGGCAAAATGCAGGAGTAGTGGGAATGTGGCAGCAGGAGCTGCCTGTAAAGGGCCACTAGCAATGACCCAGCACCCATGCAGAGCCACTGTTCCCATGTCAAATTGCACAAGCAGGCAAGTTCAGCTAAAGAATTGTAACCTATTCAGATGTCTCCCCTGCCCTGTCTCACCTGTGTCCTTGAGGCAAGTTGGTGAGGAACCTGTTACACGGGCAGGAGCCTTCCTTTTCATCCCTAATCCGTTCACTGCTGTAGTTTATAAGATACACACTCTTGGCTGCAAGATGTGAAAATGTTCATCTTTGCCTGCTCAAAGCCAGGACTGTAGAGTTGAGGGGGTGGCAGGCACTGCCCCTTCCATGCTCCGTGAGTGTCAGGGCGTATGTGCCCCTGCCCTGCTTTGTTCCCCAAAACCTCTGCTGGCTCCCCGTGAAGTTGCGGCTTCTTGGGAAGAGAGACTGGGATCCCCAGGGTGAGAAGGACCAGCTGTGAGTGGAAACAGCTGGATGGCTTAGGAAAGGTTGTGAGAAGCATCAGAAGAAATGATGGTGGGTTGTTTCTCTCTCTTTTTGCTGCCTTTGTCTTGCTGTTCCTCTGCTCCTTTTGGAAATCTCCTTCTTTCTCCCTAGTCCTGGTGTTTTGTGTTTGCAAAGTGGTGATTGCTTCTTTGCTTCTTATCAGAAGGTTTTCCAGACAGTCATGCTGTAAAACCTAAGATAACCAGTCATAAAAGCAACGTATTTGTATTTCAAAGAGAACAGCTTTTTTTTTTTTTTTTTTTAATTTGTGATGAGAGATGAAAGATATGGGGTTGTTTCACTTTTCAGCAGTGCTAAAATTGCTCTGGTTTTATATTTGGATGTAACGGCTACATCCTCTCCCACCTCCCCAGTATTTCTTCTCTTGCTGAATAATACTTCCTTCAAGTCCTGCTTCCTTAAAAAGAGAATTTGCACACTGTTTTTCCAAGCTTGTTAAATTTTTTGAAAGAAAAAAAAAATGTTTTATGTCTTGCTTAAAATTTGAATATGAAGGAACTTCTTCCTGCTTGAGTTCATCTTATACTCAAGATCCTTAATAGCTTTTTAACTCCCATGTTAGAGCTATCTGGTAGAAGAGGGGAATATCTGGAGAATGCCTCCTTTCAATGGTTTGAGTCTGAAAAATGCCATAAACTTTCCGAGAAGTAGAAATATATATTAAAACAAAAATCCACACATCAGCTCTTTGTACATGAAGGTCTGTCCTGTTTTCTTATTTTGGTTTTATTTTTGTCCTTCTGTGTGAATCCCTGTCCAAAGCATGGTCAAGGATCTGTCGAAACAGGGTCTTGATCTGTTTAGCCTGAGCTTCCAAAGAACTTTTTTGTTTGCTCTTGTGTACTGACATGGACAAAGGTTAGAGATCCATGTCTGTTCAGGTCTCTCTTTTTTGAGTGGTGGGGGAAGGTGTGAATAGAAAAACGCAACTAAACAGGCACTCATGGGTTTCAAAACTGTGTGATCTGAGTTTTCAGTGCTATGTAAAAGTTCAGGTTGAGTAGCTGATAGGTAAATGGCAGGGGAAATGTAGCCCCTCTGTGTACAAGTGTCAGACTCTTCCATACTGGGCTTTTGAAGAAAGGGAGGTGGAAAAATAATGTAGGACTATTCAGAGAACTCCACCAGAAACATGAATCTCCTTTTTAGAGGACTAGAGCGCTCTGTGGCTCAGATACGAAGTGGAGAGTATCTTTGCACCAGTGCCGGCCCTGCTGGCACTGGGTATTTTGGGGGTGTTGTGTTTGATAACTTCTATTTACTTCTGGATTTTTTTAATGCACTCATTGTAATCTGACCTGCTGTCTGCCCTTGAGCTCTTCTGTTTACTTTAACTTGTTTTTCTTTTCTGTATAAATTATTATATGAGTTTTACTTGTGCTTAGTTTGCTTAAGTGACAGAGGCTCCTCTGGAAGTTTGCATTTTGAGCTGCTGCTACAGCCTGCATATGAAACCAAATTATCTGCTGTCATTGCCCAAAAAACAGAAAAGCCATGTATGTACTTGAGTAGGATTTGGTCTTTCTCCTTATCACTTTCTCTAGATTTGCTTTCTATGCCTGGGTTCACTCAAGCTAGCTGAAGGCTGATGCCACTTCTATTTTGCCAGTCTTCTTCCTCTGTGATTTGAAGAGTGGGAGGAACTGGAATTCTCATTGCTGCCATCCCTCTGATGTTACTACTGGGGGCTGATGGTCTGTGAGAGCAGGTGGGACACCATGGGATTGTTCCTGGAGCTGGCACAGGCAGCAGGCTGGTGGGTCATGGTCTGCTTCTGCTTCCTCTCCAGCCCAGCTGACCGGACATTGCATTGTGGTGTAGGGGTGTTTATACAAGCTGTACACAAGTAGAAGTCAGAGTATCCATTGCTGATGCTAACCCAGGAGCCTTATAAACAAAGAAAAAAATTATCACTGTGGTCTAATATTCAATGTGATTCAGTTAGCTTTTTTTTTTCTTCTATTTAGAGAGGAAATCTCACTCCTTTTTTCCTGTCTGAGATGAAAGCCCAGTTGTGGTTGCTGCTGGAACTAAAAGGCAGTCTTTCTCTTTGGCACATGGGGAAGTCAGGGGTGGAACAGCACAGGCAACACAGCTGGGTAGATATTGAGGGCCATCTGTTTTCTTTGATAGCCACTCATTTGAAAACATTGAAGTTGAATTTTCTACTGCTGGTTTTTAGGCAGTACAATGTATTTCCTCTAGATGGTGGTAGGTACTTAAAAATTACATGTGCAGTAACTGCCTGAGGCCCTCCTAGGCCAGCTGTCTGTACAGATCTGTAAACGTATTCATGTTAATGAGGTTTTACTGGGTGCAGGAGTTGTACTGGGAGAGATTTCAGTTTATCAATGCCTGAACAAGCAGTAATAAAATTCAAGGAGCTTATTCCATAGTCCACTTTTTCAAAGTCAGAAGAGCACTGAATTTTGTTTGTTTATTTAGAAGTAGGGAATAATACAGAATGTCCCTGTGCCTGGTTTGCACTGACCTTTTACAATTTAGTAAGATGTGCTCATTGTGAAAGGAAAATGAAATAAAAATATTTCTGAGGTTTCAAGATGGTAGTGCTTTAGAATCATGTTTAATAGAGCTTATGTAAATCTTTCATAAAGCTTGCAGAAAACCTCATATGCATGTTTTATAAATTTATATTGGTACTGTGTCTTTTTATAGACCCTTTAAGCATAAAGTACTCAAGCTGTATGTAAAACTGTAAATGATTAGCTCTGACAGGAACCCCAGCCAAGTAGACAAAGGCTAGCTTCAAGGCAGTTTTTCCCACCACTAGTATTTGAGAGTCTCTGTAGTGTTACAGAATAGCTACTTAACATCAATTTAGTTTTGTAATTGAACAGAATTCCCTGCAGAATATAACTAATACTGATGACTCCATAACTCTTCAGGAACATTCAGTTTCAACTGTGTTGTAAAACATTTCTGTGGGATCTTTAATAAGCCAAAGTGTTGATTACATATGCTTAATTTTTGAGGCTATGTTTTATGCAAACTAATAGTATGGGCCAGGAAGAAATCAATTTCAGGAGACCTATTCTCATTTACAGAACTTAAATACTGCACTGGAGCTCTAATCTTCAGGCTTTTGCCTTCAGTATGATTTGAAAAGGAGCATCTGCATAGGTACTATAGGGACAAGAGAGTTCTGTGCTGAACAATATTGTTATTTTGGAAGCCGATGACATTTCCTCAGGGGCTAAATACATGGCTGCAGGTACAGGAGCTGGTTCTGCAGAAAGTCATCTGCTCAGCTCCTCCCTGAAGGCTGTCCCTACTCTGTGCCACTGATCATTCCTCCTTTTACCAGTCTGTTTCTTCTGTGCCTGTACTGGGAAGGTAAGGAGGAGGCAGACCTCTTCCTCTGCTGTGATCTGGGGTGGTCTTTCCACAGTTTTTCTCTCTGCAGGTGCCTCTGCTGTCAAAGGCTGCCTGGGAGAGACAAGACACTAAATACAGGCACTTTTTCTGAATTCTGTGCTGCTAGTGGTAGCCTCAGAGCCAAAACACTAACTGTAGCAAAACAAGGACTGAAAATGGGAAAATAAATGAGGTTTGAGTGAGAAACTGGTGCAAACTGGAGGGAAGGGGAAGAACAGTTGGCAAACTCTTCTCAGACCCAGTTAAAGTTTAGCTTTGAAATAAGCTCCTTAGAAATGCAGGAAGAAAAGAGAAAGCTTCTCCTGCCTCTTGTCTCTGGGGCACTGCCCATGTCTCTACGAAAGAAAGTTTGGGGAGTTTCTGCAGTTCTCCTCCCCGGTCTCTCTGCCTCTTTCCCCACTATTCATTTTGAGTAGCTGCTGCTCTAGACTTTTGCTTAGAAGGTGGTTGTTTGCCTGCATGAGCAACAGCAGAAAAGTGCTGTTCTTTGGTAGCTGAAAAGAGCAACAGCCTCTTCTTCAGGCAAAAGAAACCTGGCTGCTTGGACTAGCTATAATTCATGTTAGTGGTTGTCACAAGGGATAGACTGCACATGTATTTTTAATGACATTTGAGATTATCCAGTTGCTAATGGCACTTACCTAAAAAGCTTCCTGCTTGCCACAGCTGATTAACCAAGTCTTGCCTTGATGTCTAGATGCAGCGTCACCTCTATGCATTTGTAGAATCCATAAACATGATACACAGCAGATGAACAAATCCAGGAATCATCACATAGTTACTGTTAAAAAAGTGGGATATTTATCTCTGCTGTTTTGGAAATTTCTTTTACAGTATGTCAGGGATGTCTCTTAATGTCATTGTTAATCAATAGCAGAGGAGAGCTACTATCTCCTTACCCACCCTTCCCCTTCAGCACCTAAATTTGCAGCCACCCATAGGTGATGTATAGCTTTATCAAAGCCAACAGTAGTGAAACTGCTCAGGCAGAAAGCTCACAAGACCTGCTACCCCTTTTTGTATAGGGAAGAGAACCACAGAAAGTACACAGAAATGTTTTAGTCTGTTAGAAAGAACATTTTATGGGAAAACAGATTGGTAGGCTTATAAAACTTGATTCAACACTCCTCCCTCCTGCCAGAGCAAATTTTAAACCCATTTCCTGCTTTTGACATACCTTTTTCTTTCCCTCTCCTGTGTTCAGCATCACAAATAACTTCTGTGGCATTTCTTGCAAAATTGTAAACTGGATTTTCCATAGACTACTCCTTTTGTACTTTTCTTTGCAGGAATACTTCCCTAGCTTGCTGCTTCACTGAGAAATTTATGCTGGAAACAGTTAAATGCAGGTGTGCTGAAGCTGGAATGAGTTGGCTGAGATGAAATGATGAGAATAGAGCGTATAAAATAACCACAGACCTTCCTGTCTGTAAGCTTCTCAGCACATGTCAAAATAGAAGTGAGAGATATCAGTATTTCTGTAATGTGTCTGAAAGCTCATCAGGAATTTTTTGAAGACTGGCAGAGGTTTTTCTGCAATTTTTAAGCCTTTTCTGAGCATCTGAGACTTGGGGGCTAAAAGAAAGGACAGGTTTGCAGTGAGCACCCCTCACCTGAGCACTTCTGCTGGGATGAGCAGTGGCCATGCTTTGAAATTTGCCATTTCCTATTATTGGCAAGGGGATGGAGGGTTGATATGGGGTAACCTGATATAGGCTGTTGTTGCAGGGAAGGATGGGACCTCATGTCCTGATGCCATGTTTCCTGTCTATAACCACTATGAGAGGCCTGATGCCGTCACAACAGGGAGAGCTGCATAATTACTGGCAGTCCCAGCCAGCACTTGCACAGCACTTTAGGAATTGAGTTGCGTGGCCAAAAGACTTAGTAAGAGGGAGGATAGTGGCACTGGAGGGGTAAGGAAAGAGTCTTAGGGTCTGGCAGTAGTTGCCTGGAGGGAACAAAGCTTTCAAGAGTTATAATTATGTTGATCATTTGGTATTGAAGGATGTCTGCAGAATCTGCTGGACCTATTTTGTGGAAAAAAGAAGCTTGCAATTGCTGCCCCAGGCTCCGTTATTTCAGCAGCTCATCTCTGCTGGTGCTTCAGGAGGCTTCAGAGGAAACCTGGAGTGGGAACCTGGGAATAAGCTATCCAAAGGCAAAATTTCTCTCTCACAATGCTCTCTTGTTTGGGTAGTGCTTAGAAATGGGTGGGTTGTGATCGGTTCTCCAGCTCAGAAATAGAGCTCTTTGCTGTGGGTGATGTGGGGTGATGTGAACTTGTGGTGCTTACAACCAGGTAATCTCTTGGTAGCTGTATAAAAAGCTGAGTGATTGTAAACCAGTGTTAAATTTTCATGCAATCAAGTGGCTTGCTGCAGGGAAAGGGCAGGCAATGCATTGCCCCAACTGCTTTGCTTGATCCTTGTTATCAGTTGCTGTTTGGCATAGGGAGTGTTAGAGCTGTCAGAAGTTAGCTGCTTTGCAAATCCTGTTTGCAAATCTAATGCCAGGTAGAGACTGGAAAGAGAACATCTCTGTAGTGATTCCTGGGGAAGGAGGCTGAGGATGTTGGGGTTTTGGCTTTCTTTTTAAATGCTAATAAAACTAAGAAGGATTTCCTAGAAATCAGAAATGAGATCATTAGTTCAGGTATTAATGACAAGCTTGGAGCTCTCACAGTGGTCTTTTTTCCAGCAAAAGTTTCAATAGGCTTATGGTAAGCAATTTTTTTTATTTACTTTTTGTTTAGCAAAAGTAACATGAAATGACATTAAATCATTACCTCTGAAAAATGAAAAAGTAAAAAAATTTCATCTGAAAAAGAAGTTACAGGAAGCTATGCATACAGTAAAATAAACCAAATATAGCTTTCTGCTAGTTTATAATAGTATCATAAAGGTCTAGAAATGCTGCAGGAATTAAATGTTTATAGCAACTTGAAGCATGTCAAGTTAAACTGGCATGGATATTCATAGTCTCGTGTTTGAAATGTTGGTATGAATCCATAGGGAATTTGAATAAACTGTTAAATAAAGATTTTCCCCCATTCTATGCATTTGACAGCTGTTGTGTTAAAGATGTGATGCCTGATTTTTCTCTTAATGCTCCTAAAACTGTGTGTTTCAAAATGTGGGCTAATTCTTTCAAAAAGGGGAATCACAGTTAACAAAATGGAAGAATCAAAAAGAAAATCAGGAACGAGTGAGTTCATGGAAAATCTGTGCTATATTTTGTAGCTTGGTAAGAATATAGCATAAGTATGCACTGGAACAATTAGTGATTTATGCAGTGAGACCACTGGACATGTGTACGTACAAACGGGGTGTGGAGACAACAACCTGAATAAGAAGTTTAAAAGTACGTTTCACAGAAATGAATAGCTACTTAAATACGATGTCCTAACATTTATCTTTCCAATATAGGACATTTTAGTATTTTTAAATTATTCTCCCATGTTAACTTTGATCCACCATCTTGCACTACAATTTATTTATGTATATATATGTTTATTAGCTCTAAGTGATAGATGGACTTTACATGGACTTTAATCCTTCACTCTAAAAAAAATAAAAGCCCAAAACAAACAAACAAAAACCCAACCCAAACAAAACAAAAAACTTGGCAAACTTTTTTCAACTTCATCTTTACTTTAGTTCACGTGACACTCAGTGCTATTATCTTTTTTAAAACTAGGAACGACAGCGGCTTGAGACAATCCTCAATCTGTGTGCAGAATACTCTAAATCCGATGGCAACCCTGCTGCAGCTACCACAGTTGCTGATGTTCAAAAAATTAACAAAGAACTTGAAAAACTTCAGCTCTCTGATGAGGATTCAGTGTTTGAAGACTCCCAGATGAATCTGGAAACGAGGTTCAGGGGCCACTTGAAATCATCTGCAAGTGATTCAGATTTCTCAGAGCTGAGCAACCACAGCCGAGGCACTGCTGCTTACCTTCCCTCCAGAGGATTGAGAGCTGATGAGCACTTCAGTGAGAGTGGAAAGCCTCCACCTTTTCCTGCTCCCAGCTTCCTCAAGGATGCCACTGAGTCATCCTACCTAAGCATCACACCAAAGGTAACGCTCTGTAGAAACAGAGAGTATAAACAGGACTTTGCTGTTTGAAATCCTCCTCTAGGCTGTCCTGGCAGGGACTGTGACTAGGCTGGCTTAGGTATGAGAATTAACCTCAGAACTCATACAGTTTTATAAGCCAGCAAATGTAGAAAATACGGCCAGCAAAATGTAGCAGCCAGCACATGATTATTTGTATTTTGTGGAATCTAATGTTGATGGAATTTTGGTTTTTTTTCAGAGGGATGTTCATTGCAGGAGGAGTTTTAAGATTTTCAGAGAGGGAAGGATTTGCTTGAGCAGTTATAGCTACTTGAATTTGGGAGCTCTGTTTATCATCCTGGGCTGGAGGAGAGAAGGGAAGCTCTGCTGTTTTCTTCCAACCTGAGGCTCCTGTTTTCTATAAGAGGAGTATGTTTTCTCATTGTCAAATCAGAACAGTCACATGGAAGGTTGTTGTGTGAGCTGAATTTACTGTTCTGTCTCTTTTCCCAGGGTTGGACTTCTGCCCCTTGTTGGATCAGCTATTGTCTCTTGGGGCACATGGCAGCAGCCAGCCTCCTGCCCCTCTAACCCAGCTCCTGCACTTAATAAACTGCACCTTCTTTCCTGTGCACTTCACACTACTGTTTCATTACTGAAGAGAAACATAAGCTAATGGCGTTGCTAACTATTTGCTTCCTAGAGCAGCAGCGGCCTCCTCTGTGCTGGGATAGGAGCTTTTCCTTTCCTTGGGGCAGTTCCTAGGCTCTGCTGTGCCAGAGCAGCAGCACCAGCAAATCCCGGGGACAGGCAGTGTGTTAAATAACTCTATTCAAGACTTAGAATCAAGAGCATAATAAGAGCAAGCAAAGCCATAAAAGCATGTTTCTGCTTAACATTCACACCTTTAAAATACTTTCTCTTCTCTTTGCTGTTATTTACACACTGTATGATCTTCAGCATGGTTACATGCCTGACATGACTTGTATTTAACCCCTGCTTAACTCACAACTTAATAGTCAATAGAAGTGTGTGTGTGTGTAGAAGAAGAAAGAGGTGTGATAGAAAAACATTTTCTCTTCTAAAAGGTTATCTCTCTGGAAATGTGTCTGCCAAGTCTTCTGGTGTGAAATTGTGTTGAACAGAAACGTGCTATTATGGCTTTATTTGTCTTTCCATGTGGAAAAGGTGGTAGGACATTTCGCTTACAAATTGCTGTGGTCTTGCATTTCTTTCCTATTTATTCCTTTCTTCATGCAAGTTAGAGATCCTATTATAAATCCTTATTAGGAAGTTGAAATCAAAGATGTTTTGTCAGCATTATGCAAACAGAAGATCGGACAAAAAGAGGCTTTCCTGCTAGGATTACTATAGCTAAATCAAGGAATACCATTCGTTTATTCATTGTAAAGGGTGTTCTGCCAAGCTCTGAGAAAAGCAGTAGCAAGCAACAACTGCATTAATGAAACACAGCTCATTGTTTTAAAATATCGAGCTGAGATTTGTTCAGGCTAAAATGCCTGCTCTCAGAATAGCCATTCAGTAGCTGAGCTGAGCCTCTTTTGAGTAAGGTTGTGAGGTCCAGTGGTTACTGTAAAGCCGTACACGCACCCCACTTCTAATTCTGACTGGGGACAATGCGTGAGCAGCCTTACTGGAGTAATTGGATCACAAACCCCTAGGGTCAGGTGAACATGAAGAATGCATTTAAAACTCAATACTGTTTGATGTAGCATTGGCTGCTGTAAGATCACAGGTATTTTCTTCATAACGTTGTTTAATTCTTGGCACAGTTATCTAGTAAGTAAATGGCAATGAAAAGAACATTAAGGGTGCTACTTCCTGAGTGCTATCTGGGGAGACAGAACCAACTTTTTTCCTTTTTTTACGTGACCTGCCCATCTTAATGGCTGGTTATGAAGTGTCCTCCTGGCTTCTGTTATATGAACAGCTGAAATTTACATAAAAAGCGTCTTCATCTATCTGTGTTATTTTTATAAGGGAAAAATTGGATTTTTACAACCTAAATAGCACAGCATGTAAAGTATTTTCAAAGGTTAAGTTTTAGTAATTCCTTTAGAATGAATAGTATTTACTGTTAAGTATAGTATTTAATTCCCAACGCCTGGAAGTAAAGTATCATGTTTGTTTCTCTTGTAAACATTCTAAATATAGAAATAGCAATACAGTAGATGACAAATATGTAATGGGTTTAAAAGCAGCGGTACTGTTCTTGTCTAAGATGAAAACTATACAAAAGGGAGAAGAAAAGACAGTGTTTAACTCTTTTTCTGATGAACCTCTTGTGATGTGCAACTGCAGATACCAGAATGCAGCAGTGATGAACAGAGAAGGCAGGAGCTTGGTCGACTGGAGGAGGAGCGCATAGTAATACTAAACAACTTGGAAGAACTTGAGCAGAAGATCAAAGATTTAAATGACCAGATGGATGAATCCTCAAGGGAGGTATGAAATATGTTTTGGTGTTAAGTGTCTTGGTTGTTATGTATGTGTACATAGCACAAGTCTGATGGGTTCAGCAAGTATATAGTGAACTCGTGGATATATGAAGCCTTCATATTCTGTACTTTTTACCAGGTTTAGGCACAGAATCACAGACCTGGTGGTCTCCTATTATGAAGGTTATTTTTCCCCAGCTTGGAAATGGTATGATGCTCAGGTTAGCCTTTCCCAGCTGTAACCATTACACTCCGAAGTGGAATTGGAACAGTGTTGCTTGTTTAATGGTCACCTAACTGATCCAAATACCTTGTGTCACTTAGGAGTTTTATGGTGGTATCTCCTGTGACTGTTTAAAGAGAAAGGAAGTGAGACAACTTCCTTTCAAACCTCCTTGGCTTTACAGTGGCAAGGGTGTGTTGACACTGCCTTGACTTCTGGAATCTCTCAGTTGCAAACTAAGCTGGGCAGGCATTTGGGTTTTGCTTGCTACAATTATTAGTGACAGGAAAGAAACAGCTGTTCCAGAAGAGTTTCCTACTGAGCCTGGGCACAGAGACAGTACAGTATCATAGCAGGAGGAAGCACAGAGAAGAGATGGAAAAGAAGTAGTTTGGAAAAAAGGGATCTTCAAGTTAAAGTTGGTTTAGACTTCATTTTGCAGTATTTTATGTTGCAATTTTACTTCTTCTGAGATTTCTTTTTAACTTTTGTGGCAGTAAAACATTTTTTCCCCCGACCCCTCTTTCTAAAATACTTCTCTCTTGTCAATAATCACCAACTCACTCCCCTTCCCCAGAAAATAATGTCTATCAAGATTTCTTCTGAATCTGGACTGCTTCTGAAAGATGTTTTGTATTCCTAGCTGGATATGGAATGTGCCCTTTTGGATGGGGAACAGAAATCTGAAACAACAGAGCTGCTGAAAGAGAAGGAAATATTGGATCATCTAAACAGAAAAATAGCTGAACTGGAGAGAAATGTTATTGGTGAAAAGACAAAGGTAATTCAGTTATCTTTACCTCTGTGCTCTGTTCCCCTTGATCTTCAAAATATATTTATATGATTAACATTGATGGAAGTTATTTTATGAAGTACTGTCTATAAGTAAATTTACTTGATAAGTATGGAAGGGAAAAGAAGTTGCTTCACCATCATTTCCCTTTAACAGTAATGTGTTCCAAGGTACGCTTGACAAGCAAAATATAGTATGCTTAAGTGAAAAGACCTGATCTACTGTGAAGAAAATTTTATTAATAAAAAAATCCATATAGGGCTTGTGTTTGGCTTATCTGTTGTTTAAAAGAACAGTACTAATTGAGCTGTTCCACTACCTTCCATTGTCGGTTATGTAACTTTTAGAACAAAAAAGCAAAAGAAAAAGAATCTTTTCTCAGCAAAGAAACAGAATGAAAGAAGTCTGTAAGTTTTTTCTATTAGTGTATAGAATTATATATAAGACATCTGTCAAGTATATAATTTTAAAGCAGTTATGGGTTTTTTATTTTGTTTACTGACTGACAATTTTAGAACTATAGAATATTCTCTTTGTGATTAAGTCCCAGGAATTAATTAGTTTTCCTATACAGTCAGATACTTGCTCTCAACTGGCAAGTACAAATACATATAAACATATATTTCCAAAATAGGATAGTACTATAATAAGATATTAAGTGCAGAAATGAAAAGGGCCTGCAAGATGTTGTCCCCCTCAAGCCATGGGGTGCCAGTTCCCTCCACCAGGCTCTTCACTAGTCTCTCCAGGCACGCAGTTCCTTCTCCACAGGGGATGTGCCATGGCCAATAATACTTCAAGGTCAGGAATTTTTTCCAGGGATTTCAGCCAGTGTTGTTTCCTTTTTAAATTTCATCCTCTACCTCATAATTTAGACCTGTCACTTGTGGAAATGCTCTAGCTAGTCTCTCCTCTTTTTTTAAGCTTTCCAGAAATATTTGGAAGGCTTCTGCTTTATTTTCTTTTGCTTAGACAAGCTTCAGGTTTTTAGCACTTTTGCAGTTCCCATTTAATTCATGCCTTACAGCTTGCATTATTTTATTCTGCACTTTTTGTCTTTGATTCCTGCTTGTCCTGTCATGAGCCTGACTGCTATTTCATGGCTGTGCTCATCAAGCCTGTGTCTGAGGAGGAGAATGGTGCTCCCACTTCTCCACTCTGTAGAAAGACAGCTTAAGTTTGAACTTCCCTGAACTTCCCTGCTTGCACTTTTCCTTGTTTTTGTATACTCCTCACAGATCCTTCAGCTTTCAGTGTTGCCTGTGGTCACGTTTTAAGTTGCCTTTGGGATATGTTTCATACTTGCTTTTTAGTATAAAGATGAGTTTAAAGTGGCTATCAGCAGATAGGGTCATACAAGCAGATACCCTCCAAGGGGATGCTGCCATAAGTTTTGGTTGGTAAGGGGTAACAAATAGCATATCCAGAAATTCAAAAGCTCTTTTGCCTTTCATATTGGCTCTCTAGTAGCCTCAAAATTCAATTAAACTAATGGAAATTACTGTAAAATCTGTAGGTCATTTAAATCTCCCTGCAGTCATGATTGAACGTTAGTGGGTAGCAGTCAGAAAATAAAAATGCCAGGTCTAGTTTAAATTTTCGGTTGAACTGAAACATGGAAAGCAGCCTAGAAAAAGCATGTTGTTGTTTGAAGGCAAGTTCACTCAGGACATTTGTTTTCAGTATGAAGCATGGCACTAGTCAGATCAGTTACAAAATCTTAGTTGTCATTTCTTTTGTGGGTTTTTTTGTGTTCTAAACAAACAAAACAAAACAAAAAAACCCAGCTGTGAATGTGTCTTCTAAACTTAAAGCCATGGCTCTGTTAATACTGAACCTTCTTTTTGGGAATAAAGTCACAATTAGGGTTTTGTTGTTGTTGTTGTTTGGAAGATGTCTGAAAGCATTGCATAAAAGTGAAAGTTTAAAATAGAAATGGGAGATGAGTCTCTGTGAACAAGCAAAATATAAAGTGACAGCTGAAGTGTTCTGGAGAAAGTGGTGTCAGCCAGCAAAACAGATGGCACTGATGATGTCAACAAATAAAAGTTTGGGCTGGCTTGAAACAGTAGCATTTTTTAAAGCTTGATTTGTGTGTCTGCATTAGGGTTGCAGCCCTGCACATCAGATGCAAGACAGGCAACATCTTGGCTCTGTAGTAGTACAGGATCAATCCTTCAGTCCCAAAAAAGGGGCTCAGGTAGAGGCAATAGGTGGTCCTTTTTGCTGAAATAATTTGAAACTTAGGACTTCTTCAACAGAATTAAAGCTCAGGTTTTGGCCAGGAGTTGCCACTCTGCTGATGGTACTTTTTGTGTTGTTTCTTGCAAGAACAAGTGTCCCAGTGTCCACAGGGTGGTCATAATTTCTATTAGTTGCCCGAATATTTCACCCCTACTGATACTTGGGGTGTTAGTTTTGGTGGGGCTTCAAGGCAGGAAGCTGTTGGGGTCTCACATCTCAAACAGTAGTTACGTTTCTTTCAGGGTAAGAGAGTGATTCCCGAATACACCACATGGTGTTGATTGTCTGGAGGGGAGAGGGAAAGTCCATTTCACTTGCCAAACGATGGTGGGGCATTAGTGCTGTACATGATGGCACTTGTCCCTGAAGAGACTCAAGCATTTCACAGAACTTGCCACTGATCTTGGCACTTGTTTGACAGGAAATCCGTGCCTGGCCATGTCTCATTCTTACCCATGCACCTTTTTGAAAAATTTGTGAAATTCTTAAAAAGAGAGATCATAAACCACAACCTAATTATTGGGCCATGGAATGTACTTGAAATGGACTGTAGGTGGAAGCTCTTGTACTACCTTCTACCTGATTATTAGATTTTTTTTTAATGCCCTGTACACAATTCATTTAGGTTAGGACACAAAGTTTTGCTAACTTTGCAGAATTTTAAAGCCACAGTCTCTAGTCCTTGTGAGGCAAAAGAATTGACTGCAAAACATACTTGAAGGCCGGGGAATTGTGAGTTCAGTTTTGGGCTGTGTCAGTGTGCTCTTTGCTGTGGTACAATGTCTCTGTGTCCCAGCACCTCACATGTAAATCAGGAACCTATTTTGTGAGCAGGTTTGTGTGTTATATGTTAAGCTGCATCCTGATCTCATTTGAGTCCTGTGCTCAACCCTACTGAACATGCGGCAGGACTAATGGTGAGGAAGAATGATTGAATTGGTGGGGAAGATAGTGGAGCATGCTGGGGATGAGTTGGGAGCATTTTCCTTGCCTTCATAAGTATGCCACCACACATATTGTAAGGAGCAAAGCAATTAGTGTGGATTTTACTTAGGTTATAGAAATTAGAGCTATGAGTGGTTGCTGTTTCGAAAAGATGACAGAACCTTTTAGCACCGTTGCAGGACTTGGTGTAGCTCTGGTTGTGGTGCCTCCCTGCCAGGTATAAGTATAAGCATATATATGCGCTTATATATATATATGCTTATATATATATATATATACCTGCCAGGTATAAGCACAGGTATAAGTGCTGTCAGGACTCAGTTGTCGTGGCTGGGGTAGCTACTTCCAGAGCCGTGTGGCATGTTCTGTGCTTTCAGCTATGCTGGAAGTCATAGTAGGGTATGGAGGAAGGTAGCACTTTGCCTCCATGGCTGTGCTTCCGGAGCACCACTTAGAATCTTTCATTCTTTTTTTTCTTTTTTTTTTTTGTTTTAAACAACCTTGCACTAGATACTTGGTTTTTTCCACAGAAAAAGGTGGCCAGCTACATCACAGAATCACAGAAAATACTGAGTTGGAAGGGATCCACAAGCGTCATCAAGTCCAACTTTTAGCCTGGTACAAGACATCCCCAAGAGTTACACTGTGTGCCTGAGAGTATTGTCCAAAAGCTTCTCAAACTCTGTCAGGCTTGGTGCTGTGACCACTTCCCTGGAGAGCCAGTTCCAGTCCCCAGTAGGGGCATATGGGAATATCAGCATTTAAGCTATTAATCACAAGGTCCAATTATGTGGGGACAGCCCTGATAAGTCACTACTAACAAAATTTGACAGCTACGACTTGAAGTTCTGAAGGAAAGATCTGAGCTACAGATACTGACAAAATTATGTTGAGCGCAGCCTGTTGTGGAAAGAGCTAAGCTGGACAGCTTAGAAATAAAGAAGGAGGTGAACCAAGCTCCCTCTTCCTGGCCATACGGGCCCAGCTCCCTGTAATTACCACAGAGGTCACTCATGTTGCTGTACTGTTGGTGGGCAATAATGATGCTATTGTTTGCACTGGAACACCGCCTCAGGTCCATGGTGGTATTTACATTTACAACTTCCTCCTGATGAATGAGATTTACTTCAGGATTGACATTTGTCTATAAGGGAGCTGGAGAAAATTGTATTTGTCTGCTTGGATGTTACTCAGTTCTGCAACGTATTTTCTTTTGATACAGTGCTTCCTTAATCTGTGCCATTTTAAAACATGCAGTCCAGCATATGTGGAGAAGGATGCTTAATGATTTCCCATGCCTAATGTGTCCAAGTTAAAGCATGAGGCTGAAAGTAATAATATAACCAAGGAAGGAAATAATAGATCGGTGAGCGTAAATAAACAGGAATAACTGAATATTAGTAATGAATTCAACAGAAGTGCTGTGGGAGTTAATCATAGCTAAATTGGAGTTTTGGCAGAGAGTTTCAAAACAATTATTTATGCAGAAGTTGGGATGTTTTATAGAGAGGGACATTATTTCTTTTCTTCTGGAGGACCTTTGCCTTATGTCATGGTGGCAACATGTACTCTTTTGTACTCTTTGGAACTCTTTTATAAACCTGGGTTTCCTGTCCCTCTTCAAGGGCAGAAGTCCCAAGCAGCTGGCAGCAGATAATGCATCTTTTTTTCGAATACATTTAATTTTGTTCACATGCTTTTGTGGAAATATTTTTCAGTCATGAACAGAATATCCCAAACATGCCAAAACATTTAAAGCTCAGCCTCTTTGCTGAATTAATACTGTAAAGGCTTTCAAGAATCAAGTCAAGGAAAGAGCATCTGTCTGATGAGCCACCAGCAATCTGATGGTCTCTCTCCTCAGTCCTTTCTCTTCTGGATGCAAAATTCCTGTTGCTTTTATCCTGATGAATCTGCCAAATTTGTCTCATAGCATAGCCTTTTAAATATTTCCTGGTCAGATTCCAGTTCAGCAAAATATAAGCAAGTGTTTCAAATGGATGAGTTATGTCCATAACATTATCTACTTCCTTTTTTCTTCTGGTTTGGATGATTATGTCCTCTTCTACACTCATGAAGAAACAGTGGACTAGAATCAGGAATTTTCTTTTGCCTCCCCATCAGTTCAATAGGACAAGACATTGCAATGGTCAGAGAATGAGTGTAGAAATTGCAAAAAACATGAGTTGTCTTAGGAGCAAATTAATGTATGCACCTATTGTGATTTTTTTTTTTTTTCACTTAGAGCAGAGAGATTGCTTACTTTGATTTAAACTGCTTTTTAACAGTAGCTTTATGCGTGCACCTGAAACAAAACTATTGAGATCTCTTGTATAGATGCCATCACTGAATACAGTCAGTTATATAATAAATTAGTTACCAGTTATACAGAAAAAAGAACTACTGTGAAATACCTTCTTCTGTCTTATTATGCTCCTCTTCATATGTCATGAAACCCATAGGGGTTGATGACAAATAATTAATTAAATTGTTACAAGTTTTATCCTTCTGTCCTGAAAGAGGTCAAGAATACAAGAAAGAGTAGTATGAAAATATCGAAGATGGGCATGTACAGTTTGCACAGACGACTCTCTTTTATTTCAACAGTATTTGTTTTTTATCAGTTGTATGTGGTCTGATTTGTATGAGCCATAGTATTGTAAATTCTTCTAATTAGCCAGAGTGCTGAATGAGGTGGTAGACCTCAGATTTAGCACTTTTCCCAAATGTACCACTTGCCCCCTTCAATGGATAACCACTGAAGAGCAGATTACTTTTTTTTTTTTTAAATCATTGTATCTTTGCCTGCTTTTTTTTAGGTAGTAGACTATTTTCTGACAAGTTCATGGCAAGGGTTAGGCCAATTTCATTAGTGAGTTGTTCAAGTCAAATTTTCTTGCTTTCCCACCTTTTCTCCATTATTAGTGAATAAATAAACCCTGTAGCAAAACCACTTCCAAGCAGAAAGGAATCTTTTCTGTACTCTCCTCTTTGTCTTGAATTTCTAGCTTTTGCAGTAGGTTCTTTTGGAGAACGGGAGGGAGGTTCTTTTGCAGTGTAAAGAAAAAGGTTTGGCTAGAGGTGAGATGGAGAAGCTTTTCAAAGAACTGCATGTGCTTCTCCTTATTTCTCAGAAACCTGTGAGAGCTGTGAGACTGATCCTGTACTGAGAGACAGGGTGCATGTCTGAAGCTTAGTGTGGATTATGAGATGACACTATATTAAAACATGACGATTTTTAAGTGGGTTGGACTGAGAAAGATTGTGGAGTACTTCAGACTGCAGCATTGAAAGTTAAGAGCCTATTAGATGGAAATACACACAGGTTTTTGGTTGGATTTTTTTGGGGGCAGTCTTTTTGTTTGTTTGTTTTTTTCTTCCATTTGTCTTGTAGGTTTATTTGCTGTGTCTGTCTGAAAATAACACATATCTTGATTTTTGGTAGTTTTTTTGTTCATGTGTTTTTTGGTGGAGTGATTTGGAAGGTTGCAGAGTGAGCCAAATTCAACTAGCTATACAATCCATTTCACAGTGACCTTGTAAAATTGATAGGGTTCTTATTTGGGGCAGGGGAGGGGAGGGGGATTGTGCCGTGTTCAGTTTTTATCTGGGTATTTGAGGAGCTTTCTCTGTTTCATCAAATTTGCTCTCATTTTTGCAGTTTCTACCAGTTTGTGCAAGAAGATTGGTTCAGAGGGCACATGCACATGCAGCCACATTTAGCTTTACAGTTTTTTGCAGCCTGCCTTCAGTAGCAGATTGTGATGAATGACAAACTGAAAAGCAGAAGTTCTCTGCTGAAAGGATGTGGGGATCTACTAGGGCTTTAAGTAGCAGCACTGATCAGGCATAGTGCATTGTTTACCATAGGAGACAACACTGAATCAATTTGTTTCACTTTTTTTCTGTTGTTCCCATTAATCTAGGGGCTATGATTGTCTATGTCCTCATCATCTATGAGATGTGTTGTTTATATAGTCTTTTTTTTTTCTTTGCCCTCAGATCAGTTCTACTGGATCTAAAGATTGATTTCCTTTTGTGACCCATGTTAATCAGTTATGGTCTGTGTTCATACCACATGTGCTCTGCTGACATCATATGTCTGTGCTCTTGGGGGACAGTGTCACATGTCAATTCTTTCTACTACTATCCTTCACAATTTTCAGAAATCCTCTAAAAGTGATCCAAGCTGTGCCCCTGTATCATCAAACCCCAAATCCGTCCTGCTCTGTATCCTGGCTGACTCTAAGTTCATTTAACATGCATCTAGAGGCAGACAATAAGGCAAATTGAGCAGTAGGCTAAGACCAGATGATGTACTTCTTTTCCCTGGAAACAGGCTGTTAAAACTTCAGCCAGACTGTAGTTTGACTGGCGTCGGTGTTGGGGCTGGGGAGCAGTTGTCTGCAGAGAAATACTTTAACAAGTACAAGCTCCTGCAGTTAAATGGGGATGAGCAGTGGGAACACATGGGTTCTGCTCGCAGCTCTGCCGCTGGCTGCTCTTGGGCAAACAGCTTGTGGAGTCAGCCACAGACCTGCCTCAGCTGCATCTTGCACTTGGCTTGCAAACTTATAAATCTTTTCTCTTCTAGAAGAACTTGCCTTGATTCATTTATAGAAAATACCGTATGAAAAAAATTACTGTTATTCATTTATTTATCAGATTACTTTTAGTGAATTAAATGGACTTTGCCAGTGCACAGCCGGAGACGCCAGCAAACTTAACTCCACAGCTGCAAAACTTATAATGCCTCTCATTGCTGAAAGTGATATTTCCTGTTAAGACTGCACATTTTGAAGGGAGTCAGTTTGTTGGGATGTTAGCACTTCCTACCCTATAAATAGACCAGAGGAGTATCACTTTCAGTCTCAAAGGAATACATTTTAAATTTCTTGAGGGATGTAACAGTATCTCCAGCAGGATTCTCAGGTGGTTTTATACTTGCTGAGGATGTCTCCTCACAGTCAAGATTTGACTCGCTTGTTAATGAATGAGCACTTCAGGAGCACAATATTGCAGCTAAGGTCAGAGCAGTTCTTGCTGCCTTGGATGGTGAGGTGGGCAGAAAAAGAAAGTGTGAAATAATGTGGCAGACTGTAGGTTGCATGTTAAATGGACGACAAGGTTTGTGAGGAGAGGAACTACCAGTTTATTCATAGATTTCCTTCCATGTTGGAAGTAAGGGTGATTCAGCAAATGAGGCTTCTTGGGGACAGGTCTGGAGTTGACCTCTCAGGAGTTGCATGCTTCTCCCTCATTATACAGCTTGCACATGGTACATCATCTATATTTCTGATCCCTGCTGCTGCTGTTGTAAGACAAAAGCTAGTCCAGGAACTCCAGGTAATAGACTATTCTGGCTCAGTTGCTCATTTTCATAAGCTTAAAAAAATACATTTGTACTCAGCATTTTGTTCATCTGCTTTTATGAACTGAGAAGCTGCATATGTAAGTGAACATAATGGGGCTGGAAGTCTGCTTGACATTGGACTTGAATAAAAATGCTTCCTGCTCTTGTTTTTAAATACTGGAAAAATTAAATCCCAACCCCGGATCCCTCTCAAATTTAGAGATAAAATCATAAAGACAGCTAATACATGTTACTATGCCTCTGCCATGCATAAGGGTTTGAGAACTTTGTCAGGCATAGCAGAGAGTAGGTCTGAAATGGCAAGTGCAGTATAGTAAAAGACGTTCCTTCCCTATGGCATGTTCCATAAGAGGGATGCAGTGTGTCTGTTCATATAGCACCTGTTGCGCCACACATTTGATTTTAAAATTAAATATTAGTTGAGGCTGGAAAGAAGAGGCAGGAATAGATGCTGTGACAGAATTCAGTTGTTCTTGGAGGAGCCAGAAGATGCCGAAATTTTGGGGCTGATACTGTCAATTTTTGAGTTTTAAGAAGAGTTAGAGACCATCTGAGAGGAAATGCGTTACTACAGAAAAAGATGTAGAAACTTGTGAGAACTATACCAGTGTTATTCTAGAAGGTAGCAGAGAGCCACGCTTCAGGGACTTAGTTGATTATTTATGCCTGGCATATCAGGCATTTTGGTTTTTTCCAGTTATTAATTGTTCCATTAAAGAAAATGCATCTGCTGTGTTGGCCAGTGTAGGTGCAAGTGAAAGGCACTGAAAAATTTCTGTGCGCTTTGATGTATTGTTTCCCAAACTTTGGTCCATAGATTAATAGTCTGCAGGGTAGTTTAAGTGATCTGCAGCCAGTCTTCAGAGCAGCATTGCACAGTAAATCACGTTGTATTTGATTACAGAGATTAAAAGGCCACAGGCTTTGGAGGGTGAGAAGTACTGTTGCTTGAGTCGAATGACAGGAAAGCTGAACTAGTTGGAGGAGACCAGGGAGGCAAAGCTGTCACCTTTGATCCCCATGAATGAGTTACAGTTCCTGTCTCCTGAAGCAAATTTGCTGGATCAGTTGTTGCTTCTGCTGCAACAGAACTTCCTGGCCCATAGTTCTTTCTTTATAAAGCTCTGTCTCATTCTGGTTTTTCACTGCTTGCTAAATGTACTTATCTGTCCAGAGCCACACAAGCAGGTAATTCATTCTCCTGGGAAGATTCATTTCTCCCTCACTGCCAGACTACAGTCATTTTCCATTCATTTCGCTTTCTAAAAGCTACTCTTTCTCTGAGCTTCAACAGTTACCTAACTAACATGGCCACCATTTTTTTTTTTTTTTTCATTAGGTGAGACAAGTGTTTGGGCAGTGGGCTTTAAACCATCATCCAGGCACGGGTACAAAACACAGTGACAAGGGAGATAATTAATCACCTCACTAAAGTGATGAATGTTTTATTTTGATCATTTCGCATCCCACCGTCGCATTTCAACTAACAAGAGGTTTCTGTCTTTGACCCACGTGCTTCAACTGTTTGTTAAGGTTTTGCCACGCACTGTCATAATCACTAACAACTGCTTGGGTTTGAAGGTAATTGTGTTTATTTTCTGGTTCATGCTTCAGGAAAAATTAAAACTTGATGCTGAGAGGGAAAAACTAGAGAGGCTTCAGGAGCTTTACTCCGAGCAGAAGACACAGCTTGATAATTGCCCTGAGTCCATGAGGGAACAGTTACAGCAGCAGCTGAAGAGGGTCAGTAGCAAGTTTCAAGATTGCACTAACTTTTTTATTTTGTTGACTTTTAATATTTTTTTTTCTTTTTTTTTTAGTTAAGTGTAACATACTCGCTTTCAAGTATCCAGTGACTGAACATATTTGCAACTTAGAACTTTTAATAGTGACAAGGGTTATTTTATTGGTGGAATGGTTGTAATAGATGATATGCATGCTGGCAAACAAGTAGAGTGCAAATGGGTGGATTAGAAATCATTTTGTGTTGGATGTTTTTAAAACTTTGGGCTACTTGCCTGTAGTTAGCCCTTTAGGCTTGCTGAGTGATGTGGAAGCTGTTGTGGTGTTTAGATGAATGGTGAAGCATCATTCTTTGCCTGTGTGAGCAAAGACAGTAAATGTGTGTCTCAGAGAAGCCCTGTGTAACTTCTTTTTTTCAATATGTAACTTAGGTGTTAGCCTGAACTGTATTTGAAAAATTAATTTTGAAGATTTAACCACTTATTAAAATAGCTTTATTTTGTCCTACAATTTCAACAGTTGCACTTTGGTATATGTAAACTTTTCATAATGTCTAATTGCAACTTGATTTTAGTTTGTATTATTTGTAATTAAAAAAAAGCTACAATATTGTCTAGGAAGGTACCATTAGTTTCTGTGGAAAAATCTTAGTATTCATTAACAAGAAGTGGGTTATACAACACATATAGTTAGCTTTAGTGGCAGGGGGGGAATAATTTTCAAAGCATCAGTATGGCAAGCTCAAGAGGCCATATGAAAGTCAATTCTTTCTTGCTGTCTTGAGTGTTTGTATGAGGAATAAGGGCTGTAATAGCAGTGATTGAAAAAAAAGCCTTTTCTGCTAAACAGGAAATATTCCTTACATGTTGTTTTATTTGCTGTATTGTTTTGGGTTTTTTTCCTGAGAGTAAAAAGTGAAAAAGTCCAGCTTTGGAAATAACAGTGTTAAATTCTCAGTTAGTACAGAAGAAGTTTGCTAGTTTTGAGACACTTAAAGACTTTTGTTACGTTTAAAAAAAGAAAAGGCAGTATTATGTAATGTCTCATACATATTAAAAGGAATGGAAGCCTTTCCTCCACAGTCACATGAAGTATTACTTCATGAGAAGCTGCAGTGTTGTTGATATGGGAGGGGAGTAAATCCTTTTTCACTATTGACTATCAAGAGGCTTTCAGAAATGTTTGGTTGAATTTTGTTTGTTTGTTTATTTCTCCCAACTTGTCTTAATAACAATTTTGGATTTGAAAGTGGGGCAACACTTGAAATGTGGGAGTGTAGTTAAGTGTCCAGTTAGTCCTATTGCATATTATTCCAGGCCAGTTGTAGTGGAAATTAGCAGTGGCTAACTGTGGTCAATTACAGTGAAGTTATCACTGAATTAGGGCGCAGTAGGTCTCAAATGGCTATCAAGTGTGAAAGGAGTCATGAAATGACTCTGTGTTGTACCCAAAATAGAGAAAATATCTTCTTCCCCCAAAATAACCCCAGCCCTGGGGTTCCCAACAAAAGAAAGACATGGCCTTGTTGGAGCGAGTCCAGAGAAAGGCCACAAAGATGATCAGGGGTCTGGAGCACATCTCCTGTGAAGAGAGATGTGCTGAGGCTGAGATCTGGGATTGTTGAGCCTGGAGAAAAGCAGGCTCTGGGGAGACCTTATAGCAGCCTCCCAATACCTAAAGCTGGGCTACAAGAGAGCTGGAGAGGGACCTTTTACAAGGGCAGGTAGTGATAGGGTAAGGGGTAATGGCTTTTAACTGAAAGAGGACAGGTTTATATTTGATGTTAGGAAGAAATTCTTTACTCAGAGGGTGGTGAGGCACTGGAACAGGTGACCCAGAGATGTTGTGGATTTTCCATCCCTGGAAGTGTTCAAGGCCAGGTTGGATGGGACCTCGAGCAACTTGGTCTAGTGGAAGGTGTCCCTGCCCATGGCAGGGAGGTTGGAGCTAGATGATCTTTAAGGTTCCTTCCAACCAAGACCATTCTGTGAAATACCTGAGTCTGCAGCAGCTTACGTTGTGCTACTTTACTGCCAACAAGGAAGGTGTGAAGGAGAATAATTCCCTTATTGCTTCATCTCTGGGACTTCAGTAACTAAGAAATTTGAGCCTGGGGGAGTGGGCAGCCAATTCCACTGTAGCAGCTGGCTGCAGGGTACATCTGGACTTTGGGTTGGGGTGGGCAACTGGCAAACTCTTGGCTTCTCTGTGTTCAAAATGTATATACACTCTCCCTGTTGGCTAGGAAGTGTATTTTAAATGCCCCTAGTTGTCTTTATGGCTATTGGTTGCCTTCTCTGAAGTCTATTCTTCTGCCTCAGTAGCAATTAATGTGGTATATGCAATAGGCTGTATTTATTGACTTTCGTGGGCCAAGGAAAGCCCTTCTGTTTATTTTGAATGCTGAAGATGTCTGACCAGTTTGAAACAAACATTTCTGTATTGTAGGTAACTACTTTCCTGTAATTTTTAGCCCATGCCTTTGCTTTTGATGACTGTCTCTTACAAGTGAAGGGCACATCTCTGGAGAGTAATGGGAAGATGCTGGTATTCCATACAGTAACATGGATTCCTCAGTTTCTGCATCCTGTGTCTCTCCCTGGTACACTGGAAGCTGTTTTGGAATGACTTTTATAGGGACTTACATGCTTATCTCAGTCACTAATCTTTGCCCTAGGTTGAAATTAGAAAAGTAGTAAGTTTGCGTTCCTCTAAAATGATATATTATTTCCAGGATGTAGGTTTTCTTGTGTAACAAGTTGTGTACAATATGCTTTAGAGCACTGTAGCATTTGCCAACGCTGTGAATATTAAAAACACCCTTTTCGTCAGAGCTCTGGAACTTGTAAGCAGGAATTCATATTATGAATGGACAGGTGTTTCAGAAGAATGATTAGCATTCAGTTATTGTGCTGAAAAGCACCATGAGTTTTATCTCATCATCCCTAAGTGGTGTGTTCTTATTTCTTGAGTCTTTTTTGTAGCAACTGACTTCTCTTTATCTGACAAAACCTGGTGTCGGTCCAGGGAAATGCATAAAAGTGGGACGATACCTTTTCTGGAGTAATAACACCCACTGGCTAGAGTGGGTGACTGGAGACCTTAATTACACAGAGAGCAATTTTCAGCTCCAGTTTGTTGTCCACCTTCAGCCTCTGGCTGTCCAACTTACATGGCTGGACATCGCTGCTGCAGTGCTGGCAGTGTGCTGATAGCACATGGCTCCATATCTCTTTTGTCTCCTCTGACCGTGTCTGTTAATAAAAGCAGCGCTGAAGAAATTCTAACTGCAGTTCAGTTTTAGTGTGATTTCCCATAACTAGTTAATTCCATGTGTAGTTTTCCAGTGTTACTGGCATGATTCTTTCTGTCCTGTTCAGTTGGTAAGCAGTTGCTCTCCCAGTTTGGCATGTGACAACCTCACTGGATAGGTTCAGGCTTTGGTGGTGTCCCAGCCAGGCCACAACAGAGACATCTGCCCAGCCAACTTGCTTTGAACACAGCAAAACAGCTCCCTCACTCTGAAAGTGCTTCTTAGCAAAAGGCACAGTAGGACTGATGGAGAAAGCAACATCAAAATAATGACTAGCCCTATTTACTCTTTTATTATGACAGTAGGTCACTAAAAACATTAGGCTCCTGGTAGAACATGTTATATGAGATAGGTAAATATCATTTTAGGTTGATTTTTGTGTTTGTCTGTAAGTACCTCTACTTTGGTGTCAGTGAAAGCATGATCACTTTTTTATATATTACCTTTTTCTTTTTTTTTCCTTAAGGATGCTGATCTTCTGGACATAGAAAGCAAACACTTTGAAGATTTGGAATTTCAGCAGCTTGAACATGAAAGCAGGTTAGATGAAGAGAAAGAAAATCTGACCCAGCAGCTCCTTCATGAAGTAGCCGAATATCAACGCAGCATTGTCAGTAGAAAGGTAAAAGCACTAACAGTCAATTAATTTGTTCTTTGTTATTGAGTATAAAGGCAATGAAATGGCTCTACAACCTGCCAGTGTGCAAGAAATAATGGAAACTATTCCTCTTTGAAAGGGTTTTTGATGCAGAGCAAAGACAATAGCTCAGTGACATCCCACACTGATCAAACTGACTTTTTCAAAAGGAAGTAAATAACATTTCCTGCCCTGTTTGTATATTTGCTTATGAAACTCAAACCCTTTGATTTGCTGCAAAAGAGTACCAAAGCATTTTTTTTCTTCTTTAAGAAAGGAGATTTGTACACTCTGGACAAAACTACAGTTATTTTAGGCTTGTTATTGATGTTGATGTTGAATGATTTTGTTAATAATACAACACCAACTTCAGTAAATACAATAATTTTAAAAATAAGTTGTAAAGGTCCAATCTCAACCAATTAAATACTATTTTTTCAGAGATCAGAGGTTGGATCTCTGAACCAGTTCCATTCAGTGTATGAGGCTTTTCACCATAATATCAAAGAATATGTGTAATTATTCTTTTTTCTCTTGAATAAATTTTCTCTTTACTGCCTAAATCTTATTTAATTATCTCCTTCAGAGCAGTGAGCTGCCTTGTAAAAACTTGTTTTCCTACTGCTTAGTCATGTATATGAATGAGTGAACTTTCATGAATAGGATCCTTGCTGCAGGTTGTTTTGTGCTTTGAAAATGAAATATAAATTGTGATTTTTTTTCCTTTTATATTAGGAAAAGATTTCTGCTCTCAAAAAACAAGCCAATCATATTGTCCAACAAGCACAAAGAGAACAAGATCATTTTGTAAAAGAGAAAAACAACTTAATAATGATGCTGCAAAGGGTAAGTATTTATTGTCTTTCAAACATTTTTACCATGTAATAGGAGAGCATTTCATAGAATAAAAGAATGTAGAACACAAGAAAAGTATCAGTTGTGCAGAAGCTAACAAGTTGATATAATGTGATAAGCAAGGGTTGTATCCATTCACCTTTTAAAAAAAAAAAAAATCTTTTGCAATTAATCAGAAGATTTCTTGAGAGAAAATGCTAGTGGCATGTGATAATTAAAAGGGTTCTAGAGGTGCCCCCTTTCCAGAAGGCTCAACCAGAGGACTCAACTTTACCTTGGTGCTGAAGCTAGAAGCCTATGCTCTCTATGTGGCTGCTGGAACTGTGCACAGAGAGCTCAGATTTTTGACTTGTAATAGCCCATATTAGGCCACAAGATGAGCTCCTTAACATCAGCTAACAGCTGGTTAAATAAGAAGCTGGCGTGAACCCTCTGTGTCCATTTTACATTTTGCTTTTAATTGTGAGAAAAATCACATTTAGTTCACTGAGCAGAATCTTTTTCAAAATGTTGAAGGAACACTTACTTGGTTTGGCTCTGGTTATTTAATAAAATCTTGCACTGTCTTTTCATTTGGTACCTCCAGTTTTTTGTTCAGCTCTACTCTAAATGGATGAAGCTAAAATTCTGCAGTGCAGTTTCAGCCTTCTATCCCAGTGTGTTTCTTCATACAGTTAAGAAAATTACTATAATTTGTTTTTCACTTACAAGGCTGTTGGCATTTAACATAAAATGTCTGGTTTTAACAGGAAAAAGAAAATCTCTGTAATCTGGAAAAGAAATATTCCGCACTTTCAGGAGGAAAGGGATTTCCTGTCAGTCCCAATAGTCTAAAAGAGGTAAAGAGTTTCACTGATTTTGACTTTACCATAAGTAACTTTTAATAACACTTCATACAAAAGCACTTAATTACTTTGTGCAGTCCTAGTCATCACATCTTTCCAAAGTAATTTAATACAATTTCAATTCTTTTAAGTTATTCATGGAAGTCCAAATGCATGAGTGAGCAAAAATAGTTTCTCTTGACATTCTACCAGATGTGACTGGTATCGCCTTAATATCTTGCTATGTAAAGATGATTGGTTTTATGTGTGTGGAGTGTGTGTATATCTAATTTTCTCAAAATAGACAATTAAATCTCATCAAAGTGAAAAAGAATGAGTCTGGGAATAACTCTGTTCAATTACAAATACAGTTCAGTCTTACTTTTGCCCTGTAGATTTTATCATTGCATCCCTTCCCTTATCCCAAGGCTCTGCAGAGAAGCATGACAAGTGTACATTTTGTTCTTTTTGAAAAGCACTAAATTGAAGATGTCAAGCTTTTGTTGTTGTAAGATACCTATTGAGCTATTTATCTTCTTTTGAATAGCTAGAGTGGAAATTTTAGCATTTACAATAAACTGACAGATATTTACGTCTGCTTCATTACCTTCTGCCTAAGAGGTCTGACTGGACTTGCTGGATCTGCTTGTATCCAAGCCCTAAACAAGGTCTGCCACATCTAATGATGTAGGTGTCACTGTGGGAAGCTGGGCTCTTGAAGTCTAAAGCAACCATGTGTCCTTTCAGCACCTGGAAATTGGGACCTTGCTTATTTGGTCTCCAGGTTCCTGGTGTGCAGTTTCCCATGCCAGTGGGGTTGAGCACTCTTCCCTACTGCAGATGCTTAGACTTTCAGTGCCCTAGGTTGTGTTCTGACCTGGACATCTGACCTCCCACCAGGACATCTGACAAATCTAAGCTTCAATTTTTATTTTTTTTTAATTTTAGAGATGGGTGCTATCTCTGATTTTTTTTTCTTCATATCCACATAATAGCTTGTTTAATCACGTATTCAAAATGCATGAAGTGAGCCTACACTCTTTAATGAAATGGATTATTCAGTGGTGTCATTCTGTTCACTGCAGTGAAGTCAGTTAGGACCTACTCCAAGGCAAATAAGAGAAGGAACAGAATGAGTTATCTGTTTCATCCTCAGTGGTCCCATAGGCTCTGTGTTATAAAAGAAATGCCTTTCTTTGCCAGATGTTGTGTTTATCTCGGTCCGCTTTAACTTTCTCTGACTGTTCTGGCACCTTTAAAAATCACGCACTAAATGGCATGCAGGCTTAAACAGAATGCTGACACACAGAAGTTAATTTCACCATGCAGTTGCTCACACATCAGTCGAGTCTGTGGTCCAACATTTCCCAGGCCCTCTTCACCAAAGCACAGATTTATAACTCTCTTGCATCCATTGTGAAGCTTACTCCCTGCACAGCAAGAAAGTAACATGGCCTCACATAAGGTCTTAAAGATGCTTATCCTAGTACTTAAATAAGTGAGGAAAATCAATGCTGTTTAGAAGTTCAGCATAGACAAAATTACTTGGATGACTAATCTGACTTGAAACTATTTATTTAATCTAATGTAAGAGGGGCCTGAGCTAATGCACAGCACAGTCATTCATTCTTGACTTTGTTTTTTATCCCCATGGTGAATCCTCATTGGCATTGTGAGTCAGAAGTGAATGTTTTTCATGTAATGGTGAAAGTGCTTTTATCTTTAAAAATTAACACAATATTCATAGACTTGCTGAGTTTTGGCTACTGATAAACTGCTACTACAAGATGGTTAAGCAATGGTAATTCATGCTAGACTCTATTTTACTGTAGTCACATGTTTTGAGATATAAACTTTAGTATCTTATCCACATTTAATAGGTCATAAAATAATATCAGAGTTAAGATTTGCCTCCTATTTATATAGTGCTATGTCCACTGCATGATACCTTATTTTCCAGAATTGTCTTATCTGCTTGAGAAAAACTCATAACATACATTGAAAATTATGCTAATAGATGGTAATGTTGGTATTTTTTTTCAACTTGCCTTCTATGATCATAGGCATTTTTAAAAAGAAGAAGTGCTTAGTAGTCTGTGGCTTCTTTTACTGAATTGCTGAAGTAGACATACTGGTATGTTACTATGTTGGTGAAGTAATAGGAACATAGCCCTTTCAACACATTCTCAATGTGAAAGCAGCTTACCATCTTGATTTAAAAAATAAGCATATTTCTATCTCATCTTTATGAGATTGCTTCAGCAGTGATTTATTCATGCTTTTGCATAGCCTTGTTTTCTGTGGATAAGAAATTAGGACATTTGACTTTGTTCAGCCTGGAATCCTATATACAGTGAATTAGAATCCATATTTTATTTCCTAAATAACATTTGTTCACTTAACACCAAAACACATCCATTAATTGTATTTTGCCATTATATCTCAAATTTGCCCACGTAAATCTTCTCTTCAAGCAGAAGTGCACTCTGATGTCCCTCCCTGCCATTCTTCAGTCCATTACCTCCTGTATGACTGTTTTATTTAAAAAAAAGAAAAAGAAAATTGTAATATTGTAAAGGTTACAGGGCTACCACTGACAGCATCTTACCTGAATCTTCTGGTAATGTATATAAAAGTCAGAAGCATCTTCTAGACAATGCAGCTGAAAGATGTTGTGTTAGTATAATTTAAGGAATAGCTTGCGCTTATGTAAGTTCTTCCCAGTTCTGTTAGTCATTTGATTTACTCAAATTCGCTTGATAGCTAGGCAAGAAACAAATCAGGTTATTTTGTTTAAATATGGACAAAAAAATATTAAGAGATAAAAATAAAATTTGTTCTTCCTTGCCCCCCAGTCTGCTTTCCTGAGAAACAGCTACGTAGTTTCTAAAGGGTATTTACATTTTAGTCAAATCTTTTGGACACTTAAAGTACATTTGGGTTTTGATTATAGAAATGTTTTTGAAATTAAATTAAGAACAATTTTCAGAATCCAAGTATTTAACACTTGAAAAGCTTCATGCTAATTTTATTTATGATTAAGTATTTCAGTGATAACAAATAATTTGGCTGTGTCACTCTAAACTAACTTTCATTGTACCGGATACATTAATACTCTTGCACGTCTTTTGGCTTTTGCTCCTTTTAACTTCTCAATTCCTCCTTTTAGGGCTATATCAGTGTAAGTGAAATTAGTGAGCTGTATGGCAATTCCACGAATATATCCCCTTCCAGTCAGACCCCCACAGATGCTGAAGCAGTTGAAACTGAGCCTTCCATGGCTGTGCTGACGAGCCAGCCACAAAATAAAGAGGTTTGTTTGAGAGACATTTCCCTTTGTTTGCATTGTTCTTTCATGGGTGCCTTTTTATTTTCTTTGTTTTTCTTTTTTTGGTAAGTCAACATGTAACAAATTGACCTGAAGGCAAACTGCCGTATGCCAGTTACTGAATCAGATTTAATAGTAAAGCTGAAGGGCTGCTCCAGTTGTAAAGTGTCCTTGATGAGGTAGATGGAACTGAAGGCCAAAAAACCTGAATGCTTGTGACCCAAGCAGCACTAAATTGCAGTCTTTGCCTGTCAAACACTATAATGTAATGCACCTTTTGGGAAACAGTCTGTGGACAGGCTTAATGATGACTTCATCAGTGGTGCTCAGGTGTTCATTGTGTATGTCTTGTAACTTCTCCTTGGGGGTTTTTTCGGGTTTTTTTTTCCCCTTTAAGGTGGTAGAAGTGTATCTCAAATATTTGTGGGGGATGGGTAGCTTCTACCTGTCTTAACTATTCCATGGCGTCTGTCCAGTCTGTCTTCTAGCTTACTCTTTTTTTCTCAGTCTTTGTGATGTTTTTGCCTTTGTAATGACCATAGTGAATTTTTAACAAATCCCCTTTTAAAGGAATGTAATAGCCTTATAATTGCAAAGTCACCTACCTTTATGTTGCAATAAGGCAGCAACTGGTTTAGAATTTGGCATTTCTGTGCTGCTTCTCGTAGCTCAGTGTGCCTTGAGAGTTGCAATACAACACATGTCCTTTCCCTGCTGAACACAGCAACAAACACAATGCTAGAACTGCAGCTTGTATGTGCCGTATCTTTTGAGAAATTCCAAAAAGAAAACTCTGTCTGTAATTTCTCTTTTTTCTATAAAGCTAAGATCACCTCTCTGTTCTGGATTTGTGTTTCCTCACTCTCTTTCTCCTCGCTCTATTGCTCAACTTCCATCAGTCTATTGGCCTGAGGTCATGGCTACTCATGTAGATCCTATTCCTTTATCTGATACACCTCCACCTCTGCCAGCTAAGAAACACTGCAGGCAACAACAGGTAACAGTCAAAACTGATGATTTGGGATTATTTTGTTTTGTTTGCTTTTCTTATGGTGGCCATGAATTTACAAGTGAAGTTTTTAGAGTAATATGATAGATCATAAATTGATCGTGCTTGCAGAGTGTTGCACTCCTTTAAAAATCAACACGGTATATTATAGAATGTTACTGAACAAAATTTCTCCTTATATGAACAATGCAGAGACAAATACTAATATTTAAGAGCCATTGTCACTGTCAGAGGACTTGCAACAATAAAGTGCCTATATTTGAAATCCTAAATTAATTTTTCATATACATTTGGACAATGCCTTTCAAAAACTGTATTGGTTTTAAGTCACCAATTAATTAGAATAACTTGTAAATAGAAGTTTTTCTTTGTAATTGAGTTCCACTTGTATGCTAGACTTGAATTTTTAAAACAAAGGTACAGGGGCATGTACACAAAATGTGCATTTGAATTTAATGCATTTTATTAACCACTACTATTTTAATGTGATATTTGTAAAAATACTGGAAAGCACTGTGAAGCAGGATATACTCTGTATTTTAGATTTTGTTTTCTTCCAGACTATCGCCTTCAGTACTTTCCATATAGAGCATAACTGAGCAAGTACATCAATTCATTTTGTCAAAACTGTAACATATTGCATTTGAAGCATTTCAGAAATCTGGAAGAGCGCAAGAAGCAGCACAGGGAGTGCACGTACATGAGTGATACTTTACCTCGCAAGAAAACCACTCCGTCTGCATCACCACACTTCAACAGCGCTACACTGGGACGGAACACCACATCCAAAGTACGTGCTTGCTATTTGTAGCCCTCCAGCATCTGTATAAAAACCCGTGTCATGTTAGAGGTTAGGTCAGGTAGCACGGTAAGCATTATGTAATCCCCCAAATTCATGTCTGAAACTGACTTTGAAGGGACTTCAGGTTTACTAAGAAGCCTTCTGTACTTCCAGCCATTATTCTGACCTGTGGAAATGCTGTGCTGTAGTACATTAATCACAAATGCATGGTTTCTATCTCAAGGATTGTATTTTCAGGCTAGTTTGAATTGATTCTAGGGATACAACATGTTGTTTTCTAAGACCTCTAAGTGGTGAAAATAGTCTTCATTCATGACATAGTAAATGAACAAACAGCAGAAAGGTGGAGATACTGCTTTGAAAACATGTTGATACCCATGAGAAAGCAAGCTGCTGACACTAAAAAAGTGTCTGGTAAAATACTTTTAAGCATGTATTTGCCGTATTTCCTGCAGGGACATTTACCATTAGGACAAAGCAACAGCTGTGGCAGTGTACTTCCTCACTGCCTGGCAACCATGACCAAAGAGTCAGAGTCAAGAAGGATGTACAAAGGTAAGATCTTTTTATTTGATTCATTTCTGTTTAAAGTCAGTGTTCAATCTTTCAGAAAATAAGCCTGAAACTGGTGTTGTTACAATCAACAGATCTGTAAAATAAGTTTACGTCTTTGAGAAAAAAGCAAGCTCTAAATGTAAAAATAAGATGTTAATAGTATGATGTAGGTGCACATGTTGTTTTGAAGTACATGGTAACCAAATATAATCCAGTAAAGAAGAAAAGGATATTGAAAAAAACACATTGTGTTAACCGGGTAATTTCTGTGAGTGATTTTGAGGTTATATATTACATGTTGCTTTCTTGTTTCTCCTTTTTTTTTTTTTCTTCTTTTTAATGTTGTGATCTTCAAAATTGTTTTTCACGGGCATATATTTTTGCCTGGATAAATTCCTCAGACAAGGAATTGAGACGCTGTTCCTGTGGTACTATAAGTGGTCTTAAATATTTGGGCTACAAAATAGGAAGGGAGACATGTTTCATTGTGAATAAATGGCTGAGTTTTTGTACTAGGGACACAGCAATTCTGGATCCTCAAGCAAGTTATATCTCTGAAATGTGGTCTTGTAGGCTATGGGATTCTGTGTCTGTTGTTTGTCGACTTGAGTTGATACACTTATTTTCTGCTTTAGTAAAACGGATTATTCATAAGTGTCCCATCTTCAAATGGAGTTGCTCCTCAGTGCCATCTGTCCATTTATTTTCTTTCCAGCATCTGCATCACTGCTATTGTTATTAGTGCAAGAGATCCTTATGTAGAATTGCATTGACTAAGGCTCAGCTGAGATAGGATCCGCCCCATTGTTACTGGACTTGTCAGAGCTAGCAGCTGTTAAAGGTCAAAGCAGTTGACTGATGTCAGTCATAAGCACCAAGATGACTCAATACAGGCATGCTGAGAAAGGATCATCCCCTTTAGAGAGCTGATACGGTTGGGATTTGTTGGTCTTGAGCTTTAGTTATGCAGCAAGCCCTCTATAAACCTACTTGTGTTGTAGCTAGCTTGCCTTGAGGGATTTCAAATGTGATACAAAAAGAGCTTCATGCTCAGTTTGGAAAGCTTCTTCAAAGTAATGTGTGTGGAAGGGATATCTTGCAAGTACATTCAGACTCATCACTGGGATGTTTTTTCAGTTTGAAAATCAATAAGGATGTCTTGGCTAAACTCTTACAAGAGGTCTTGTTTAAAATTGAAAATATTTCTGTAAAATGGTTGCAAAAGCACATTAGTGTGTGACATAAAACACAAAGTGTTTCCAAACCTAACAGAGGCAAGGAGTTTTAAAAATAAATCAGTTTTAATGTTTAATTTTTTATTTCCGTGCAACTAAGACAATCTAAGAGTAGAGTCAGATTTTTTTGTCACAAGAGTGAGAAAGAGAGAAACCTCATGAATCAGAATTGAATATGGCCTGACACAGAAGAGAAGCAGGGGAGAATGAGAGAGATGAATTCATTAAGGCACTTGGCACAGCATTTTTCATATGCTGTTGAGGAATTGTGCTATACTGCTTCTGATAGTAGTTGACCATTATTTTTTGAAAGATCCGACATATATAATAGAATAGAAATAGTAAATTATGAAGAGAGCCTTAAGAGATTAATTTGTACGGGGAAAGAGGACAGTTCTAGACGTCCTTTTCTTAAACATCAGTTTTGCCAAAGGGAAATAGTGCTGCTGACAGGTGCTGTATTTGAACTGTCACAGGATTTGCAAAGTAAGAGAGTTGTAACCAGAAGGATATAGGAACACAAGGATTGTTTGTAGCCTCTCTCAGTGAAGGATTTATTTCCTTTATGTTCAACATTGAGCTCCCTGAATTTATTGCTGTTGGAGGATCGTGAAGAGTGTACCTGCTTTTGCACTGAAGTGCCATGTTCGTAGGTTGGGGAAAGCTCCTTTGACTGGATAACACACCACCAAAGTATTTGCAGGGCTCTTTCTCCCCTGAAGTGCAGAACTCAGAAAGGACAGAGATGTCCAAGTCAGGTGGCTGGAGTCAGATCCTAGAGTATTTCTATCCAGCTATACAGAAGGATCTGACATACAGTCTTTAGGTACCTTTCATTCAGCCTTCATGGGCATAGCCTTAATAAATGTCATTGTTCGAGAATGGAAGGGACCAAGTCTCCCCTAGCACTTCATACCCATGCTCAACACACAGAGGGAAAGCAAACTTTCTTCAAGGTCACGAGTAAAGAAAGTGCGTTTCTGTGGAATAGTGAGATCTGGGTAATGTTGTGAACATGATGTACTATTTCAACACACCACACAGTACAACTGAAATACTATTGTTCATTAAAATTCTGAAATCTTGTCTTCCACTAAAATCAGTGGAACTTGTCTGAGTAACTAGGATCAATTTCAGCAGACACCTTTAAATACATCATTGAAAACCAAACCAAATGTCAATGTCAGCAAACATATTTGGAGATATTTTCTTATTCCATCACTCAGTGATTAATTTTTTTAATATAATAAATACAGTGTATTTATTACAAAAACATTCCTGGGGTAGATCAGATTTGCCTTTTCAGACTATGTGAATATTTTTGAGGAATAAGATTTGCTAACAAATTAATGGAACTCTGCAAATGTATAGGGACTTATTATACAGACAAATATGAGCTCACTTCTCTTCCTGCTCCCGCAATTAGTTGCTCACCTAAACATGGTGATGTTTTAGATAAAGTGTGCTCTGCCTGTCGTGTACTGAGCCAGTGCTTTCCTTGGGTCTCTTTTCCCACTTGACAGGTTTTTCACTCCATCAGTTTTCTGTGTTCAAGGTGATCTATTTCAAATGACATGGGAGTCTTGACTTCTTGATACCTTGAGCACGGAGCTGCACCCAGGGCATTGGGTCTGGGAGTGCTTGGCTCAGTGGAGAGCCAGAGTATCACGTGTTAAATGCCACTTCACCCTCTCAGTGTGGAGCCCTGGATATCATGCAGTATCCCACAAACTGCTATCCAAAGAGGATGATGCGCTCCTGAAATGGCATTAGTAGCTTCCTCTGTTCCTTAGGGCTTGATAGCATTGAGCAAACTTCTAGACCAGATGTTTTGGGTTGTGTGTATACATCTGAAAACAAGTATATTTGACACTGGCTGGAGGAAGTGGCACCTCACCTAGTTTTAAGATATTTTCTGAGTGTTAAACCTAAACTAGTCATGGTATAAAATGAGCTCTCTCTAATATGCTTTCTCCAGATTTTCTTATTTCTATTCAAGAAGGTAAACATATAAGTTTGAGATGAAAAATCAAAGTTAAAAGTGAAGTCAGGAAATTAAGAACAGCCACTTCAGTTTGAACATGAATTTCAATCTCATTTTCTTTATGTGGGAACAAGTAATATCTATGAATAAATTTTAGGCTGGATGCAGTAGGAAATAATTTCCTATGTTTTTAAGTACTAGTCTTTATTCCAGAATTATAAAAAGTGTGTTTAGTCAGTCATGTGAGTTTGAGAATTGTTATTAAAAGAAACAGTCACTGTCAGTAATCATAGCCTGAGTTAAGAGCAACTGATGACAAATATGCATCCTCTGAAACATTTTATAAATCTATAGTGGTAAAGCTGTTTCTTAGCTGTCATTCATGAGGTATTTTTGAAGGACTGTATTTATAAATTCACCTCCTGTGTACATGCCTTTGTAACCAAATCATATGCCAAAAAAAAAAGGAAAATTAAGAAGCTGCTATTTGGTACAATCTAGCAACCTCACGCTGCACAGACTGAGACTTGGCCACAGGGAGTGCAGGGTGGCAGACGCCTGCACAAGGACGTGCAGGAGCAAGGAGGGAGAGTTAGCAAATTGAGCCCCATGGACTGCAGGATGGACTCCAGAAGGGGGAAGGGAAGGGCTAGTGAGGAATTAAGGTATAAGACCAGACACAGCACTGGGAACAAAGCTGTTGGGACGGGGAAGTGAGGTACCAGCAAGATTATTTGTATTCTTTCAAGCTTTACAGAAAAAACAGTATATTGCAGGCAAGGGATATTTGTACAAACAATCTATAAACTTTTCAAAGTGGTTTGCCTTTTTCTCGTTGTTTGTTTGTTTTTCACTCTTTTTCTTATCAAACTCAGGAAAAGCCAGAAAAGGTATGAAACAACCCTTTACCTGGCTTTATCTAGCATGTCGTGTTTTCGCAAAAATACCAATTGCATCAGCACTGTCAAGGAGTTCCCAAAATACTGCAAAACTTTTAAATAATTGTTAAATAATGATAGCACTCCAAAAAATCTAATTTTTTGTGTGCTGTCGAATAACCTGTCACAACAAAACTTCTGATTTATGCTAATATCTGCACAGCTATTGCTTTCCATAGGCCTGTTTTTTTGCTTCTTTGCTCACAGCCACACAAGTAGAGCAGAAAATTTAGAAGTCTTTGCAGATCTGTGGGTGACAATGACAAGATAGACAGACTTGGGCTTCTTTCTTTGGCATGTTTCCACACAACAAATGTATCTTGGCACATTAATATCAATCTTTAAAAAAAAAAAAAAAAGTAAAAGAAGGGAAAGTAGGAAGAATAGGAATAAAAGAAAATGTAATGGGATCTTTTTCATGGAATACTGGTGGTTTTTTTAGATACTTGACAATGCCACTTTCAATAGTAGCTTTCACCTTTAGTCCTAACCTTACAAGAATTTTGTGGTGGTGTGCCTGGTTTTTGTGATTCTGCAATATCTTCTTTGAAATAATTTTCTTTAATGATATGCCATTATGGATATTTGCAATACTTTGCTCAACAGTATGGCGGTAAACACAGTTATGTTTACTGTTTTACTACAGAGGAATGGAGCTCTGTAGTAAAGCCAATGCAATAAGAAACATTTTAGCTCTTCTGTCAGATTAGACTTGACTGGTACAAATCTTGGCTTGTGGGAAAATTTTAGTTAAGTGCTGGATCTTACAAGGAGTCTAATATTTTTAAGTGCGTGGTGTGTGAATAGGCACCTGAGCCATTAAAAATTCCTTAAACAACAGATTGTGCCTGCCTAATGTGTAAGTGTGGCTGTAATGGAGGCAGGTTGGTTGTGAGGCTTCTTGGTGTCGGTGCTCAGCTGATCCTGAGCTTTGAGCTGCCTGTTGCTTACAGCATGAAGATAAAAGGAGAACACTGAGTTATGCTTTTTTTTCCTGTGAATGGGTCTGATTTTGCAACCTAACAAATGTATATTTCTTGCAGTGTTTAGTTCCATTTGCATGATTACATAAATTTAACTGATAAATGTTTTACTTAAAAATAGGTTCTTTATCTTAATGGAAAGTTGACTCCTTTAGGAGAGTGTTTGTAGAACTGCTATGCTTCTCTATGCCTTTTAGATGGGTTTATTTCTCAGTGAAATATAAGATATGGAATTAAGGTTTCTGAGTAGGCAAGGTTTTGTAGAGAGCTCAATAGAAAAATATGCATTTGAATAAAGTTCTTTCAGTAATTTTTTTTTTTCTGTTTCCCTAATGAATAATTGATAACCATTTCACAGGACCAATTAGTCATTCCAAAGATTCACATATGAAAGGTAATTGCTTATCTGCAATAACAGCAGCAATGGGGGGAGAAAAACAAATTACATATTAATTAGTAACACCTGTGTTGTGTGACACTATTATTTATGGCTGCTGAGCCATATTTTGTCTCTTACTAATCGATGCAACTGAGCTTTTATTGAAATTTAGTGTTCTTTTAAATGGCAAGTAAAGTCCCATTAGTTCCTTAGAAACCAGCTTTAACTGTCTGTGAGAAACCTTTGTATGGTACAATGGAAAGTGAGGAGGAAACAATCTGTCTTGGAAATGCTCGTAGGGCACAATTTCTTTAATAATGTGCTTTAATTATTCAGCTGCAAACACACTTTTCAGATACCTGCAGGTGGTGTCTCCCTGAACTGGGACTCTCCCCACTCTGGCATGGGAAAAAATACCAGACAGTAATATTGTATATGCAGACAGGGAATCAGGCAGGAAAATATTCCCATTTTAAGCATGTTTTCCTGACATCAGCATCTTAATGGTTTCTTGTAAATATTTTTATCTGGACCTTGCTGCATTTGCACATTTGTCTGCATTTTTCCTGTGTCTATTTATCTTAAATATGTGGAATGTCAGTGGCTGCCTTCCTGTACAAATGGGAGATTTTCATGTAGTCTGTCAGTCCTTTCTAATCTCCAGCTCTACCATCAGCTCAGAATTTGGGTCAGGAATGTGCAGAGAATATTATAAACCTGACTGAGCATCAGAACTGTGAGAAAGTCTCACTTCTTGGATTCACTGAAGAAAAAGATGAGTAGTGCAGTTGCATTTGTAATCACATAGATTAAACAACCCTTAAAAGGGCACTGTAAAATACTTCAGCAGTTAAAATGACAACTTCATTATACTCTCCTCTTCAGCAGACAAGCTCAACAAACTCTCTGTAAGTCTGTATAAATATTGCTACAATATATTCAAAGAGCAATGGAGACATGAGAGAAAAATAATTCTGAAGAAACATTTTCAAATGACACATAGCCAAAAAAAGTTCCCCATTTTCAAGCAGGATGGCTTTTCAGAAAAAAATCATTCTGTGGAAAAATCATGATTTTGTGGATAAAGAATGTAACTGTTGCATAAAGTTTATTCTTCTTTACAGTCATTGAGCTGTAAGGATCTGCTTCAGTCATGTAGGGTGAACTGCAGTTTCCAAACTCCAGGAAAGTACCTCTACATTAGGAACTATGGTGATGTGACAAGCAGCCTGTATTGTTTCAGCTGAAACTAAAACTTCAACTTGCAGTTACCAGAAGGCAAAGTTTCACAAATGGACAAAAAATAATTCACATTCAATAAAATCAGACAAGTACTCAAGACCGTAGAATATCAGGACTTCCCCCCCCCCTCACCCCCCCAATTTAATCAGTGTCAGTTCTCCTAGATCCCTGAATTTAACTGTATTACTTTCCAGATTAGGCTTAATTTTAATTTTAAAATTAAAATGTAATTTGTTCAAATTAGATTTTCATAATACACATACAAGAATACTTATTGAAAAGTCTATTAATCTGCATATATTTGCAGAGGTATTTAAAGCTTTTATTTCAGTTATGATTAACTTGTGAAATTAACTGTAATATTGTAGCACCTTGGTCACAGTGCAGTTAAGACAGATGTGTTGTTCAAAATGCCTGTGCTGCTAACAAGTTGTGTTCCAGTCACAAAATTGTTGTGTAAAATAAAGGTTTTCTCTGTAATTTATAGGGTATAACCATCAGCGCCTCTGTGAAAACCAAAGGCAGAAGTCTCCTGAATTCTATAGCAGAACAGCATCCGAATCCAATGTGTATTTGAATAGTTTCCATTACCCAGATCGTAGTTACAAGGACCATGCCTTTGATACATTAAGCTTAGACAGTTCCGACAGCATGGAGACAAGCATATCTGCCTGCTCACCAGATAACATTTCCAGGTAAATCATCTTTCTTTCTCATCTTGTAATGGTCATAGGGTCATAATGAAAAAGGAGAATATGCACACGTTGTTACTATGGTAGTTTCAATACTGCTAACTGGTTAAGAAAGTAGAAGATCATTACACAGGCATACTATTTGTGTAGTACCTCATAATCAGGCTTAACTACATCTCCCCTGTTTATTTGAAGATGGAAAATAAAAATATGGAAAGGTTAAGTGATAATGTTGAAGCTTACAGAGATATCAGTGCTTCTTTCCCAGGGCACTGTAGGGAAGGAATTTCCTCTGATAGGATATTTTTCAAAGACATCTGCTGTCAATGAGGTACACTTGTTCTATAAGTCCAGCATGTTACTAGATGCTTAAGCTGAAACACTTAGGGCTCCTCCAGCAGTCTTTTTTGCCCTTCCCTCTGCCTTTTCTGGGTCAGTAAAAACAAAGAGATGACACTGAAAGGTTTAGAGCCCTTGGTTGCTTTTCACATCCTCAGAGGCTGTCAGCTTAGACACCACTCTTCAGATCAAAGGAACATCCATGATCTATGTTAAAAGTCCAGCTGAGTCTCAAAACTGTGTACAAACAGTTTTATTCAGACAGTCTGGTTTTCATTTCTGATAGTATGGTAGTGCTTTCATTCCTGCTCACAGTCCTGCCCCAGCAGTTTCACAAGCATAAGTGGAAGCTGATAATTAAGTACAGCCTTGTCACAGCATTACAAATCCCTTGTGAACACAAGGACAGCTTTTTTTGGCTAGCTTGTTGTGTTTTATACAGCATCTGTTTCCTGTGACAGGGAAGCCCCCTGACTCCCTCTTGTAGTCTTTATCACTGCAATGTTTAGTGCTTCAGAAAATACCACTGGCATTCATTCTGCTGGCTTGTTGATTTGGGCTTTTTTGGGTTGGTTGGTGTTGGGTTTGGGGTTTTTTAAGTAAAAACATTAGGACTGAAGTTTTGAGGATTTCTGTTTTAAATAGATACAGTCAGCCAGTTTCTGATAGCTGGAGACAAGCTGGGAATGAACTCTATCTCTGCAGTGATCTAACGTGGCAGTGGTATGAAATCCGTGTCTCTCTGACTTGCTGCTCTGACCATTTTGGAGGACGATGGTGCGTGTCTGAGCTACCACAGGGCTGTCTTGTCAGTGGAATCGCCAGCCCATGATGGTGGAGCCCTGATGGCTGTTGAATTTCACTGATGCTGTTTGCCCTTCTGCCTCACTCTCGTTCTTCAGAAGCTTCCAGCCAATGCTGGAAGAGACCAAACCAATAAATCAAACCAAATCAAAAACCAGAAAAGGACCCACTACAACAGATCTTTCAGCTTCTCACAAGGCAGACTTCAGTGAGGGAAGAAAAGAGTGTGGGCTGATTTTGTTGATAAAATTTGGAAGATCCGCAGATACTTTTCCTTGACAAAACTTAATTTTGCTTAATTTTGCTTTCCTTAAGCAAAATTAATTCAGATTGTTTTAGATGGTGTTTGACAATGTTTTCTAGCCACATCAGACTGTAATGGAATACAATTTATCATGCTTTGTTCTGACATATTTAAAATACATAAGTTATATTTTACCATGTTTAAGGTGAGAGAGACTTTTTTTTTTCCTGGAAATCCATAACATTTATCAAAGTACAGAAGAAACAGAACAGCTGTAGTCATTCATCAACTTGCCAAACAGCAGTACATCATCTTTTTTTTGCTAGTGGCAACTGTACTGAATTGGATCAGAACACTATCAAAATCAACTCCATTCTTAAACTGTCTGATGTTTTACTGAAAAATATTGGACTGAAAAATATTTCTTTAAGTACCAAGTATTCTTTTAAATAACTCAAGGTGCCTTTTTTTTTTTTTTTTTTTGTGCAGTGCTAGCACTTCAAATGTTGCAAGAATAGAAGAGATGGAGAGACTTCTGAAACAAGCACATGCTGAAAAGACTAGGCTGCTTGAAACCAGGGTAAGCAAAATTTGGAGTAAAAATAAGATTTTAGATAATATCCCCCTAAATGCAACATCAAACATAAATAGTCCTTTACTATAATTTTTTAATAAACACTTAAAAATTACCTCTCCCTTCCTGGTTTCACCCTCACACTACACCTTTGAGACCAGATGCAATGTCTGCTATCTCAGTGGGCAATTTGATGGCAAAATCCCATGAGAGGCTATGTCAGCATTGTTCAGCACCTGCTAGGAGAGCTGCTTGAGAAGGAACCTTCATTTCTACTTGCAATGCTTATTCAAAATTTCAGTCCACTGTGCTGGATATGTGTTTCTACCTACTTAAGAGGCAAAAAGGGATTTAGCCCTAGCTTAGAAATTGCATTACCAAGTATAATTTCACATATAACTGAAGTTCTGTGTGTGCTATGGTATTTAGGAACGGGAGATGGAAGCTAAAAAACGAGCTCTGGAAGAAGAAAAACGCCGCAGAGAGCAACTGGAGAAAAGATTGGAGGAAGAAACTAGCCAGAGGCAAAAATTAATTGAAAAGGAAGTCAAAATACGTGAGAAACAAAGAGCACAGGTGAGATCTGTTGATGTGAAATAGTTTTGAAGTGCGAGACTTCCCCCTCATATACAGAAAGGATTAAGTGTATTTCTGCCAATGGTAAACAGAACTGCTTTCAGCTGAACAGATGGATTTAGTATTTCTGAGGTGCAATTGTTTTGCTAAAAGTATGTTTGGGCTCTTGGAGCATTAGATGACCAAGTATTCATTTGAAGTTAAATAATAGCATAGATATCTACTTAGCATCTTACATAAAAAGGATAAATGTGAATCCTATAAGGTTTGCTACAGAATATGGGCAGAGCAGATTTTTCTTTTTAGCCAGGACAATGGAAATTTGTGAGTTTGTTAATTTTGTAAACCATTGGTGTGGGGTTTTTGTTTTGTTTTGGGTTTTAGTGCATAAAATTCCTTGGAATGTGAATCATTGCTTCGAAATAGTTAACAAAAAAAACCAAACCAAAACAGCATGTAAAAAAGCAAACCAAAACAAAAAAACCCCACCACAAAACAACAAAAACCCCAAGAAAATCATAAAGAATCTTTTCCAGCTCCACATCTACTGTAGAGAGGAAATGGTATTTTTTCTAAAGTTTCTGGAACTATACAATATGAGAAACATTACTGAATTTAAAAAGTGTTACCTCCTACATATTTTTCTTCTGTGTAGGATTTAGAGGCATCTTGAGCTTTCTTTAGGCCTAGAGGCCTTACCTATTTATTTAGTCCACCAGACTAATAATATATATATGGTACAGCAAATAGAAGGCAGTCATTGCTAGTATACCAGAGGAAGAAAATGTCTCTACTGTAATAGATGTATTTGAATGCAGAGCATTCCATATCATATTTGAGTATCTTTCTGGTTTTTATCTGTGCTGCCTTTGTTGGTATTTAACCATCTGTTTCTAGTTAAATATATGTATTACTTTGTTTTAATAGAAAATGTAATTACAAATACTAAATTTCACTTACTTGATGGTCTTTTTTTTCTAAGAAATTTTGATGGCAACCCAAGTATGGCATAAACAACAATGCAATGCTGATATCTTTATCCCAAATTAGACCGTGCATGTGTAGTAACAGGATGCCCTATCAGTTACTGCTAATTGGCAGACTTGGCAGAGAGGCTGAAGAATGAGTTGGCAGAAAGACAAAACATATCTGTCAGAAATTACTACAGTTTTTTTGCTAATTTTTTTCTTTCCTTTGTAGAGTGAGACCCAATTTTTTTTCCAGCCATTTTTGACACTCAGAAACATAAACGAGAGGAAGGAGTTCCACCTTTGCATTTGCCAAAGCTGTTGCAAACTTGTATCATACAGGACTGCATAATTTTAGAAGGGTGCTAAGAGTTCTTGCAGGCAACACAGCTCCCATTGCATCAATAAGGGAAAGTCCCTTTGATTTGAGATTCACAGTGGGATTTAACAGGCTAACTTTAGGAATGGAGCAGGGCCAGATTAGTTTCTCCAGGTCACTGACTTCTCTGGAATCCAGGGGAAGAGAGAGAGGGACATGCTCCTTTCACAGATCATTCAAAGTGCCTAAAATCAGCTTCTGTTCCAAAGTACCTTCTCTCTGCCTTGACTGCAGCAGGAGCCTTGGGAGACAACATCTTCTGCGTTTAAAATGAGCAGGGGTGGTTATGCACAGACCCTCCAGACACAGAAAACAGGCATAATCCCTCAGCTGGCAGAGGTCCCAAATCACTTACCTCCTGCTTGTTCTCCCAGCTAACACTATCCAGGCTTGATGTGGAGTCTTTAACTCCAGTAAAGAATGGGGCACCATCTCCTCTGCTGCTTTGTTGACTCTTGCAGAGGGATGCATTTCTTCTCTCTATACCATATTGCTGATTGTGAACTACATATCACATTTCATTCACTCAGAAGAAAATAATTCTATTTTTTTCACTGGAATCTTTGAAACTAACTAGGGATTACAGTTCACTCTCATTGATTTTTCCTGTAATGGCAAGTTCTTATTATTTGTATTATACATTACATGAAAATGCCTGTAGCAGTGAAATATTAAAGAGTGAGATATGTGCAATGAGTATTTAGCCCAGAGAAGAAAAGGGGTGGCTTAACATCATAGAAAAGTTCATGGACTTCATTAAAGCAGCAACACACCTTTAATTAGTGCATTAATTTTAAAACAACCTTTCTATGCTGTGGCCCGTGTTTTACCAGCTTATCAGCTGATGATTTCAAGAAACTACTACACTCTATCTGGCTTTTATAAAGTTATCCAACACCGTAAAGTTAGAAGTTAAAGGGTTTTTCTTTTAAAGAAAATTATGGCTGCAGCAAAAGCTCTTTATTTTTCTTACATTCATTCTTAGAATCTATGAGCAGTTTACAGTTATGTCCTTGTAGCAGAAAGAGTGAAGGAAAAGTTGAGGCTTCTCTAAAAATACGATGATTTCTTTCTTGTAGGCTCGTCCCTTGACTCGCTATTTGCCCGTTAGAAAAGAAGACTTTGACCTACGTAGTCACATCGAAACAGCTGGACACAACATAGAGACCTGTTACCATATCTCCCTCACAGAGAAGACCTGCAGAGGCTTTCTGATTAAAATGGGAGGGAAAATTAAAACATGGAAAAAACGATGGTTTGTTTTTGACAGAAACAAGAGAACTTTTACTTATTATGCAGGTAGGTTGGAGGATCACTGCTAGATTACATCTGTCTCTCTATTTTCCTATCAATCTCAGCTGTGTTATGAACATACAGGGAGTTCAGATAAAATGTTTCCATTTCATACAGTGTTTTACACATATATTTAGAGCTCATGCAATCCCTTCCCTATAGTGTTCAATCCTAATGTCAGGTAAGACAGAGCTGAACATACAAAACAAAGGAAGAGGTTCAAATAGGCAAGAATAAAAATAGAAGATGCTCAGGTTTCAAATACACAGAATAATGCCTCCACACAATTTATTTTTAAATACTATGTACTTCCCCCAATGACAGAATGATTTCTTGTACTCTTCATACAAGAATATTTATTATGCTTACCATGAAAATTAAATGGAATGCTTCTGCCATCCTATTGCTTGATGTGCTGAAAAGACACTCAGGAAACTTAATATACAGGGGTAGACTTTTGAGTTTGCCTTATTTTGAGAGTCTGAGGAATTTGACATGAAGAACATGCAATACTCTGAAGAGGTTTCTGTACACTAAGTTGTGTGATACAATATCTGGAGCCATTAAGCAGTACATTTCTTTGGTATCTTGGGGTAAACACAGAAATTTGGAATTTAGGAACATACATGTTTCTCCAATTGCTGTGCAAATATACACATGGTTTGATCTTGAAGTTTCAGAGGAAGCCAGAAAATTGACATTGTGTTCTGAATATTTTTTGTTTAGGAGAGGCCACACAGGGGCCATATGTAGGATAGTTACTGCTAAAAAGGAGAAGAAAACATTGAGTACAAAAAAACATCCAAACTGTTTTATTTACTTTTATGATGTTACTGCCTTCCAGCAACTCATAAGGAACTTAAAATTGTTGCTAGGGTTATGCATTGCTCTCTATCTCTTTTAAAACATATATTTGAATTCATTATATTCATTCATTACATTCCCACTGAATATTACTTACTGGTTTGCAGTAATACTATGAAGAATGTGACAAACATTTTTTAATTTTCTTCTTAGTATATGGTTTATTGGTTAGCAAGGCCTGTAACATAAAGCAGTGTTCCCATCTGGTACTGATCTCTTTTTCTTTTTTTAGTAGTTATGTTAACAGCTAACGGTATCAGTTTTGACTGCAGTACAGTTGCCATAATTTAATTGCAATTACAAAATAAAACTTTTCATAAAGTCTGGAGGACTTCAGCCCACAAGAATAGTTTTTTGAGGATTCTGTACCAGCTACACTAAAATGCCAGTGCTTGTATGAGTAAGGATCTGTCTAGATCTTTAAATACCTAGTAGATGTCCAAAATAAATAGTGATGCTTTAAATTCAGAGTATTTGAACTCTAAGTGGATATAGTGGTACATGGATTTAGTTCTGCAAGTGCACTGGACAAAGAAATAACCCTAAAGTCTGACAACTTAGTGTGGTAACTGAAGCATCTGCACTTGCTGACCTGAAGAGTACAGGGAACGCTATAAAGACTGTTGTGATGGGAGCTTGTGGGTACCTGAAATACTCTTGTAACCAAGGCCCCAGGTGGGCTTGAAAGGAGAGTAGATCCATTGTTTGCTTGTACTGCGCAGACAGTATACTTTGTGTAGTATTGTTTTTAGTTTAGTATAATCTTGTGGTCTGATACCTTGGTACTTCTGTTGGTCCTCTGGGGGCTGGCAGGCTGATTTCCAACACTATCTGAGATTTCATTTTGCCATCATATGAAGCTTTTGAAAATGCCTGCAGCTACCGATAGGATGTAAGCTGACTTCTGTGAGTGTTCAAAATGACAGCGGGATCTCTCATGGGACTGCATGACTGTTCACTGTTAAGGTGAAGTATAACTTGGGGTCAGAAAGCATACTCCCCTAATACAACAGTACTGGGAGTGAAAGGAAGTTTGTCCTTCAGTATCACATGCAGCTGTGATGCTTCTTATGAATTTCTTATCCTACTGCAGGAAAATGTAGGGTAGATGCTGGTCTGTGCTGCTCCTTGTGAAACGTTATAGTTGAGATGGTAAGATGTTAAGTTCCCAGTCTGTACCCTCCCTGCCCTAATGATTCACTAGGCAATGCTGGGACAAAAGGCAGTGTGAGATGATCTCTGAAATAGTTTAGAACTGACCCCCTGCAAGTGTCTGCTTCTTTCCACTGCCTTTAAAGGGAGATTAAGTCAACTGTGTCTCCATTGTAAATATCAAAACTCGAGTGAAGAAACTCCCAGATTTTATTTCAGCTTTGCTGCAGTGAGATATTGGTGCACAGTACCACTGGATAACAACTTACTCCTTATTAGCTGCCTCGCTGTAAAACTATCCATTCAGGCATTCCTATTTCAGACACACTAAAGCAAGTGGGGAGTTTCCTTTTGCCATGGGGGCAAACTGTGTGTAATTAATTTGATTTTTACCTTGGGTGTCAGAGTGGAGAGTGCAAACAGATGATTATGGTGCTGGAGCTGATGCCCTGGAACACTTAACCTCCTGTAAACCTTTTCATGTGTCAGAAGCCATAGAAACTTGCCTACAATCTGCTAACCCCACATTTGAATAATAAATATTAGCTTGAGACTGAGGGAAATTATTATAAATGTGAGCAAGCCTTTTTTAAAAAAGTACTAGCATAAAGGATGTTCTAATGTAAAGGTTTTGCTATCAGATTGTATTGAAAATTTTATCATAAGAGTTTTCTTTTGAAGGCAAACTGGAGGTCTTGACCTGCAAGCTGTGTGAAGTCTGGCTAGCTTTCATGCAACTGGAAGATTGGATGCATCTGAGAGACATCTGTCCTTCTGTGGGCTAATACCAACCGTAATGTTTAGACAGTGCAGTGATGGGAGTGGCTTGCAAATAGAGGAGCAAATTGTGAAATCTTTTTTTCCTTTGAAACCAGGTGGAAAAGAAAACATAGTAAAATCAAAAATGCATCTCCTAAAAAACCTGTCAAACTAGTAAGAAATGTTGAATGCATCTGTGGAATTTCACAATCAGGACTATTGAGCCAATTATTTATCAGCTGAACGTATATGGAAATGAAATTAATATTTTGCTTAGTACTGTTCATTTCAGTTCTCAAGTCATTGTATTCTCTCTTTTTCATTTTAGACAAACACGAAACTAAATTAAAAGGTGTAATATATTTTCAAGCTATTGAAGAAGTCTATTATGATCACCTAAAGAACGCATATAAGGTAAACCTTGTTATTGCTGCTTTAACCACATATTGTAGAGCAATACCCAAAGTATGGTAGCTGCTGTGAAGTCAAAGGGAGAGTTGATTTTGTTCTTAGGGGAAAAAAAACCCACAAAAAAAAAACACCACCAAAAAAAAACCCCAACAATACAAGCATTAAAACAAACAAACAAACAAACCCCCACAAACAAACCCCCAAAAACAAACAAAAAAACTGGAGTGGGGGAAAAGGAAGAGGAAGCTAATCAGTGATTATAGTTGGGGGTTTTTTATACTGATGAAAGCAGAGATAAGAGTGTCTACCTGGAAAGTGAGATTTGCTACATGGAGTTCCGTAGTTCAGTGGCAAGACCACTGAAATCAGTGGCTTTGGCAAATCAAGGGATGCCTCTGTCCCAGAGAGGGAGTTAACTGGCAACCCTTGCCTCTCATCTGTAATTTAAATGAGGTTGAATATATCCTTGGCTCATGGATCTGTGACAGCCACTGGACAGTGTGGGGGAGTTAGTTATTTGGGTATGAAACAGCAATTTAGGGCCCTCTATTACTGTGTAAAAGTCGAGTTGAAACACACTGTAAAAAGTGTTTATGGTGGATACAAACAATTTAAACACATCTGCTGCACTATAAGATGCAGTGGTACAGCATTTTGCATTTCATCATTCTTCTTAACCCGATTCATAGATATCACTGTAAGCAATTTCACTTCTGGTACCAATAAGTGGCTTTGATTTCAGTATTTGACATCCTTCTTTCTGTTTTATTTTAGAGTCCCAACCCGTTGCTCACTTTCAGTGTTAAGACCCATGACCGTATATACTATATGGTTGCTCCTTCACCAGAAGCCATGAGGATATGGATGGATGTTATTGTTACAGGCGCAGAGGGCTACACCCACTTCATGTTGTAATAAAAGGGGAGCAGTAGGGCATATTGCAATAACGTAACAAATGAAGTTAGCCATATGTAGTGAGAGCTGAAAAGCCAGTGAATACCCTGAAATGTCCTCCTTATGATGTGCACCCAAAACCTCAGATTGAGAGGGGTTTACAAATGCATTGAAAAGGGGGGTTTGTTACCTGTTTTAGTTGATATTTATAGGAACAAGAGAGCTAAAGCTGTTGAGAGAATCATAGTGCTCCAAGACAGATAATCAGGCAATTTTTGTTACAGTATCTTGATTCAATGATAAGTTTCTACAAATTCTCTTGTATGGAGAATATCTTCGTAAACTCATACTGAACAGTTTACAAAAGTGTGTGTTTTCATCAGTATGCAAAAATTCTAGTAGTGGAACAAAAAGGTGTAATAAGCATATATTTTAATATGCCACATTTGACATTTATAGATGATTAGGTAATTTTTTTAAAAACTTGTAGTCAAGTATTTTATAAAAATACAAATAAACCCCCCGCAACCCTAAGGTACACACAGTTCTTGCCTTAGTAGTTGAGTGTTACAACAGAGCCAAAGAGTTATACAATTCCCTTATTATAATGTTTTTGTATTGTTAGTGTTCTACCTAACTTTCTATAAGGGGACAGTGCCAAATTCCTTCATGATTTTAATGTAATTAAATTGTTATGGTAGTTTATGTGTTCAAACACTCAGAGGCACCAACTGTATGTTTCAAGTCTGCATCTATGGAGCTTGACAAAAAAGAGAAGGATAACCTTATAAAGATGAAATGATTTTTTTTTTTTCCACAAGGATGTGAAATGAAACACATATATTAACTTCCTCATAAGGAGGGGTTTTTTTAATCTTCACTGTTGAATAGAATGAGCTGATTCTGGATCCTACAGCAATTTTCTTTTACGTAGTAAGGTCCCAGTCTTACTCTGTGCCAAGTGAATGCTCTACTGAAATCTGACAAACATTAGCTGCCTTGAAGCCAGGACCCCACAGTCTCTAGCTATCTAAATTCTTTGGAGCCAGGTTTTCAGCCCCAGAGAGTTTTGTTGTTTTTTATTTAATGTATGTCTACACATAATAGTGTTGTCAAATAGAATAAAAAGAGAGGCAACTTCTAAGAATTTACACTAAGCGGTGTATGAATAAAACCCTGAAAATTTTAAGTAGCAGGGATTGAGATTCCTAAAACAATAAAAATAGTGAGGGTGCAGTGGTCTGCAAATTGCTTCCAAGTCCTTGACTAATATTGCAAAAATGTAAATTATTTAATTGAACTGAACTTCAAGAAAGTCTTCTGTATTATGACTTAAAAGAGGTTCAGTTTCTGTAATCGAAACTTACGTGCTCTGTGGTTTGTGTACTAGAAGAAATCACATTATAGCCTTTTTTTTTCCTTGATGAAAAGTTAATGGCTTTTGATGGAACAAATAAACTGAAAGCAGAATAGAAGTATGCTGGCAGAATATTTTTTTTAATATTTTTTTAAACCCTATATCTAATGAATGGGTTGAATTTTTTCTGGTATACACAGGTGGTGTGGTTGCTCTAGCATGACAAATATTGGTTTTGATTTGACTCATGAAAGAAGGGACTGTTATCACAAGATAATTGTTATCATCTCTGCAGATCACAGCCTGTAATCTATGATTTAAAACTATCAGAAATAAATTGGGGTTGTTTATACAACTATTATTTTTCCCTGATGTATCTTGATTTTACTCCTAAGTATGGTTATAAAGGTTTTCTAATAATTTTTGTATCCTGCATGAAGCAATGAAGGCATTTCAATAAACATTTTTAAAAATACACTTGTTTCAAATATTTTCTTGCTGCTTTATCCTGAGACATTTCTGCTTGTCTCTTAAATAGTTGTATACAGTTGTGCAAGCAATATTGTGTTTCACAGTAATGCTTAATTGAACTGTTCTCTGTGTTTCCCCATAAAAGAGCTATGGAAAATAATCTTTCAGATGGCAGTGGAATTAGGAACGTAGTCTGTTTACTGCATGTACATAATATATTACCTTTTCTTTTTCCATGAACCTTCTTGAAAAATTTATCACCAGCCTTGGATATAGACAATTTTTTTGTTTATCTGCAAACCAGAAATTGCTGACGTTTGAGGATTTCTCAGTTTTCAGAGGATTTGACTTATATATGTCTTGAATTGCAGGAAGTGTTAGCTCATTGTGGAAATCCTTGCGGTTTTATGATTCATTTCTTTTCACTGTTTGCTATCATCATCATGAAGTGTGATGGGTTTTGTAGTGGTGGATTATCAGGACAATGGAAGGAAATCATGGTAGTAGGCACCATCTTTTATGATCGGTCTTCAAGCTCTCCAAGCTTAACTCCCACAGGAGTCAAGCCCCTGCTTACCCTGAAGGATCTTGGGCAATTGCAAACCTCAGCTGTTGTGTCCCATAACCTACAGCTGCTGCCCTGGCTGGTTGGGCTCAATCTTGAAGATTTTTTTCAACCTAAATTATTCAGCAATTCTGTGATTTTTTTCTTCTTTTCTGGGTGTCTGCCATGGCCTGTATGTAAAATGGTACAGTGCAGAAAGACCTTGGGTTACCGTGCCCATACAGCTAAGGCTGAGGAGGTGTGAGACTGTTTGGGGGCCCTGCAGGTGACAAACAGCCACACACTGATGCTGCTGGAGAGGTGACAGAGGGAAGCTGGGGTTTGAAACACCCTTTCTGGCTGTCTGTTAGGGACAGGTAATTAGTGCAATACTTTTTATACATGTATATATATATAAAACAAAATGTATCCTAACAGATAGAGAACCCTAGCAGATTATAGCCACGTACAGAGAGGCAACCTGAGGGACAGGTGCATCCAGCCTTGCCTGGTAGAGAGACCCTTGAGGAGCATGGCCTCTCCAGAACACTCAGAATGGGAGAGGCTGGAAGGGGCACAGTAGCTCATCTGGTCCAACCTCCCTGCACAAGCAGGGTCATCCCAGAGCACATGGCACAGGATTGCCTCCAGATGGTTCTTGAATATCTCCAGTGACTCCAAACCCTCTCTGGGCAGTCTGTTCTGATGTGTGGTCACCCACACAGTAAAGAAGTTCATCCTCATGTTCAGGTGGAACTCCTGTGCATTTAGTTTCTGCCTGTTGCCTCTCATCATAGTGCTTGGCACCACCGAGAAGAGCCTGGCTTCATCCTCTTAGCACCCTTTCTTTAGACATTCATGCACATTGATGAGGTCCCCTCTGTGAGAAATAAAAAAACATGGTTTTATTAGAAGCAAACAGTTCATTAACTGAAGAATTATTTTCTTTAGGCATACCGTGGAAGTTGTGAGGTACCAGGTCCTGTCTGGGGCTGGTGCCAGGGACAATTTGCGTTCGGGAATAGGGGGTTATGAAAGTAGATAAAGGTATGGCCAAAACAGCCCCCCCCTGCCACGTGGCAGGCCCTTTGTATGCAGAGGAAAGGGGTCATTCTCACCAGAAGACCCCGTCTCCCTGCACAGAGGGCACACCAAACCCAACAAGAAGAGCGCCACTCCTCTCATTATGCTAACAAGGCGGGACTCTTGGGACACATAACAAGTAGGATTTTGGGGTGTGTGCGTGCTTTTCAGACCTTTGTGGCCAGAGCACCCAGCACGTGCTGAAATAGAAACTTTCCTTTTTCTGCTAAACTTCTTTATCTCACAGATATTTGTATCTTCACTAAATTGAGTAAAAGAGATTTTTCACACACCCTCTGCAGTCTCAAGGCCCAGCTCCCTCAGCCTCTCCTTGTAGGAGAGACGCTCCAGTCCCTTCATCATCCTCGCTGCTCTCCGCTGGACCCCTCCAGGAGCTCCATGTCCCTCTTGTCCCAAGGGGCCCAGACCTGGACACAGCACTCCAGATGTGCCTCACCAGGGCTGAGCAGAGGGGCAGCATCACCTGCCTCCCTCCACCTGGGGGCAATGCTCTCCCTAGTGCGCCCCAGCGTTCCACGCACCTCCTCGGCCACAAGGGCACACGGCCAGCTCAGGGAAACACAAACTGTGTTCTTTTATTGCTAATGATATAAGGTATTAATAAGGAACTAACACTGAGAGGGTTAATCGAAATAATTGTAGGGACTTTTGCTGAAGTCCCAAAGGCAGCCTGCATGGTTGAGGCCATAAATAGCTGCAAATAAAGAAACAGGGAATATGTTGTGGTTGCTATCGGTACTTGGCCTTGAGGCTTCGGAAATAGGATGGACACCATATGAAACTAAGATAAACCAGGAAATATGTCAAGAAAATAAGATAATTGTAGAGGTTTGCTAATTAGACCGGTCCAAGTTGCCAGCAAAACTGGTTTAAGTTACTTTTTGAGCCAAGTTGAAAAGGACACAGTGAGGAAGACCCACGATCTTCATCCCCAAGAGCCCCGAAGACCCGCTGGCCCAGGAAACATGGAAACCAACACACAAACTCAGGTGGGAAGAGCGCGGGGCGGAGAAAATGGAAATTACTTCTTGGAACTGGTTAGAATAAGCCTGCTTTTTCTAGGAAAATAATGCAGATGTACAAAGAAATAATGAATATGCATGTTGTAACTGTATTTGAACATGCCTGTGAGCACAGACAGGTGCGCATGTCTTTGGTGCAGCAATCCCCCATGCACCCAGCACGCTGAATAAACATACCTTTCTCTACAATTACCCTGTTGTGGGGTCTTTTTCCGCACCTCGCCAAGAGTTGGTCCCTGCTCCACAAGCAGCTCCACAAGCAGCTCCACAAGCAGCCTCCCGGCCCGGCGGTGAGAGCAATGGCCGCCACCGTGGCCGTCATGGCCGCCGCCATTGGCCGCCATGGCGGCGCTGAGAGCGTCTCTCTCACCGCTGTCACCGCTGAGGGCGGCCCGGGCGCTCACGGGTAAGGGGAGAGCCCCGGGACCCTCGGAGGAGAAGGGGTGTCAGCCGCAGGGGAGGGGATGTGGGTCGGTGCTGGCTGTGGTGGCGGCGGGGCGGTGCTCGGGCATTGGTGGGGGGGTGTGGTGACACCCCTTCAGCGCCGGGATTGAGGGGGGGGGGAGGGGGGGGGCTGTTAAAAGTTCGCTCCTGGCAGGTTTCCCGTCCTCTGCCAGCTCTGCCGGAGATGGTGTCTTTGCGCAGGGCAGGGCAGCTCCTTTCCCACATGTGTGACTTGCGGAAATACCTTATATCGTGTGTTTTTGGGCCCTGAGCTGCTCCTGCTCCAGTCTGAGTTGCTGTAGGAGATGATTCGGTGTCTGTGCACAGGGCAGCTCCTTTCCCACGCGTGTTTGTGGGCCCTGAGCCCCTCCTGCCCCTGCTCCGATTTGGGGAGCTGCAGCTCGGTGTGCCAGTTCCTCAGCTGGGGAGTGAAGTGTGCCTGTGTGTGAGGCTTCAGCAGGCACCTGGAGAACTTTGCTGGCATTCACTTCTGAGCGAGGTGGCCCTCTGCCAAAACACATAGTACACCCCACCCTCCCCCCTTCTTACTCTCCAGATTCTGTGCTTGTCTGACTTGTTGAGTTCATTCATTTCATTAAATTTGACAGAAAAGGTGATGAACCTCATCTGAGGCTGCTAAACGAGTAAAACTTACTTGCCGCTAAGGGCACACATTTTGTAGCTGCATAAAAACAAGAATACAGTGGGGGTTTGTTGCTGTTTTTTCTCCTTTTCTGTGTATTTATAATGATAACATGATCAGAGTGTCTGAGTTTATGCTGATAGGGAAACCTCTCTCTTGTAGTGTGTTGCAGATTTCTTTGACAGAAGTTGCACAAATTATTTTTCATTTTTTAAATATTTGCAAACTGTTTAGGGTTGCAAAGTGCTTTTTTCATTCTGGATAAACAGAACAATCCAAGTACCAGAATAATGTAACCTTTCCAGCAAGAATACACTGAACTATGCAATAGGATTTCTTTTGGAAATGCATAAGAAAAACACAGCACTGCAGGGTTCGACTCTCTTTCTTCTTATGGGATGTGTTTAATGTATTGCTTTATGTTTAAAGAAAATATAGGTGTATTTTGTTTTCTCCTTTCTGTGCTTTGTATCTGAGAAAACAACGGATGTTACAATAGCATTGTAATCATTATTTTTTGTCACTGTTCCTGGCAATATTATTTAACTTCAGCAGAAGAGGTGTTGAAGATACGATGAAAAAGGCTACGTATTATTTATTTCATTTGGTTTTGAACAATGCTAATGTTCTTTCATGTTCATTGTGTTAAAAAAGTTAGTCACAACATTCTTTCCCAATTCTTGTTTTTGTGCATCTCCATATATTGTGTGGATCCAGGATTTTGATAAAGGTGCAGTTTTATTGTTCAGTTTTATTTTTCATGAAAAATTTGTCACCTCATGTACTTGCAAACTTACCATTGTACAGACTGCTCTAGTCCCAAAATTATACTTTTTTGAAATTCAGTCTGGAAAAAACAAAAAGGTAAAATAAAAAGTTAAAAGAAGCAGATAAAAAACATCTTACCATTTCATGTGAAATGAGTAAATAAATTCAAGATAGTATAAAACATGAGGACAGATGAAGTCTAGGAAATCTTAGCATTTGTCTTCAGTCAACCACTTTGCTAGTTGCTGAGTGAACTCCATATATGGTTGGCACTTAATAACTCGAGAATGATTCACAGTCAGCCTTCTCTTTCAGGTTCATTAGTACTTGTCACTCATTAAAGAATACAGGAGATTTTTTTTTTCTCTAGCCGAAATATCTTATATTCACATAATATGCCCATATTTCCTGAACCCTAGATTTATAAAATGCTAGTATTTCTTCCAAGGTTGTAATGAGTCTACTAAATAGCTCTTTTTATTAGTTTGCAGGCCGAAGTCATCAGTCAGTTTTCTTACTCGACCTGATCGACCAAATCTTGCTTATCATAAACTAAAAGGCAGGACTCCAGGGGTTATTTTCCTTCCAGGCTTTAATTCAAATATGAATGGTCAGAAAGCAACTACCCTTGAAGACTTCTGCAAATCACTAGGTCATTCCTTCATCAGGTATGTGTGGAGTACTGTTCTTGAGAAAATGAAAGTAGTGTCACAGCTTGGGGGAGGAGGTTTTAGTACAGACATGTAAACTTTGGCATTTGTATTGGAATGCCGCCTGTATTGTAGATAAGCTAAGAAGTCTTTCTTCTGTTTCAAAATGTAGGATTTCTGTAGAGAGACTGAGGTAAATCAGGAGAATGTATTCTGAAAGGAATTCAGAAAACTCTCTTAATAAATTTCTATAGTCTAGCCAGTGCTACATGTTACAGTCAGGATATAGGCACAAATATGAAAGAGGAAGGACTTGGACTTCTGGTTTTTTAAGTTACCACTATCAGCATGGTCCTTTACTGCTGAGTCTGATTAAGTTACCTTGTGTCTTCCATGGTTTTGGAAGAACATGCCCATAGTTGATGGTGCTGTCCTTTGATAGACTAGGTTGAATGTTGAGTGTTATAAATCTTCCTGTTTGGGTACAATGTTTGAAAGAGAGCTTGTACCTTTTTAAAATGCTTTTAAAATTGAATTATTTAGGATCTTTTTGTCTGCAAGAGAAATTTTCTGTTCTTGTAAGTTATTATATCAAATTATAAGAAAACACGGCATCACTTAGTTGCATATGTTGTGTTGAAACCTCTTTTTATGTGATTTCTGGTGCAAGTAATAAGTCAGGACCAAGTAAGAAAACATTTAATGGGTATCTTGTCCCCTGTTTAATTTGATTAAATAGTAGTGTTTAGTTAGTGTCCATGTTGCTGTAGACAGTACTATGACTTTCGTTTTGATGGTTACTTTTTCAGATTTGATTATACAGGATGTGGAAGTTCAGATGGTAAATTTGCAGAATGTACAATTGGGAAGTGGAGAAAAGATGTTCTGTCTATACTGGATGAACTTACAGATGGACCACAGGTTATATTTTATTTTTTCCCCTCGAGGTAGAACACTGATCAAAAATATGCCATAATAGCTCTGGTCAACAGTAGCTTCTGCTGAACAACTGACACCTGCTCACTTTCAAGCTGAATCGTTTGAGAGGTTGTATTTGCAGGACCTCTTTTGCAAAGAGGTGGATCATAAAATCACAGAAGTGCGGGTTGGCAGGACCTCCTGGAGGCTGTTTATTAGAACTTCCTGCTCAGAGCAAGGCTGTCATCCCAGAGGGTCTGAGAAAGCCTCATGACGGAGGTGCCATCTGACAGGGAACAGGGAACAGTTCAGTGCAGTGCAGCCCTCTTAAGAAAAAGTGCGTCACTGTCCCATGCTGACTCATTAATTAAAGGATTTGCAGGAAGGTTACAAGCTAAGATACTCTATATAATTAAATATCTTTAAAAAGAGGTCAACAGAAGCAATATTTGACTTCTTCAGTTACTTTAGAAGTTACTGTGAGAAACTTGGAACCTCATCCAATCTGGTATTTTTTTAAAAACAATTTTGTATTATGAATTGCATTTGTTTTCTTCTTTTGCTGCACTGAGCCTTTACCATGTGCATTTATTTTAAGAAGGAAACATAAAGTATGCATGTGATACTGAATTGTTTCAACTCTTATTTTGTTTACAGTGTTTCAGTCTCAGACAGCAATAACCAGCCATGCCAAACAGAATAATAAATACCAGATCTTGTGGTGCTTACTCAGGCAAAATTTCCACTGGAGGTGACAGCAGTTCTGCCTGGGTAAGGACAGCAGGATTATGCCCAAGGTTTAAGTAGTAAACAAAGTGAAAACTGATGTTTTGTAGAAGAAGAAAAAAACTTACTAGCCTTTTTCCTGTAAAGCAGTATATTTTCTTACCTGTTTTTAATTTTTTTTTTCAGATTCTGGTGGGCTCCAGCATGGGTGGATGGCTGATGCTTCATGCTGCAATAGCACGCCCAGATAAAGTGGCTGCTCTGGTTGGAGTAGCTATAGCAGCAGACCACCTTGTGACAAGTTTCAAGAGGCTTCCCATTGAGGTAACTGTTGGTGGTTGACTTTTGTGCAATCTAAAAATCTATCAGGTGTTTAAGAAATCCTGTTGTTCAAAGTGTACTTTTTTGTGCAGATTTTCAAGTAAGTTTTCTCTGTGTGGTGGAAGTAAACTGAAAATTTACAGTAATCTAAAAGTCTACAAAATACTGTGCATGTAGTACGAGACTAGTGTGAGCACTACTGAGAATGTGTTTATGTTACTGTGGCATATAGGACATGAAGTCAGATCCCTGCTGTTAGCAGTCCATTAGATTTCAGTGTCGAATATTTTATATTTGCATTGAAATTGGATCCTTGTGTTTTCAGAGATGGAGAAGTAGCTATTAATGTAATTGAGACTGCAGTGAATGAGATGAATATGACACAGGTTGTGTGCGTAGAAAGAAAATCCTTCAGATTAGTGTGTCTGTAAAGACTATAAGATTTAGGTAGTGGGAACTGTCTTTCTGAGTTTCTTGATTGATGATAATAATGTCCAGTCTTTCGGAAAGTAAATCAGGTGTTATATGGCAATAAATAACTTGTGCTTTAGAATAATTAAAATATTTTCCTGATTTTTTGGGGTTTTTTTGTAAGGCACTTTGTAGTGTCAGCATTACTACTCAGGACGAAGGTTAAGAATCTGAAAGTACAGTGTTTAGATACAGCTATTGTGCCAAAGACTGAAAAGACTAATCAATGAAAAATTCCTTTTCCTAGGATTCAACTTGTTTCAGGTTCAGTGAACTGACTGAAACCGACATGACTTACTGTTCACAGTGGCTGTGCTTTTTTTTTCTGATAGATTCTGTCTGAGAAACTTAATTTCATTGGGGAATTTTAACTAGATTAATGTGCAGAGGGATGTGCAGAGCAACTTTTGTGACATGGTAGTTGGTTTGTCTTCTTAGATTCTGTAAGAAGAGCAGGAATACACTTTGCTAATGAAAACAAACAGGGTGAAATCTAATGAGGAGTTTTACTGCTTTTAGAACAGAAATAAGTGGAGGCACTCTGAAGTAGTCCTAACATCTGTCTTCGTTATTCTTTGCTCTCTTTTTTTATAGGCACAAAAGGAAATAGAAGAAAAAGGTGAATGGAAGTTTCCAACAAAGCATAATGAGGGAGGGTTTTACTCCTTGACATACAACTTTATCAAAGAAGCGGAAAATCACTGTGTGCTGAATAGTCCTATTCCTGTAACATGTCCCATACGACTTATTCACGGCATGAAGGATGGTGATGTCCCTTGGCAGATATCTGTGCAAGTTGCTGATCGTGTATTGAGCAAAGATGTGGATGTTATCCTGCGCAAAATTGGTCAACATCAGATGAGTGAGAAGGAGGATACAAAACTCCTTGTGAATACTGTTGATGATTTAATTGACAAGCTGTCAACACTAGCATAAGCTGCAGAGTAGCATTTGGGCATGAACTCTACACCTGACTCTTTTCCTTGAGTAGCAGAAAGCCTGTTCTTAACCAGATGATGGCAGGCCTGTGACTATCACAGTAGGAACTGAGCTTTATCTGCTGTTTCCTTACCTCTGTATCGTAAAAAAAGTATTCTATTATTGCTGCATTTGCACAGTCCAAAATGGGAAGGAGTCCTGCTGTTGTTTTCAGAACCTCTCCTTCACCACTTAAACCTTTTTTTCCCCACAAATTTCCTACAATTTTGTACTTAAATTTGAAAATGTTTGTTACTTTTGGCCTGTACAGTAAAACTTTATTTTCCCATCTTTGGCACCTTTTAATATTGGCCTTTTGTTGTAACAGTATTGTATCTTATGTCTGAAACGGTCTGTGCAAGGCAAAATACAACTTGAGTGTTTACTGAAGTTCATTATTAGAAATAGTGAATACAATGAAGCGCAATAAATAGATGATTATTTTTTTCTTGAGTACTGCTAAAATTAAAAAGTGGAAGGCACACTCTGATGGTGTGCTTGGGGTACTACATGAGAAAGAATTTAACTTCTAAGAGTGCAGGGTCTCAAAATTTTAGAACTCTCTTATCTGAGCTTGTCAGGAGGGTATATGTCGTCTGCTCCAGCCTGCCTGTTTGTATTAGTTTATTTGGGGGCTTACTATTAAGGGAACAATATATAATCTTCGTGTAAGCTGAAACCAGATCTATATGGTGACTTTTATAGTAACTTCTTTAAAGTGGGAGTACAATGCCATAGGACACCACTGCCTCTTTCACATGACTTGAGAGCTGTAGATTACTGGTAACAGTGTCTTCTGAGTTAGGAATTTGAGCTGCATGAGGGCAACCCTGAAAAGTTATAAATGCAATTGGATAGCTGGATAATTCTCGAAATGTAAATCCATAGAATTTAATAGTAAATGGATTTAATTGCAAACATGACTATTGCCTATTTTTTGTCCAAGAATACAGTGCCATTCATACACTTGAGAGAGAGAAACTTAGGTGAGAGGCTGGAGTTAGTTCAGGCTGGCCCTAATATGAAACATCAGTCAAATTATATAGTTGTTTCTGGTTTTATTATTTGACGTAGTAAATGGCATCACTATTGTTACATTAAAAGACTAAAGCTCCTGAGGATATGGTATTTCTAGGGTTTGGCTTTTTCAGTTTTAGTTGGGTCAGTATTAATACGCTGTATGGGGCTTTGCTGAGGTAGTGGGTTTTAATTTAAAAATACAAACAACTAAAGCAAAAAAAAATCTCTAAATTTCAGGTAAGTTTCTGTGAAGCACAGTTATATTTAGGCATCAATACTGCAAAAAACAAGAAGCTGTCCTGAAAAATTTGAATTTTGATAGGAGAGTAAAAAAGATGGCTCTTGCTTAGATGCAGACTTTCTAATTCAAGCATATCAATTCCCTAACTCAATCATAGAATCATAGAATGGTTTTGGTTGGAAAGGACCTTAAAGAACATCTACTCCCCCTGCCACAGGCAGGGTGTGGAGGGTTGAGTTGGCTCCGTGCCAAACCCAACGGCCGGCCACACGGATTCCCCCCCCTCCAAGAGAAAAAGGGAAAAAAAGTACAAAAAAGACAATTGTATTAAAGATATATATATATATATTCACATATATTACAAATATATACAATCAAACACTGTGAATCTACAGAATAAATCCCAAAGCAACCCCAATAGGGAAAAGGGGGAAAGGGAAAG
>JAWWTY010000001.1:20765526-20787783 GCA_035222235.1 Margarornis squamiger
GTGGAATACTTCCTTAGTTATCACCTGGTAACCAAGGAAGGCCTAAACCAAAACCAAGAAAACTAAACTACCACACAGGGACACCTTCCACTAGACCAGGCTGCTCAAAGCCCCTTCCAACCTGGCCTTGGACACTTCCAGGGATGGGGCAGCCGCTACCTCTCTTTGCAACCTGAGATAGACCTTATGCAGACAGACCTTTTTCTGTAACTTTGCCCCAGTAGTTCCATTGGTATTTATCTTTGCAAGCATAAGCATTTTCTTTGTGCTCATGTGGAAATTACCAGAGTTTTGATTGTTGTCAACTCGGCCTGAAAGAAGGGATAGTGGTAACCAGGGAGATTTACATCTTACCTCTCACTGGCTCTTGACCTGTCAGGAGGGTTTGAGTATCTGGAATAATGTAATATTCCCATATTATAGTGTCATTCAAAATTGCTGTTATGTTCTCTGATTTAATGCCTGTGGCATTGTTTTTGTCTTTGCCAGTAAATGCGTACATAGTAAATTATTTTCAGTATTAGTCAATTTCTTTCCTCTGTAGAAATACTGTGTTAAACTAGGGTATTACACATTTGGGTATCTCAGAATGGTGCAAATTTTTAAAATTCTTTGTAATTAATTCTTATGTTTTGCTTTGGGTTTTTTATTAACAGACAGCTGATTTGATGCCAAATACAAATTATATTTTGTGAATATATAATATGCATTCAAATATACATTTCTTCAGCAGTAAGCTTGACTGTCATGAAATAATCAGTGTCTTACACTTTCAAATTTACCAACTGTGTCATGTACTGCTTGGGGTGGGGATTAGCTTTCTCCAAATACCTTAACCTATGCTTAATTATTTTCAGTAGTGCACTTAGCTTAATTTGTTAGTATTCTCATTGTCTTTTGCTTTTGGCAGCTCTGAAAAATTAGTTTTGGACTCATCTGTCATTGAGTGTAGTGCGGACGCGTCAGGGCTGACTTCTGTCAGAGTACAAGGGAACTCTGGACACTAATTCAACAATTCATGTGTTTGTGTTGTTGATTTTGGTTGAACAATACCACTTGAATAAGCCCCTCGAGGTATTTGTCTTCTACATAAAGCTTAAACTACATAATATTAACTTTTGCTGAGGAGTTATAATCATTTACGTTTTGTGAGTAAATAACAAAAAGCTATTATAGCTAGACAGGAAGCTTAATTAGCATACCAAAGGAGCAGGTAGTAGTTTCCATCTAAAAGAACCAAAGACCTTACCAGCTGGCCTCGACTGTCCCTAGTCCTTATCAACATTTTCTTTCCAAATCTGTTGCAAAAAACTGTTTGTGATTTTAACTTTTGAAACATAGTCTTCTGCCTTCTGAAAAGGAAGAAAATGATGAGGCATGCTTTCCTGTGTTTGGGATTGAACTCTGCAGCAAACCAGTATGTGCTGAAAGAGTTTCTAAAGCTTATGCAACTTGTTTTGTAATGAGCAAGTGCTCTTGTTCTGCTTATATTGAGGTGTACTCATTCAGTTTTAGATACGTGTATTTTTATCCTGTTAAATATTCTACTTGTTTTGTCTCTTCCATTTGGCTTGGTATTACACACCAGCTGATTTGTTTGGTGGGGTTTTACTTGTTATTAAGTATTTCATGTAGTTTCAGTTTAGTTAACCTATTTTCTCTTGTATCAAGAATAACTGCAAACAAAGCAGTGTTAACAAAAAAACCCTAGCTGCCTAGACCTCAGAGGTAACTCCTACTGTTTCATTTTTATGTTAATTTTGATTATGTGCTCTCTTGGACATGCTGTTATTTAGTGGGAGTACAAGATTTATGGTACCCTACTTTTCATATCAAATTAAAATGTGCTTAAAGAGAAATTTTCAACCAGTGATTTGTCTGCAGCTGCTCAAGTATTTTCAATGCTCTAGTCTTGCTGCAATACAGAGTTACAACATTTTCTGAACCTCTGCCTTGGTCAGTTTCTACATTAGGTTTGTGCTTGTCATTTCTCCTTGGCTCCTATCCCTTCCTGTGTGGCAGAAAAAACAAACAACAAACAAGTAGGAGGGAAAACCGTGTCCTGGGGAGATAATGAGATTTCAGCTTCCTTGGTTTTTAAGTTTCTCAGTTGTGCTGTTATAAACAGGCCTACCTTGCCCTGTCAGATTTTTTGTTTTAAGTGCTGAAAAGTTACGCTAAAGCTAAAGACTTCCCTGGAAAAAGAAGACGGTTATGTGTTTCACCTGTCTCTTAAGATCGGTAGTCTCTGCTTTGAGCTGATGAACAAATTCATTACTATGTGTGTGAATGTAAAAGTTCACTAAGGCTTGGTGAATATTCATTACCTGCATAAGGAATGCATACAGAAATACCACAAATCAATGCACACTCTCACCCTTCTGCTTTTGTTCTCCAGCCCAGCAGGGACAGGAAGGGCAGAGGGAACTCAGCCAGTATGTTAAGTGGCAGGCAGCTTGCTAAGTGTGAGGTTTTAATTACACTGTCCATAGTGCTTTGCACCTGACAAGTGTTTTCTAGGAGAAGAGATTACTGTTGGGAAGGAGAGGCAGAGATGAAGGACACACACTGCTCATAGATTTGTGGCTTGTTTGGTTTCTACAGCTCAGATTTACTTTGTGACTGTAGGACCTCATCTCTCTTCAATATGTATTTACCTAGAACAGAAAAATGTTGCTTACAACCTTGGCTGTGTAATGCATAAATCTAAGTTACAGGACTTATTGCAGTCTGGTTGCTGCTTTGACCTTTTATTTCTCTTTCAAGTCCTGCATATGTATGTTATATGATCCAACTCTTCTATTCCATTAAAGAGAAATGGGCGTCCTCCATATGACGCAGTAATTGTAGCTTGTGATCTGCTCATGGCTGACAAATGTTCTCAGCCTGCTACATTTGCTTTATTTGTGTTTGGCAAGGGGCTTTAGGCAGCTCTGTATTTAGATTTGGAAGGAAAAGCAAATGACAGCTCCTAAAACTTTCAGTCATTTGGTTCTGAAATTAAAATACATATTTAAAATGTTTTCAGGCTAGCACATGAAAGATTGTATTCTTTTTGGGCCTTTTGATCTGCACCATGTTGTCCACTGGCCTCCCACATGGCAACATGAGAAGGTCACTGCTGCCTGTTGGGGTGGAAGCAGGTGCTCATATTTGTGGCAAAAGTATGCTGAACAGTAGCATGTTTAGAGGTTGGAGTGATGAGAATGGCCTGCCCAGACTTCAGTCTGGGAAAAGCAATCCTTGAAGGCTGCCTAGGATGAGGTCTGTTTGTTACAAGAATCCTCACTTTTGAGTTTTAATTTAATAGAGTTTGCTGGCAGAAGGTGTGCCAGTGCGCTCTAGTCCTTAGGACAGTAACTCTTGAAAAAAAGTTTCTTACAGCAAAGCTAAATCTCTAATCATAAGAAGCAGCCTTTATTTAGTTAGGGGGTTTGGTCTTGTTTGTTTGTTTGTAAATCTTGCTCTCTGTTTTGACCTATATTTCAAAGAAATAAAGATGATACTTCCTTTCTGTTCTGCTGGTCAATGTGTATTGCAATGTAATATTTTCAAACAACAGTAGTTCTCAGAAGATACCATTTTTGATGAGGAGAGATAAACAATTGGTATGATGAAATGTGTTGGTTTTCTTTCAAAGGAGTCTGTCAATCTAGCACAAAACTTAGATCCTGAGAATTAAAATGCACAATTTACCTTCAAGGTCATCTTAAATCATGGGAATGCTCACAATTACATCCACAGGAATTGCTTTCCAGTGCTAAGTGGTAACTGTTTCTGCTGGCAAGCTGCTTGGAAGGTGATCAATGACTTAAAAATTCCAGAAACACTTCCAGTCATGGCAGTCTTGGGAGCTGCCTTGTGGTTGTGGTGTTGGTGCATTCTGTTCTGTCACACAAACAGGAAGGTCATTCCTTCCTCAATTACTTTTCTTTTAATCACAAATCTGTGGTGTTCAAACTATGCACTTGCTTGGGGATTAACATCTTCAGAGCTGGCAAAGAAACCTTTTTGCAGGTGAAAGATACTTGCTTAAGTTAACACTTTTTGTCTTCGAGGCTCTCTAGATTGTAGATTTCTAAGTAACAGGGAAGTTGAAATTTTTAAAATTAATGTTTGTCTCCTGGTTCTGATATCTCTGCCACTTGGTTTTGCACAGTTAAAAAAGATGGAAATATTCCAATAGCTACTTTTTCCCCTAGTCTGACTAGTTCTCTTGTATAGAACATCTCCAGGTATCTTACAGCAAAGCAAGGCCATGAATAAAACCAAGGGTCTGCAGAGCACTTTTTTGCCTTGCAGCTTCCTGAGAAAGACCCTGTACTTGCACTGAGCTTGTATTGGACCAGAGCATCCTCTGCAACTCTAGAAAACATGACATCACACATAGATGTTCATGCAGGGGGGATCTTTGAGCAGAAACTTCTTCAGAAGTTTTCTGGTGAAGGGAGGGGCTGTAAATTTAAAACTTTGGGGAACTTCACTTATTTTGGTTCATTTGGGTTTTTTTAACTTAGTTCTGAAAGGTCTATTACTGTACAGTGTCATACCAGGGAAATGGAGCCTGGACTTCCCAGTCTAATTGCTGGATAGCTTTGTCTGATGGGGATTGACCCAGCATACCTTGTAAGATAGTACTTTGGGACGGTTCAAATACCAGGCTCTGAGGAGTGAATTGCCAAACAGTGAATCTATCAAAGGTTAGGGGTTGTTCTGTGTTAGAGTCTAAGTTTTACTTTTCCCTCTGTGTTCCACTTGGAAGACACTGAAAGCTATTGAGTTACCCTGGATCTAAGCTAGTTAATGTCAGTTTTGTTGTTGTTGGCAGGGCTTGTTTATAGACTTACAAAGATTTTTAAATTTGTAGGGTAACACTGTGATTATCTGAAAGCATAAGATGAACCATAGTACTTAAAGGTGTGAAAAACTACTTCAATTATTCAACTCTGTTTTCAGTAATAAATTCCAGTCTTGTGTTGCCAAGAAAAATGAGAGGACAAAATCCATCAGAAGCAATAAGTGAAGTATTCTAATGTGGTAGTATCTTTGCAGCTGAAAACCATCCCCTTTTTTTTTCACATCACCTTTCTAACCACTAGGCTATAATATACCTGTGTCTGACGGAAGGAACTTGAGTTTCTTCAATTTTTCTTTGACTTGCAGGCACATGTACTTGCCATTTCTTAACTTCTGGTCTTGCTGAGCTAAACAGATAATCCTTCTAAAGTGATTATTGTAAAGGCTCTAATTTTCAATCCTCTGGTTACTGGAATAATTATTTGAATGTCCTTCACTCTTCCTAGACTTTTTTTGGAGAGTGTCAGAATTGGATATATTGCTGTTGCTAGATGTCCTGTCTTTTATTCAGCCAAACCCTTCAATCACAGTGTCTCACCCAGCACCCTTGCCCGCCTGCTTATCTTCATCACCCTTTGCAATTTTTTTTTAACATCTCTTTTGTCATAGGACAGGGTGTTGCATTCTGAAAAGCACTTTTCTCATGTTGACTGGACTTCAGCTGCAATGAGACACATTTTTGCCTGCTTCCAGGTAGACTGCTTTCAAGGAGGTTTCTTTATCATTTTTGTTTTACTCGTCACAGCTCACATGAGCTGGGATCTTCTTTGGAGCCTGGATTTTTATTTTTTTTTTTGTGACTTCTAATAAGATATTAAATAGTTCAGGCGTGGGATTGTATTCTTGTACAGACTGAATAAAATACACACCATCAATGATTTTTCAGTTACAATCATATTACAGTATCTGCTAGTTACCAGCTTTAATCTCTAACATGTCATGTTTCTGAATCAGTTTGGTTCCCTAATTAGTGTGTCATGCAGTAGCCAACTCTAATGTACTACAGACCTTTTAGTAAATTGCATCAACACTATCATTTAAAAAATCATTCCATTGGTTTTCCCGGGGTTGATGGCATAGAAGCAGGCCACATGATTTGTTTAGTGGTACTTTGCAATATTGGTGAGGGGCTGGTGTTTTTCCAATCCTCTGGAGTTTTCCAGATTTTCAAAGCCTTGTTAAAAATTGATATTGATGGACAAGCTTGCTTTTCAGCTTTCACAATATGGAACATTCCCTAGAGAACAAGTTGCATAGCCAACATCTGTGAAGGGGAAGACCTCTGCTCTGCATTTTAGGAGAGTTAAATTACTCATCCCTGACCCCAAGTTAGGAAACAGAGTCAGAGGCTGATGCAAAGGTAAGTGACTTTCATGAAATCTTAGTGCCAGTGAGCCTGAACACTCTGCTCTGACCACAAACAACTAAGCAACCTTAATAGTTCACTTCTAAACAGAAGAAAACAAAAAGAACTGAAAATGCAAAATAAAACCTACTCTTGGTGAGACTGGCCAAAGAGTATGAAGCCCAGCCCTTAACAGCTGCTGGAAGGGAAAGGATGTCAAATTCATGTTCTGCCTCTTACTGTTGCAGCTGCAGCTTGATCCTTCTCTGATCTGCAGGCTGAGTTTCAGCCTTGGTTTCTGTGTATTCACTGTGCCTTCAACAGCATGTTCACTGGGGTGGAAAGTGCTCAAATGGTGGCTCTGTCACGTAGCACTCTGAGTTATGTAATCAAGTGTTGCATAGGGGTTTAAAACTACCAGTGCGTAGAAGAGAAAGCACTAAATGAAATGCCTGTGGAGGACAACAATGAATTAGGTCATCTATTAAATTCTTCATGTCTTGAGTCTGCTCAAGCCCAGTAGCATTTGAAGCACTATAAATCTGAGAATTTAAAGTCTTAAATAGAGAAAATAATGGATAAAGAGACCATTTTGAATCAGATATATAAGGAACTGTATTCCTTTCTCCTTTTTATTTTTTTTTCTTAATTTCCAAATGCAGCAGGAGGACTTTTCTTGGCAAAACTGATTGTGAATCTACCCCAGATTTATCAACCTCCTTGCATATCAAGGTGGACAGGAATCATTTGCCAAAAAGAAACTATTTTGTACCAGAGTACATAATACAACATGAATGAAAGACATTTGACAAAGTCTTGTGTAACTCAGAGAGAAGCAAAGTTATTTTATTTAATATAGGATTAAATCTGTATAAATTAGACCACAAGGATGGTCTCTTGTCTTAACTTGCCTTCTCTCCTCTCCTCTTCCACATTGTACCACTGCAGTGGTATAATCAAAATTTATCCTACTGTACATGAGCATAGCTCCCTTGCTATCCCTGAAGGTTAGCTGACTCATACAAGCAGAAAGTAAAATCCTTGTGCTTTATAGTACATTTGCTACTTTTCAGTGATTTCCCCTTGTTTTTAGTGGTTCAAGTTGTTTTCTCAGGACACTATTGCACTATTTAATAGCCTAATATATACTAATGATAGGGTGATAATAATATTAAACTACATGCCTTCTCTTCCTTGACTTTTCCTATTGTCCCCTTGTTGAAACTTTTTATCAGCACTTGAACAGGGAAGAGAAGGAATAATTTTCCGCATTCTAAGCCTGTTAACCTCAAGATGCAGAACAGGGAGGAAAAGGGGTTGCTTCTGCTTTGTGATTAAAAACAAATATGCGGTAATTTCTGTTTACCTTGATTTAACAGAACGCCTCTATTTGTATTTCTAACTATCTGTTACTGGGATGCTTGGTGCAGTTTGGGTTGATGCAGACTAGGTGGAGTAAATCTGAGCCTGTGGGGTGAGCAGCGCAAGGCTGAGGAAAGATGCATGAAACCAGACCGCAGATGGGCGAGATAAACAGGATCCCTGGGCTGTGACTGAGTAGGCAGGTCTCTTTAATGGCTCTTAGCAACGCCCCTGCTCTGACCCTCCTCATATGTGAGGAAAATCAAATCAATACACTGTTCTTCAAACTACGATGCTGCAGCAGCAGCAGCAGCAGCAGGGCACTGTGGCAGCCTTCGTCTCTTAAATTCATCAACGCTTTTCAGTTTGCTGCTTTCTGGATATCCATCCTTGCATCTCTGCTGAGGAAGACTCTGACAGCATCTTTAATCGGATTGCTTGAGCTCCCATGTACAACCTTCTTCTTATTAGCAAGTATTAGGTAGGCAATTTTAAAGTGCTTTTGGATTTGCAGGCAGCTTTAACATTGATCTGAGAACTCTACTGTATTCTCTGTAAACATAGCAGAATCTACTCTGTTTTAAATCTTGCTTTTCTTCTGTTGTTGTGGTTGGGCAGGGGGGACTGCTGTTTTTTCATTCCTTTAAACAAAAATGCTGTAGCTGATTTATGCTTTTGAAAAAGGATATTCCCTCGTTGATCCCTCCCCTATTCTGTGGAACAGCTATAACCAGTGTCATACAGTTATTTTCAATGTTGATGAACATCTGTTAAACTGTCTGACACTGAGGGCAGGCTGCTTCCTCTTTTATTCTTTAATTTCTGGTGTGTACTTCAAAGCTGTAGATCAGGATTCTGCCCACTGAATAAGTTCTACCTTGTTTCTAGAGATGGCTAACAGAGGACCAAGCTATGGCTTAAGCCGAGAAGTTCAGGAAAAGATTGAACAGAAATATGACCCGGAATTAGAGTCTAGGCTGGTGAACTGGATTATTGTACAGTGTGGAGAACAGATAGAACACCCTCCTCCTGGAAAGCAACATTTTCAGACCTGGTTGATGGATGGAACAGTAAGTGTTTTGTCCAATTGTATACTTTCATGTGTTTATATGCACGGTGTCCTTATTTTCTGTCTTTGTCTAGCTAAATTCGTCAGAGCTCATGGTTAATGCAGAATACATATCTTAGTATTTGACTTATTTCCTTTCAACCAAGAGTCTTAATCTTGAAAGATAAATTATTTTACTAGTGCACTGGGATCAGTACAATATTTATGATTCTTATGAGTCATACATGTTATAAATGAGTATGACTCATCCCTTCAGCATCTTTTCTCATACAGTTAAATGAGATCCATTTTAAAATCAGAGGTATACTTTTCTCTTTAAGAAATAACCAGTGTTGTCAAGGAAAGACAAAGAGACATAGCAAATTCGAAGGACTGCATTGTGTCATAACTGTTTTCTTGGCAATAATTCTGTAGCTAAAACATTGTATACCATTTGTTTATTGAACAACAGGCAGATTGCTGTTGTTTGCAGTGGGCTGTAAGACTATGCTAATCATTGAATCTCGGCCAAAGTGACTTTAACAATATTTCAATTGACATTGCTTGTTTTTTGGCTCAGGCATGAGGTTTCTTCTCTGTCAGTTGTTATATAACCTCTATCAGTGTTTTTTTTTTTAGCAGATTGGGATTTATATGGTCAGGGTATTGCCTCAGTTAATGAAAGCTTTAATACTTTTCTAGTATACTGTGATTATTATCAATTCACTTCTTTGTTTAAACTGAAGAAATTACGTCCCTGACTTGCGAGGTCAGAAGCATTTTGCAGTATCATTTCACATGCAGAAATTGCCTTCTAGTTTGGTGATTGTTTTCTAATTTTGTTTCTGTCTTTATCTCTCAGCTGTTATGCAAGTTAATAAACAGTTTACATCCAAAGGGAAATGAGCCCATTGCAAAGATCTCTGAGTCAAAAATGGCTTTCAAGCAGATGGAACAAATATCTCAGTTCTTAAAAGCTGCTGAAATCTATGGAGTAAGAACAACAGATATTTTCCAGACAGTGGATTTATGGGAAGGTAAAAATAATAAACTGGAAGTCAGCTTGCAGTCTGCATTTTACTTTCCTTTGATGTGCATTTTATCTAAGGCATATTCTCTAATGTAATTATCTTTTGTTTCTGTTTGCCTTACCTCATTACCATGTTCTTCCAGTGCTGCATTATCTCCTCTGAGGGATTTATATTACCCTGAGGACATAACAGAACCTTTCCAAGCTCATGTGTTATCCAAAAGCCCATCACTCTGATAGAAATCCACAGATCTAATAAAACAACCATTCTCTATACTAATTATTTCAAAGTAAAGATCTTCTAATAACAAATATGGAAACCCCTGATTTTCTGATTACAAGATTTTATTGCAGTTTTCAAATTACAAGCAATGCTTACATTGGAGCTATAAAATGCATTCCTAAGAGCATGTATGCCTCTGTGAAGTTTATGAGGCTTCATTTATAACTAGTGAGAAGCAAAACTCACTGCTTAATACTATGTTAGCTGAGCTTCTCTAAGGAGAGAGTCTTTTAAGAGAGGTCACTATGGCAACAGCAAAAAAATTCAGGGTCCTGTGATTTTGCAGTAAGGCAGGTGGAGGTTGTCTCCATCCCATGCTCAAAATGGAAACTGCTTGTTCTAGTTGGTGAAGAGCTGAGTCATTTGTACATTCATGTCGCTGGCTTTGCCCACTTCTGTGGTGATATGTCGCTTCATGGTGCTCTAACCAAATACACTCTATATCCTGCATCTCTCTGGACAAGGTGATGCAATGCTTTGGATGAGGGCTCAGGGCAAGGACAGCTGCAGGGTAATGAAAGGCACACGTGAAAGGGTCAAAAATCTGCCATGAGAATGAAACACTGGACAAACAATCCACTGAGAAAGCTGGTCAGCATAGTTTGTGTAGGAGCACACATTGAGAGAAAAAAGTGGAGTTTGTTTTCACATGCAGTTGGGATATGTGGAAGTGATCACTCCTTTGAAGGACAGCTGGAGGAATGAAAGACTAGGGAGCTCTTTGTGAATGGGTTAGAGGGAAGGGATATACTGACAGCTGGAGTTATTGGGATCTGTAATGGTCTCAGTGTCAAATTTGCTTGACAAAACCGTGCATTTGGGCCCAAGGGCAGGATTGTTTCTTTTAGTTCAGTCTTTAGTGTTTCATCCAATCTACCTTTAAATGTCTTAAATGGAGGGGTTTTCACCTCCCTGAAGTAGCACCTCCCCACCCGTCAGCCTAGCAGGCTGTTGACAGAGAAGCTACATCTATCTTGTAAGGGGTGATAGTGACTCATTTCAGATACTGTTCTTTGCAGTCTTTTGCAACTCATAATAGCTTCACACAATGCAAATGAAAATATAGTACTTAGATCCTTAGTAGAAAAAGGACTTGCTTTGAAGACAAAAGGCTCCTAATGGTGGTGGCTTGTCTCCTAATTTCTCTTCCTTTCACCACCTTTTCTCAACAGATGTAAGGGAAAAAAGATAGTAACTTCCAGAGGACAGGAAGTCAAAACACAACTTGCAATCTAGGAGGGAAACATTTCTTCACTGTTATTTTAAGACTTCCCAAAGCTACTCTGTCTCCTCACTTTCCCACTCGCTTTTCATCCTTCCTGCTGCTCATTTCAATGCTGAGATGAAACAGCATGTCTCTCCAGCAGTAAGTCACTGCAAGCTTTTGTGTCTAAACATAACTCTGACCTGTTGCTTCTGTGCTGCTTCAGGGCTGAATCGTCTGAACCTGGGTGCATTAGCGGGGCAGAAAGGTCAGTCTCTTTTTCACTATTTCATAATTGCAGCACTTCTAGTTTTCACACCGTAACCTCTTTAGATAGGGAGACGTCAATGTTTATAGGGAAAGAAACTGTGTGAGTGAAAAACAGCTTTTCCCTGGCACTAACTGTTTTCCGGGAGGTTTTGCTTTGAAATTCTTAGCAATTATCAATGAAAATGTTTTAGGATGCGATCTGCTGTTGGCTGTTTCAAAATCACTGAGTCCATCTGGTGCATTTCTCTTCATCTCTGAGAGTTCTTGGTCCAGGGAAAGTATCATGTCTCTTTTGGCCCTTTCTCACATAAATGTTCTATGCTGAGCAGCTTTCCCTAATCCATGTCCAAGATACTATGCTCACTGCTTTTCACAGATACCTCCTTGGTATATTTCCAGGCAGACAAGAGTCAGCTGCACCTCTGGGTATTTGTTCAACCTTTACACAAAAGCATTTCAGGATTACTCTGCAGAGCAGTTCTCCATCTTTGTGTTTGAACCTTCCCTTTTCTGAACTTGGAGAGGAGGGCCTTCCAGACAGGTTTCCCCCCAAAGAGAAAGGTATAAAAAGCAAGCAGATGCCCCTTCCCTCCTTGCATGGGCAGTGCCAAGTTCCTCTACAAGGCTGTGCTATGCAAAGCATACTGCAGAGGACACTGAAGATGCAGCAGTGCCATCAGCGTGGGTCTCTGCAGCACGATTCAGGGAGGCTGAAGCTGTGGGCAAGGTGGACAGACCACGTGGCTGCCAATAAACAAGTACTGGAGCTGAGGGAAGACACTAACTACCATTCACTGCAATTCCAAAGTCAAGTCTGGCTTCAGAGAATGTGTATGATCCTTTCTGTCAGGTGGCTGCAGCATTAGATGACTTTCTCACTGGAAATTTAAAATTTTTCACAGTGGTTTTCTTTACCCTGACCATTGAGTCCCTTATATTCTTTGCTGGAAGAGGGCAAGTGACACAAGACTATTTGGATTTTGGGTCTTTCATCACCCACAGCACCTGTCATATGCAGCAAAAAGTCTCTGCAGAGCAGAGCCATGGCCATGGCTTTGTTTTGTCATGTGTTGTTCAGCTCCCACTCGCTCTTTTTTCCCTGCAGCATCTCCCACTCATCACTGACAAATAAAGCAGAGCTGAGCACAGAGCGTGGGGGGGCTGCCAGATGGCTCTGCAAGGCTGATCATCATGTTTCACTGCCTGTCTTTTGTTTCTTTTTCTTGCTTGCCGTCACTATTCAGCTTATTCTCTTTTAAATCCTTCTCCACATCCCTTTTCATCCCAATCAGTCACCGCACTCCTGGTTATATGGGAGGCATCCCAAGGACGTTGTATGCGGCATCTGTTACAGCATATGGTACATCTGCTGCTTCGGGGAGCTCTGAGTGTTTCTGCCTTGCTCTCTTCCATGTGTGCCTGTGTACATGCACATGTGGGATGTCAGATCTTCAGCTGCCCTCCTTAATCAAGGACTCTCTCTGATGCAGTTTGCATTAACAAATACAGTAAAATGAGGATTCTGGGTGACTGACAATGTATTTTCTGAGCAAATGGTCTCCTGCAGATAGGATTCCTATGAACTTTAGTAGTCTGTATAACAGCCACAATTGGAAGCTGATAGGTGTTTTCAGCTTTAGGGTGTCTTCCTCACCTGAGACAGAGCGTAGGCATTTGGGTTTGTATGAACCAAAGCCCCAGACTGGATCTGCCTGTAATCAAACAGGGTGATGCACAGCATAAACACAGAGAGTGCAGTGCTTACTTGCCTCTACACTCCAGCTGGTCTATGTAGATACTGGGCCACTGGAGGTATTGCTGAGATCTGTTATCATCATGTCTGTCAAGCCCCATGTTTTTATGATTTACTTGTTTTCACATGTGAAGAACCAGAATCAGATCTGTTAATTAGATACATGACTTTAGGAAAGAGGGAGAACTGGAATGGAGAGAAGGGGAGGGGAGTCATAGAAACCCTTACGGAAGGATTTCAGAAGAAGGATTTCTGCAGAAGGCAGATTTCTTACAACTTACCACCTCACACAATTGGAAATACCTGCTGCAAACTCATTTTTGCTAGAAAGTTTTCCAAAAGTTAGCATATCTGGGTTGGGTAATGCGTTTATTTGACTTTTATTTGGCTAAAGATGAGAGGAGCCATGACTTTTTGAACTGAGGAATGAAGTAAGATAGCATGGGGAGAAAGCGGAAGAATAGTGGACTGGATGGCAGAAACTGAAGGCACAAAACTGCATACAATTGAAGCCAGTAGGAAGGATTAGGGAGGTGATTTGATGGTTAAATTAGGAAGAATTGACAGAAGTTATCTGTATGGGAGCTCACCAGGACTGCTGTGAACTCTGTTAGCACAGGGATCAACCTTAATCTGAATGAACTGAGACACAGGACTGTTATTTAACACACTGTTCTCCTTCAGCCACATTTCATTGAGTATACTACCATTTTTTGTACACCAAAGTAATCTCTTCCTAGGAGAAAATTTTGCTAAGAGGATTATATAGACTTAAAATGGTATGGAGAAAGGCATTAAAATAACCAAAGGCCTGGAAATCTGGAAGTGTCTGAATAATTAAGTTTCACTTTAACGCTATCCTTTTGTTGACTTTTAATAAGCTCTTGCATGCCAGCACCTCCATTTTAGGAATAGTAAAATAGCATTTATAATGCTATTAATGCACTTCTTCAGACGGCTGAGGGAGTTAGTTAATGTGTTGCATAACACTATTTATCAGTGTGCCAAGCTGTTTGTTGTGCAAGGATTTCCTATATTAATTTCACTGTCTGGCTTTCTAGGGAAGGACATGGCAGCAGTGCAGAGAACCTTAATGGCTCTAGGCAGTTTGGCAATCACCAAGGATGACGGCTGCTACAAAGGAGATCCATCCTGGTTTCACAGGTAAAGTCCAGAGCTGCTCAGAGCTGTCTTCCCTGGTAATGTTGTCTGCCTTTAGAATTAAAGGAAATTTATTGGGAAAGGAAAGGATGAATCTTTCCTAAGTTTCCATGTACTGGAGAGGTTTTCTCACTGGAGTCTAGAGAAGGGAAGCAAAGGCACAGGCAACAACATTTTTTACCCTTCCCTGGCTCCCAGATTTCTACCTGTGTGTCCTACCATATCTCATTCGCCTAGTTACACCAGGGCTGCTTGGGGAGGAGCCCTGTGGGAGCTGGGTACTGCAGCCTTTTCTTGTGTACCTCATTATGCCACCTTACATGAGCTGAGAGAGCGCTACTGGTACCAGTACCAAGGAGCTCCAGCTCTGGTTTCCTCCTGAAGGTTCCCCTTTTGATCAAGGCTGTTGAAGGCTGTGGTGGTGTGGACGTGCTTATCTGGGGACCCTATTGTATGGCTGACCTGTGGTAGTCCACACAGGGAGGAGTGTGGCATCCTGCTCCAGGCACCTTTGTAGCATGGCCATCTTACTGCATCAGGTGCCTGCACGGGTCACTGAAGAAGATGCATAATTTTCTTGTTCACAGACATTAGCCCTGATCCTCGTTCCCTAGAAGGAAAGCAACAATAATTAGGAAATTCAGTCACAGGTGTTGATTACATTAATCTATTCAGAAGTTTCAGCTAATCTTCTATAATCATTTTATGAATAAAAGGGAATGAAAATGACAGCAGCCATGCAGATGTGTGTCCTAAGAGTAGCTGGCAGCAAAAGTGTACTTTTGCCTCATATCACATAGCAGACAGAAAGTCTAATGAAGACAAGGCTGTTATGGATGTCTGTAAACCCTCATATAGTGGAGCCCTTTACTGAGCAAAGAGAAGCCATGAAGCCTTTATCCCTTCTTCATCAAACCAAAAATTGTATCATTTCCTAGTCTTCTTTTTTCTTGGGGAGTACCACTTATCTGTGAAGAATTCTCTCTCTTGGCAAAGCTGTTTATTTGTTCTGAACCTCCTTTTGTTTTGGCTAGGGAAGCTGAGAAGCAGGGACAGGAAGAAAAGGAAATTCTCCCACCGTTAGCCCTCCTGCCCCACAGGCATATTATTGTAATGAGATTCTGCCATCCAAGAGTATTTCTTACACGGAAATGTCTGAGGCATGTTAGCAAAAGCATGCTGACTGCTTGTCTTTTCTTTCCTTGAATTTTCTGATCTGTAGGAAAGGGTCAGCAAAAACAGTGCAAACTTCACCTTCTCTTAAACCTTGAGCTGGTTAAACTGAGTGTAAGGGAGACTTGAATTTTAGGTGAATAAATGCAAACTCTTATGCATTGTTTATATGAAATCAGGTTACATTAACTTAATACAGTGCACAAAGAGATTTATATTTATGGAATTTAGTTGGGTTTAAAATTGATTTCAAATCCAGTTACATGCTTTAATATAAACCAGACATGAAATCACTATGACCCAGACAAGCTTATTTGTTTTATGTAACTAAAACAAAGTCCTTTATGGAAAAAATAATTTTCATCTGGACTCTTCATTGTGGGTGGGAAGAGTTTTCATTGGCATAGATGAAGACATGATCACCTCACTCCCCTCCTCCTCTAGATGGCTGTCCAGCCTGTACTGCTTGGGTAGCCAATCCATATCTATTGCAGCTCCTGAAATACCGTTTTATAGCCACTACCTTAAGGAGAGCTGGTGTTACGGCATGTTGCAGATCAGGAGCTGTTTTCTGAGTACCTTACCCATCCCTTCAGGCAGACCAAGCCTCTTCACTGCCACCCAGTTTTACTCATAATTCAAGGCTTTCAGGCTGATTCTTAATAGCCTTAAGTTAAGTTGAGAGAGCAATATTAAATGTCATAAGGGTATCCATGCAGGGATCTTCAGTGATTAGGATAACACCACACTTGAGCTAAGCCATTTAACTTTCCTTTGCCAGCGTGTCACATACCTGGTCCCACCAGGCCTGATTCCCTCTTCCTTGCATTCCCCACCAAGGTTCATGAATCCATGTCTGTTTGTTATCCTGTGATTTGGCAACCACAAGCACTGGTGTAAAGCTGGCACGAAAAGTTAACAGATCTGGTTTGCTCAGTTTGAGGTAAGGGTGATGCCAGGTGATGGCAGACAGGCCAAACAGAACTTGACATAGTGTGAGACACAGAGGGGGAGTAGACTTGTCCTTGCCCCTTTTTCCACAGTCTCAGTTAAGGCCATTTCCAACCACCTAAAACCAAACTGTGTACATGTTGCTATCTGTAAGACCATCATATACTAAATGTGGTGCTTATGATGGTAAAAATAACACTATATAATCCAAACTGTATATATAATCAACTTTTCTTAGGGTATCCAGGCTTCCTGCTAGTTTCTTTTTTTTTATTTCTTCTTTGCAGTTCTCTTTTTTTTCCTGTTCAGATACTTTTAGACTTTCTGTGGAAGTACTTGTCAACACAGCTGAAAATTCTAGGAGCAAAGAGAAAAGTATAATAGAATGCTTTCCTGGTTTTTTAATTAAAGTAGAGGCAGACACAGGGAACCTGAGATTCAATTAGGTAATAGAAGTAGTTCTAAAAACATCCTCTTGTGGAGATCGTCATAGTAGTTCCATGCCAGTGTAAGTATTCTGCAAAAGACATTAAGCAGCAGTGAGAGAGGCTGCTTCCTGAGGCACCCACAGCTCTGTGTGCTTCTGTCCAAAATGGTGTGCTTGTGTTTTCTGGCAAGAGCTGTGGGATCTGAGAGCCTGTGACAGGCCTCTATATAAGCCCTCTTACTAGTCTATACATTACCACTGAAGACCCATTCTGAAAAATGACTGGTCAGTACCAGTTTCCTGTGGATCTTTTTCACCTTTCTGCTTTGCTGGGCTTTCATGTGGACATGGGTTCTTCTGCAGTGTCCTGAACACCCTGAGCCTAGCAAAGAGTTTAAGTGCATTTTTTGGACTTGAGCCAGTGTTCTCAGCACAGTACAGGATCTGGCCCTCACAGAGAGGATCATGTTGAGGGTTTTCAATCACAACAGGTACTAAATCTAGCATTCTCATCTAGTGGTGGGATGGAGAGAAAAAGGAGAACTGTAACTCCATGCCATATTGCATATTGCATATTGCAGTGTAACCCGATCCCAGGGCAAACAGACACAGCAAGGAAAAGGATTGTACTTGGGTGGGAGTAGAGACTAGTGGGTGGAAAGCCTCCCTCAGTCTGGAGCTTTGCCAATTCATATGCCTCATTTGATAGCAAGAGATGGATCCTTCTCCCTTGTAAATTGCTTGTTTTCTCCACCTTGTATAAATGAAAGATTAATCCAAGTTGTACAGTTTCTTGCAAGGCAGCAGAGTGTGAATTTTTGTGTTTCTTCCTTACCACTATGGCCCTCAGTGCTATTTTTAGGGAGAAAAAGGCTCTTTTTACAGTTCAACAAAGGGTCATTAATTTAAAGGGCTTTTGAGACCCGGGACACTTAACAGAAGTAGTCAGTATGCTTTGACAGAAGATAAAGGACTATCATACAGTTAAGACACAGGTGCAAAAGGAAAAGTCTATTGCTTAGAGATGAGAGATCCAGAAATGGAAACAGAGCAATTGTTCTGTCCTGTGGGCAACCATCATCCACTCTACAAATATAAGCAAGTCCCTTTGCCAACCCATTGTTGCTCTGGGGACATTCAGATCTTATTTACTCCACTGAGTTAAATTATGCTAATTTGTACTGTTGCTCGAGATGGATATCAACTTGTAGTATAGCACAGGTAAGTGTCTCATTGATCAGATCCCATGGACCACAGCTGTTAGGAGTTATAGGGCTTAACACAAATTAACCCTATTTTGTGTCTTACAGCACTAGGTAAATATTTTACCTATCATAGCTGCTGGGGAAGTCCCTTGGGGTTCTGGAATAAGGGCTACAGTGAAAGTCTGAACTGTTAGAGGCTTGCTGAGAGCATTACTTCTACCTGCAGCAATTAGCCCAGCCAGTATTGTCCAGCACATGGGATGGTGAGAATGACATTACAAGGAACATGAGCCAATTTCAGATTGCTCTTCATGGTCCTCTGAGTGTACGGAGAATGATGACATGTGTTTGTGTTGGGGTTTTTTTGTGTATCTGGACAGGAAAGCACAGCAGAATCGACGAGGATTTTCAGAAGAGCAGCTTCGTCAGGGACAGAACGTAATAGGCCTTCAGATGGGCAGCAACAAAGGAGCATCACAGTCGGGTATGACAGGCTATGGAACGCCGAGGCAGATTATCTAAAAGCATCTCTGTCTGTGGAGAAAACACTCTTTCTGCAGCATGATCTATTAAGAAACAAACAAACAAAAAACCAAAACAAAACATAAAAACAAACAAAAAAGCTCATTAGTTCCCTTTCTGCCTGATTTTTAATAGTTAGTCCTCTCTAAGGTTTGGGGGATTTTTGGTTTGGTTTGTTTTCTTTGCAGCTGCAAGAATTCATCTAAGAACTTGGGTTTTTGTGGTGGTGTGTGTCAGTTCACAGCACGTGCGCACTGCTGCCTCCTACTTTTCACTTCTGAACTATGCAAAGACAATTATTCTGTATTAATTTATTTGCAAAGTGTTATCTTCCATATTTGTCTCACACTGCACTTGTATTTCAACCAGTAACTCGTTCTTCAATTCAGTGATATTGTTTGACCTAAGAATAAAGATAAATTAAAGACACCTCTTAGACTCATTATTTAGAGGTAAAAGCAAGTAAAACCAATGACCACATTGTGCAGAGGAGTAAAGTGTTTTCAATGGTCATTCTGTTCCATCTCTAACCCAGAGCCCTGTCTGAGTGACTTCTTGCTGTACTGTTTACCGTCTTTGTTGCATGTTCTATTTAGTGTTTGTCTAATGGCACACCAATGAATTTTCCTAAAAAGAAGGAAATATTTAGTATCCATTGAGTCTGATTCATGTAGTCCCACACAATTTAGCGTGGCGGGTCCACTGCAGTCCACAAACTTGTGGATCAAGCTAAAATCAGTTTAGTAGGGAAAGCAAAAGCTGCATGTGAAAACAAAGCAAAAAGAGGAATTATTTCACTATTTCCCATTGACAGACAGACATTCAGCCATTTCTGGAAAGCATGGCCTCAGTATGCATGATGGTTAATTGTTACTACAGTTGTCCCCTTCCTCCTTATTTCCGATCCTGACACGGTATGTATGGAATATCCCTTTGGCCAGTTGGGGATAGCTGTTCCAGCTGTGTCCCCTCCCCACTTCTTGCCCACCCCCAGCTGTGGGGGCAGAATGAGAAAGACAGAAGACCTTGGCACTGTTCAGGCACTGTTTAGCAGTAGCCACCACACTGATGTGTTATTAAATTCTTTAGTCACCAGTCCAAAGCACAGCACTCTACAGGCTTCATCCCAGCCAGACTCAGTACTCTCAGCAGCCGATGAGTCTCCAAACTTGGGGAATTCTTCACTGTGAAAGAAGACTCTATCAGATGGAGGTGAGAACAGGCTTCATGTTGTGATAGTTGATACTATATCAAGCAAAACACAAAGCAAGGTGTGTTTTAAATGCAACAGGAGAAATAGAACAAAAGTGCCAGAACAATTCTGACCTTAAAAATGCCCAGAGTTCAAATTCAAATACTCTGTAACTGTGGCTTGTGGTTCATTTGGGAACAGTTTGCTGAAGTGTCAATAAAACTCTCAGATATAGTCACCTGGCCACAGGAGCTTACCGGAGCATACTTGACTTGCTGGTCAGTGCAGGTTGTCTCAGAGCTGTGTGGCACATACACTTGAGGGGTGCACACAATTTTCCCTGCAGGGTTTTCTTGCTGTTAACTATCTCTGCTGGCTTCATTTGCAAAATCAAATCACTTTTTTCCCACAAGTGAGTGTGAAGGCAAACATGATAACTGAACACTGTGGGCTCTTTTTTCTTGTTTTTAATTCATGACAGACTTCCAAGAAGGCCTGAAAATGTAATACCTAGTCAGGTAACAAATGAAGAGTAATCTGTTCTGACAGCTGTCTGAGTGCCTACATAAATTGGTAAGGGTGACTTCTGTCTGGCTTTAAACCAAATAACACACGGTGTCAGCTAGTTGTTTACTAAGTAGCCCTGGGGCCAGTGATACACAAGTTGATAAGGCTTCAAAAGTTTCTACCCCTGACTAAACTGAGTCCCAGCTCATAGGAGGCTCTATTGTCCCTGTCAGGAGAAGGGAATAGCATCTCCCCACTTCAGCCAAGCACTTCAGAGCAGAGAAAGCAAGAAGTGATTTGAAGGTCACGTAACATTGTTGGAGCTGATCTATAGTAGCTGTCACTGAAAAGGTGCTGTCCACACTAGTACTTCCTCTTATACCTGCCAGGGCATCTTGGCTCCTCACCGCGCTCCTGACAAACATGTTTTCTATGTTTACTACCTGTGCAGGGATATTTTCCTGTTACTTAGGAATTAGTTCAGCAGAGGAGTAGATGACCACCCCAGACAGTGCATCTCAGGTAAGAGCTCAGTTTTCAGTTGTGCAAAGTGCAAAGTATAATACATAACTTCCCCATAGACGTGACATTAGGTGTAACATGAATAGAATAGCAGTTTTTCCTACTAAAAGCAAATAAGGTGTCTAAGGAAATCTGGCTGATGGCAAGACAAATGCCTGCCACCAGAAATTTCACCTTGATGAATGTGAAACAACAGCCACTTTCCTAAAATAGAAACTAGAAAGTTGCAGTCACAGCGGGCAAAATGGCTGGATGGGATGAGCTGGAAGAACTGTCTTGAAGGTAAGTAAGAGGTCTAAGAGATCACAACCCCACACCTTCTGCCCCACACCAACACCACAGGGGACACAGGATCTGTCCTGAACTTGGTGACCTGGGTGTCCCCTCCCTGTTTGGCTTCAGAATTTCCATTCTGTATGTCCTTCTCTCTAAAAACACTATTTTTAAGTGTTGCATGCCAGTTGAGTTCCCAGGTTATGTTGCTTCCTGTATCCCTGATGCCATGCTGTGGCATCACCTGCTCCACTGTCAAATTTTCTCCTGACCTTGCAGGAAGTGGAGAGGACCCAGGCAAATTCAGATCCAAGTTATGAGCATGGCTGACTCAGAAGAGCAGATGGATCTACTGGTCAGAGCAGCAGTTCGTCTGGCCCACCAGTCTGCCTCTGGCAGTGACAAAAAAAGAGGCTACAGTTCATCAAATTGATCTAGCTATTAATATCTGGCAGTCACTGCTGCAAAGTATACTTTATTCTGTGGGCTAATCTTATCCTTCCATATCCCCATATGATAGATTTAGAAATATTAATGCTATTGTTAATTAAATGCTAACACACTCAGGCCTACTAATCTTCTTCTATTAAAATATCCTTACTACTAAGTTTACAAACATCTTAAGCTAAGAAGTAAATTAATACAGTACCATGCTAGTTGTAACCAAGTTAGCAGGAAGCATTATCACTTCTCTTATATTAGCAATAAGCCATTGTAAGTTTGCTTCTACTGCATCAAAAACATTTACACAGGTCTCCCAGAAGGCTAATTAATTTTTGTAAAACCCCTCTGCATTATTAGTATTTAAAAGCCTTGTTATACATTAGAATAAAAGCATAAAGGAACTTTGAACACTGAGGGGTATAGTATGTGTTTGGAAGAAGGGGGTTCATGTTTTCTGTCCTAGCTCTACTGCTTAGGGGAGGGTTTCCTCTGCAGATGATAAACATCTGAGGCTGTGGATTCAGTTTGACAGTGAGATGAGCTAAGATAAATCACTCACATGCTGCCTTATAATCCTGTTTGAAGTTTGATTATAACATAATCAGCTTAAGAATGGACTGGAATAGAGAATGGAATGCAATGGAGTAGAGAATGGAATGGAATGGAATGGAATGGAATGGAATGGAATGGAATGGAATAGAATAGAATAGAATAGAATAGAATAGAAT
>JAWWTY010000001.1:20787883-20804598 GCA_035222235.1 Margarornis squamiger
TAGAATAGAATAGAATAGAATAGAATAGAATAGAATAGAATAGAATAGAATAGAATAGAATAGAATAGAATATTTTTGTGATAAGATGCTTTAAATATCATCCCTTTCAATAGCTGTACCACAGAGACCCCCATCATAGCAGGCTGGACCAGAAACACCTTAAAATATTGCTGCCCTTTAGCTTCAGTTTGCCATACCTGTAGAGAAGTAAATGACATTTATCTGCCTACACAAAGGTTTTGAGACCATGATCTCAATATGAACAGCTGCTTAGTAATTTCTTTTTAACATTAAAGTGGCATCTAATGGCTTTCAGAAAGGATGCTCAACATGTGTGAGGGAGGAAGAGCCAAATGCATGAGTGTGGGATCTAAGTTCACCCTCATGTATAAGAAGAGCAGAAAGAAAATACAATGAACAGAAAGTCAGTGTCAAGTCCAGCCAGTTTAATTAAGCAGGAGCTTGAGAACTGTCAGGCTAACAAACCATGGTGTGTTTTAAACAAAAACTAATGAGGGTGAACGGCATGAAGAGTCTTTGCTCCTCAGTAAATTAGCCCGCAGCATCACTTTCTAAGATGCCTCTACTAAGCAGCATCCCCCACATGCAGCAGGAATGAGAGGAGAAGGAAGGTGCTGCTGCCAACAGTGGGCACAAACAGCTTTCCTTTCACGTGGGAGCTGCCTAAATGGGTTGTTCACACACTGGCCATAATGCATTCAGACAAAGCTGTCTTGTTTTACTGACTTCTTAGGCCAAAACAGAGCCACCAAGGAGCAAGCACTCAGGATATCAGAGGTTCGTTTCTATGTCTGTAATTGATTGCATTTGGCTCTGTCTGCATTGTTTGGATTTGTTACCTCCATTCCTCTAATGGAAGGACTAATACTAATAGTGGTGATTTGAACAGCTCAGACATTAATAGCATCACTGATACGATAATGTCTCCTAACTAGAAATAAGCTTTAAATATGTTGAGAAGGAAAGTTGAGCACCTTCAGAGAAAAGAAATTCAGCCATTTACTCAAAGCCTGTTCTTTGACTGCCATGGTGGGTCCTGAGCCAGGGAGTGTGGGGTTACCAAGGCTGCAGATAAGCCTGTGTATACAGACCTTTCTCCAGCTATTTTGTATTCTATAAACTTAAAAGGAAACATATATGCTGGTATTTTTAATGCATACATAAGCTACCAAGGCAAGCAATCTGCAACACCCTAAATTTAAGACTGGCATCAAACAGACAGGGAGAACAGCAGACAATTTTGTCGGCATGAGTTTTACACACAGTATGCTTTTGACTGGAAACAAACTATTTTCCCCTTCGTGGGGCTTGCTGTCCTTCAGAAAAGACAAGTGGCAGGGGCAAAAAGACAGCACAAATGACTGCTAGGAAAACATGCAGAGACAGCCACTACTCCCCACCCTAATGAATCAATGTACCTATTTAAACTTTGCTGAGGTTGTTCTTCCCACATGAATCTCCAAAATAAAACCACCATAGTTCTATGACTAAGCTTGAGCAGTAGAAAACCATGAGATAAAATGGCAGAGAGGGGAGAAAATAATAAATTAACTATTACCATAAGCAGAAAATCACAGCCTTGGATGGAAGGAAATTTTTTTGTTCCCATCTTGCAGCATTTGTGCAACAGTACAGTGCATGATGCTGTGACATTCAAGTGAAGTTATAATGCCATTCCTCAGATGTAGAAATAGATTTGTCAGTGGTCCTATTGGATTTTATAGGGGAAATTAGAGAGGTGACCTTTCTTCCTAATGAAATTTCTGTTAAATGGCTCACTTTGGTAGAAATGTTAAAGGAGAAAATCCTATGCTCCAGTGAGTCAGTGCCCTGCAGGCCATGTGGCAGCTTCAATCCTCTTGTCTAAGTTCAGAAGTGATGTCCAGAAACACAAGAGAGGTCTCTGCTCTGCTCTAAGATCTGCAGGGCCCAGCTTGCCTGGTGAGGGGAGAGGCAGTGCTAGAGAGAAGAATCAAGCACCCCCAGGCATGTGGCTTGCGGGGGCTTGAAGTAGCACATGTCTGAGACAGACTGATGACTACTGTGTATTTCCAAACTGAATTTTAAGAAAGGATATGTACTGTCATCTTGTCAATAAAGATGTGAGGTGGATGAAAGCTTTTTTGTTTGCACAGAAATCGACTAAATGCTCTATTTCTCCAATTTCTTGTCAAGGCATGGAAAAGACAACAAAAAAGAACAGGGATTGCTTGAGGAGCAGGTTTTGCATTAATGTAATTATGAGTCAACACTTGATTATAAGTTTCTTTGTATTAGATCCCACACATAATGTAAATGTAAGGGTAACTGCTGCTTCCAGCTCCTTCCAGCACACAACCCAAGAGTTGTTTTGACCAGGTTCTCATAGACGCTGGGGGAGTGCTTTCCTCCATGGCTGTGCAATAACATCCCCAGAGCTGCTGAGCACTGGGACTGGTCTTTGTGGCTTTTGCTCTTGGTAAAAGGGGACAAAACCCCTTCCTCATCTCTCAGGAAAACAGTCACATAAGTACAGGTCTGGCTTTAAGGTGCTTGAATACCATGGCAACATTGGTTTTCCAAGTGAATAGAAAAGCTTTTTGATTCAAGGAGCAAAAATCAGGTAGTAGTTGGAAGGTGTAAGTGGAATATCAAGGGAATCTGTGCATGTGCCAGAAGTGTTCATCGTCCCCTGACATCCTTAAGGAGACCTTTTCTCCTGATCTGCCACAGCAGTTCAGATGCATCAACCATCGTGCCAAAGTTCTGTCACTGGCATTAAATCAGAGCAGCATTTCTTGGATTCCCCTACCTCAGAAGTTTACTTCGGAATATGGGTAATGGTTGGACTCAAAGAGAGGTCTCAATAAGGTTGTTTTTCAACCTAAATGATTCTATGATTCTATGAAGATGAGCTACAGCTGGGTGCCCACATAGCAGCTGGAGAAGGTTTTGCTGCTGAAAAGCAGGAGCTTGAGCATAAGCCAGGTGGATTTGGTTGCTAGCTTGCAGGAGGGAACTGCAGTGAAAGGTTCAGGCCTTGCCTGAGAAGAGAGAAGGTGAAGTAAACAAAACCCAGGCTCATGTGCATAAGCCAAAGTGTACTTTGCTTTCCTATTGTGGGAGATTTTGCTCTGAGGCAGTGTCCCTAAAATGGCTCAAAATTCACAGGTGCTGCTGTGACCATGGCAAAGCAGCTGTTAATCCTTCTTGACTGTTCCTTACTAAGTGTGTTTGTTGTTGGGTGTTGATGGAGCTGTTAGTAACCAGGGGTAGCATGGCCACAGCTGAAAGCAAACCATGTAGGCATGAGATTTTGTGTCAGGAGCTGCTGGGCCAAAGGACAGCTGGATCACCTGAGAGAGCCTCACAGCTCAGATGTGCTGACTCCCACCATGAAGGTCAGTGTGGTGAGTTTTGAGAACCAGACCCACAGTTTCTAAGTGCTGAAAATTGCTTTGCAGACTCCTATGCATTCAGTTACATTCTCTACCGTTTGTCTTGGAGATCTTCTCTTTAGGATTTCTTAGTGCAATTAAAAAAGCATTCCTGCTCAGGTTTCAAAAAGAGATCAAGTGAAATCACAGTGTGTTTTGTAAGAGATTAACCTGGCCCTTGAGGTCTTGTTTAAAAATGGAAGTTTAATTCTGTGAATAATTTCCCTAGAACATTACCATTTTACAAGCTATTTTATGGGATGCCAAATACAATGGCTAGAACAGAGATGATTTTTTTGGGTGTATGTGTTAATAAGTCAAGCTTTGCCATAACCTTTCAAGAAGGAATACAAGGACAAGTATTGTGTGAAGATAATGTGGAAGCTTTCTGTGTTTTCCGGATGTGAGACACTTGTAATGCACTAAGTCAAAGTAAGTAGAAAAAAGAGTAGTGCATTAACAGTAATGTCTCAGTATAAAAGAAAACTAAGATGTCTATCTAGACCAGGAAAGGGGCCTGTGGGAACATCTGGAAACTGTCTACCAACAAGGAAGGTCTTAACAGGCTGTCCAGTCGGTCTTGGAGCTGTGAAAGGAGGAAAGAAACTTCATTCTCCAAGCCTTGAGAATTCACAGAAAAAGAGGTAATTCACAAGACTTGTCTACAAAATCCCCAGCTCAGTTTAAAAACCCTGATTGGTTTAGGTTTTGTAATTAGGTTGTAGTTATCTGTAAGAATTCCTTTGTTTCTCTTCCTGTCTAAACACTTTGATATATAACCACACTAGCCCCCCCCTTTTTACACAGCACAAATGTTATCTTGTTATACCTACTAAGCCTATATATTGTGGAACATGCTTTCAGTAAAGGTCTCAGTTACTACTCCCAAACTGGGAACATGTAGATTATTGACCATCATCAGGGGCCTCTTCCCAGAAAGCACCACAACCTCTGAAATTAAGAGACTTTAGTCAGAATATGTATAGAGAAGGATAACAGTCCTTAACTACAAATATATATATAACAAAAACCAGAACAGTACAAACAGCAACATCATAACCAAAACCTTCAGACGAATTAAGTCCTCTCTCTCTGCCCCTCCAGTGCAGTTTTATTCACGGACAAACGGGGCTGAGCCCAGGGGTCCTTCCCCAGCACGGCAAAGGGGGTCGAGCCCACACCCAGCCGGAGCAGAGAAGCGTGTCCAGCACCAGGAAAGAAAACCTCTCTTCCCCACCAGCCCCACCTCCCTCAATCATTAAGTTGGGATGCAAAGCAATCAGCCGCCCTTTTGTTAGCTGGGAATGAGGGGTTGGGCGTTTGCTCCCAAACTTCTATGTTGGTAAAGGAGGGAAAAATTCCATGAAAGATTTTGAAACTCTAACAAATAATTAACTTTTTAAAAATTTATTTCTTCTGTCTTTTCCACTTTCTTTTTATATACGCCATCTTGATATAAGGTATTAATAAGGGAACTAACGCTGAAAGGGTTAATAGAAATAATTGTAAGAACTTTTGCTGAAGTTACAAAGACAGACCATAGCTGAGGCCATAAATGACTACAAAGATAGAAAAACAGGGAATATGTTATGAGAAACAGAGAGTGCTATCAGTACCTGGCCTTGAGGCTTCCAAAATAGAATGGACACCATATGAAACTAAGATAAATCAGGAAATATGCCAAAAGAATAATTATAGAAGTTTGCTAATTAGACAGGTTTGAGTTACCAGCAAAACTGGTTTAAGTTACTTTTTGAGACAAGTTGAAAAGGACATAGTGAAGAAGACCCACAATCTTCATCCCCAAGACCCCCAAAGACCCTGCCCAAGAAAACGAGAAGCCAATGTACAAACTCAGATGGGAGGAGCACGGGGCAGAGAAAATGCAAATTACTTTTCAGAACTGATTAGAATAAGCCTGGCTTTTCTAGGACAATACTGCATATGTACAAAGAAATAATGAATATGCACGTTGTAACTGTATTTAAACAGGTCTGTGAGCACAGACAGGTGTGCATGTCTTTGGTGGAGCAATCCCCCATGCACCCAGCATGCTGAATAAACGTACCTTCCTAACAACTACCTGGTTGTGGGGTCTTTTTCTGTACATCAGTCTATGATGAGAATCAAAAGCAAAATTACTGTTTACAAGCAGATCCAGCAGCCTCTGTATTCTGTAAAATGAATCCATGAATGGTTAAACAAGTTTTTGCACTGCTTGCTTTTTAAGTGGGAGTTGTGAAATAAAAGCAAGCCCTAGTACTGCCATGTCACTGAAGCAGGCTGCATGAGTGAGCCTCACTTTGGCAGAATATGTTCTCTATTTAAAGCGCCTCTCTCTATGTAATATGATGAGTCCCTTAAGAACTACCTTCTGCAGTTGCTCTGCAAATTGCACTTCTACTGGGGGAAAATACATCCAGACATATTGGATTATTAGCTGGAGATAAATGGGCCCAGGGAGCACTTAACTGCAGGAGCAATGATGCTCGTGCCCTTCAGCTAAGTATAAATGCCGGATCTTTAAAAAGCAGGAGGTATAAAGGAAGGAGGTTTCAGTCCTGAGCATTGTTTGCTTTCTTTAAGAGGCTTTCTACTAGATATAATGGGATGAATCATAAACCTTAATATTAATCTAGAATGAATCTTTAGTCTTGAAGACAATGCATTTCAGAAGATGTTACATTCTTTATAGTGATTTTGAAATAAAAGGAGCAATTATTTAGGACAATCTCCTTAAAATAATATTGTTAGTTTAATTGTACTGTGGGTATATCACATGTGACCAAGGCCAGCAGAGAATGGTTAGCATGCTTTAAACTTCAAAACTTTGCGATGATGTTTTTAGAGTATCAGAATATGCAGAATGGAAACAGCTGGATTTATTTGTTTGCTTACAGTGTCATGGCTGTGAGATGTGAACACCAACAGAGCACTGTGTGGTCAGCAAAGTCTGCAAGGAGCTGAACTGCAGTGGTCATGGCTGGCCTAAGTGGGGGGTGGTGCACAAAACACCCTGTAATGGGTAGAGAAAACAAGAGGGTGGGATTTTTTTGTTTGTTTTCTTGTTTGTTGAGGGGTTTTTTTGATTCCTGGACTCCTTGTTTAAATCTGAAAAGGGGAGGGAATATGGTCTGATAGAAAATAAAGTCTAAAAGCAAACATTTCCTACGTGCTGCTAATTTGCCTGTTTTCTTTAGGAAAACAAATGCAAATCAGAAAGAAAAATTAATTAGAAGAATAGGTGGATTTAAATCTGTCTTTCCTATGAGCAGACTTGATATAACACATGAAATACAGGGAAAAGTGGACAGAATAAAGTAAGTCATTGGAATAAAAAAGAAGACTACAGTGGAGAGGAAGCAGCTATTCTTATACAAAAAAATAAGCAAGATCTGCCTCATTTGGGAGAAGAGGGAGATAAATGATCTCTACAAATGGAAACAAAACAGTCACACAATGTCATCAATACCACTCCTTCTGTCATCATAAGTCACCAGGGATCTTGAATTTTATTTGTTCCTTTGGTCAATATTTGTATATTCTCAGTTAATGCTTATTTAAAGCTATATATAGCAAGTGAAGGTGAAAGTCCCGCCATCTTGGCAGGGAATGAGGAAAGGCAGATCTTTACTCACATTAGTGGGAAGTTGTTCATAGTGGAGACCGGTAATGTGCATTGCTTGAAGAGAAATGGCATTTGCTTGTTTACTTGGCTGTCTAAAGATACAACTGAATGATCAGCAAAATGCACACGCTCTCTCCAGATCCTCATTTCTGGGCAGAGGCAGAACTGCTGTGTTGGGATAAACTGTTCCTGTGTCCAGGAGGAGCTACTGAAAGAACAAAGAAACTACAGACAGTGCTCCTACTGATATGCTTTTATTCCAAGAGGGATGAGTTACTGTCCATCAAAAGGCAACCAGGACCTCTAAATGAACTTTTTTTAATGTCATTTTTAAAAAAAAACTGCTTTGCTCCTTGGAGCAAGAAAAACTAGCTCCAAAAATAGTTCTTTATAGAACATTACTTATGAGCTGGGTGCTTGTAACTACACTTGGTCCTTTGGGGTAAAGGACGTGGCTATTGCCATTTGCTTGGTGTTTTACAAAACAAATCATGTTTCCTTCTTCAGGATTCATTAGAAATGCAAAGCACTTTTGAGACTTATCATTGTGTCTGGGAGTTCTTTAAAATCCTCAGGAGGAGAGCTGCACTGAAAATGCAATGTATTCTGAAGAATCATTGAAAAATTTGATTTCTATATCCAATTTAAAATCATAGGAATCGTGTACATAGTCATGTATGTCCTGATCTCCCTGTGTTGTGCCCCACTTAATGACCCCTCCCACCACCTTTCCCTGAATAAACAGGAAATTAGAGTCTAAATCTATTCTCAAAAATGCTATGAGAAAAAGTTTGAGAAATGATCAGGCTGAGGCAAGTTCAGAGATTTAATGTCTTGAGCAGGATCCGAGCAATGTGATGGATTCAGTGTAAGGTAGCAGGGACCTTAGAGCTGCCTCCTAGTAATGGCTCTGGAGGAGAAAGAGTGACAGCCTTGCATGTCACTTGCAAAATTGAGAGCTAAGACACTATGAGGCTGCACAAGATCCTGAGATGTGTGAGGAGAGGTCCAGGCTGTCCTTGTAAAAGTGTAGGCATTTTTTCTCTTGCTTCTATTGTTACATAGCCATGCAGTAAAAAAAAGATGGCTCTGCCAGTATCCCAGATGATCTTAAACTTACCTCTCCCCTCCTTTTGACTTGAAACACCATGAGGAATCTAACCTGTTAAAATAAATCCACTACAAGTCTGGACAGGCAAAAGGTAGGTAGATGACCAGCCAACATGGAAGTGGATATAGGGAGCTGCCTGAGTCTGAATGTCCAGACGACACTACTCTGTTGCATGGAGGAAGGTCTTTGGAGGTTCTGACGTTGCTGTACACAAAGGATTTAGTGTGGGGATCTTATCTCATGGTTTCCAGACAACAAATGATACTGAAATTTCACTGCAGTAGACAAGTGCAGCTTGTGTGACCAGCTATCCTTACTACGCACCATACTTGTACATGTGTGATCAGCTTATTTACTGTGATATCCACCTGTTCCTCAAGTACTGATTGTTAAATGAATCTCAGATGGCTTGCCTAGTTTGGCAAATTGCTGACCTGACTGATTTGTCTTGATTAGCTCCATATTATCTTTTATGATGTGATTTGCTCTATCATTGTAAGAGCCGAAGCTCCTTGAAAGAATATGGAGTAGGGCCTGCTTGTAGAAAAGCTTTTGTTCCCAAGCTGGCTCAAGTGGTGGTGTTGTGAGATGTTGACTGATGGAGCTGGATACCATGATGGTGCTGAAGAAAGGTTCACAAGTTCTTTGATTTGAGGCTCTCTGGAGACCCAACAACTGGAAAGGGTTTATCTCTCTGCTGAACTTCCACACAGCAGACACACAAGGTGTCTGTCCCACTTGGTCAAAATCTGCAACTGTGGTAAGAATTATTTCTTTTTTGGAGATGACACTGTAAATGAAATGGACAAGGCTGTAGCTCACTCCTGTTAATAGGTCTTTTGTTCTTTATTTCTTCACAGGGCAGTGAATGTATAAAGATACTATCATGTGCAGATCATGTCCATATCCAGCCCTTGAAGTTCTGCTTCTCTAACCAACATACAAACAGCAATTTCTGTAACCTAGAACCTAGAAGCAGGCAGAGAAAAAATTGCAGCTTGTGTGGATCACAGTAACAAGTTTTATATTTTGACTTTCATTTGTTTCCATCACTCCAGATTCTCTTAAGTTCTGCCTGTTATTTCCCTGCATTAAGCTCAAGGGCATGAGTAGATATTCAAGTTGGTGATGAACTCATAATGAAGATTAGTGTCCCTTCAGCTGAGATGGAGCAGTTGCCTGACAGTACCCAAAGATGTCAAGGTCAGGGGGGATTGCATTAACTTAGCTAGAACATCAAGAGCATCTTTGGGAAAAAAAAAGTTCGAACAGGGGACTGAGAGAGTGGAGATAAAAGGTGGCCTCAATGCCCTGCTGGAGTCTTTTAAGTGAAAGTAATAAAAGTATTAAAACCAGAAAAAGCTCAAATGTTTGCTTTTTGTTGGGTTTTTTTGTTTGTTTGTTGGTTTGGTTTTTTTCTTCCGAGGTTTCCTTGGTCCTCCTACTTAGAAAGTGATCAAAGAAATAGAAATGAGGTGAAAGATTAAGAAGAGGCATGGGTAGGTTTTTGAAAGACAGAGGAGGGAAGACAAAGAGTTAAACTTCCAGTGCTGGTTTTCTTCCAGGGTATTAAAGGTATTCTCTGCCTAATTGCATGGAAAATGCAACTGTGGAAAGGCTGAACAAGTAAGTTATACTAGCATTTTATAGGGGAATTTATTTCTGGCAAACACTGAGGCTAAGTTGGCATGAGGCCTTGGGCACAGTGTTTCCTGGGGAGATGCTGTAATCCTGCAAGCATGAGTAAGGTGGCTTTGGTTTGCTTGCAGTAAACATTAGCTTCACTTCAGCTGGCCATCCGTAATGGAAATGTATGTCACTGCTAAGAAGTGAGGGAAGAGAGGTGTTTTCCATTTTGTGTTCCATGTAGCACCCAGAGTTTGATGATCAAGGACAGGGTACCCATTAACCAGAACAGCTTCTGGAGGTCTTAGCCTCATGGACTAACACTTTTGTACAGCACTGCTTACAAGCTGAAGCCATGATCTTACAAATCTCATCTTTGTTCACTTTTAACCAGTCACCAATTAAGGATCAGGTCACCAACTGAACTGTGATTTGCAGGAATGAACACAGACACATTCACCAGTAAAAGTGCATTGAATTTGGCTTGTCAGACCCTGCTCAGGCCTGACCTATCCAATTACATGGGACAGATGGGAGTTTGCATATCAGCAAATCACCTGAAAAGCTACAAACATTGTTTTTGTTTGGCTGAAGACCTGCCCTAACTTGGCTTCTGTAGAGGGTGTTATCTTTGGCTTCAATGTTAGTTCAACTGGGCCAACCTTGTCATTGTAGAAAGGCTATCTTTTTTTTTAGTAGGTTTTATTTTATTAGAAATGCAGCAGGTTTTGCACTATTGCCATTGTCCTAAAAAGTCATATTTAATCTAGTAACAATATTGTGTGTATACTGTGTCAGTATTGCTTGCCTTGCTCCTTGTCCTGCCACACATAGCAGTTCAGTTTCATATAAGCGAGAAATTGAGTAAAACTAGCGAGTGGCCCCAATGAGCATCAAGTAGAGCAAGACCATTAATTGATGGAATAGCAGGGCTTCCTATTTTTAAAATGCCACAGACTCACAAGTGATGTTGTGTCCAAAAGATGTGCTCACTTAGCCTTTTAAATTTAATTTAAATTGTTGGGGATGTAAAGAACTAAGCTGTCTTCAGTCTGAGTTGCAGAGGTGAAATAGCTCTATTAGCACTGTTCTGCAGGTGGTCAGCTGCTTCATTTCAGCTGATGTGCTCTGTCAATGGCAGATATGTATTATTTCTGGATCCTTGAAGACAGCTCAATTGCTTGTAATTTCCAAGGTTATTTTGTCTGTTGTAAAATGTTTTGCTACATCAGAGACCTCTAGTGCATAGTCAAGGATTGTCAACAGTCAGAAATTGAGTGAGAGTTCAAGGAGAACAAAAATAAAGACAAGTGTAGTGATTCAAAGCTGGATCCCTAGATGACAGAGGTCTTGAAAGCAAGCAGCATGGTTGCTTTCAGGAGGAAAAAGAGGGAAAAGAGATCCAAAGTTGATATTAAAACATACGTTAGTACGGAGATATTAATTTAATATTTAGTAATCAAATGCCCACCCACTTCCATACTTTGATAAAAGCCTCACCTCAACTTGCTTACAATTTTAGCTTTCAAAAAATTGAAGTAATATCTATTGTGTGCTGGTTCTGTCTTCTGTGGTGGAAGAGATGTATCCAAACCACTAATGTCTTGCCTGTGTATGCAGATCTTTACAGACTACTAAAACTATACTAGTTATTAGTACATGCTTGTTGAAGGTATAGATATTTGACCTGATGTCTCAGTTTAAAAGAAACTAAGATGTCTGTCATGGAAAGTGAGGAACCCTTCTGGACTAGGAAGGGGGACTCTTCCCAAAAACCACCACAACCTTTGAAATTAAGATACTTTAATGAGAAAAAGTGTAGAAAAAGGATAACAGTTCTTTACTACAAATATATGTATGTATAACCAAAACCAGAACAGAACAGCAACACCATAACCCAAACTTTCAAACGGATCAAGTCTCTCTCTGCCCCTTCGGCTCAGTTGTATTCACAGACAGCAGGAGGCGATGCCATGGCTCAGGAGACAGTGGCCATGATGAGTCACTCATGGGATCTGGTGAGGTGAAGATGGGGGGCACAGAGAGGCGCTGGCTCTGAAACTCACAGAATGGCAGGCCACAAGGACAGAATGAAACCTTTCCTGTGGGCAGTGCAAGGACACTCTCTTACCATCCTTTGTCCAAAAAAAGTGTTGCAGGGTGTGGGAGGATGGGTAGCAACTCCTCTGCAGATGGTGTTGGCCCCTTGAGGAGTCTGCAGCGAATCCAGGCAGGGGTGGCGCTTCCCTCAGAAGAACAGCACAGGGCACACAGAGTCAAGGGGCAAGCCAGAAAAACCCCCTCCACTGCTTCCACCAGCCCAGGAAATGGTGGCTGGCACCCATGCAAACTGAAGAAAGAAGTGTGGCCAGCACCATGAAAACCTCTCTCTACCTTCCTCCCCCCAATTCTCTCTCCAGCCATCACATTGGAACGCAAAGCTATCAGCCATCCCTTTGTTTAGGCTTTAGACAGCTGGCTCTGGGGGCAGGTAGTGAGAGAGCTGGGCTTCAACAAGCCCTCTGGTCCTGGCTCTCCAATTCCCAAACAACTGTGTCGGTAAGGGACAGAAAAAAATTCCATGAAAGATTTTGAAACTATAACACCTGGTGTATGTTCAAAATGAAGCTGACTTAAAAATTCAGCTGGTTTATTAGAAAGGACAGACAAAATCTTTTCTTCCTCTGTTGGAAGTAATCTTGGCTGTAATTTGAAGAAATTATTCAAGGGACAAAGTATGCAATCAGAGAGTGTTATTCTGTACCAATGAAAATTGATTGATTTAAGAATGTTTATGAATGCCTTCTGAAATGTTACTATAATTGTCACTTAAGCTCTTGTTTATTTTTCACAGACATGTTAAAACATGTTTTACTTGAGTTTTGATTAAAGGAAAAACAGATAAAGGCAGTATGCAAGAGAATTTTTATAAGTACTAAAACCAGGTTGCAGTAGAATTTGCTTTGCTTTGTGCAGGGACTTTTCTCCAATGGTATCATACAGCTTGTTAGATATTGCTGGTTAGCAAAGGAACATCCTGCAGTACAAGCAAGCTCTGTCACTTTTGATATTCAGTTTGGAAAAAAATGTCATGCAAGGTTAGTAGCTCTCTGGAGCGCCCTGTTGTGTTAGTGGGCTGATGCTTTCAAGCTAGTTCTAGGCTCCCATCAGTTAAACAAACAAGGACTGCCTCTGAGCTGATCATGAAGGCAGCTTTGGTCAGAAGGGAAAGATTTCTCTTATACAGAGATAAATTTGTAGATGGCAAGTTTGATAAGATAATTATCACTTTTCTATCTGTATTCAGTTGCAAAACTGCGATTCATCTTTCCTGTTTTGAAGCTTCTCTGTCACCATTGTGTATAGACTGACTCTAGGACACAAACTTGGATTTACATGCCTAGCTTCTAGACAGGTGAGATAAGCCTTACGTCTCCTGTAGCATAGCACTAGGTTTGTGCAGCACAAGACAAGCTTTTTCTCCTAGAAGGCTGAATTGCTGGTATCCCAGGTTCCTTCGTGATGTATCTATGCAATGTAGGCAGGTATCTCCACTGTGGCTTGAGGCTGTTGCATAGCTGTGCTGTAACCTTTCCCTTATCAAGGACTCAGTGGGCTGGGGGGCTGTAGCAGAGTAGTTGAGGAAAAGTTCTCAGCCAAGTATGAGAAGTAGGACACAATCATAGCATGGATGATTATGATTAGATTTATTGTCAGTACAGGATATAATATTGCCAATGCAGCATCTAAACAACTCTGTGATTTATTACAATGGATTACAGTATCTAAAGGGTTATAAAATAAGGAAGTTTGGCTAGAAATACACAGACTTGCAGTCATGGCCTAACAAAATTAACAACTACAAAGCAACAAAGCACCTATGTAGCCAATTCAGATTTTAGCTCTGTATTTATCAGGGTCTTAGTGCTTTTACTCACTTACTCAAAAGTGAGTGTTCCCTATCTTCACTGCTAAAGGAATCCACCCAGAATCTGCTGGCAGCTTCAGGACATCAGTTTGCCTAGATTTTCTGGTCTCCACAGCAGTTTTTTATACCTTTTTGCAAGCCTATGCGCACCAATGTCAATCCAAACATCAAACTCCCCCATCTCTGGAATGCATTCATTATGTGAGCCTCCAGACAGTTTCTCCTGCAAATCCCCACCTGGTATTCTTGTCTTAGGACAAACTACATTGCCCAGAAGACTGGAAAGGGAGAGAGGTGTTTGTGTGTGTAGGGAAGGAATGCACCAAAGACCAGACTATCTTTCCTTGACTGTCCTTAATCACTTTCATGGGGGTCACAGGCTAGACTGACAAGATGTGCCTGGTTGTGTGTCTTGGTGAGGCGGAAAACAGAAAGGCTGCCAAGCAGATGCGCATGAGGAAGGTATGCCCCTAAGAGAGAATAGTGTGAGTAAAACCAAGTGCCACTACCACTGTGTGAACAATCTGAGAAGTCTGTGATTTGCGAAAGTGGGTTTTGTAGTAGAAAAGCATGAGGAAGTGGAACTCATCTGGAAGCTATGACAAGGGCAAGGAAATGGGACACTTCTGAAACTGTTATGTTGATTTTGGTCAGAAAGAGATGTCATGTTTTGTTATGCATTACGTACAGGAGGTAAAAATCAAACTGCTTTAGATTAGCACATTCATACCAAATAATGGCTTAAAGCCAATAGCCCTTTCAAGTGAACCTATGTGAAAGTGCATTTCTCCAGAGCTCAGAACTGGAATAATTGGGTCATGGTAACTTTTCAAGCAAAGCTGGAATCACTGGTATCTATCAGGGGAGCTGAGAGATTAAGCATATGATTTGCATTGGCTTTGAATTTTTTTAATCTTCAGACTTTTTGTTATATAGGGAATATGCAATAATTAAACAGAAGGAAACAACAGTGCTCGCTCACTTTCATATGATGATTTTATTTCTAATATGTTTCATGTTTCATTTCAGTTTGTCAACCTCTTTATTCTTAGTGCATTCTGTTTCAAAGTAAAGCTATCTTGAGCAAAACTCAAAACCTTGCTTTTCAAAAGGAGGAGAGGGGGAAGTAAGTACCATGTACTGCAACACTGTTTTTGGTTAGCCATGGCCATCAGCCAAACTCCCACCCACCTGCTCAGGCCCTACCTCCTTTCCTCAGCAGAACTGGAGGAGAAAATGGGAGGAACAGGAAGGAGAGAAAAACAGTGATTTCTGAGGAAGACAAGGAGATTATTTGCCAGTTACTGTCACAGGCAAAACAAACTCAGCTTGGGGAAAAATTATCGAACCTATTACAAATTAAAATAAAAATTGAAGTATTAATGTGGATGGTGGGAAACCAAATGGCAAACATTGAAACACCCTTGTTCCTCTCCCTTTTCCAGGCTCGTTTCTTCACTTGCCTCTCCTCTACTTTCCCACTCCCCTTCACCTTCCAAACCGTGCAGGGAATGAAGGCTTATTGGTTGGTATTCAATGACTTCTCTCTGCTACCCGTTCTTTCTCACACTTTTTCTCTGCTCCAACATCTGCTTCCTGTGGGCCACAGTCCTTCAGGAATATCTGCTCCAGCATGATCTCCTCCACAGGCTGAAATATTTATATGTACAATGCTCTTTCAATCTATGGACCAATTTCTGAAATACCTTATATCACAATATCTCCCTGTGCACAGCATAGTTGGGAGGCTTTTGGGAATTACATGAACACTTTAAGAAACCAAAGTTATCCTCAAAAAATTAATCATAATTAAAAAATCCCCAGAAAGTGGGACTTGGAAGCAATTATATTTAATCCTATGGAATACATTAATAGATTTTCCTGTGATACTAAGCATTAATAAGGCCCAGAGTTTAACATACCACTTGAAATTATTAAAATACTTTGCAGTTCTAGAACAAACAACAATAACTGAGGACATAAATACTGTGCTTCAGGGCATAAGCTAAAGACTACTCCAGATAAGAAATATTATAGTTTGCTAGTATTTTATCTAATAGTAGGATTTTTTGCCTTGCAGTTGAAGTAATATATTGCTGGTTACGTAGACAGAACATAGATCATGCCCAGAGCTTACCTGTCATGAGTTCTGACTACAACTTTTCTATGTCTCTACTGTATTGCTAAATTTTTTGATTGATAGTCTAGATTTTATATCTTCAAAGATAAATTAATTGAAGGGTTATTTTTAAAATAAAAATAGTATTTCTCCAGTGCCAATTCTGCAGCTGACTCAAGGAAGGTATTGAGATTTTTAATCACTTAAAAGTAAAGACAGCTCTATAGTTAGCATGCATTGTGGTAAGTACTGGTTTACATCCTCTATAAATATTTAATTAACAAAGAAAATAGGATGAAACACTTATAATACAAATGACTTCCTGCATCTGATTACAAAAAAGATTCTCTATTTGAAGCCTGATCTATTTTAACAGTATTAAATAAGTTGCCTAGAGCAGTTTATTTTTCAGTTACAATAAAATAACCAAATTTGAGTGTTCACAATTCTAGAAGAGAGTCAAAACGCCCCTCTTGATTTGCAGTTGTTATCTGCTATTTGCAGTACTCTTTCCCAAGATGCCTACATTTATTTTCCATCTTTGATTATGTTTTTGTTTTCATATTTACATTTCGCTTGCTACTTTTCTTGTTCATGTAACTGATTTTGTGAAATTTTAGTGACATACAGATTTTACCACTGTGATTTTGTGTTTTATCAAGCTGGAGTCTATTTCAGCTTTACAAATCCCATGAAAATACCACTATTTTACCCAGTCTGCCTTTGAAGTCTAAAGTTACATGATAGCAGCCTTCTGACATTCGCAAAGGTGCAAAGGTGAAATTCGCAAGGGCAGATGAGATTACAGTTGGAAACTCATCAAAGTAAGTTGATGCCCTTTTTGGTCCTGGACATTGCTGTTAGCT
>JAWWTY010000001.1:20804698-20822173 GCA_035222235.1 Margarornis squamiger
AGGGCAGATGAGATTACAGTTGGAAACTCATCAAAGTAAGTTGATGCCCTTTTTGGTCCTGGACATTGCTGTTAGCTGTCTTCAGCTTCAGAAGTAGAAGTGCTGCTTGAGGAAAGGTGCAAGGCTCTTTTCCAGCTTGGACAAACCATAACATTAATCCTGCTGGAATGGATGGAAAAAATGATCACCCAACAGCTAAACCTGAGGATGAAGGAAGTGTAAGTAGTGACTTAAGCATTCTTGATTTTACGTGCGTCTTGACACTATTAGATCTCTTGTGATCTGATCCTCAGATATTAAACTTAACATTATGCTTAGATTTGCTATCATTTTCTATTTTATAGCTCAATCTGAAAATGTCAGCATGTTTGTATGTCTTTAGATTGCTAATAATATGTATTTTTAGGCAATTGAAATAATGGGCATATCAGTGTGACAATATGAAAAGCTTATATTGGTGTCATTGCAGCAGGTTTTTCCAAAAAGGAGTTAATTTTTAGACAAGAAAGGCAGCATTAAAGTAGTCAAAGTGTATTGCTTTTCCCTGAGAAGAGACAGCAGGGGATTACTGGGTGAGTATTAACTCGTGACAAAGAAGTACTTAAATAATTTAGTGTATGGTGATAGTCAAATTACAGTTTTAGGTGGAAACCAATTCTGGAATACAAGAACCAAGCTGAGTAGAGAGGAAAGCTGAATTAAGAATTACGGTCCTTACTGAGTGAGGGGAGCACTAACTTTGCCTTATTTTTCCTTACTATAAAATGTCTATGGTAGACTAATATAACTAGGGAAATACTGATAATGTAACACTCAGCATTCACTGTTCCTATGAATCCCAAGTAACAGAGAACTTTGCCATGTAAACTTTGATACATGAAGTGCATTTAAAAAAACAAAATAAAAAATTAGAATTGCAGTAACAGCAATGAAGACGTTAGTTGTTTCAAGTTCATACTTATAGTCCAGTTATGTCAATTTAGTGCAGTTTTTAACAGCCCTTGTGCGAATATAATTTTTAAGAAGAAATCTGGCTGGTTTGGTCTATAGCTGCCAAAAGAAGTGACATGGAAAAACATAGATATAAATATTATCGGGGGAATCTTGATCAAAATGGCCCAAAGTTCAAATACTAAAACTGAGCTGCTTCAAGCTGTCCTGTTGGACACTGAATGTAAGCAGGAACTTTACGTGACAGTGAAGAGCTTTAAACAAACAAACAAGCAGGCAATTTGATTTTCATCTTTAAAGAGATGTGTACTTGATAAGGTTTTTTAAAAGTACAGAAGATGAGTGAATTGAGTGGAGAACACACAAAACAAGTGCCATTAATTACCTAGATGGAAGACATGAGTCTGAAATCTTCCAGTTCTGTGTTTTCAGTATTTGCTTGAGGAAATTGTGAAGGGTACTGCTGGGTCTTTTAATTCTACTTGTTACTACTTATTGCCAAGTTTTCTTTGAACATCCTCCATTCTGAGGTCAAAGACTGTTATTTGTTGTATTTGACTATGGGACCAGTAGCATGTTTCTGGTGATGTTCCCTCTCTAAGGATACAGAGAGCTTTCTTCTTGAAAGTATTACTTGGCCATAATATCAGAAAAACATTAGAAAAATTTATGTTGATGGGGACTTCTGAACGGGTTTAATTTTTTTTAAAAAATAGAGCTAACATCAAAGCCAAAACAGATTTCTTTGGATGTCGATCCCCTGAGTTTTGAATACCTCTAGGAGGGGTGGAGGTTCACTGACCCCTCTGGGGATGGCTTACATGTGTGGACCTCATGCATGGACATTATTCCCCCTCCCCAGTCTGGCTGGAATTTCCCATGCTCCTATATATGACTGTTGTGGCTGTCTCTTCACTGTGTGTCAGTGAGAGAAGTGTGGCTCTGTCTTTTCCATAACCCACTTTAGAGAGGAAAATCTATAATTAGATTTACTCACACTGCCTTTGTCTTCTTGTCTCCAACTGAACAACCCCAGGACTCTCAACTTTTTGCTGTACACTGTATCCTTCAGCCCCTTACAGCTTGGTGGCCTTCCCCTGGAATGACCCTGGATTATTAACATCTCATACTCGTGGGCCCAAAACTGGATGCTGATGTGAGTCTTCTGCTGTTGGGCAAAAGGAAACAACCACTTGTGAAATAACCTACAATACCACTTTTGCAAATGGCTTGTAGTTATGCTTGTCATTACCTGTGTGACAAGCTCCATCAGCACAGAGTTTTTGCAGTCACTGTTTTTAACTTGACATCCCACGATGATAAATCAAGAGTGAAATTCTTAGCTGAATACTTCCTGTCTTTCACGGTCTTCTCTGTCCTCAAGTGAAATACAATTAGTTGCGATGAAAAATGACTGTTTTAGTCTACAACTGCCCACACACTCTTTCCAAGGTACATTCTGAGAGGCTTCAGAGAATGTAATGGTGGTAAATAGCTGGACAGCTTGTTGCAGACTTTCTTCTCACTGTCTACCTGCTGTAGCTCTGCAGAGGCTAAAAAGGGCCTATTGGGCAGAGAACAGCCAGATCTGCCCAAGTCAAGGTCTATGTTGTCTTCTGTGCATCTCTTCTAGTGTGGTTGTGAATTCTTCAGTGTATTTCTGTGATTAGCATTGCTTAGAGATGATGTACCTCTCAGTAGGTCCTAGCCCATAAGTGCCATAAATTCATCTGTGAGGTGAGAGATACTCTCTTTGAAGATAGCCTTAAAATGAGCTATTCCAAAGACAAGGAAAAAGATCTTTTTTGGTTTCAGTCTTCGTCTTTGGAACTACTAAGTTGAGATTAATCTTCATATATATGAGCTCCTGAGCCAGGTCCTTTTGTCTCAAAGACTGTTTCGTTCTTCATAGAACCTCTTGCTGCTGATGGCTGTCTGGTTTTTGTCAACACCTCCAGTCATGGAGAACCCACAGCTTCCTAAGGCAGCCTCTTGAGAGCTTCTGTCTCACCACCTTCAGCATGTTTTTGGAGTATTTTTCCTGGATGTTCCTTGTTTATGAGGAAATATTATGTAACTTATGTTACAATTGTGATATAAGGAGGAAAATCAAGATGGGAGTTTTGGGGTTTTTTTTCTAATTAAATTCTGGTGCAGCTGGGTATAACATCCAAAACTGTGTTCATATTCAGTGTATTTGGTCATTAAGGCACTGGATGGTCCAGGAATTTGACAGTTAACCTCTACAGGGATGACACAATTAATTGACTTGAGAAAAGGTGACTGAACCTCCAGCTGACCTCACAACAAAGCATTTGACTGTGGGAGGAGATCTTCTAAGCAAGAATTTTATGAAGTCCCAGAGATTTCTCCAGGCACCTCTTGCTGTGCTTGCAGCAACTAAAATACATTATTTGTATGCTTAAATGTGTTGATTATCTTTTGCAGAGGAAAATGCCTGGGGGAGTGTCTGGTAAAAACAGACTTTACAGAACAGACAAACTGTAGATACTTTATAAGAAATGGAAACTGCTCTTGAAAATAAAGAAAGAGTCTCATAGTAGTCTTTTGTACCTAGATGAGATAGGAGATATTTTGGATCTATCTTTAGAAAATTTGGGACTGTAACTCAAACCATCAAGGGGCTAGATATCCAGGTGATAACCTTGTGGAGGTCCCATCCCAGCAAGATCTGTGCTGTGCCCTCCTGTTCACTGGAAGTAGCTTCTCGGGGGAGCTGGACATGCAGGAAGAACTTATCCATAGCCAGTGATGCTCATTCTGAAGGAAGTGGAGACTTTTCTCTGAGGAATGAATGGGTTCAGCCCACTTGTACTGGCATAGTTCTAGTCTGAGAAGAAAGCAGCTTTTTAAATTTTGTTTTGTTTTTGTTTTTTGTAACAGCAGTGTCATTTTGACCATGAATTGGGAGGTGTATGCATACCTGTCTCCTGTTTTCTTAGCAGGGAAATGACAAACCATAGTATTGGAACAAGGATTGACTATTTGAATATCGTTCTAACCCCTCCCTCCCACTCCACATAAAGGGAGGAATGAATGGCTGAATGTGTATCTGTGTCTGCACCAAACTTGCATTAAGCACAACAAAGATTTGGGTCATGAGTCACCTTGTTTGGTTATGTTCCCAAGCTGCTGTTCTGCAGTACTTGTCTATGTATGCATCTCAGCTGCAGGCGGCACAAGGTAATTCCACAGTGTCTAAAGAAGGCTAGTTTACCCTAATGATGTATGCACAAGGTACTAGCATTTGTTCATATAGTTGGTGCTGGGTAGCTGTTTGAATGTTGAGCTGTTATCCTAGGGTAAATTGTGGTTTTATATCCCTATACAATAGTGACTGACTCTGTTATACCTGCAAGTGTCTGGAACAAAGGTCCTTACTTTCTGACTGTAGTTTTAAACTGCTGTTAATTATAGTTGTGTACATGCAGTAACAAACAAATGTGTGTGGGAATCTCTTCTAGTTGCTGGTTGGTCAATTGCTGTTAGAAATGTTCCACATTTTTTATTGTCTTTCACCTTATTTTAGGTAGCCAACATTTCAGTCCAAATGGTATCTGCAGAAGATAAGTTGGCAAAGAGGATTCTGGCAAGGAAAAAACACGCCAAATTGAAGGAAAAAAATAAATGGCTGTGGAATTTTCAAAACAAAATAATTCTCTTTACCCTCATTCTATTAATTTTAGGAGTTGTAACCTGGACATTACTGTGGCTCTTCGTTGGTGAGTTGTTGAAAGCTCAAGCTGATTTCATACATCCCCATCTCCAGTAGTACTTGCAGCTGACTTTAGGATCTCACTTGTCCTGAAGGCTGTTTCTAAAATAAACACAGAACTTTTTTGTGTGTCTTTGTTAAAAAATTAACAAGTAATTCTAAGAGCCGACTCATTTGTATGGTTGTATCTTATCTTGTGTGTAGGGAACAAGTGCTCAATTAACCATATTGTAGTACACATCTAGAACAGTTTGGCTGTAAGAAGCACAGTGTTCTTTTAGTAGTTGTTTCCACTGTAAGGCCAAATAGTTTAATTTGGGTTAGAATTTAATAAAGTGAAAAACCCCTCATTGTTATTAGGGGGGAAAAGAAGGTTAACTATCTTCTTTGTTTCTTGCAGTTCAGACAGCAAACAAAGATGCACTGTATTTTGTTGGACTGTTTCGTGTTGCCAACATAGAGTTTCTCCCAGAATATAGGCAGAAAGAGTCAAAGGAATTCCTCTCCATGGCACAGACTGTGCAGCATGTGGTAAGATGAGGCGGTTGTTTGGCTAGTAAAGATTAGAGTTGTGAACAAGAGGTGGGACATTCAGGTGCCATTGGATCTGTTGCTATGGTCTACTTTCCACCTTTTCTCCCTCAGAGGATTATGGGCAAAGAATGTGCATCTTTTTCAAAACTCATTTATTTAGGAAAAGCATCGCTGTACACTTCAGCTGGCTATGGACAGAAGATTTGGTGTATCCTGGGAATATTGGATTTGTTATGGATGCATTAAAGAGCTGGTCTCTCCATGTCTTCTGCTCTGCCTAGCTTGGCTGATGTTTGTCTGGAAATGTTTGCATGTTGCATAGTAGTGGTGGAAAATAAGATATGCCTGGGAAAGGCCAGACGTATACTATTTCTAGGTAGGACTGACTTTCAGAAATGCTAGATCTTTATACTTTCTCTTTCAGATGAACTTGGTCTACACAACCTCTTCTTTCTCCAAATTTTATAAGCAGTCCACCGTTTCAGAAGTCAGGTAAAACTGCTGTCAATGTAATTGCCTTCCTGCTGGGTAGTACACAATGTAATGAGCCCACAAGAGATGCCTATTTTTGGTGGTTATGATTTAATGTCTTTGCTACGTACTTCTGGTGATAGCAAAATACGTTGATAACCTATACTAATTCACTTAACAAAAGTAAGGGCAAGCTAAAGTCATATAAGCAGTTCCTTGTCTGCCAGGAGTACAATCTAAGATGAATCAAAATAATGTCTCTAATTGATGATATTTTGGCTGATAGGTCACACAGAATTTTTAGCACTTAAACATGCCGTTAAAGTAAAACTCTGTTATTGACTAACTTGCACATATTTTGTAAGTAATTTATTGCTAATTTATTGTTAATTTATTGTTATAAAACTGTTTTCTACTGACATAAGGAGAAAATCTCTATACTGCAATAAAGTGCTCTTACTCTAATATTATGCTTGCAAGTAGTATTGGAAGTTTAGTTATTCCCATCCTGCTGAACCAAATACAATTTTTGTTCAGGAACAGGAGTTTCTAGGGTATATTTGCTTTAAAGATTTTTCTCCCCACCAGAATGTAAAGATTGGGGTGACCATACACGGTCTCTACTGTGTTGCCTAAATAGTCTAGAAACTGTTTCTTATATACCATAGCACACAGTACAGACTGAAATACATATCAACGCAGAGTTCTGCATTTCTAGAGGTGATAATTCTACTATTTCTGTTTTGGTTTTTAGGAAATAATTCAGCTCTAATTCAAGTAGATAGTATAATTTCCATAGATCGCAAAAGTCGGGAGCCCTCAGGAAATCAATGTAGTGAAGATTCCCAGCTGAATATGAAGAGTGTGTTTTGGGCTTTTTTTCCCCCTAAGAGGAAAATATACATTCAGTGCATTAACATAACTAGGCGAGATCTAAATTTGTACTTCACAAGCTGGGACTAAAAGTCTAGTTTTCAGAGAACTTTCAACATGGTGATAATCTGTAGGACCTTTTTATTTCAGTAACAACAACAATGGAGGCCTTCTTATTCATTTCTGGATCGTGTTTGTGGTACCACAGGCGAAGAGCCAAGTGCTGTGTGAGGATTGTGTGGCTGCCATTTTAAAGGATTCCATTCAGACAAGTAGCATTAATCGGACTTCGGTGGGAAGTCTTCAAGGCCTTGCAGTCGACATGGACTCTATTGTGCTAAGTGGTTAGTATTAGCACATACCCATATCCGAGAGAAAACATTAAACAAACATTTTTACCTTGAAGTAGCAAATTCTATAAATAAACTAAAATCTTTATCCTACATTTTTAGCTTCTAATACTAAATTTATAATATATATATATATACAAAAAAAAAGTGAGGAGGAAAATAAAGCCCAGATTTGAAGTCAAATTAAGGTACAAAATGTTCTTGTAAACAGTGATTGTAAAATTTCCTGAATTTGTAAGTGCTTATGTTCGTAATCAGGAGCTAAGACTGACACCTTGTAGGCAGCTCAGTCTGTGACTTTAAAAGTCTAAAAATATGAAGGGTTAAGGTTTCCACATGGATCAAACTTTAGCTAGTCCATTGAAATGAGACTCTTGTCACCCCTTTAGTAAAGATTTAAAAAACAGATTATAAACCTGCCCATTCATTAAACAACTCTTGTGTCATTCCTGTCTGGGGAACAAATTAACAGTGCGCCATTCAGGTATCTGTTTAATTTAGCTACAAAATGTTTTATGATTTTCAGTTCTATGAAGATAGGATGGAACAACTCTGTCCAAATGAAAGCTGAGAAGGACTTTGTGGGCAAGGGTGAGGAAATGACCTCACATGTGGTACCCCTGGGTACCTCTGTCTTAGTCGTTTAATTGAATATGACTGCTTAATTGACATGCAGTCTCTTCTTGCCTCAGGTACTTAGATGTCTGGGGACATGATACCTTCAAAGCTGCTTGCAGAATTTGCAGAAATGAAGGGGGCTTTGGCAGTCCCCTCCTCACTTACATACCCATTTTGTCCTGTGTGTTTAGTGTTAAGACTGAAGTGTGATTGAATTAAACCCTGAACTCTGGATTTCAGGTGAACAAGAAGACTTACACAACTCTTTTTCTATGCAGCAGGTCTCCGGTCAGATTATTGGTCAACAACAGGAACAGGTAACTCACCATTTTGGCAGCTTTCTGGCAACAGATGTGGAGAACAAAGTTTTTAGTTCATGGCTTAGACTCAAAGACATTCTTCAGTGTTAATTTCAACCTTGGTATTTAAATCATGATTTGCTATAGAATGACCAAGAGTCTTGCACGTGAGAGATATGGAAACTTTCTACCCTTAATCTGCCTGGTAAATTTTTTAGATGTACCTGGTGGCATGGCAGAAAAATATTGTTTGCTATTCACTGTTGTTGCACAGAAGATTAACATTTTCTAAAGTGGACAGTAACAAATTTAATATGCTGAACAATAGTAATGCTTTTGTCCATCCTTTATCCTCCTTAATTCCCTTTTCTCCGAGGTTAATGATGAGTTTGTCTTTTGAATTAATTTCCTAACAGTAATTAGTGTAAGCAGTTGAGTTTTGCCAGGGCTGTGGGAGACACTACTTGTATACTTGCTTGATTTCATTTTGTAAACCTCCCAGCAGGGCTTTCTGCCAGTGTGCAGAAACTTTATAATCAGTTCAAAATTACAGCACATTGGAACTATAACAACTAGGTACCTAGAAGAAGTGTGCTACTAGGCTAAACCATAGTGTACTGACCACCTTTGATAAAGACACCGGGTAAAGTCTCTGTTGGGCCAGCAGTTGTCAATCAGCTCAGTCTGTTTGCTTCCCATGCTCTTTGACACACAGTGACTCTTCATCTTGAGAAGTTGCACTGTTTCAGTTTTTTGAGGGCTTTATACCTATGATTGTATTTTTCTTTTCTGAGACATTGATTTGTTGCGCTTCTGTTTGTGATTTTTCACTTCTGTTATCTCCCAATGTTTTAGCTTGCATACTTTTCTAGAATTCAACAACTACTTTAGCCAGTGAAACCAAGCCAAGGTCTCCTAGTTCTGTGGTCCACAGGTGGACTTGAAGCCACATGCCCTGGGCCATGGTTTGCAATGTTTAGATTGCTATCAGCCCATAATTTCTCAAAACTCAAGTCAAGTTTGCTACAGCATTCTCTATTGTTCAAATCCTTCCCTAGACTAAACTGCAAAGCATAACAATATTGATGTTTATCACATCTCATGACATGCATTTTATTTATACAAAAGAATTTTGCATATTGATGTCTAGTTGCATAGTGATTTCATTTCTGGGTTCAGTGTTCCAGTGCAGAGGAATAAGTACATTCAAAGTTTGTGTTTCAACCTACTCCAAAGTGCAGTTTCTGAAACAGAAGAAATTAAGGAGAAGAGTCAACACAAAACTGATGCTAAGGCTTTTTTAAGACTCATGTGGTATCTTTCACACAAAGGGAAAAGGATGTCCTGCCATAATCTAGACATCTTTCAGAGACTTTCTGTAGCCACCCACAGGTGTCAGCTGGTATCTGTGGGAAGCATAGAACTGGTATGCACTGAAGTTGCTGGGGAACAACAACATGGATGGTCACAGTAGTTGAGAAAGTCTTATACTGGTGCAACTTCATTTGTTGGGGTCCTTTAACCATGCCTGCTTAGGACTATAGAATATGGTGAATATAGAAGAGGTGAAAGTGATCATCCAGCAGCACACAAGGAATGTGCATTGCCTGATTGTATTTTGAGAGCAATGGAGTTAGTTTTGGTGTGAAGATGCACCTAGTCATTGGTTCAGGCACAGCACTGTAGGGCAGATTTATTGGAGAAGAGACTTTTAGAGATTTAGCTGATGCAAGTGACTTGCATTGCCATGGTATATGCAGGGTTTGCTTGGGTAGAGACTTTATACAGCTCTGTTTTCAAGCTAGCATGCTTGCACAAATTGTAGTTCCGGAACTAGCTCTGAATTTTCTGCATCCTGCTCCATACTAGAAGAGAACTCATCCCATTATTAACTACTTAGTAGAAATAATGGTAGTCACATACTTCTAGAGATTATGATCAAAGCTGGCTTTGTTAAGGGTGATTAAATAAGCACAAGTAACTATCATAAAAAGAATGTTATTGGGAAGAGAGGAGAACAAAGAATAAGAAATAACAATGGCTTAACCAAAGCTTTAAATAGTTATAACCGTAATTCAGTTGAATGGTATGTGACCCTTACCGATTGTTCATAAACATTCATAGTACTAGTTTCAAGAGTGTAAATTAGAAGTGGAAGTCAGACAAAGCCTGCCATTTCCTATCTTGATTAGCTGCTGGTTAAAAGGCCAACATCTAATTTGCATCAACAATTGGTAGGAAACATTCACAGTGTTCGAACTGATGTTTCATGATAATAACTATTTCAGAGACTTTTCTTCTTAATAGGCAGAAATTGATGCAAATGTTTACTTTGGATCTTATTCTCCCTAATTTGCATTTTGCCTTCCTCTCACATTTCAAGGAGCTGTGTTCAGAGTTTTAGAAATGACCAAAGAAAAAAATCCCTAAGATTTTTGCTTTCTGTGGGCTGCAATATTGAATTGAAATAAAGATCTCAATGTATCTGACTCGGAAGTTACAATTGTTTCAGATTAATTGGAAAGTTGTATGCAAGTACCATAATTTCCTGGTTATCCTTATCTGAAGTATGACAAAACTTTTTACCTTGTTTTATTTAATGTAAGTGTTGTGTAGGCTAGGTTGCATCATTTGTGTTTTGCAGCCCTTCCATTTCTAACAGTGATTTTTAATGTTGCAAAAGTTTTCAAGACTTGACAGGACAAAGTCCTGGTCTAAATTAATTCTGACCCTGCTTTGAGCAGGATGTTGAACAAGAAAAGTCCTAGAATTTCTTCCAAACTGAAGGAATTGTTGAATCTGACTTTGTTGGTAGCATTTACAGCTCATGTAATGATAAAACCTGAGAACCCTGACATTTGAATTATAAAAATGCTGGAGTAATACAGTATTTTTATTTTGCTTTTATTTTATTGATTACAGATATCCTAATGTCTGTAGGGGCAAACAATTGATTTATGCCTTGAAAGTAGATGAACATTTCCCAGCAAACAATTATTTACACAATTTATCCTATAGAGACTCTGCAGAACTTTGTTAGCTGCAAATTGTACAAAATGACATTGCTTTTATGCAAATACACTGCAAGGACTGAATTACAGCACTGTTGGCCATGGTCTGTACTTTTATGGATAGACTTTTCCTTGACTGCAGACTTGTAACTATGGTGTAAACAGGGAATGCTGCAGAAAGTGAAAGAGTCCAAGGAAAAGGGGGAATGGTTTTAATCTGGAAAAGGGTAAGTTTGGCTTTAGCATAAGAAGAATTCTTTACTGTGGAGATGGTAAGGCAATGGAACAGGTTGCCCAGAGAGGCTGCAAACGTGCTGTTGCTGGAAGAGTCCAAGACTGGATTAGAAGGGGCTCTGAGCAACCTGATAGAGTGGAAGGTATCCCCGCTCCCTGGCAGGGGATTTGGAACTAGATGATCACTTATAACCCAAACCACTTCTGCTTATTACTTTGTTTTCTAAGTTAGATATGCTTTTGTATGTTGTTTTATTTTAACATATGTTTTAGGATTTTAATTTTTTTTAATGCCATGTGGATTTAAGCATTTTGGAATGAGTATCTCCAGCATTGAAAATGCCGTGTTTTCACAGGAAAAAATTGTATGTATGATCTGTATGGTGATCGTTTACACGAGCACTTTCCTCTGGATATGCAAGCTGCCTCAGAGGGAACGATCTGCTATTTTAAGCTTATTGCATCTGTGGGCCATCTTATTCGCCTTTCAATAGTATCCCTCCAGATTGAAGCAGATAACTGCATCACTGACTCACTGACCATTTATGACTCTCTGATGCCAATCAAAGACAAGATACTGTACCGGTGAGTATAAATTTTCATGGAGATTTCATTGGTAATTTCTTTTTTTCCCTGAAGATTTGTCATCTTCATTTTTGGTAGTTTTTGTTTTGTTATAATTATTCTGACCTTCATATATTACTCACAAAACACCTCATAATTTTAAGTTTCTTACTAAAGTGGAAAAGTTGACATTGCTAATAGAAGAAATGGTAAAATATTCTTCAAATTTTTCTTTATTCTTCAGCTAGAGAGCATCTTCACCCAGCTACACAATTATGAGAACGTTACCCATTAGTGGGTGGAATTTTATGTTTCTTATTAGGAAACAGATGTAACTGAAAGTGAATGTCAAAATTTCCTTCTGTAAGCAAACTCTTCTTCTAGATGAAGAATAGTGCTCTTCATATGAAGACTGAAGTTCTAAAACTAAGTCTCATGATTTTTTTTTTTACTGGCACTCGCTACTTCAGTGGTTTTTTTATCTGCCCTATTTGTTTAGAGAGTTATTAAAACCTAGAGTTAAAGCTGTGATGGGTTGAGGGATCTGGACTGTCATTTTTTTTTTTCTTTTCCCTCTGTCTCTTTAATGATCCAGTGTGCTTGTTTAGGGACTTTTTGTTTGAAATTCCTGATAACTGATTCCATAGGGCTATGTTCATCTGAAAGGAGAAGACAGCATTTCCATGAAGTAGATGAAGAGCTTAGTGTTTTCACCCCTGAAATCCTTTTCTGTGGCCTGTCAGTCTGTGTATAAGCCTCAAAAACAGAGCATTAGTTTTTCAGTCCTCTTTGAGAGCTGTCCTCTACTAATCTCTATCCCTAATTGACTTGCCTATGATATAGCAGATGGTGTTCACTTAATGTCAGTATCTGTAAAGGAGTGAAGATATCTGCTAGGTAATGCATATAGGCATATGGAAAGTAACTTTTTTTTTAATTGACACAAGTTGTTTGGCTCAGGTTCTTAATTTCTGACTTGAAGAATAACTTTCTTGTGTTTCCCACTCCACAACAAGTGGCTAAATCTGTTGGTCTAATAAAATAAGTTTTCTCTTTCTACAACTCTTTCTTTAATATTGGCTTCATTAATTTTTATTTGGAGTGAAGGTTGAAACTCATTATCTCCTAGACCAAACCATTGCATATTAGTTTTCATGTTTACAATTTCTTTCCTTTTTTTTTTTTTTTTTTGGTAAGAAGTTATTTCCAGTGTTGGGTTTCAAACTGAACTTGTAACAGGTACTTTTGTATTTAAGAACACTGAGATTTTACTAGACTTTGAAGCAGGTAAGATCTGAACCAGTGGAAAACTTATACATAGAATGAGAGTAATGTGTTAGGCTTTTTACTTTTTAGCTGATTGCTTATGTATGTACTCTTTTCTTCCCCGTCAGAGCTTGTGAACCAGCTGATTCCTTGGTGTCACTTGTGTCCACAAATAATCTCATGCTGGTAATGTTTAAGGCAGCACAAGCAAAGGAGCGTAAGGAATTCCACGGCTTTTTTGAGGTCATTACACAAGAAAGTAGGTTTGTTCTGTGTTTCGAAATGTGTTTATTGTATTGCTTCTGTCTCTGATTCTGAAGAGCCTGTCATGTTTCTGACTATAGATAAATAACTCCTGTATTTCATATCCATTTTTTTATCAATGCATGTCTCTCTTCTTCATCTCCCCTGCATTACTGAGCGTCTCCCTTCCTCTTGAGTAATCTAACCTGAGCAGACTACCAGTGAACTGAAATATGAAGGTAAAAGGCAGAAGCCAGCCCTGAATTAGCTTGGCGAGCACGGCAATGTGCCAGCAGATGGAGCTGTTATTTCAAGTGTCGCACTGTCCTCTCTCCTGGCTTGGGACTCCGGCATCACGTTGAAGGTGGAAGGAGTTCAGCACTAAAAACTGCTCTCAGAAAATAAACCTTCAGTAGCATTGTCTGCATTTGATATCGGTCCCTGACTCCTCATGAACACAAAGGAGTCAGTTATGTTTGTGTGTCAAGTCCATCACTTGCTTTTTATTGCTTTAATCTTTAAGAAGTGGTTAGATCCTAATGACAAATAGTACAGGAAATATGCTAGTAGCACAAGGAGAAAAATCTAACACAATCCAATGCAAGGAAATTCAAGTTGCTAAAAAAGTTGCTCCATATTTTCCATGTTGACGGTAATTAAGCATTAAAACGCCATCATAAAACCATGTGATAAAATCTCCATCTTAAGTAACTTCAAATTCAGGGCTGAGTGGCTTGGGGTTTTTTTGTTTGTTTGTTTTTGTTTGGATTTTGTTTGTTGAAATTCAGATCTGAGTTTTCTTTTGTTTTGTTGGTTTCTCTCCATGTGTTTTGTTTTTAATGGATTCTGTAAATCCATAAAAGGAAATTTTGACTTCCAGGAGGCTGATTAGTTTAGTATATTGTTCAGAATTTCTCTTCTAACTGTCTGCATTTAAAGATTAAAGATCCTTGTGTACTACTGCAGTGTGGATGTATTGATACGCATGGTTGCAAATCTGCCTTCAGCAAAATAACAAATATAAAACTTCACAATAATTTTTTCCTGGTCTTGCAGAGCCCAGCAAGCACCCCTGGACTGTTAAATTCCTTGTCTTCTGTGTACATCATTGGAAATGCTATCTTTTTACAAGTTGAACCCAAACAAATATAACTCTTAACCTGTTCTGTTTTGCAATGAAAGATAAATTTGAATGCTTTAGCCTACTGAGTAGTTTTACTGAAAGTAAATTTTGACAAATTTTGACTCCTTTTTTTTTTGTCCTTTCCCTGCAAGGTTGTGGAAAAGCAATAATGACAAAAGAGAAAATTGGCTATGAAGGGAGAATCACAAGTCCCTATTACCCAAGCTATTATCCTCCAAAATGTCTTTGTGAGTGGAACTTTCAGGTAACATGAATCTCTCTCTCTCAGACACTGCTGTGTGTTGTGGGCATATGGATCTTAAGCAAAGCAGAAACAATTGAGTAGGCAGTAGCCTGCATCCTTACAGATGTAGCACTTTATAGAAATGGCATAGCTGAATATCTGGGTGTTTAAGTGTTTTGGTTCAGTTTTTGCTTCTTCTGTTCAGTCATTCTTAAGGAAGGGAATGTAGTTCCTAAGCTGTCCTGAAGAGCTGAGATAAGTTTTGATATTTAGCCTACAGAATTACTTCACATCAGGAAATATAAGACTTGGCTGGTTTTAACTCCCCTCTTTCCACCCTCAGAAATTTGGATGAAATATGTACCAAAGACTCCTCTAACCTAGATATTACTGCCACTTTTCTGATATCTTCTCATATGCCAAATATATTTAATTTGTCTTCAGGATAGTCTGTCCTGTCAGCACAATCTCACTGACTTTTTTTAACCTGGTGTCCTTTTTTCTGCATATTTTCAGGTATTTTTCTGAACATAAATTGCTGAAATTTACATCAGTCTAAAAAAGTTTTGTCGTGCCTTCTTTGACATGAGTATTTCTCTCTAAGTGCTGCTAAAACATAATCTTTGACTTAGGGCTTGTCCTTCAATGTTTTCTTCTTGGAGGAATATGGCAACATATATGATGATTTTCACTGTTTATCCATCTTTCTGCTTATTTTACTCATGACTTGTTAAGCTAGTGGTTGCCCATATTGAATCACAGCAGTAGAAATCAAGTCCAGCTAGCCATGACTTTGAGCCTCCTCCTTTTCTAGAATGATAAGGTGCTTTGTTTTGATTTTTTTGCTAAATTTAAAGTCTTCAATTCACTCTGGACTTCTAAGGGAGAGGTTTCTAGACACCCAGCATGGGCAACTCCCAAGATTTATTGCTCAAACCAGTTTAATTTTGCAGTCATTCAATAATGAAAATTCCCTCATTTGGCAAATCATGTTTTCTGTCAGAGAGAAGGAAAAAGAAATTCATTTCTGGATTTTGACCTGAATCAGCCCTTGTTTTTAAATGAACATTGCCTTGTCTTGCAAAAAGGTTCTGTTACTTTTAATAAAGTAACTTCTAATTAATCATGAACACTCATGATATTGCTGGACTTCAAAATGTTTTGTAAAATACTAAAGAATGCTTGGCTGAACAGGTACTAGCAGAAGACTACAGTATTGTGGTAGAAATAACATGACACAGTTATTCTGTGCAGTATCTTAGCTCTAAAAGTCCACTGGGGCTCTGTGTCCCTACACAAGTAAATTTGTATGTATTTGAGAGTTTTGATCTTGATACAAACGCTGCTTTCTTTGGCCAGTGGCATTCTGAAGATGAAAAGGCTATTGGGTAGAGGGGGAGAAAGCCTGCAGCTGTGGTGAGGCTGTGCCAACCTTTGCTTTTACTCAAGACTGAATAGTTGGCAAGTGTGTTAAGTGCTGGCTGCTGAGCTGGCTCAGACCTCCCAGAGTGTGACATTGCCAAGCTCTGTAATTGCTCAGTAAAGTTTATAGACTTCTGTGTCCACAAAATGAAAAAGATTGCTTGCACTGTCTTTCTTGCTCATGACAGACTCCACAGAAGAGTCTTGGTATAGCTCTGAAGTTCTATAACTATACCATCAGTGAGAAGAACATTAAAGGATGTGAGCGAGGGTGGTGGAAAATTAATGAACACATGTAAGTATTTTGGTACTGTTACATTAATAATCCATGCAGAAGTAAACCTTTCCATTGCTACTGCAACTCTCTCAGAGAGTTTCCACAGGACAGAGATAACTCATTTGGTTCTCCCAGCATTCTTTCATTTTAGCTGGTGATGTAACAGAATCTTTATTTTGTATATATATATATATATATATATATACACACACACACTCATTTATATTTCTATTGAAAAGTACCAAAAATCTGAAAACAAGAGCCTTTGGTACTCTTTGGAGAGAGATAAATAGAAAATGTTGGGTGAAGATGGATGTCCTCTGAACCCTAAAATAATTCTGGTTTTTCTGGGGTCGTTGAGCAAGGTCTGTCACAGACTTTTTAAGTGTAACTTGATCCTATGATTGCGCAAGAGGACAGCGAATCTAATTAACTTCTTGGTGAAAGCTGTAGCAATGAGCTGGTTGGGAATACAAGAGTAACTGCTTCCACATTCCAGTAACTGGCTCTCGAAAGAGAAACTGCACAGTGTCTTCCAAGGTACCACTATAATTCTGAAGTGTTTTTTTTTAATTTAAATATTGCTGCTATTTTTAAAAATAAGATGCCACTGCTTTCCTACCATGTTGTTCACCCATTCTTTCCTTAATTTTTAGATCGTCTTTCAAATGGTGGATCACGAGACAAGGTTAGGTTTAGGACATGGGAATTTTTTTTTTTTTTTTTTTAAAACTTTGTTCAAATGAGAACCTCAGTAAGGTTATTCTTGAAACTGAGTTTCTTAACTCACTCCTGAAACTAAGTAAAGTCAAGTAGGCCTCTGAGTGTAACTGAAAGAATTACAAAGAGGAGAAAAACTTCCTCTCTTATTTGATACCATGTTGCAATTACATAGACAAAATTCACTTTGAAGCTCCTAAAATTGTGTCTTATTGTAAACTTGTTGCTGGACTAGATAGGTACACAAAAACACCAGTCAAAACACACCACATCTGGTGTGTTTGTGGGGTTTTTGATGTTCTTTTTATGACAGAATTGGAAGGATTTCGGATATTTGGGATGGCTGAGGTATCAGATAAAGGCAAAATCTGGAGGAAAAAATGATAATGGGTTCATATTGTAAGGATTCTCTATCCAAGAGAGAAGTTTTCCAATAAACTTACCACTTATACATTTGTGCTGGTTTAAAAGTAAACTGGCAGGAGAAAATGGACCCACCACTAGAGAGATTATAAGTCAGAGTTGCAATTTAATGAAAG
>JAWWTY010000001.1:20823953-20844083 GCA_035222235.1 Margarornis squamiger
AGAGGGTGGTAGAATACATAGCTTTGATCACCCCCACACAGTGATAACTGGTCCCACCTGCTGAACTAGGACAACATTCCACAGAATCAAATATCAGAGTATGACCCTTAGAAGTGCACTCAGGGTTACTTTTAGAAGTACTGCACAAGAACACGTGCTCCTGATTTCTGTTGGAAGTTGCTGATGATAGATGTAGACCAAGACAAACTTTCCTTTGAAAGTGTCTTTTTAACTGAATATAAGGCTTTTGAATTGCTGATTTTCTGTTCTATGTTTACTTCTCAAGGAATAATACAATTTAAAGCATGAAACATCATGATATTTTATTTTCTTTTCCCTCCAATTTTATGGCTGATGAAATGGAGGAGTGAGGGGGTTGAGGGTGGGTGGGAAACCCACCTTCCAATCTCCTGCAATTGCTGTTTATAGGATGCATGTTCTGTTATCTTAGGTAAAGATGGTTAAGAAGCTTCAGAATACTGATATTAGTAAAGATTGTTACCAAGATGGTGCAGATAAGGTTCCTTCAGGCTTCTAGGAAGCTTTATCTACCCAGAGACGCCAAACACGACCATGCAGTTCTTCTCATCTGTCTTCCAGTGGACATACAAATGTTCCACTGCCTAGTCAAAGAAGTTACAGCTGATGTACTGCTTTTGCTGAAATTCTCAGGGGCAGAAATATTGAGTCTCTTTAAGCAGATCATTAGAGGTTTAGGTGAACATAGATGTTGACAGTGCTTTATTTTTCTTAAAACTGTTGATGCAACATCCCATTGTTTCTGCTAAAGGATGCGTATATCTGCTCATCCCCTGAAAAAGTATCCCACTCCCTCCTTCAACATCCAGGACAGGATCCCCTGAATTAGTTTCTGTAGCAGTGGCACAGTTACAGAGGGTGCCTTGCAAACTCCATTTGCCTTGGACCTGGAGATAGGACTAGTAAAATACTAGAAGCCCCCTGAGGGTCTGTAGGTTCTGTATGCCCATGAGCATATGACATTGCTCACTGTGCATAGGAAATAGCTCCCTTGATTGTACCTGTTTCAGCTCCTTCACAGATGGGCAGGGATATCCTCTGCTTCCAGCAAGATGATGGATTTTTGTGTGGCTGACAAGTGGTCAGTGCAGACTAGAATTTTTTTTTAAATGGTGTAAGGTTTGTTGGAGGGAAGGTGTCTAAGTCATTGACAAAAGGAGAAATGCAGAAAATGTCTGTGGGTTAGTTGAGGGGAATCAGAGGGTAGGTGATATTTTGCATGCACTTTCACAAGCTGTTTTAGATTGGAGCATTGGTGATGGACACTAAAATGAGGAAGAATTAGACTGTCTGTAGCAAGAAGTCTTCACTCTTACATTGCTCAGTTGGTTAGAGCATGATGCTAATAACACCAAGCTTGTGGGTTTGATCCCTGTATGGGCCATTGACTGAAAACTCAGACCTGGTGACCCTTGTGGGTTTTCCAGCTTGGAATATTCTGTGATTCTTCTTCCATTCTTCTTGGTGTTTTGGCTGTGGCTTTTTGTTCATTTGTTTTTGGGTTTGTTTTTCTCATTTGCTTGTTTGGTTTTGTTTGTTTGTTTGTTTGGAAGTTGTGGGGGTTTTTTGGTTTTTTAGGGATTTTTTACAATTTATTTTTCTATAGTGGAAAGCTGTAAAATTAACTGGGTTTTTTGCATCTGTATTCAGGATGTCTAAGAGGGGTCTATTTCTTAAATTGTTTTCTTCCTTTATTTTTTGCATTGTTGGAACAGAATCTCCTAGATCTGTTAATAGGATGTTTCATTTTTGTAGAGTGAAATAAAGCATATAAGAAAATATATGAATGAGCATGTCCCCATTCCCTGTGGCATATTTCAGTGGGATGAACAGGACACGGAGGCAACACCTATTCACATGGAAATCACTGACCAACTTCTCTGCATTCATTAACCTGAAGACTAGTTCTGGTGCGATGTCTGATGTGGCCAAAATACACAAGGGAAATATTTACCTCTAGATGATAGTCCACTAGGCCATTTAACAACACATTTAACAATCCATTTCCATACTCTTCGTGTTCCTTCTAGTGGGAGCACGTGTCCTTGCACTGCTGTCAAGAAAGGGTGTGGGCCAGGTGTGCTAAAAATCAATACAGCTGCTTCTGCTCTTAAATCTGTTTAGACTCATAAGTACTTTTTTGGGTTTTTTTGCAGGAATCTGAAATCTAAGAGTTTTTCTCATAAGTGCTGCATTTTTGAGGTGATTTGTTGAACAGAGGAGGGGGTCCTTCTTTCTTCTGCTAGAACCCATACTGTCAAGATTCATTGGTTTACTGCATTTAAAACTGTCTCCAGTTTTTAAATAATGATCCAGCAGTCTTTTTCTTGTTACATAGGCTTTGTTTGTTTGTTTGTTTTTGGCTTGGGCTTTGTTTTTCTATGGTTTTGTTTGTGGGCTTTTAATGGGGTTTTTGGCTTATTTTGGAGTTTCTTTTTGTGTCTGCCCATTCAGAGTTGCATCTAAATGCTAGTTGCAACATCTTTGAAGAAAGGAACATTAGAAATTCATTAGCAACATATGAATTAAGTGTTTGCTAGTATCAGGGAACATTTAGGTTTCTCTGAACCAGGTGGCATCAAGGCTGAAGTCCAAGGAACCTCTTTCCCAAAATGGCACCTTAAGTATATGTGCACCCAAGGGATTATTTTTAAGACTAGTTATTTGAAGGTGTAACATTCAAAGGTAATTTTCCAGAATGTTAATGGTGGAGAAAGGCTGGGTGGTGACTACCTAAAAATATTTTCAGTTTCTCTAAATCTACTCCCCCTCTGCTTTCAATGAAGTTGGACCAATTTTATGCAGATCTCTTTCTGCACTGTCCTTTAGGAGCAATTCTCAAAATCAGAGAAGCTATATTTGCTCTCCCCCTGCACTGACATTTGCCTTCCCACCAAACTTACTTGAGTCTTCCAAAAAATCCAAATCCTTTGAAAACAGATATCAGAAATGGTGACAAAAGTACCCAAGTTTGTCTTGATACATTTCTTTGTTACATCCTAGTTCCTCTAGACTTTCTGGCAAAACTTTGTGCTTCCATGTGTGTGGTCATGAAGGATTATGACCGGCATTTGGGGAAATTTGGGTACTGCTTCAGGTTTCGGTTCTTAATTAAAGTATGGCAGCCAACTGTCCTGCTGAATTTCAGTTCTGTTGATGTTTAAATTGTATGTAAGGCAGTTTTCATGTGAAGGCTGCTCTAGAACTCCACTGAACACTTTCAGGTATTGCGGTCATTATGTTGATCACCAAACAGTCTTCCACATTACAAGTTCTGCTGTCAATGTTGAGCTCCAGTGCAGTTCGAAGGTCTCCGAGAAACCACTTCTGGTGGAGTACGGCAGCTATAACATCAGCCAGCGTAAGATGAATTTTATCTTTTCAACCCCACTTGGCATTTCAGACCTTGGAACCAGCAGGTTTTTTTTTGATCTGGTAGGACTTAATTAAGAGGGTTATGTACTGGGTTTTAGTTAATTTTCTTTTTTAATCTTACTACATCTGATGGCTAGCAAAGAGCCTTTTGTAGCTCATGAAGGCTGTGAGTCTAAGGTTTGTGGGCATGTGCAACGTGCTCTGGTTTCCTGCATGTACAGTCTGTTCTTTTCTGCACAGTCCTCAAAGTTTTCTGTGTGGCTATGACCACAGTGCAGTCAATTGAAGTCTGCTGTTCCTGTTTGTTTTCATCCCCAACATTTTGTTTGTAATGTTTCTATTACTGCAAAGGCTTCTAGATAATGAACAGAGAGTACCAAATAATCAATTGCTTATTTCATGTTTATTTTGAAAGGCAACATTTATGTAGTTCATGCATCAGCTCTATGCTGTTTACTTACCAAAGTTGTGAAGTGCTGCAAATTTTAGTTATTGGAAGTGAGACTGTTAGAAGAACATGACACTACATGGTCTCATGTTATGTCATAAAACACCAGCAGATTCAGTCCAGCCTTACTGAGCCTGTGGTACATATTCCAGGAATAGCTGAACTGGAACTTTAAGGACGTTTTTTCCTCTTTTTAAATCCCAGTTTCCAACATTTGAATACAGTTTAAGTGCTGGCAATGTATACAGGCTATTAAATTTAGATCAACTTTATCATTCCTTGTAATAGCTTAGAGGCTGTAAATTGAAATGAGCTGGCAATATTTGGGAAAAGAAAATTCTGAAGTTTGTTTTTCTTTTCTCAACCTCCAGCATGTCCACCTGGATATTTCAAGTGTTCTACTGGCTTGTGCATCCAGCAGCTGCAGCGCTGTGATGGCGTAAACAACTGCTTTGATGAAAGTGATGAACTCTTTTGTGGTTTGTATTCACTTATCAGATATCTTGACTGGAAACCCCAGTGAATGAATTCTCTTGTCTTAGAAGGCAGCTGAAACAAGGTGAAATTTTTTTTGGGGAAAAAATTGTTTTCAGCTTCCTTTGTATGTGCAGGTAAAGACTATTAGCCAGTCTCCAGTGCTTAATTAATAGTTAATTGGCAAGGGACAAAACAAAGAATGAAGAAAGTATGGCACTGGAGAGCATAGGGAAGATATTTAGGTGTGCAAAACCAGCTGTAATAGACTATATTTTAGTTTTTTCTCATGTCATGAACACTGGAAATTATTAGTAAAGTTCTGTTCCATTTTTAGATTATTTTATTTTTGTGGGGGAATGACAAATGGGGGTGAATAGAGTAGATGAAAGTGATGCTAGATGTCCATGGTGAAAGCAGATTAGAACTTGGGCAACTCTGCCTTGTGCAATTGTGCACACTGGGGAAATCATTGAACTCCTTTGCACTTTATTTCCTGCACACATAGTGTGGCATTCACACCCATCCTTCTACTGTGCAGTTAAGGTAAGAATGTGGTACCCAGACATAGTCAGAAGGGTAGTGTTAGCATTTACAAACATGCTTCTATACCTGACTTGATTTATGTTTTTAAAGTTGTCCCCGAGTGGAACTGTAACTCCAGCTTCACAATACAGGGTAACTTGCTTGCCTGCAATGGAGTAACTGATTGTGAGAATGGAAAAGATGAGCAGAACTGCACCCACAGTAAGGCTGCTCTCTTGAATATTTTTTTTTCTCTCTTCTATTATCTGTCTACTCCTGACTTGATTACTGGATGCTGCACTCAAATACTTAACAGGCACTATCAAATGTCACTCAGGCTGTGTAATTCTGTTCAGTTTTCTAAAATGGTTAGAAACAAGCCTTTATTGATTTAAAACAATTTCTTTTTCTTTTTTTTTTAAATAAGCTCATGAACACCTGTTTCAACAAAATACTGGCAAAATAATTAATTACTTTGGGTGCAGGATGGGGATCTAGGAATTTGAAGCTTGAATCCCTGCTTATATCTCTTTAGAGGATAAGATGTGCAAGTTAATTCCTGGATCTGTTTTACCATCTGTAAAATAGCTATAAAAATGATAGTTTCTCTGGAGCAGTTTTCAGAGTTATAATGTTACTGTGTTTAAAATGCTATGGAAGCTATTATTTTAGCAGTAGTCCCATGAAAGTTTTGAATCAGACCTTTCTTTGACTTCATATAATAAAGGAACACCGCGACATGAAAGGAAACACAACTGATAAGTGCTGCAAGTGACTTTTTTGACCTGTCTGACTAGACAGTCTGTGGAAATGGATAGTGGATACTTCTGTGTGTTGATAAGAAAAATGGGTTGGGTTTGAGCAGACTCATTTATTGCAAGCCACAGGGAAATAGGAAAATGCCAAGGTTAGGGTTTGCAGTTTTACTGAATACAGTTAATAAAGCTGCTTTCACTACAATCTTTCATTTCACGTTTAATACTGAAATATAAAGGAGAGGTTCTCTCCAGAATCCTGCATGTTTTCTCTTTCTAGTCTAACACTGTCTAAATTTTTGCTACTGTATCTGTGTTCATTAGTGCTATGGGAAAGGATGGGTGGAAATCTTTGTTCAAGTTTGAACAACTCGATACATACTTTGGTATAGATGAAGTTCTACTTGAATAGTTTATTCTAATTAGAGGTTGACTTAAGCCATCCCAGTCAAAATGGTTTTTTTGCTGTGTTCCCTCCTATCTATTAATACATGTATGAATCCTTTATGTGTGCAGACATTTCTTCACATTAAGCTCAAGCTCAGCCAATAGTGTTTTTTTTCTCTTCACAATTATTTCAGGTATTCCTTGCACAAACCACACATTTAAGTGCAAGAATAACATTTGCATTAGGAAACAGTACGCACGGTGTGATGGGACTGTGGACTGTGTTGATGGAAGTGATGAAGGCAGCTGCAGTAAGTTCCTCTCAAACATTCATCTTCTTGAACTTTAAACTTTTTGTACAGTAAAACCATTTATTTCTTCCTGTTTTGGAGTGGGTACAACTCATGCTGCAGGTACTGAGTTTTTATTGCATTCTGTCTGTAATAGTGGGGTAATGATCAGCTATCAGTTTATTTCAGGTCTGGTTGCATAATTTCCTAAGTTCTTGTGGGAGGGTGAGCTTATAGTTATGGGGAGTCTTAGCTGCTTATTGTAAGCTATGTTAAAGATTAGGGAAGCAGGGTTAATTGCAGAGTTAACTTGGCTAGCTGGTGAGGCAGCATTTTTGCTGCCTGCAGCGATGTCAGGTCCTCCTGTTGAAGGCAGACTGTATTTGCTCTTTGGGTGTGATACAACTGCACTGGGATAAAACCCACAAACTTTCTACTTTCTCTGACTCTTCCTGATGGTCAAGACCCCAATATTTCATAGTATCAAGCTAGGTTCTAGTTTCAAATTTTCCTAAAGTAACCTCTGTACAACCTTTCCAGTTTGCTTTCCTCTAAAGTGAACAGATGATTGTTACTGCAGTAGCAATAAAAGAGGCATTAGAATTAGTTGCTTAAACTGAATGCTTTCAGGTATTTGAGGTATATAATGTAGACCTGTTGACGCAAGTCCAAAGGAGGTCCACAAAGATGATCTGAAGGCTGGAGCACCTCTTCTATGAAGACAGGCTGAGAGCTGGGGTGTTTTAGCAAGAAGAGAAGGCTCTGGGGAGACCTTTTAGCACCTTCCAGTACCTGAAGGGGGCCTACAAGAGAGCTGGAAAGGGACATTTCACAAGGGCATGTAGTGATAGCACAAGGGGGAATGGCTTTATACTGACAAATGGTAGATTTAGATTAGATATACAGAAAAAAATCTTCACTGTGAGGGTCCTGAGGCACTGGAACAAGTTGCCTGGAGAAGAGGATGGCCCATCTCTGGTAGCGTTCAAGCCAGGTTGGATGGAGCCTTGAGCAACCTGATCTAGTGGAAGGTGTCTGTGAACATGGCAGGGAGGTTGGAACTAGGTGATCTTTAAGGTCCCTTCCAACCAAGACCATTCTCTGATTTTATGACTTTGCCTGTCCCTCAGCTGCTTCTGGCATGCTATCTGTGTGCCTAATCTGCCAGCACCTGCCTTGGATCAAGTACGATATCTTAAAAGAGTAACCATATGACTACTTCTGTTTGGAAACATTAATGTTGTATTTGACTTTTTGGCTGTGTGCAGGAAAGTGTTCAGAAATAGTAACAGCTCTGTGTGGGAGTGTGGCACAAACTCTTGAGCAGAAGCTTTATGTGCAGGCACTGGGGATGGACACAAGGCCCTACAGAAGGGCCTTTCTTCCTTGCTTTTCAGAGTACAGCTCTTCAGCTCTTTGTGCTGAGGTATGACTTCTTCACCTGTTAGTAATATACAGCATTGTCAGACTGTCGCTTATTTCCATACAAATTAATGATTGGACCACCTTATTTCTGAAGTAATAAGTGTCCAACCTCCACATATATTATTCTTGTGTCATTGCCCTGTTTTGGCAAGAAATAAGTGTTCTGATGATGCTGAACTTCCTTACTGATGGTGTCCTTTCAGGCCAGGGCTGACAGTATCAAAAAGAGATATAAGGTATTGTCTATTTTTATATATTTGTTGGGATGCTTATTAAATCCTCTGACATTGCTGACATAAGAAATAATCAGAGGCCAATTCCTCTAGCAAAGCTAGAAAAGGAACTTGGTAAATTTTCCAGGCCAGTGCCTTTTTTTGAATTGGAGTCACCTCTTGTTTCAGTAATAGAGTAGCCAAATAGAGAAGTTTTCTGATTGGAACAGGGTAAGGAAATAGATTTCAAAACATTTCAAACTGCAAGATACTTTGATGCCCTGTATACGAAGCCCTCTTGGTAAAGAAAAGCATTTGGAGATGGGGTTTATAACCTGAAATGTCCCTTGCAGGTTGTGGCAGTAGCAAGATCAGCAGTGTCATCTCTCGGATTGTAGGTGGCTCAAACACTGAGGAAGGTGAATGGCCCTGGCAGGTCAGCCTTCATTTTGTGGGAGCTGCTTACTGTGGAGCATCAGTGATATCTAAAGAATGGCTTGTGTCTGCAGCTCACTGCTTTCAAGGGAGCAAGTAAGCAGTCTTCCCTCTAACTCTGTCCCAAACATGACCAGCATCCACAAATGCCTTTAGATCCCAGAGTTTGAACTGCATGGAGGTACTGCCACTCTCTTTCACCTGCCCTGCTGTCAGCAGATGTTTTGGGGTACTTTTTAAAGAAATACCTTCACTGTTTGCTCCCAAGCAGGCTGGCAGACCCCAGATCATGGAGTGCCCACCTGGGTATGCAAATGCAAGGCCATGCAAAGTTTGTATCTGCAGTGAGACGGATCGTAGTCCATGAATACTACAACAGCAGGAACTATGACTACGACATTGCACTGCTGCAGCTGAGCAAGCCATGGCCGGACACAATGAGCCATGTCATCCAGCCAATCTGTGTGCCTCCCTTCTTCCATAAAATCCGCAGTGGTGACAAGTGCTGGATAACAGGTTGGGGCCAAAAGCAGGAAACACGTGAGTTTTGTCCCTTCAGTTGAGCTAATTGTTTTTTCCAGGTAAATAGCAGCCTCATAGCTGTGTGTGTGTGTGTGTGTGTGTGTGTCTGTGTGTGTGCATGCAGGACACCAGCTTTTGTGCATTGCTAAGGCATGCAGAAAATAATAGTGTCTTGAGTTTTCTGTCCTATGTAAGTAGGTGCCTTGTGCACATACCTTCATACATTCAGGAAAATTTGCTACTGGTCCCATAGATATGAAGGTCTTTTGGCTCATGTTTTTAGCTAAGACTTGCATCTACACTTAATCTGAATTAACATGGTCTTGTTTTTTGCCTTTGTTACCCTTGGAGGTGTGTTAGCATGCCTAAATGGAGCCTTTGCTACTTGCTGCGGGGAGATGAAGTTGCTAAGTTTCGCTTCTCCCACCTTCAGCCTCAGCAGGCTGACCAGCCCTGTAGTACCAATCCTGGTTGTGAGGTGCCAGCTCCATCCTTGGAATGTGGCTTGACAGAATGCCCACACTGTAATCGTGGACTGCCCCAAGGCAGGGGTAGGTCTGGCCATCCCATCAGCTTGTCCTGACCTACCTCTTCCCTTGTGTGAATGGTGGTACCTTCTGCCCCTCCCACGGCCACCTTCCTAAAGCCCTTCCAGTGTAGGTGTGGTGGCTTCCCTTGTTCTGCCTGCAGGGACATGGTCCAGATGGTTTGTTTGCATCTGCCCAGGGCCACCCTTCACCTGCCCTCTTGGGGCTGCTGGCACTGTGCTGGCCCAGCCACCCCACTGCTCTTGGCAGGCTGTAGGAAAGGCAAGTGCAGCGTGCAAGGTGGCAGCAGTGGGTAATTAATCTTCAGGTTAGCTTCACAGCCAGGACTCCCACATGCTTAACTACATTCAGCCTCTCTGTAAATAGCTGTGAGAGAATATATGGTTAAAAACCAATGGCAATCACCTGATTGAGATAGGACATGCGGTATGGCTTCTCTCTTTGGGCTGCTGATTAGTCATATGTGAAATCTAAAAGCTGGTTACTTGAAAAATAAATACAATGCCAAAAAAAAAAAAAAAAGAAAAAGAAAAAGGATTTCTTTTTCCCCATTTTCCTCTATTCCCTTCATCATTCTACACAATACAAGTGCCAAATCAGTTTTTTAAGTAATTCTAAAATATATCTTATTACATAGTAGCTTTATCAAATACTGAAACCGTGTTGTGATGTAAACAGCACTTGCATAATTGAATATAGGTGGGGTTTCTTTGGCTACACCCAGATTTCGAGATGATCAGCTGGTGGTGAGATTGGACCTTTTCTATTAAAAAGAGAGGACAATTCAGTTTAATTCTGTTTTTCTGAAAATACATAGCTTACAGGAAAAGAGGTGTTCTACCAAATCTTTCAGACAGAGGGAACCAAATTTTGAGAAATGCCCAAGTTCTTTATGCTGCCAAAACTTGCATTCTGAAACTCTGACTCATAATCTTGAATTCGGCTCCTTGAGATATACTGCCTTAACTGCAAATCTGTCACATGATGATCCAAATATCTTTGTAAAATCCTGTTTCCTTTTAAAAATAAAAACAAACAAACAAACAAAAACAAACCAAAAGAAGAAGTCTTGAGACATCTTGAAAAAGAAAAGAAAAAACTCCTTGCCCAACCCTAGTGATTATGCCATTGTATTTGGTGTGCCTAAAGGACCAAGACCACATTATACAATTGCCTTTTAGAAGAAGCTTTCTACTCTGTTGCAGTTGTTTGGAATCTGGAATAAACTCACTGGCCTAAAGTATCTGTGGATATTTTCTGAAGACTTCTTGTTTTGTATTTCAGTAGATGACTAAAATGCAAACCTCTCTTGGATCACCTCTCTTTGAATTTGTTTTCCAGATGATGAAGGTTCAGCAGTTCTTCAGAAAGCAGAGGTAGAAATTATTGACCAGACACTATGTCATTCCACATATGGGATTATCACAGCTAGGATGTTTTGTGCTGGGCTATTATCTGGGAAAAGAGATGGGTGTAAAGTATGTATCTCAGCACACTTTGCATAGAGCATATCTTGTCTTTCATTGTTGCATGATGAGGTGTAAGAATTGACTGGCAGACCCTTTGCGGTCAGCATGTTTTAATTCTGCAAAAGAGTGAGAGTTGTCTGTCAGCAAATCTTTCCTCTGGGTGTTTTCAGAGTTCTGCTTCTTTATATGCACGGATAGCATCACTAATTTCAGTTGCAGGTCAAGAGCCAATCAATTTGCAAGTTCCAATTACAAGTTGAAATGAAATCCAGCAATTTTTTGTATAAGAGGCTCTGGGTTGAAGAAACAACTGAGGAACCAGCTTGTCTCTTTTCAGGATCCCTCCCTTCCAACTTGGACTGTATATTGAGACAATGACAATTAGGCACAAATTTTCAAATGTCAAATATTTCTGATCTGGAAAAGCTGAAAGATAATAAATGTGAAGTTCTGAATTTACTTCTAGTGAACAGTTGTAAAACAGTGCATGTGTATATATATATACACACACAACATGTATTTATATAACATTTTATATTAGAGATGTTATATGCCATGTTATATTATATTGAACTTATATAAACCTACTACTAAAACAGTAGTACATTTTCTGCTAAAATAATAATAAACCCATTTTTTTATGATGGAGACCTGGAATGTTCTAACTTTCATTCATCTACGTAAAAGAGAGACTACAGTGGGTCTGAGGGCTTTGAGGGAGAATAATGCACCAGCTGCTTTTTAGAGGTTAGCGAGGCCATTGGTATTAAGCATTGTTTTCACTAACTGGAGAATTTGTTTCTGCAGTTATCTGTATGGTCACTCAAAATATAGCCAAGGAAAAGCATAATTTACAGGTCTTCTGGCTGCATTTTTGTAAGAACAAATGATTCGTGGCTATGTCTGGCATTTAGAGCTGATCAAAAGGTGGTATTCCTGTTTTGTGAAAAATGCTGGTGCATTTTCCTTTTGTCCTAGAAATTAGAGGGGGAAAAAAATCGAAAATTCGTCTTGCCAATGTATTTGTACAAGAACACCCTATAAAGAAAGAGTCCTAGTTGTTTTGTCCTGTATTATGGCATTATGACATACTGTATAAAACTTTGAAGTCTATTACAGACTTCATTTTAACTGATTTAATTACAAAGACACTACATATGCCTAAACATTACATGCTGATTTGTATCTACTAGAGGAGAACACTTAGGCTATTTTGCCTTCTTTAAGCTAAAAAAAACACAAACACAAAACAATTGAGCAATTCCATCTGTTTCCATTTACCTTATTTTGAAAAAAAGTTATATAATTATTAAATATTTTATTTATTGCATTTATTTTTTTAAAAATCTTATTTTTTTTTTTTGAGTTATTACTGTGTAAGCTATGAATGTACATACACAGTAAGTAGCAGATTTGGAGTTTAGCTGTAAGTTTGAGGCCAGGAAAAAAAAATTTCAAATCTATTCCATGAAAAGTAATATCTTTATTAGTGTCTCTAAAGAATGAGAGCTAGCCTTCCTTCTTGTGAAAGAGAAAGCTTTGGTACAACTGTGCAGTCTTATCTGCTTTAAAAAAACCCAAACTATTAATGGTTTGAGCTATGTGAATATGAAAATGTAATCACTGTTGAAATTACTCGGACAAAATATCTCCTGTGGATTTTCCCCATTTTTATATTTCATTGTAAACACATACAATGACTCAATCTGTTACTTTTAGGGTGATTCTGGTGGACCACTGTCGTGTCAAAGCAATGGAGGCGGAAAATGGTTTTTGACTGGCATTGTGAGCTGGGGTTATGGATGTGGAAGACCAAATTTCCCAGGAGTCTACACAAGAGTGTCAAATTTTGCACCATGGATTCACAAATATGTGCCTTCAGTCTTGTAGCTTGAAAAATGCTTTTGTGGAATAAAGCATGTCCTGGATATCTTCATTAAAAATCATACTTGGAAAAACTGTTCAGTGGTGGAATTTCTTTGTCTGTCTCTTGCTGATTCTGGAATTCACACATGGGAGTAATAACTACCCTTTTCTCAGACCTCAGTGAATAAGGGAGAGGCTGTTCCTTGTGATGGTTGTTCTGTGCAGATGTCTGGAGACACGGGAGGAGCCGCAATAATTAACTTCTGGCATTTTGCATTCCAAGTGGCACATAAGTGCAGGTTCGATCCTGTCAGGAAGCTGAAGATACTACTGACCGCATAGAGAGCTTAAGGCTTACTCAGTCCTTTCTTCTGAGATGCGTGTGGTCAATACAGAAGTAACTGTGGACCAGCAATCAACTATTTGCACTCTTGCAAATACTGTTTTCTCTGTCTTGTCCACCAGGAATAGCTGACACACAGAAGGGGAGAGGAGAGATTGCAGAAGATGAACACTTTCCTTTCAAATCCATAGGGCCCTAATTATTGAAGATTTATGAGTAGTGATTTGTTCCATACTTATTCCTTCTCCGGCTTTAATTAGCTGCATGATTTGGAGCTACTAACTCTTTTATTTCCTGCCTTCATTTCTTTATATTCAAGTTCATCCACCTAAGAATTTGAATTCTTTGGCTTCAGGCAACTTTAACAAGATGAGTAAATGTAATGATGTGAGTTTTTGCAATGATCTTGTCCTTGCCCAATTAAAACTGATGTTTCTCAAAGATCCTGATACAATTTTTAGGCAAAAGTGGTTTGGTTTTATCTAGGCTTTTTCTGTGTGTTTTTTGTTTGTTTGTTTGTTTCCATAAAGGAAGAGGCAAGGTATTAATCATCAGGTTGTGTGTGGAGCAGACAGGCTGTTGAAGAAAAGAGGACTTGAACAAAGCCATCTGTCTGCAGCTGTAGCTTGAATTTCTGAGCTGTGAGGATTGCCTTCCAATTAATCCTTTTTGTAGTCTGTGTTGCTGTTTGTTTGTTCCCTTTGTGGCTTTTTGAGGTTTTTTTGTTTGCCTGTTTGTTTTGAGGGTTTTTTATGGGGTGAGGTTTCTTGGGCCTGTTATAGTTTTCTAGGTTTTGTTCTTTGTGCTGTCTTTCTCAACACGTATAAAATATGTCATTACCCCACATGCACCCTTGATTTTCCGGTTTTACAAGCAAAATAGGCTGAACTTGTTGATTTGCTGACTTAAAACTAGTTTTTCTTTCAAACAAGAAATGTGAATATGAATTACTTTGCAGTTACATTTACCAGCTCAAGACTGGAAAATTTGGGTGGTCTTTGGAATTTGAGCATTTCTTCTCTCTCATCAACATTCTGTGAATTCCACTGGGTGTTTATTAGAAGTTGTCTCATATACATTGGTCTGGGACTTTGTAAATTGCTTGCATGACCTTTGCATTGTGTGATAAATTATTTCTGTACTCTATTTTTTCTGAAAGACATGATCTGTTTTGAAATTATGGGATCCATATCCTACCTAGCCAGGTAGGAAAACAAAAAGTTACAGTGATAGTAACTTTTCCACCTCACCTTCTTTGACTGCAGATCAGCTGGCTCCAAGTTCAAGCAGTATGGCAAATGGGAAATAAGCCCACTGTGAGTGGTGGGGAGAAGAGCGTGCTATTCTGAGTTATAAGAAATGAGGCTCATTTAGGGGTTTGTTACTAGGTTTGCCAAAAGGCATTTGTGTCACACCATCATGATATTGGTTTTCCCCTCCAGCAAGATTTCTGTGTACAGTATACCAGCTCCAGACACTGAGTGCACTGCAGGGCAGGTAAGAGGCACCAGCTAAGTTTTACTGCAGAAACACCGTAAATGACCTCCCTGTCCACTCTGGTGTGCATTGACCTCTGTTCTTTATAAATTGCTCCTAACCAAACTGATAATAATTTCCCCCCCCGCACCGCCCCTGCTTCCATAGATTGAAAAGCATGCAGCAAGCAGGCAGCCAAGAAAGATGTGGGTTTCATATGTAATGTAGCTGATAACATGAAAGATATTACCTCAATTGTAACCTCTTTAAAACTAAAATACTAAATATACTAAAATGTGATACAATAGTTCTTCTTTGTTGTCTTACTAATTGATGCCTTCCTGTGTCATTCCCTAGGGAAGTCTGCATATTTGCTACTACCCATCATACCAAGATGGCTTATGTCAAAGTATAATTTCTTCAAATGGATGAAGTTGTGTTTTTGGAGGAGCTGGCCCCTGGGCATATTACCTGTAGTTTCTTTAACAATTACAGTAATTCTGCTAGTCCTGCACTATTCGTTCTGTGTTACCCATCCTATCCAGACCACACTGGGGATTATTTTGTGCTGTGAAAAGCTCTGCACTAAGCAGCTGAGCACATAGTGCATCTAAACTTTTGACTTTCCCTTCTCCTTATTGTCTTTGCTAAAGCAACAAAATGCACCACACTTAGCAGTTAATAGTTGCACAAGAATATTGAAGGTATACATTTTATATCTTTTTTTCCTACTCTGATGATCATAACTATTATAACTGTCATCTTTCTCAAGAACTTACAGGAATTAGTTGTTTATCTTCTATTTCCCTTTTTAAAAAACAGAATGTGTGCCTAGCTTTTGTATATACCTTCCCAAATCTCAGCACATAGCCATTAAATCCATGTCTCTTCAGGAGGATAGCACAGCAAAAAACCAGAAGCTTAACAATGAAATCTTCCTGGTGAAAATGCCTGTCTGAACCTATCCCTCATTCCTCTCCTTACCTGCTGGGCCCTACTCTGTCAGTGAGACTGACTCAGTGCTCTGGCTATTACTGCATGTTTCTCCTAAGAACTAATACCTACAGATGCAAAGGACAAATACATGCTTCTGCAAGCCTCTTGTACTGGAAACTTTTCTGTAACATTATTAGATGTGCTAATTTTTTTATCTTTTTTTTTTTTCATTTTGGAGGGGGATCATTTCTAACGGTTTTTTATCTCAGCTCCAGCTTTCTCCTTTATTTATATTGGTGGAAGTGTAGAAATTCCTAATTTGACTTACACAAATGACCTCAATGATCCAGCATCACAGAAATTCCTCATGCAAGTAGAAGCAATCCAAAGTTATGTAAGTTCCCACATAAATAGAGCAATTATTTATAAATATTTTTACAGAATCTGACTGGGAATGAGGAGAGGATTCCAGATAGTTGTAACCCTTTTTTTCCCCTTCAAAACAGTAAGTTTAAAGCTAGCAAGAGCCTTGGCAGTTTTCAGATTTAGGAACATAGCTAGACAGATAGGGCTGTGTGTGTTATAGTAAGGTCAGTGTTTTCTAGACAATTAACCTGTGGGTTTTGAGGTTATAGAAAAATTACTTATCTTGAAGTAAATAGAGTGTTTTTGTTTTACTTTATTCGAATACTCTTCCTTCTACATTTTTCTCTTTATTTTTTTTTTAATAATATCTCTAGTTCAATGCTTAAACTTTTGTTTTCCTTTATCACTCACACCAATGCTTACTTTCTTGCACTTCTTATGAGTTTGTATTTCTGAGATCAATACTGCTTCCTAGGTACATGTGAACAGCAGTCTTAAAGACAAAGCAGTTCTCTGTCAGCCTGTATTTCCCAAAAGAGCTAATCTAGTGTCTCAACGCTGCTTTGTGCACAGCCAATACAAGTTGCTCATGCCCAGATTATGTGCCGGAAACTTAAAGACTGAAACAAAAATATAAATGTATTAATAAAGGCTTGTTTTTCATGGCTAATTATCAAGAGCTATCTCAATAGTCTTGAAATGTGATGTAACTTAGATGCACTTTTTTATTTTAGTGGAATTTAATGCACATTTATGATCCTTATTTGATACATTTTATGAAAGTGATGAATAGTGCTTGTGATGTGTGTGGGGGGTGTAAGGAAGATGAAAGGAAGAAAAAGACAAGTGCTTTATAGCATAAGAGATTATATTGGCACTAAAATATAATGCTTTGCATTTTCTTTTACCACTATTTAATCATCAGCTGGCAGAAACATATGAGTCTTCCTTCTTGGGAAAGTACTACTTGAAGTCCGTAGTGGCTGCTTTCAGGTAGGTACTCTTTCAGTTATCTGGAAGAACATGCAGATCTCCATAAGAGAATTAAAAATGCAGAAATGAACTTAAGTATATGAGCTAAGCTAATAGAGTGATTTCTGTCTTGCCCTGTAGAACTGGTGAGAGAAATCAAGTCTGATTAATTGTTCCTTGTTTTATGGGTTATTTTGTAGCCTATTCCTCTACTTCTAACTTTAGAAATAACAATTCAGCACTTGCAGAATGTTATTTTGGTTTTGTCTATTCAAACTAAGTTCATTTTTAACCTATCAAAATAAGAATTATATGTATAATTTTGGGCAAGACATTCCACTTAAGTTCCTGGTGAGAGGCATAAATACATTGAGCAGATGGCTACTACTACCCTGGTAGTTTCTGAAAACTCTGAAAGGTCAGTCCACAGGCCATTTTGAAAGGACTGTGATGAATTGTCTCTTTGAATCACTGTAGCAATACTTTCCATATATACACAAAAAGATTGTTTCTTTCAACAACAATTCTGTGAAATGCTGTATCAGGGTATAGGCATAAAATTGTGTTGCCATATGGTGCTAAGCTCAGTGAAAAAAATAAGTACAATGTTTCTGAAGTTGTAACATGATCTTAAAAAGTGTATAATTATACAGCAGAAATAGAAACATCCAATTCTGTAAAAATTATTGCAAGGATTTTGTGAAGGGTAGTTTTCAGTCAAGGCTGTAACTTTTTAAGCAGCATATTTTCACAGTATTTCTACTGTATTGCAAAACCAATTGTTAAACAAAAGAGCTTTCTACCCCCATATTCATCTGCAACTCTTTGCACAGGAGTTCAACTGGCTATGAAACTTTGCCAGGTAAATGTGTAGACCAGTGGAAATCATGTCCAAAATAGTAATTAGAGTGTATTTATGATGCATTTTTTTCTTTCACAGTGAATTGAAGTCTGGACTCCAAGCTTACTAATGGAATACATTCTGGGGACCACAAGATATGGTTGCTTCTCTTAAGAAATTAACCCCACTAGAACAAAAAGAAATCTGTAGTAAACAAGCAACTCCCTTGTTCAGTTCTTCTGGGGAGAAAGATTTTGATCTTGTTACAATGGAGACTTTGATCTTGTTACAATGGAGACTTTTGGTAACAATGTACCTGTCATTTAATACCTATTCTGTCTGTTTCTTTCTCCTGTCTGTGTCTTTGGCTTGTGTAGCTGCTAGTTATTAAATTTCTGTTTCAGATTCCACTGAATATGATGTGGTGCTAAAATCAGGTAATTATGCTTCAATCCCAACTGATACCCTTTTGGGGGTGGGGTGGGGGGAAATCCTGTAACAGAAAAATGGCAGATTCCTTATATGTGTAGGGCCTATGAACTAAACCAGACTAGGGGTCTCCCTGGCTTGTGTTCCAAATAAAGGCTGGATGAAAATACCTTACAGCTTTTATTCTGATATTCTGACTAAAATGGTTGAAATTTAATAGTTCCCACTGAACTGCAATAAGCTGTGGCTCCTATTCTTGGCATCTTCAAAAAAAAACAACTCTACAAAATTATATATAATTTACTTGTCTTGTGATTAGATAGTTTTGGCTTTAATTCACTCTGCCTGATTTCTCTATATCAAGCACACCTTGAGATTGCCTTTGTGTACTTAGTGTTCTCTTTGCATGGAGAGGGGCAAATACTAAAGACTGAGCAAGCTGTGATGGTGAGATGTAGTGTAAGAATAAGCACCTCATATGGACAACTCTTCTCCTGGCTTGCCCTGCTATTCTGATGATACTGTGACAACAGATAGAGCTAGAAGATAAGCCAGGCTATCAGCTGGGTTGATCAAGATGCTGAGACATTTCCATGTGGCAGTGCAGATAGGACTCAAATAGTTGTTTCATAAAGGTTTTGTCTGCTATTATGATAAAAAAGGTTTAATAATGTCTGCAAGAGAGGCAAATCACTCGTTCATTCTCTAGTGTCTCACATGAAATGGGAGCAAGGAATAGCCTGTTCTAATGCACAAGACAACTACTTTCAGTTTAAGGTTCAAAAATTTTATTTTAATGCTGCCAGTTTGGATCTCAGTGATAGTGGTAGGGCCGTAATGGAAATATTCTGTTACTGTGAGGTCTTATCTTAATTGTTTTCATTTGCTGTGCATAGAAAATGAGAAAACTGCTAAAATTTTTTAACACACAGATTTAGCAATGAGTGAAAATCCAGAATATGCTGTGGGTTTCAAAAGGGAATAAACATGAGTGATTCTATGGATACAAGATACAGTATCTCAAATTACAAGTGGAAGTAATTTTTTAGCATCAGGATATAAATTAACTTATAATTTAAGTAGAAGAACAATAAGAAGTAATAGTCTCCGTGCTTACAGCTTCACATTTTGTGTCATAGCTTTTGTTACATGAAACCAAAGTGAGTGTTAATAGATTGGAAATGTTTGAGCTTACCTGTTGCATAGATGCTGCACAACACTGCTGCACTAGCACTTGTTCCCATTTCAGACTTAACCTCTGTTACTCAGAGCCACTATTGCTGCTCAGGTAACATAATTGCACTCCCTGTCTGATGCTTCTGCAGGTCTGAAAACTCCAGGGCACCTGCTAAGCAAGAAAAAGGGTGATTTTCACCCTTAGTGACTGAGCCTCAGTGATGGGAAACTCCATTGTCTTGTGTACTATCAGCTGCATGGAAGAATAGAAGGGAAACAGTAGTCAAAGGAATGCTTTTGAAACAAGGATGACCAATCAATGTTACTTCTGCCTGGTTTCTCAGCAAAGACGACTGAAATATGGGAAAGATTTTAGGATTTTTAGTGCATTTTTTGGATGGGGTGGTCCTGGGGTCTGGACTCCTGTTGTATGTTTAACTTCATCTAGTAACATAACGTTGCTTACCTTCTCACTGGACCAAAGAGAAGAAACAAGTGTATCAGAAGCTCACTTTCAAGCCATTCCTAAAATCAGTAAGTAGTTAATAGAAACAGCCATCAGAGGTAAGCACAGTTAGAGGTTTTGCCTCTAAAAAGGTTGATATTGCTTTGAACATATTTGTGGAAAGGAATGTTAGCATATTAATGAGTGCCACAGACCTGCCCGGGAACACGGTAAAGGACCACTCCACACATGCAGGGAATGAATTGTGGAATGGCCGTTTATTATAATGAGATTTGGGGTTATATAGGGCTAAGCTCAGAGGGTTCTGGAACAGGGTGTGGAAAGGGGTTGGATCAGGGGTGTAACCGGGTGGAAC
>JAWWTY010000001.1:20845652-20886332 GCA_035222235.1 Margarornis squamiger
GTAACTGTAGAACTGGGGAAAACCAAGTTGATCATAAAGGAAGTCCCGTCCCCCGAGGTTCAGGCTGCGCTCCTGCCAGTCAGTCCATTCCTTGAGGCCTTTCATCTTTCACTTTCGTTTTCTTCCACCTGCTATAATCAGTGCTGCGTTCCCCAGCAAATGAGGACGTTATCATTCTAATCCAATTTTTAAAGAGTCTGAGAACTGAACAAAGAATAGAAAAAATCCTTTGGTCTGGGAGACTTGTCTTTCTCTTAACTTCTCAAACCATACTTGCCAGGCATTGCTTTACTACCTGGGTAACACTGAGCAGTGGCAGCAGGGTAGCCAGCCAAATTGCACTGCAGGCACTTTATGTCTAGGCAAGGCTAGACAGTCCCACTCACACATCAGCACTTTGATCAGTTTTGGCAATTTATCCCCAGCTTGCAGAATGTGTGTTTCAAGAAAATGGAAAACAAGAATGCACAGTATGTCTTTGTTCCTTTACTGAAAGCACTGTTTGGTGTAGTTAAATGTATAAGAAAAGTGTTTCTAAACCTAAGAAATATATTCCATACCTATGGGGTACTATGAATTTTGCATGAGTTCTGGGTGATTAGTGAAATATTTTGAGTAACTATAAACTGTAGTATTTTAGATGAGATAAAGGCTTCACAAAGTCAAATTTAGCAACAGTTGTTTGGTAAGGCCTAAGTGAAAGGATTTTAACAATTAAGCAACTTTTTTTTAACTTGTGGAACAAATCACAGGGGATAAATTTCTCTAAAGCTTACACACTTCAGCTTATGTCTCTGTGGATGCTGCTTAGGCAAATGCTTGTCCCATGCACATTACTAACTAGAATGGCATAATTTTTCTGAAGATGGGCATTCCAGGTTTTGCCACAAAACATTGCTACTTTCAAAATTGTCTTAATTTCTGTTATATTCATGTATGCATTCATGATGTTACTTAAAGGGAACCAAAAGCACTAAGGACTGGATATCTAGAGGAGTGTTTCCTAGAAAATAAAATCTCAAAAATATTGTTCAAATGTGGCATGAATTTTCAGACTGAGAACTGACACACAAACTTCCTGGTTCATGTAAAATTAAACAGGGTTTCACTTCATTGGGCTGATTGCTTTTGAATTTTTGAGAATGCCTACAGAAAGGTCAGAAGTAAATTGGAAAGGAGAGGTTTGTTGCATCTACATTTAGTTGCTTCTTCCACTTACCATGAAAGAACATTTTTTGAAAACTTCAGTCAGAGGTGTTTTGTACTTACCTTTAGTTGCAATTTAATAAGAGAAATTCAGTGTGATGGGGAGGTGGTTTCAGTGATTTTCTGTTAACACAGTCAAAATGTGAGTTTAATACTGTCACAACTCATTCTTCTAGCTCTGTAGATAGAGAAGGGTCCTAGCAAGTGAAGTAGTCTCCACACTTTAATCCAGCTGAGATAACTGTGTTCCTTGCTGATATATTTCTCTTCCAGTGTGTGGTGGTCATTATATTTCCTGGAATGGGACACTCTGTTCCTCATATTACTCAAGTTACTACCTGCCAAACACTGACTGCAGCTGGATCATTAGAGTAAGTTCTGGGAACTCTTCTGAGTACTGATGACTTTGGTTTATGTTAATTAGACAAAAAATTGGGAAAAATTACTTTTGATGTGGGTGAAACAGAGAGAAAACCTAGTAGACTACTGCACCTGACTTCTTTTCAGGCACCCATTTCTTTCCTGCCTTATGCACAGGTGCCAGCTATGGGAGGGAAACATTGCCAACTTCCAAAAGTTTGAGTATTACCCATGACAGAAACAAATTGGTGGGTAAGATGACAACTCCTAGCAGTTAGAAAAAATCCGTAATAATTGGCACTTTTCTTCTATATCAGAAAGAAAAAATGGCAATATAAATCAAGCCTCATACGATGAATACTTCACTGTATTTCCCTGAGTTCTGCAGAAATAGGACCTTCTCTGGCTCAGAAGTTTAGGCCTGAATTTTCAGCAAGTCATTTGGCAGGGCTTAGAAACTACTCATGATTTCCACCAACTCCCCAGTGTGTTTGTCTGTTGCTCCATTAAGCATTTAAGTACTTTTTTACTTTCCCTGGCAAAGGAAGATTTTCACATATATGACCTGGTAACAGTCTCTACCTTTAACGTGCTCAATGAAAATTATTAGCAGCTTGTAGCACAAAATTCTCATCTCTGTGCAGGAAAGGAATGGGAACACGTGGCAGTACAAATATGGCATGGACTTCTGATGTAGTGCTTTATGCTGACTGCAGAAATGCTCACAACTCCTTTATCTAGCACAATATGGCGAAAGTTAGGTCTAAAAAGATTTACACAGATTTCTAAATTAGCAAAGTTTTTTGGTTCTTCAAAGGCACTAATTTGCACAATAGAAATGCAGTGTTTTCAATCTGATAATAACTAAACCAAGATTTCCCATCTTGGAAGCACAGACTTTTTTCACTTTGTGAATATGTGTATCAGGATATTTATCCTTTGATTTTTAGGCACCATTGCCTGGCTACAAGCTGTCACTAAAAATACTTGTAATACAAATTCAAGAGAAGTCTCTAGGGTCCAGTAAATGTGATAAACTGGTTAGAGATTGATGGGGTTAGGTGAGTAAATACACTATTTTCCAATATATTCATTTGCACTTTGATGTTCTGCACAATGTACTGTACTTAAGAAAAAATGCATCACCATTTACAGTGCAGAAAGATAACTTTCAACAAAAAACTGTCATGCTTCCAAAGAACTTTGACAGAAGAATGTTCTTAATCCTGCCTTAGTATTGAACATTTATCACCACATTAATTTAGGCATCCTGTTTTTTCTACAGGCATTTACTTACTCTTTTGTTTCACTTAAGAGCAATAATATAGAAAACTACAGGATTCTATGCAGCTGCAGCTGAACTGTAAATTCCTGACAGTAGCCTTGTTGCTGGTGAAGAGCTTGCATCATCAGAACTTTCACTTTCTATACCACTTACTCTTTAGTGATTGTAATTGTTACACTAATACTGAAAAAAACACTATTCAGAGTAATTTGTCTCTGGGAAGGAGCATATTGAAATAAGCAACAGCTGTTGGATTTGGGTTTAGGGTTAGGGTTAGGTTAGGTTACTGGATTTGTAGCTTTTGGGTTTGCAAACTGTCAAGAGAAAAAGGGGCAGAAATGCAAAGATTTCTTGTTCCATCTGTATTAATATATCTTTAATTGGCTATCAGTGTCCCCTGAATATCAAAAGCCTTTTAAAGCCCAAAACATTCTGTCCACATCTCACCTCAAGAGACCCTTTGCTAGACAGATTCAATTGCAATGGACAGGACTTTTGATACACTAATACTGCACTTAATAGCAAGTGGGAGAACCTTCTCCGTAAAGTCCTCCTACAAGTTATGAGGCTGCCAGCACCAGAAACAAACTGGACTAAATCTAGCAATTCATGAAATAACTTTTATCAATACAAGTATGTGACAAACAGCTATAGGGTTCGCGTTGCCGGTGATAACGTTCAACAGCATGATTGCACCTAACTAATAAACAAAAACCCAAAACCCAGAAACACACTCTACAACACAGCACAGCTACATAAGCCTCAATACAAAACTCAGCAACCTCCCCCCATGACAGACAAATTAGCAAAATCTAAACACGCTCATTAACACAAAGGAAAAAAGAAAGAATATAGCTGCTTCCCACTAGCAAACGTTTTAACTCACTAAGATGAGGCACCACACACATTAAAGCAAAACCACGGACAATGAGTCCACATTAAAGTACAGTGGAGGATAACAACAACAACAACAGCAAAGAATATAAAATAAGATATATACCTGGTAAGTTACGAGGTGTAGGGCAAGGTAAAATTAGTATCAAAGTAGCAAAGTACAATTAGTAAATAAGGTATCTATGGGATAAAGGTGAATGAAGGTAATCTATAAGGCATCAGGCCTAAAGCATAAGGCATAAAGTAAGGTCAAGGTACAGAAAAGCAGAGTAAATGGTTGCTCACCCCTACAGTGTCCAAAGGAGTGGGAGGTGACCAGGCAGCTCATTAGTTACCCCACAGATATGATGGAACTTCTCTTCGATTTTGCTCATGTCCAATCCCTTTTTATACGCTTTTTTCTCTTAGGCAGTTCGAGTGACTATAGTCAATAATAATTTTTGGGGTGATAAACAGATGGCTTCCTGTGTTCCCTTAGAATGTTGTGAAGAAAGGCCATGCTATTTCCATAACACTCCATTCTTTGTTAATCCTATCAGTCTGTTGCTGAGAAGTCTCCTCATTTTGTTAAGGACTTTTGGGAAGCCAGTGGGGTCTCTTTGTCCCTTTTTTGTGCAACCGACAACTGATTTCCAGGACTGCCCCCTCCAGGTGCTGAGGTGTGTCCTGTCACTGATCAGAGCGGTCATCAGGGCCTTAAATTGGTCCTAAATAGGAAACCTGAAATCAAGCATGCTTAAAGTACTTTGTATTTATAAGGTAGTTCCAGACATGCATCCTCTTGCTGTATTTTGTATCAAAGTCTGCTATTCCCAGAAAAGTTGTGTAGTAGAAGGCATTTGTAAACAAGCTTTCTAATACTTCTGTCAGGCTGTTTTTAACACCAAAATATAACTGATCTTTACTGCATTGTCATAAAGTTTTTGGTGTCATTACCTTTCAAAAGTAGATGTTAGCTGGGTGCTTATGGTCAGATTGGTTAGAAACTAATAATTCTCACTTTTGCCTTGGTAGATACTGTAAAGCTCTTTCAGAAAGCAACAGAAACAGAGAATATGGCTATTCTGTTGCAATCAACTTCCATTTGGATGAATTGATCACCCACAGAGGGTTTATATTGAATACAAAGCCTTCAGTCACACAGACCCTAAGTTATTGAACATATACTTGAATTTTTAAGGAAAGGGTTTTGAGAAACCATTCTGGACAGGCCAACCACGTACAAATCAACCTGTCTTTTATTCTTAACCTAATTTCAAGAGACAAATGTTTAAAATGTCATTATGTCTTTAATTGAACAAAGAGATGCACACATTTAGATGTAAGACGCTTTTAGAAGCTTATTTTCTAGTTTTTATCAACACTTCTGTAAAATGGTGAGTAAAAAAAAAATTTCTCAGTTTCTGTAGATCTGATTATATGGCACTTTGCTAACACCTTAAAATAGACAAGCTGCAGTATGAAAATAGTATGGCAGAGAGCCTCTAAGCATGACTCTTCTGCCAGCAGAAGTTAATCATGAATACTTAGTCTTCTCTCTAAAATCACATTGCAGCTTGCTTTAGATCAGTTTCCAGGTTTAGAAAACTGTTTTTCACCGACAGTCGAAGAGGACGCCTTGCTAGCAGACAGTGCAGAAATATGACTCAGTTTCTTACAGCCCTCTCCTGATTCCCTAGTCAATGCACTTCTGGATCAGTGCATAGTTAGATTTTGGGGGGCTTCTGAGGGTGAAACAGGAATTTTCAGGAGGTACACAGATTTACATGTGACATTTCTTAGAAAAGAGGGAATATCTTACTTTTTCTTTGCCTTTATCTCCTGTACCCAACTAATGTGTAGGTAACTAAAGTTCTCTGTGATATCAAGAGATCAGGTGAGTTTCTGAAACCTCTTCAGATCCTCAGCTTGCTTGACTGAATTTAACTGTTCATTGTTGACAGAGAATCATTTATGTATTAAGGTCTCTGGTAAAGAGTCTTGTTTCATTCTATAGCATTCACACATTTTTTATTGATTTCTTCTTCCACCAGTGTGTGTCTCTTTCTATAAGAAAAAGTTACAAACTATACCATGTGCTATGAATTCTCTGGTTAGTGACTCAAAAACAGGCTAAAGATGAGTCTAGGCCTAAGAATACACTTTTTAGCAGAGAAAATCCCCAGTCTTTATTAGAATCATAGAATATACTGAGTTGGAAGGGACCCATCAGGATCATCAAGTCCAACTTTTGGCCTTGCACAGGACACCCCAAAAGTCACACCACATGCCTGAAAGAGCTGTCCAAACACTCCTTGAACTCTGAAAGGCTTGATGTTGTGACCACTTCCCTGGGGAGTCTGTCCTAGCACTCAACCACTCTCTGGGTGAAAAAGCTTTTCCTGATATCCAGCCTAAACCTTCCCTGACTCAGCTTCAGGTCATTCCTTTGGATCCTGTCACTGGTCACCACAGAGCAAAGATCAGTGCCTGCCCCTCCTCTTCCCCTCACGAGGAAGTTGTAACTGTAATGAGGTCTCCCTTCAGTCTCCTCCAGGCTGAACAGACCAAGTGACCTCAGCCGCTCCTCACACGGCTTCCCCTCAATGCCCTTCACGGTCCTTGTGACTCTCCTTTGGACACTCTCTAAGAGCTTAATGTCATTTTTATATTGTGGTGGCCAAAACTGCACACAGGACTTGAGGTGAGACCCACGCCCACCCCCAGCACAGAGCAGAGCAGGGCAATCATCTCTCTCGACCAGCAGGCGATGCTTTGCCTGATGCCCCCCAGGACTTCGTTGGCCCTCCTGGCTGCCAGGGCACTGCTGACTCACATTCAATTTGCCCTAGACCAGGACCCCCGGGTCCCTTTCTGCAGCACTGCTCTCCAGTCTCTTGTTCCTCAGCCAATACACACTACAAGGGTTGCCCTGTCCCAAGTGCAGAACCTGGCACTGTCCCTTGTTAAACTTCATGTGGCTGGTGATTGCCCAGCACCCTAATTTGTCAAGGTCTAGTAGTAACTGTGTGCTCCGCTTCTAGCACTGAGCAGCAAGCAGATGCCTCAAAGTTATTTAATCAAGTCTTAATCACAGTCATAAAGATCTGCATTAAGACTTGCCAGGAGCAGTAGAATAGCTGTGATATGTCAGTATAAGGTTGTTATCCACTGTTGGGTACCTATTAAAGCACAGTTATTAAAAATCACAGACACTGCTCTGAGTTGACCTGGAAAGCAAGTGCTAACCATCAGCTGAAGAGCTTTGGGAGTGGTGAAGAGAAAATGGAGACACTTCTGGCTGCCTAGTGTGGGCTTTCCTCCCACTGGCTTCATGTGCAAGGCAGTGAAGAGGACTAAATTACTCCAGATTGGAACTGATAATACAACTATGGGACAAATGTGTTTAGTCCTTCAGTCTGATGTAGCTCTTAATTTGCCTGTGGTGCTAAATGGGAAAAAGTTTCATTTGACTTGACTTGGGAAGAAAGAGGAGAAATTTTGGTTACTTATTCTTCCACAGAAAATTTTTTCATTTTTTTTTCCTGGCACATCTGAAAAAGTGGAAGAGAACAAACATTTTTTATATATTGCAAAGGAACAACTGATCATCTAGACTAGTTATTAGTTTTAGTGAATGTGAAAGAAATTCTTGGTGAAAGGCTTTGTCATAACAAGATTGCTGGATTTAGAAAATGCTTGATAAGGCACTTATTCACATCAGACATTAAGCTGAATGTAGTAACACAGATTAGTTTCTACAACATTTTAATATCAGGAAATATGTATTTATAATATTAAAGAGAGTGCCTAGTTTTGATTTTTATTTTCCTTCTCCTTAGATACTCCTGTGCAAAATACATTCCCTTAACAAATTAAGTGTTTTCTATCAGTAGTTGTTACGTATCTGTGCTGAATCACTTTAAACCCTTAGAGCGAGGCAGTTAATGTGAGATTAATTTGCTAATTTCCATTTAGGTGAATATTGATTCATCAGAATCAGATGGCTTGAAAAAAATCTTTGGCAGACTGGGCCAAGTAAGATATAATTTCTTTTTTAACATCCAATTTCTTTTATAAATGACACTAGCTTCGATCTTTAATAGCCATTTTAATATTTCTTCATTATATAGTCCTGCATTAATGCATTTAGACTGTAACAGCATTTCTAGTGCCATTGATTTCTTATTTTTCTAACTTGTCCTTAAATATGCAGATAGAACATACATTCCTTCAAGCAATATGTCTGAAGGCTGGAAAGGCTGCTCAGATGGTAGTGATGAACTAAATTGTGGTAGAGCAATTATTTCTTGTTTGTTGTCTTCTGTAAAGAGTTTGTTCCACATAGTTTAGAGACTGCCTAAAGTTCTCTAAAATATTGGTGGTGATCTTTAAGATCACATGAAGGACGTGGGTGAAGATGTAAAAATCTGGAGAAGAGGCTGTGCAATGCATATCTTTAAAGAGTGGGAGAACGAAAAAATCAAGAGGGAATTTTACGCCAATCTTTATAAGTAATCTTCCAAAGGAAAAAGAAATAATGCACAACAATTAAACTATCTGTAAACAGTGAAAATATTAAAAACCAGCATGGAGCTTTAAAATTTTGTTTTAATTCCCTGCTGTGAGAGATAAATAGAGGGGAAGTTGTACTTTGGTGCTGTCTTATGTGACAAGCTTATCAGTAAGTGGTAAGAGAAATTACAGAAAACTATTTCCAGAGACAGTTGGCCAAGAATGATTACCGAAGTGGAAGGATATTTTTATTGTTTTTCTGCCAATATCTGTTATGGAATGTCATATAATTTTTGTTCATGATCTAAGTGATAGGCTAAAGTAGATGTCTATTATACAGGAAAAGTGCTACACAATAGGCAGAGGTACGTATTTAAGAGGGATGTATTTATAAATGCTCCTGACAAGCTGGAGAACATATATGTAGAAAAATAAAAACAGGATCTGAACATAGGGATCAAATAGACAAGTGGATTGCTTAAGTTGCTTTTTTTGCTAAAAAAAATGGCTTGGGGGATGATAGTTGCTCAAAAGCTGACTTGTGAGTCAAAGTCATAAAATATTCTTTGTGTGTTTTGTGTGTGTTTGGTGTTCTGTTGTTTGGTTGTCTTTGTTTTGTTTTCTGGGTTTTTTGAAGTGTCACACTGGGACATAAAGCAGGAGTTTGAAAATGTCTTCCCACTCATCAGTGGGAAAGCTTCAGCTAGAATATTGTACCCAAATTGGGCACTGCACCTCAAACATAAGGAACACTGAAGAGATTCCAGAAAGAGTGACCAGAAGGTAACCCAAGGTCAGCACTAGTTAGGTAGTGAAACAAGTCTCTCTGTCACTGAATGCTATCAAAACTGTGGTAAATTAATGTCTGACAGAGATGGCACAGCAATATCGAGGTGCCCTCTGGTAGGGTTTGTAGCTCACAGCTGCTAGCCTGGTATTTGAATTACAAAGCATTTACAGACCTTTCTTCTTCAGGCTGTAATCCAGAACAGTTGAACTGTGGTGATGGGAAGTGTAAGTATCAGTATAAGCCTTGTAAAGATGCTGATGGCTGTGGGGAGGACAGTGAAGAAAACAACTGCTGTAAGTATATATGTTTTAGTTATCTTCCAAAAGATAGTGGAAGGCAGAAGAAGGAATATGCTTATTTTAATGGATAAATGTGTTGTTTCTAAATATTTCTTTTCCATGGCACTAAGTTTCATAATGGTGAAAATAAAACCTGCAGAGTATAACCAGTTCTTGGAGAGTCTAAAAAACTGATGACATGAAATCCAAGATAACAGTGATTTTAGAAAGATGACCAAATCACATCTTGCTGGTGATCCTGTTGGAAGAGCACTTTTTCCTCAAGTGCTGCCAGATTGGTACAAAATAATGTAAGGAAGGGAAATATAGTAGGTTGGGGACTTATGCCACATTTATGGTCTTTTTACTGTAGGTTCACAATGGTTACGGACATTGCCAGTCTCCCTAGTGACTTGCTACATTTTGCCTTCTTAATTCGTGGCTTACTTTGAATCTTAGGTCCTTGAGGTAGCCAGGAGTATTTCTTTGTTGAAAAAAACCTCCCTCCCTCTGTTTAGAGGTCAACTGGTGATAAGAACCACAGCAATAGAAGCCTATTGCTGAGATAAGTCAGCATTCTCACATAGCAAACTTTGATAGTCCTTAGAAAAAATTTATTGGAGAGAGGTATAATGTTCTTCCACAATTTTTTCAATTTCACTTAAAAATGCAAAGGTGCTGTGAAGATTCATAATGCCATTAGTGCTGGTGAAGGTAAAAGAACAGATCTGACAAGCCTAGCTTACTCAGTTTAGAGTTAAGTAAAATGGGGGTGAAAACAGTTGGATGCTTTTGTTTTTCCTTATGGATAGTGAAGACTGAAATTAATATGATCATTAATCAGAGTAAAACATTTCCCTGTGCCTTCTCTGTAGAGGCAGCAGTTTACACCAGTACAGACTACGGCATCAAGCATACTGGAATGTGTAGTTTTGAACAACTTGTTGAATGTGCAAGAGTTTTTTTAATAATTTGAAACACGTGGCATTATCTTCTCTCACTTCTTTCAGCCTACAAAGATTGTTCCCGTTATGCATACAAATGCCTCAATGGAAAGTGCTTGCTGAAACCAAACCCTGAGTGTGATGGGAAGAGGGACTGTGCAGATGGATCTGATGAAATAAACTGTGGTGTGGTAACATTTATGTAAAAATTAGTTTATGACTTGGGAAACTGAGTCATGAATTTGTTACCGTCAAGCACTATTGGATCGAGAATTGATTAAAACAAATGTAAGTTAAAAAAAAAATTAAAATCCCAGTAGCATCTATATGAAAATATCTGTCTCGAATTTTGCACTTTCTTTTAAATCCACTCGTTCATTCTGTGTGTGATGATTTATTTCAAGTAATGCACACTTCCAGGATAAGTTGGAAGGTCTCAGTGCTTGTTGGAGCTGAATGAAATGCAGTCAAAGAACCGTGTTTGGAAGGAGGGAAAAATGTGAGAATGTATTCAAGTGAACTTTTGGAAACAGCCCAGCTTAGAATTGTGCTTAAATGTCTTTTTGAATTTTTAACCTATTTAGAAAACAACAAGGGAGAATAGGCAATGATTGGCTTATATATCATCTGCCCATTGAGTGAGAATGGACAGGTATGTACCTCTTTACAAATTGCACAGTAAGAAAATACTTTTTTTTCCAACATCTTTGTGGTCTAGGGATAAAAGTTTGCGTTAAGCATGGCAAAGTGAAATGACTTTGTGAGCTTTGTTACTATTGTAATTCAGTAATTTCTATTAGATTGTGGAAGACATCTGATTAAGAAAAACAGGATCATTGGAGGTGAAGATGAAAGAACTGGAAAGTGGCCTTGGCAAGCAAGTTTACAAATGGGAGCACAAGGTCATGTATGTGGTGCCTCTGTTATCTCCAACAGGTGGCTCATATCTGCTGCCCACTGCTTCCTGGATTCTCAGTCTGTGAGGTATGAAGAAATTATATTGTCTCAGAGTATGTACAGTTTAATAACCTTATAGTGTTGCTTTCAAAAGTCTGCAGTAGCTATTCCTTGTCTAGAAAAGTTGTTTCAGGTTATAACTCTGTGACATATCACTACATGAACTCTCAATATTGTATTCTGCTGGCTTCAAAAGTCTGAAATACTTAAGTTATTCTTTTGCTTCTATTGCCAGTGAATCCTGCATGATAAAACATTGTTTTGTTAGATTTAGGGTAAACTCACTTTTTTTTAAAATCTTTTTCCCCTTTTTTTTAAATTTTTTTTCCTTTCATAAGGCAGGGATTTTGTGAACAGAAGCTATTGCCTTTTCTCTCCAGAAAAGTTTCTTTTTATTGATAAATGGAGTGTAAAACTCACTGATTTTCAGTTTAGGTAGTGCAAATTGAAAAGGCATATCTTCTACATGTGGCAAGGAGGAAACAGAGGTGGATAATATGCTTTTCTAACTCCCAAGGAGGAAACAGAGGTTGATAATATGCTTTTCTAACTCCCAAAGGATAGTTACTTTCCAGGAATTGATCTTAAAGCTCCAGGAAATGAATGTTTTTAAAAATAGCAAGTAAAAATATTATTTGATGTTTTAGGAGACAGAGACTACAGTGCATCTATCTCCTAAAGTAGTATTTTACTTCATTCACTTTGGTTTTGATGAATCTCCTTTAATACTGAAAAGTAGTTAAAATGGACTGAACTAACACTATATTACTTTCCAATGGGATGTTCTAAAAACATTCTCTTTACAGATACTCCATTCCTTTGGGAAGGAAAGCACATATGGGCTTACATATTATTAGTGGAAAGAGCAATTGCGTAGCTATGAGATCAGTCAAAAGGATTACTGTCCACCCAAATTATGACCAATCTGTCTCAGACTATGACATTGCCTTATTGGAAATAAGTACAGCCCACTTGTTTAGCCAGGACCCCTCTAGGGTATTTCTTAATGGAACTGTCTGCTATGTAACTGGCTGGGGAGCCATAAAAGAAAATAGTATGTTCATTTCTTGGATATATTTCTAGCAAGTTTCGCTTAGTTTTAAACTCTAACAATGAGTTATTTGTATTTGTAAGCAAAACAAACAAACAAACAAACAAAACCAAACCCCTGTGGTTTACTTAGCTGGTCTAGAAAAAGTTAGTAAAGATCTCCTTAGCTATAGTCTGTAAACTCTGGATGTTTGCTTATGTGGCAGGTGATAAGTGACAAAATGCACACTCAAGTGTCACAGATCATCAAAAAGCAAATGACCACAGATTTACACAAATATGCCCGTGCTCATGACTCATTTTTTTCTGGTAAAGAGCTATCTTGCACATAAAGTAAACAGTGACTTGCAACTATTGCAGAGAAAGAATTTGTCTCTAAGACTACGTTTGTAACAACATGGGGCCATGAACAGCAGTAATTGCAAAGATATCATGGAGGATTTTTTGTTTTCTCTGTCATAACCAAAGGCAGTTTAATGCATGCACCACGAAGGGTTTTGCCTCTGTAGTTTGAAGTATTGTGCTGCAGTAGGGAGGCAGAAAAAAAAAAAATCTCATTAATAATAATAACCTAATGAAGTGCAGACAACTTTACAATTGATGCCTTGATACAACATCTTGCTTTTTATCAAAATGAATGGGTAATATTTGAATTCAGTATAAAGATATGTAAAAGAAACGTATTTTTCCATCTTATCTGTTTCATTCTAAACCCGCCCTCAAAGCTGAATAAGCAAACAAACCAAACCCCTGTACTTCCTCTGATCATCCAGGTATTGAAAAGGTTATGCACACTATTGGGCCAAAACATAACTCAGGACATTTAGTTCACAATGACATCCTATGTCAATATTATAGTACAGAAATAAGCTCTTAGCATCATGTGTGACTTGCAGGCTGTTTTCTGGGGTTTATTTAATTATTTGGTTTTCCCCCTTCAGCTTTATTTCTCAAGATTTTTTCTCTAGATATGAGACAATTGAAACAACATATAAATTTCATTTAGTAGGACTTGGACATTTTTTGGAGCACAAGCATAGTGTAAATAATAGCATGTTGTCCTTGGACATAATTTGAAATGGCATTCACAGTTAGTCACCCTGTGTGGAATGTTATCTTATAATTTGCATGGTACTTTTACTACTTACTGGCAGAACAAGCTCATAATATTAAAGAGTAGGGAAATGGACAGGTGGTGCATTGGGACCTCTACGTCTAGAGGGTAGTGTGGACAACAACTTTCAAAAGTTGAGTGCAGAACCATTTGAAGGGAAGGAAAATACTCTGCTGTCATTAGCTTGGTGGACTTAGAGCTTGAAGCAATTCTCTTTTGTTTTGATAAGTGATATCTCTATTAGAAATTTGTACCACCTTAACCTCTGCAATAGCATTTGTATTTTTTTTCTAGGTCATTTTGCCAAAACACTGCAGGAAGCTCGAGTGAGAATAATTAACCAAAGTGTTTTCAACATGCTGTATGATGACCTTATTACATCACATATGCTGTGTGCTGGGAATCTTAATGATAGTGTTGATGCATGCCAGGTAATCTGGAACTTGTAGAAAAACTAGAAAAAAATACTTGCTTTCACTGGAAAACTGTTCAGAGTTGTGGCTCGTTTGTGTGGGTTTTCTTTTTTTCTTTTTTTATTTTTGTTTTTGTTAGTAGTATAGTGAGACATCTTGAGTGTGAGTGTATGCCTAACTTAACATAGCAACTAAAGGCTCTCCAAAATCAGGAAGGAAATTTGGCATAGATAATCTCTGAATCTTTTAAGAAATGTTGTTTTGCAAAGACAAAGCATCAAATGTGTCGAGAAGAATTCTTTTTCATCTTCTCTTATATGAAATATGACTGCAGAACAAAAATATAAGGATAAAAGAAATAAAGTTAGGCCCATCTGTGAGTTCTGCTACTTGTATTAATTTCCTTTTCTATTTTTTTTGTGTCTGGGTGTGGAATTACTAAAATACTGTAACAGTATGATGAGTAATTTATTATTACAGTTACAAAGACATACGAATAGAAAAGTTAAGCTAGGTTTGGGAACTGCAGCTGCAATGCTGCCTTTTAATTTCAAGCATTCATTCATGTGTATAATTACAAGTTTTCACTGCATCACGGTACCATTAGTAATATGACTTTGTTTATTTACACACAATCCAGAACTGCTCTTTGGATGTGCTTCAATTGTCCTGACTCTGCCTTCTTTCTCCATGTCAGTTACTAGACTAGTTGTGTACTTTATTGGTATTTAAATTCTTATGATAAATATCAACTTTCAAAATTACAAACATGGGTTTATACGAGTTACTGTGTAAAGGGAGAGAAAAGTGTTACTGACTTTTAGACTGTGGCAATTTAATATTATTCTGGTGTAATACATAAATTTTCCTATTTCAGTGTAGTAGGATAATTTTTGCAAGATTGTAGTTCAAAATGGGTCAAACTTCCTTATATCAAATACACTACTTGCAGGATTTTCTTGCAGTCTCTAAGCTCTAATTCAGTGAACTATTATTTTTGTTAACTTTATGTACAGTTTGTCTATAACCTTAGACCTTGGAATTGTTTTGCTAAAACATGTTGGTTTAGAAGTACAACATTCCTCAAAAAAAAAAAAAAAAAAAAAAGGTAATTCTTAAGAAATACCCTTGAATTTTCAGATAAACATATTTAACCAATTCAGCTATATATCATACTGGCCAGTTTCCAACCAAATATGCAGTGTTTGAATCCTGAGCATGCTGCCCATTTCAGTTCTTAGTCTGGGTGGCATCTTTGCTATTTTTTTGCTTTCTGTCACTGGTATATTTCCTGTACAGTGCTAGAGAGGAATGATGTTGGCAGTTCAGGAAACCCTACTGTAAGTCCAGACTCGTGGTCATCCTGTTTTGTTCATTTCTTCCTGGACATGCAAGCTGTGCATGTGTTGCACAAGTTATGTGAAGCTTTCAAACCCCTTTCATCTTCAGAGGATCTGATACTTACAGTGAAAAATAAAGCATTTACTCTTTCAGACCGTTTTCTTACCACTCTAGGATGTTCTTTGATCTTATTTTCTCTGTGTAGGACCCTTCCTCTCTCCACCAGCACACAGCCTTTTTGGAGTTTCAGAACAGTCTATGTAATTGGCTGGACTATGTATCCTCCTTTCTCAGGTCTCTTTGGGATCAGCCTCTTGGATCATTAAAATTGCTAGTAGGGCAGCAGCCAGAGAGAGAGGAAGAACTGCTCTGGCTTCTGTTATCTCTAGATAATTTTGTTTGGTTGGGTGATGAACACTTCTCTATTCTTACTCTTTTCTTGGTACATGGCTTTCTTCTGACCTTTGACATGTTTTAGCTCCAAGTGAGGTCAGCAACCAAATCCCAGGGTCAGTTTAAAGTCAATGTAGACTGCCTTGTGTGTGTAAGAAACAGCTGCAGAGAGGAGATGCACTGTAGCTGCTCAGAGTTCTGTGAACAGACCAGTTCAGAGAAGACATACAGGGTTAAAACAGTGAAGGGAAAAAAAGCATTGATAAGCACAAAAGTATTTTGATCCTGTGAACTGAACTAAGTGGGATTTTTTTATTTTCCTACATTGCTGTGCAGAGCTGCATGCTCTGTTTGAGGACCCAGTTCTTATTTGCACGTTCCTTAGTCTTTATTCCTTTGTCTCCCTCTACAAATGAAGACACAGTCTTGATTATCAAACTGATGATAATACTTAACTGGCCTGGTTTGGTATGGGGGTTTGGGTTTGTTGGGTTTTATTGTTGTTTGTTTGGGGGTTTTGTTTTTTTTTTTTAAATTGGGGATGTGTGATTTCTTTCTGTTCCTGTTTAACAAGCACTATGAGAGTTCTGCCTTCAACCTGTGAATAACTTATGGTCAAATGGTAGTAGAATTCCCTCTTTCCATTTCTATCATCATCTCTCCCCTTCTGGGCTGTGTTGAGTTGTTTTGTGAATCCTGTAGTGGGAATTAGCAAGGAGTATTTTTACAAACTACTTCTTGCCAAAGCTTTATATTGCTTAGTGTTCAATTCCACAAATTACACTGCAGCACATGTGATCTTTTTTTAGTTTCAGATCAAACTTGGTGGCCTGTATGGAAAATGCTGGAATGACCTACCATTGTAATCTGCATGCAGCAAGATTCCTCTAACACTGATACTGCTTTTCATTCCTTTCTCACTCCAGTGTTGTGCACCTTGCCCCAGCTTCTGTCAAACTTGGAGCATAAGCTGTACTCAAAGCCTATATTTCAGGAGGTTGCTGTCTTTAATGGCTAGCGAGTCATTCACATACTCCTCTTTAATAAACACATTGCAAGTGGCTATGTTGTATTTTTTTGATTGTACCTCTGAAACTCTAATCCCCAGGTGCAATCAGAACTACATTTGTACCTTGGAGTTTTCTCTTTTTGTAAAGCTGAGCCTAGCCTAAGCCTATTACTAAAGTGCACATGTATAGTGCACAAGTTTGTTCCTTGTATGGAAACCAGAGATGTCTTGGCTAGGGAAGAAAAACAGTTTTCCTGCTGTTTTCCTTTAGATAAAAACCTAGCCCATAAAGTTCAGGTCAGTTCTCAATTTCCCATTTTCTTTAAGAGTTTCTCAGCAATGTGTGTCAGAAGGGCCAGTACTTCACATGCAAGAAGGGCACCAAGTGTGGAAGTTAGATCTCCCAGATGAAAGAAACTCAACAGTTTCAGGAGCTCTGTCACAGACATAAAGAAAATAAGGACTTTGGCCTTTGCATGGCGAGATTCATAATCATTAACTCATGACTCAGAAGAACCATTTTGGTTTCAGACAATTCTCTAGGAGGTAATGTCTTTTACTGTGAGTGGAAATGAAATAAATGAAGCTGGTCTCCAGTCAGAGTAGCTGATAAATGCTTTTCTAGTGAAGATGTCCCAGGTAAAATGTTATGGATCCAGACACACCTTTTAATCTTAATGACTGCTCAGCTTCATGCTCAGTCCTTCAGAGTTTTAATGATTCTCAGAACAAAATAGTGGGGTTATACAATTTGTTGGTTGGTTTTGTTGTTTTTTTTTACTTGCTGAATAAACATAAGAAATCTGCTCAGCTTCATGGAGTGCCTTTGCCTGGATGGTTGTGACATGACATCAGGAATCTGAACCCTAGGTATGCTTCAGGTATGCTTTGTGTAGCCAGATGAGCTGCACAAAGAAGTGGTGGGGTGGGAGGAGAGAGCATACCAAGCTTTTGGCAGGAACAAGGAGGAGCAGTGCTCTGAGTGGATACCCAGGCAGCAGGGAAGGCAATGGTGAAAGAGGCATTGTTGGCTCTTAATGCATGATCCTCCCTGTGCTGAAACAAGAGTAAGCAAGAATGCAGTTATCAGCTGTCTGCCCCGCCCTTTTGATCCAGAGGGAAGGGAGGTGCTTACTGGGGAGAAAGCAGAAACCAGAGGATAGAGTCAGAACCTGAGAAATAAGAGAAGGTAGGATGAAGGATAGTGGGGAGGTTGCGGGAGGAATCAGCCCTGGGTGCAGTAAGCAGTTGTGAGTGACTTTAAGTGCACAGGAGAGTTCACGTAGGAAGATGATGCAAACCAGATCACTACGATCACCTGTAGAGCATAGATTGAAATTGATGGTCATCTTCTTCTTCTCCTCAGATCTGTCCTTTGCCGGTTTTTTACCTAAAAGCAGCTTCTCAGGTTTAGGTTGGATAGTATGTTAATCGACATACATGGTTCTTTAACACCAGATGTGATTTTAGGGAGTATAACAACTAGAGAAAGGACTATTCACAGCACAAATGTCTGTACTGTTCATTTCTTTATTGTCTTACAGGGAGACTAGAATTACAAGTGTTTATGGAGTCACAGCCTAAGCAAACTACAAGCTATGTGATCTTTTACTCAGTTTGTGCTGTTCAGAACCACATCTATTTAGCTGCATGAATAACATTAATAGTATTTTATTGTTTTGGCTGACAGGAGCAGGGAAAGCACCCTGGTTCCTTTGCAAATTGCCTCAGCCAATGACTGTGTTGCTGCAGGTTTAGTCACTGGCTTGTCAAGGGCTGGTAGAGGAAGGTAGGCAAACTGGAAAGCCTAGTATTGCACAGCAGAGAGCTGTAGTTCTCACGGCTGGACAACCAGATACTTCCTCCGCCTCCCATTTCTCTGTAGCTAGTGCAGCCAACCTTATTTGTTCTTCCAAGGAATTCCCCTTATTTATGAGTGTTTCGAAATTGCTCCTGTGAAAACTATCCTGACTCTCCAGCCTCGCACCAGAACTGTTACTGAAATCAGAAGGAAATGAATCGCCTCCATGCTTTCTTTAGAGACAGAGGTCCTCGCACAGAGAGCGAAGCAATGAAAAGGCAAAGCTGTGTCCAGGAGCATGAGATTATTGAATTGCAGGAAGATAATGTAGAGGAAAGTGAGGCTGATCATGACAAGCCCCTAAATGCTCAAACGAGAAAGGTAGGAATTTTACTTGCTCATTGGATCTTTGCTTTTGGGGGAAACACTACACAGCAAGGGAAATGACACTTTGCAGAAACATTTTGTACGGGTAGTTCAATTTGTTGTTTGAGGAAGAGGGAAAGGAGCTGAAAACTTGCTTTTTTTCTTATTATTAATGAGGTGTTCTAATATTGGAGTGGGATTTTAAGCTTTAACTTAGGAACTGAGGTTGTAATTGGTACTCTGAGTTTTGCCTTCTATTTTCACATGCTGTCAGTGGGATTGAGTTCAAAATCAGAAAGGAGAAAAGTTGAAATTTTAAACTTACCAGGCTTTTCTTCAGTACAAATTAACCAGAAAACAATGCTGCCAAACCAAAAATAAAATATCCTCCAACAGAGCATGCTGGATTCCCTTTCTTTTTATCTTTGAGTAATTCACAGTTACTAAACATGAATTTGTATTAAAGAAATGCTCCAAACCTCAGTCAAGACCACCAGGAGTTCTGAGGGAGGTACTTCCAGTACTTAGCTTTACTTAGCTTAAAGCTAGGGAGCAGGCTAATGCTGGCAGAGGTACAATATATGTTCATAGCTGACTGTTGTACAATGATTTACACTACTTACTGAAGGAATATTTGTAACAGAGCAAAGTTGTTTCCTGCCTCTCTGTAGGCATGGCTGAGCCCCCTGAGAGCTGTATTAGTCACACCACCCCTCCCTTCTTGCTGCTGGCCAAGTTATTGCAGCTGCTTCCTTGTGCCAGCCCCGCTGATCATCCCTGTGTCTGATTCATTCCACTGGCTGGGCAACCAACACCGCCCCCCCCCCGCCATTTATTCTACTGTATCAGGGGTCAGCCACTTCTCTAGTACCGTAAGCTGAATCAGCTTGCTGCAGGGTGAGACAAATTGGAGGGAGGTGCAAAGAGGAACAGGAGAGAGTGGAAGAGAGCAGGGGTGAGCTAGATGTGCTTGGCTATATTGCGAAACTTTACCCTTAAGTTTATCCTGCCCCTTCCCAGAACTGAGTCTTCATTTGAGCTCTGTTTGTGCTGATTGTGGAAATTGGCTTTCTATCCTATAGGGACTGCTGGAAAATTATCATGCTCTGCTTTCTTCTTAAGTGGCAGGTTACTCAGAAGTGCCCTGCTCACTGGGGAGAGATTTTTCTCTGTTGCTGTTGCTTCCCTCCAGCAGTCTTGTGTTGCCTATGGGCAATGTTCCAGATGGTGTTGGACTAGTTGTGGAGCTGAACGTTCTCTTGAGATCAAGCCAGTTTGCTATGTGTGATTAAGAACTACATTTTGTGATAGTCTAAATATGTGGTGGCTCAGTCTTGGGGTTGAGAACTGTCTGTCTCAACTGATTCCAACTATGGCTGATTTCAAAGTTGCACTCTAGGCAGTAGTTACTGGCTTTTTAAAAAAAATTAAATACAGAGCTATATACTAGTGTGAAGTATTAAATGAAGCTTTATTATTCTGATATATTTTAAAAATCAAATTTTTTATATATATATATTATATATATATAATATATATATATAAAAATGTGCTAGCACCTGAAAGCACGCTGTAAGTGAAAAAATGTTCAGGTTTTGCTCTTCATTCTCCACCAAAGCAAAGTTCTGTGTGCAGAGGTGTCTGCAGAGAGTGTTTCCCTTTTTCTGCCTCTGCTCCCACAGAAATGACTCTTGTAAGATTTTTCTGTAAGTGTCTGTTTTCTCTACCTGTACCCCTGCCACCCCCACAAGAAGTTTTAAGCAGCTGGGGGATTCAGTTAAATTCAGTGAAAGCCTTTCTGCTATGCTGGGTTCTTAGAAAGTTCAAAAAGTAAAGGAAGGTAACCTGGATTAGCACCTCCAGCCAGCAGCTGGTTCCTTCCAGTCTGCATGTGTGTGGCCCAGACAACCTACAGCACGTGCTTTTCCTTACCTGGTACTGATGTCAAAAAGGATGTGGAGTTTACTACTGGGTTTATGATGGATGGAGAGGGGAAAGAAAGAGGAATTAGAAAGGCAACATGGTCTACTTATGAATTCAACCTTTTCCTTCAGTCTTCTGGCTGTGGAACTAAGCAGTTGAAGTTTTCTGCTTTGCTATGTCACCTAAGCAGGGTGGGTTTTGTTGGTTTGTTGGTTGGTTGGCTGGTTGGTTGGTTGGTTGGTTTTGGGGTTTTCTTTGTTCGTTTTTTAATATTCATATTAGTAAGTTAACTAATTAAAAGACTAATTTTTGCCATAGTCTTAAATAGTATTACAAATTAAACATCAGGTGAGTGTTGTCCTTTCTCTCCCATATGAAGCTATATGTGAACAATTGTTTTGGAGACCGTTTTCTTGTGAACCTAGAACAGGTGAGATTCACATTAAACGCTCTGTAAAATATATTCAATAACCTTCAAGTTTCCTATCTTCTGAAGAAAAAGGGAGGTAAAGGTCTCAATTATTTTATGGTGGGTTTAATGCAATAGTATCTATTGAATAACAGTCCCTTTGTTTTGGTGCTGGCACCCAGTAGCTATGCAGATTGACATTATCAACACTGCAGAGCTGAATGGTTTTGAAAATACCTCTCTAAACACCTCTTGGCTGGGAGAGATGACAAACATTAATAAGACAGCTTGTGGAACATGCAAATCAAAGTCTTGTAGTTAAAAAAATATAAATAGGGAACCAAGAACACACTTCTGTAGTATTTTGGCTTTAAGGGCAATTCAGGAGTTGGAAATTCTGCACAAATGGGAATGAAACGTCTCTCTTTCAAGTAATCGCCAGCCTGTGAAAGTCCTTTGCCTTCTGCAACTAAATTCCCAGGGTGTAGGGAGTAGTCCAGGGTGGGAATCCCTGATGCAGGGCATTGCTTACCAATGACGCTCATCCATTTTTGTTTCTCAATGTGGTGGTAGAGACTTGCTTCAATACTTTTTTTCTTGCCTTATTTCATTAATCAATATGTCCTTCCCTTTTATAACTAGGAGAGCGATCACTGGAAATCATGCAGGAATGTAGTATTCTGGAAGTGTAAACTATGGATGGTTATAACTACAATATTTTTAGTAATCTTCCTCATCATTCTGATCAGCCTAATTCTTTATTCTAGTAAGTATCTTACTCTTGCTTACAATAATACAAATGTACAATACATATAATCTAATAAAACACAAAAGCAACAGTAGCATCCTTTGAACATCCTTTAAACTGCTGAAGGAACTGGGATGCTGACTGCAGAGGGTGGTGTGTTGAGTAGTGGATGTGAATGGTTTTATCTTAGCAGGCAGCAAGTAGCTTGTATCCTGATCAGCTGGCAATTCCAGTTTGTAGCTAAGGGAGAAAATATTATGAGAAAAGAGTTGGGGGATGAGGATGGAAATTATGTTTGTCATATTATAATGAGTTCTATGGATGACTTAGATCCTCTCATGAGGTGTCATTGTCAGTCAGGCTCCCAGAGCAGCTGACTTTTGTTAAAGGGGGTGTGTGATTGACCTCCACATGCTGTCACTTCTTCAGGTGGCTTGCACTGTGTCACTCTCAGTCAGTCCCTACCTAGGAAATTTGTGAGAAAACCACCACAGAGCAAGCCAAGGTATTTTTCAATACTTCAGCTAACTGGAACTTTTCCCTTCCCTTTCTATCTCCTTTTTATTGTTAGATGCTTACACAGATGATGATGACTATTGGGATCCTGATGCACTACTAAACAGTGGAAATTTTCACAATTTTTCGGGAACATTGGAGTTAATGTGTGGTCTCCCACACTTTTTCTCTGAGGACCTTACTAATAGGGTATGTGTTGATATGGTTCTTGGCAGAGTTGATTCTGCTTACAACATAGTTCCAGTATTTTTCCTTTAAAGAAGTTTGTTTCTCTGTGTAGCAACTCAATCATTTGCAAGTCCGCAAAAAAAAATAAAAAAAAATAAATTGAGTTGTACTTCTTAAAGTCCTGATCTAGAAAAAACTGAGTTGTCTGCTTTTAAGCACAAAAAAGCATCTGATTTTTTTCCCACCATATCTGACTAATGGGTAGGACACAGTCTTTACCTTTTGCACAGAATCGCTGTATAATTTATGAGGGGCTTGTGAAACACATCTAGAACCAAGAGGGGCTAAAAATCCAGTGTGCTGCATTCTTTCATGAGTACACAATGACAGCTTGGGTTTATAGCTGCAATTTCCATGAAGCCATCATGGCTCTGGTTACAGCTGAAATAAGGTCAGCAGGCTTGGTAGTGCTCATTTAGACATTGTGGAAAGGGAGCGTCAGGACAGAGACCCTTTCCTCTACCAAGCAAAAGTTAGAAGAGCTTTTTGGCACTAATTAAATCCCAAATCTAACAACATGAATTGCACATGGCAACACGAACACATACTTTTAAGTCACTCTGAATGCCTCTATTTTGTTTAGGTTACATAGCAATCCCTCAAATATACAATTAACTTTTCTGTCAAATTTAAAGGGACTGTGTACCTTTTCCAGGACAGATATTTGCTGCTATTTGACCCTTAAGACACCTTCTAAGAATGATTTGCTGTGCTTTCTTTAGTGGGGAAAAGAGAGATTGAATAGAAGAAATAAGTTTTTCCTTTTATTTTTTTTTTCTATCCCAGCTAACAGAGGTCTACAGTTCATCTCCAGCTTTAGGACGCTACTTTAGGTCAGCTCAAGTGGTTTCTTTCAGGTAAGCAATTTGTCACTAAAATTATCTGAAAGTTACAGGCTTTTGATGAGATATACACATGCCTGTGTAAATATGCACAATGTTTAAATCTGTGAAAAATAGGTTGTTGGGGGGAAACTTAGGTTTATAGGTAATGAAAACTGATCTAAGGATCCTCTGGTGTAAATGCAAAATGCTGCTAATAGTATATGACAGTAACGTTTTGTTGCTGTAAAGTATCATCTCTGTTATATTTGGTTCCAATTGAAGCCCTAAATAAACATATTCAAGGATATTTATTAAAATTGATGTGACTGAAATAGTCTTAAATAAACAAAATGGAAGTCATAGGGAGGACAGAACTATTTTGTTCCCAAAAGAGGTAAAGGCAACAGGAATATACATGCCTCCTGTCATGGAGAAATAGCAGAGAGGCAAGGGAAGACAGTCAGAGAGCTTCCCCATGGAGTTTTGAAAACGCATGATTACAAAAGGAATTAGAAAGATGGAAGATAATCAAGGAAAGTAGATTTGCAAAGTCCCAAGTCCCTTGAGAGAACAAGAACAGAGTCCCCTTGGGATGTGGCAAGGGGCAGTCCTGAGGGCACTTCGCTCCCTTGAGGGAATATGCTCCCTTGAGGGAATATGCTCCCTTGCACTGCTAGCCTTGGGCATGCCAGCTCAGTTCAATGATGAACTGTGGCTTCTAAGCCTTATTTCTTCTAAGCCTAAAAATAATGATTTAGACCATTACGTACAAAGGTATAATTCTCTATATATATTGATCAGCTGATCTCTCCCTCTCTGCCTCTTTTTATGTCTCTCTCTTGCTGCCTCTCTCTCTCTGTTTCCTTTTATTTTCTCACATTCAACTATTTTTTTTAAACGTTTTAAATTTTGTGAGTACAAAAGGTAACTGTTGAATTGTAGACAGCAGATGTGATAGACCACAACCAGTGAAATCTCCAGAGAGAGATGAACTGGCCCCCAGATCACTGTTTTGTGTAATCCCCTCCAGAGCTCAGTCAGGAGCACAGCTGGGTCATCCCAGGTACTGCTGGCAGGAGAGCAAACCTTTCTGCAGGTTCCTAGCTACCCTATGGATATGATATTGCAATACCTCTTATCAGTATGTACTTGTGAAGCATGAGTGCTGAAAACCGCACCCCATCAGCACACATGCCGAATTGCCTTTTGTGCATTTGAAAATGTCCTTCTGGCTGGCTTCAAGTACATAGTTTCAAGAGCTGTTCTGAGATGGAGGAGGGAGGAGGAGACTGGAATCTTTGATGACAGTTTTCTTTTATAAAGCTTTTCTTCAGAAAACGTTTTTTTAAAAAAATCCATAACAACATTGATATGTTGTTTTTCTCAAAAAAAAAAACAACAATAAAAGATCCCAGGGGAGCTTGAAGGCATTCATACTTGACTTTGTTTTTCAGTAATGAAAGCTCCACTGTAATTTATCAGCTAGTGTTTTCTGTACCACCATCAACAGAGGGATTTATGAAAAACACTATGAACCCAGATTTTATAAAGAACATTTTGCGCCAAAATATTTATGATGAAGATAATACTTTTAATCCTGGGACATCTGAATGTGACAGGTTAAAGCTTGACCCGACTTCTCTCACATGTAAGTTCTGTACTTTTTATAAAAACTATTTCTTTACAAAGAGCAGATGTATTTACAGTAAAGAAGGGAAATATCTCCAGAAAGATGTTGAGGTTTGTTAGAAAACATATTTTGCACAACAGTATTAGAACACTGTAAAATAGTTTTCAGAAAGTCATGCTATCCTTAACTGATTACATTACATTAGGATGCAATGCCAAGTCACGGGATAAGAAAGGGAATAGTGGTTAGCTATGGACTTTAACCAAACTACTCAGATCTAACCTTACGTTTTGTCTACACAAAGAAATTCTTCTCATATGTGCATGTACTATAATGGGGAGATGAAAAATATTTCTCCATATTGTATATTTATTTTTGACTGCTTACAAACCAAATTTTAATCCAAGTTAAACAGGGTAAATAACTTGGGATTAAATTTCTCAATTTTGTTTTTCACAGTCAAAGATGAAAAGGACTCCTGATTTTTGTCTTTTTGGAGGTTTTGGGGTTTTTTTGGTTTTTTGGGGTTTTTAAATTTATTTTGCACAGAGATACCTTTTAAAAAAACAAATTTTCATCTTCCCAGGTTTTCTAAGCATTGGTTCTAATGACTATCAGTGACTAGACACTTGTCTTGATAGAAATGCCAGTATAAAAGAGCTTTATAGTATAGTATAAACTGAGCTTTACAGTTACACTGAAAACAATGCATTTAGCTGCTTCACCCACCTCCAATTTACTAAGCCAAACCTGTGTGCTTCCAGAACAATCCTAGACCAACACTTCAGCATGCAGTGTGTATAAATAAGAGTTGTGATTAACTCATATTAATGTTTCATTTTAATTTTAATATTGTACTGTTTTAACTTTCAGAGAAATGATGGAAAGATTTCTCATCTTCAACACCACTTAGAAGAGATGGAATCTCCTACCTAATAGTAATCCTGGGACAGGGAGCTATTCATTAGGTAGAAATACTTCTAAAGTTGTTGTCCTGTTGTCCTGTTGTCCTGTAAACACTGCCTGTGATGCAATATTGTAAATGGAATATGTGATATATTTATAATAGTGTTGCACTCCTATAATACCACTACCTCCTCCTTTATTGTCTTGATACCTCAATAATCCATTTCACCCTTGTATCTTCTTTGATGCATGCTCTGTTGACTTTGAAAGCTCTGCTTTGTCTTGCCTTATGATTAAATTTGAATGCTCTGTGTAAGCTTTTAAAGAGGTCTTGCACACAGCACCTTTCTTCTTCTCTTGGGTTATCCAAAATTATCTGCACAGCTTCATCCTTAATGCTCACCTACACCATACTTACGTCTGTTACTTTTTCCCCTCCTAACTTCATATGTCATGTTTCCCCATTGCTCTTTTCCTTGTAAAACAGCCTGAAAACTTTTATACATACACATATATGTATATATTCATTAATTACATGCAAGACTTTTGCACTAGATTCTCAAGAAAGCTTTAACTCTCATCATTTCCTTATTCATCCTACAGTCTTCCTGGATAAGGTGGTGTCTGCTCTATTTTTCCCCTCTTCAATGTGAAATAGAAGAAAGAAACATCATGAAGAAACATGTCTTGTTCACTAACGCATCTGAATGTCACAGGAATCTATCTAGGGTCAAATTAGCTGTGTACTTTAATAATTAGTTACTGCTACTACTGTATAGACAAATATTTGACCCACATTTGTAAATCTGAAGACAAACTAGTCTACACCCTTACCTGTAGTACCTGTCCCAGCCCTGGAGATAAAAACGAACAGATGCAAGATATTTGCCTTAATAAGGCAGCAAATAGTTGGTTCTTGTTGATGAGAGATCAGATGAGATGGACCAATGCCAAGAGGAAGGTGCTGAAGCAGACCATGTAGGCTAGCATGGCATGAGAGTTACAGACAGTAACTAGCCATAACCTGAAAATGAAGCATTAACTTCATGCATGAATGTATTCACTACTATGTTAGTGAAGTATACCTTCTTGTCATTTATTTATAGTCTGTATAGTGCTGTTGAATAGACACATTTATTTTAAGAAACACTTGTATTGTAAGAAATACCTTACAGGAAATTGTGTTTTCTTATTCTAATATTACTAGTTTATTTAAGGAGCAATCTGTCAATGTTATTGTGCATTAAATTATATTTACTTTAAAAGTGATTTGCTTTCAAGCTCCAGTCTTTCAGCTGTTTGACCTAGAAAATAGCCTCTGGAATTCTAAATGCTGAGAGTTGTATGAAGCATCTGTCTGACAGAGTTGTACACCCAAACCCATGGTTGCTGGTGCGTGAGTTTCATCTGAGCTTGGGAAACATTCTAGACCACATTAGTAGTTCACATGACTCTCATATTTGTGGCTAATTCTGATCCCATCCTGATTTGTAAGATGTAGCATAGGCTGTTAGAACCATGATTTCTCTTGCTGTAATCTATGCAGCATACAGCTACAAGAGGTATTCCTTTTGATTCTTACACTGGGGAAGGTTAAACTCCATGGCTTGTATAGTCTGTCCCCAAAGCAGCAGGCTATGAAAGTACAAGCAGCAAAGAAATAAGTTGCTACTGAGAGGCTGCTCAAACTTACTGCTCTTACTAAGACACCTGAACATATCCTTGGACACTTCTTTATCTTGATTCTAAGAACTGAAAAATAATGTAATGATTAGATTTCTTTACGGTGATACCCCTTGAGCATTAAGAATTGAGAGAAAAAAAGGAATCAAGCATTCATTTTTTTACCCAGCCATCTTCCTCTGTCCCAGTACCTTTACCCCAGCTAGTCACAGGAAAAAAGGAGGTGGAGTTGTAATAAGATGTGATATTAAACAGAAAATATCTGACTTTATAGTCTACATCCAGTCAGGCCTTGACATCTCATTGAAGGAAATGTCAAAAAAAGTGGTGCTTGATTTTATATCTGTGAGGTAAATTCATCATGTAAAAGAAAATAAAAAAGTGAATTCATTATGGCTCAAATCATTAGGGACACAGCAGTGTGAAAACACATTATTTCATTGAGTTAGATATTTTGTGTGGATGCTTAATGTGAATTTTAATAGAAGGAATGTGGGTAATAATTTAATGACTGAGACAACTGAGACATTGTTAAAAAGCAGCTTATGGAGTATAAAACCAGCCCTTTAAAATATGTAGTCATCTGTGTAGCTACAGCAGCCAGTACCAGTTTTGGGCAGACTCAGCTGCCTGGCACAGTAGTGGTACCTGCAGAGTGCTGCCTGTGCCATGCTAGTAGTGTGTCTATCCATGCTGCATGCAACCATTCACCCGTGGGACTGCCCCAGCACAGAAAAAGCAGATGGGAGTCACACATAGAGCCAGGACTGCAGCCATCCATCACATACAAAGGAAGACTTAAATTCAGGAAAACTGTAAAACATTTTCTTCCAAACTGTTTTGTTACAAAAACGGAGGGAGCAAAATAACATGCTTAAGCAAGAACACAGGTGCATAATCACTTTATGAGCTCTGGTGAACAGTTGAATAACCAGTTTCAGTCCTTTGCGCGTGTCCAGAAATGCTTCTTGCACAGGGGTGATGGACTGTAAGGAGGTTATATTCTAGCATTGCGGAAAGTCAAACCTGACACTCCAGCACAAGTGAGCTGGAAGAGTTGTGTCATGCAAGCAACACCTGGGCTTCTGTTATAGGGAAAGGAGAGGGGGTCTGGAGGTCTGTTGAAACTGAAACTAGAACACTGTTGAAAGCTTAACCCAAATAGTAGTTTTATTACCAAAAGTGGCCAAGTGAACAGGAAGAAACCCAGGAGAGAGAAAAGGAAAAATAAGCTCCCAGGTATAAACACCCAAATTGCCCAGGTGTTTCCCATGGGGTTGTCTTACCAGCCCCAAAATGCCCAGGCTTCCCAGAGCATCCTCAGAGGTTGGCTGGCTCCTAGCGAAGGCGGGCGTCTCTGCCAAAACACAACATTGTCCTATCACATGAAGCGAGTGAGCCCCAAAGCATGAGCCATCTGCTTTTTATCTAATTTGCCAAGTGATGTCTACCTGGGCAGGTGTGGCCAGGACCACCCAGCCAGAGATCCTCCGGTCCCTCCTACCATTAGGTAAGTGACACTCCTTCTGTGCATGTGTGAGAGCATTGGAATTTCCTTGCGCCTGTGTGCTATATTCTAGGGGGTCTTTATTAAATGGGTCTGGGGGGCTTACTTCATCCTCCTCCTCCTCCTCCTCTCCAAGTTCCCTTGAAGGGCCATCAGCCAATAGTGAGAGCCCAATTAATTTTAGTTTATACAAAAATGCCTCCTTCAAGGACAAAGTCCGTGTTTATCAGCCTGTTTCCCCACAACTTGGCAGGAAAAGAACAACTGCTCACAGGTGGCTGGGCCAAACACAGACCAAAAATATTAGCATCTAATTCAGCTTCTACTACTGGAGGTAGTTACCAACAGGGCAGCATCAGTATTCACAATCTTCTCAGTGGGTGTAATACTGGTTTTGCATGCATTTTATTGGCTTTTTTAATTTAATTCCAATTTCATTAAAACTTCACTCTAAGGTAAAAGATAAAGGGGAGAATTTGAGAAATGAGTTCTTTATAAAAATTGTGCATTGTTAATGGTATAAATCAAGCAGGACAGAGAAACTTCAGGAGAGTGTAAGTGCACCTCACACAAGGTTTATGCTTGCATTTAAAACATAAAAGATCCCCCAAACAAACAGAATAACCCTGTTAATATGTCATTTTTGAGATTTATATCAGTAGCTCTTTAAGACCCCTTTAAAATTAAAAAAAAAAAAAAGTCTCAGAAAAGTCCAGAAAAATGTGCACCTCAGTTGCTTCTAATATTGAAGCTCCTAATTTTCTATTGAGGAACACTGTCTTATGATGGCAGTTGCTGCTGATTCCTCCTGTTTTAGTTGTCAAGTCCTGTACCCTGTCCATGTTTCTTTCTCTGATCATCTTTTTATGGACAGGTTTGTCTCATAGGAAATAACTGGCAAATGTATCCTCATACATAAGCTTGGTACCGAGAGAGAGTTGTTTGTCTGAAGACCTGACAGCAGAGGTAGGATGGTTATCATGGCTGCACACACTCAAATAAGAGAGTGCCTCTTAAGTTACCAGGTCATCATCATATTCACCATGCTCTTCAGGGCTGGTGATACTGTTCTTCCTCTTGAGCACATTGACAACTACATATTCTGTCTGATTATTTCTGTCGATCTTAGAGACTTCATGTTTTACATTGTGGCTGAGAGTCAAGTACCACAGTTCATTGCAATTCATGGAATCTTTTTTGGCAATATGTTCCTGAGTGGGAAAATGGAAGAGAGAGAAAATGTGAAGCTACAGCATGATTATACCCTGAAGAAGTTGAACATAAACAAATCTAGTATAGCCTATACACTCACGCAGTGCTATTGATCAATATATACAATACCGAGAAGGGTTTGTAAATCGACAGTCATTTCCCTACTATACAGGTCACAGGTGTTGCACACCTGGAGCCTCCAACAATACATGGACACCTGGTGGAACTGGAGGATGAAGGCCTGACTCTTGTCCAAAGGTACCATCACCTCCTGAGGTACCACCACTGCTAGCAGTGGGTTACATGGTAAAAGCTCATGACCACATGAGGGAACACAGCAGCACAATGGTAGCTGGGCAGCCTGAATAATCCTCCTGCCCTGGCTCCCCTCAGGGCTGCTGCTCAGAAGGGAGATCATCCCAGTGAGCCCAGGGTGACATCCAACCAACCATTGAATGAGAGCTGATGAGGGTGGAGGGAGATTTATGTGGGACATTTTATTGATGGATGCGAAGGGATTTTTTGCATTTGGGATTTGCACAAGACTTAACATGGGGTGTTTAGAGGAAGAACTAAAGGGATGGTTCAGGGTGATTTGCAGAATAAAGTGCATAAGAAAACAGAGGAATAAAGGGAGGGGCAGAGGAGTCACAGCCAGTTGCCAGTGAGACTGTAGGGTCTAAGTGTGTGTGTGTGCATGTATCTGTGCAGGAGACACACTGTTCTGGAAGGGGCCCTGGCCTCAATGGAGATGAAGCAATGGCTAATCTCTTCCCTGGTGGCCCTCATCTAATGCTCTCTGTGAAAACAGAGGGAGGAGAAAGAAGAATCCCTTCCACCTCAGAATATTCTCTAACTCCTGTCTGATGTAATTTCTGTAAGAGCCATTAGTGAAGTAGGAGGTAAGACTGTGTGAGCAAACACCTTCCCAACTCTGTTTAGACTTGTCCCTCCTTCTGCCTCTTGAAAGTTTTTGCCAATGGATTGTGGGTGATTTTGCACCTAAATAGCTATCAGGATGACTCATTAAATCTAAAGGGACAATGTGAAGTGATTAAGTACTTGGAAAGAGAAGATAAACATTTGTTTGCCCTGGTGTTCCTGATTTGAACCCACTGGTTAATTAAGCCAATGAGTAAGTATGGGCTTTATAGTGGCAACCTCTATTGTCCTCAGTACTGGTAGTGTTTTAAGTGAGTGTTGCTGGGTTCATGATGACATTTGTAGCTACATTTCACACTCTCTAAGTGGAACAGAGGTCTCTGCTTCATGGGTTAAAAACCCCAAAGGGTTACCTTTCATTTTTCAAAACTAGAAGTGAGAAAGAGTTCTAAGAACAAAATTCCTGCAGATTTTGTCTCAGATTTTCCAAGTTTAAGTAAATCATATTGCCTTTGTAGATTCTGCTTGGTGTGAAAGATCTCCTGACCTTGGCAACTGAAAATAAATCCTGAATTTTGATTTGAGGCCTTATAAAATTTAGAGATTTAGCAATTCCAGAAATTTTAAGGACAGAGCAATCAGGGTAAACTTGCTTAAGAAAAGGAATTTCCTACTTATCTCTAAGTGCATGGCTCTCTCCTCACCTAGTCCTGATTGCAAAGAATTGGGAGGACAGCAGTGTTTCTCTTAATGTGACTGTGAAATGAGAAGAGGTAGGCTCTTTATTTTCATGAGTGACTGGCTCCCAGTCACATGAGTGAAGTCTGGAGCACGTCTTGGCTGTTTGAACACATAGGTCTCTAACCAAGACTTGCTCATAGCCACATTTTCCAGAATCCTTCCAGTCTTCATGTTTTGAAAGCTGTTATCATCAACCTTCTGTGAGAAATATTTCTTTATTGAGATTTCGAAGACGGCCAAAAACTGTGAAGCAAAGAACTTTATTAAGAGCACGTGCTGGGTACCTCAGCCTGTGGGAGGGTCTGAGCACACACGAGGGTTGGAGATCACAACTTTTATGGTCTTTGACATTTGCATGACCACCCCCTCTTGGAAGCCAACCCTTCCCAGGTTGGGCTTCACTCCCTTTCCTTAAAACATGAAAAATTGTGGATAATTGGATTTTATTGGCTGCCACAGGCCTAAGGAAGACCCCTCCTCTCTGGGGAGTATGCCCTCTAAAAAACAAAAAAAACATGGTCTTATTACAAGCAAATGTATTAAACAAGGGTTTATTAACTTAGGGGTTGTATTTTTTTAACTCATAGGAGCATCAAGGAGATTGTAAGGTGCCTAATCCTGTCTGGAGCTGGTGCCAGGGAAAGTTTGTGGTTGGCAGTAGGGAAATTACAAAATGGATAAAGATGTAGATAAAATCACTTTTGGACCCTGGTGGCCTGAGAACTCAGCACATGCAGTTAATAAAATTTCCTGCTCACCACACTTCTTTGTTTCACAGGTTAGTTTTGCCATTTTCTAAATTTAATAAAAGAGATTTTTCTCACAGCAGTTATGCCTTGTTCAAATTTACTGTTTCAAGGCGAGCTTGGAAATGTAAAGCTTTAAACAACTGTGAATCCCTATCCCGGCCACTGAGGTCCCTTGGCAATGGGCACAGACAGAACCCTTTGCCCTGCATGCTTACCGTCTTGCCTGTTTTATACCCCCAGCACCCCATAAACCCCCCACATACAAAATGATTCCTTGGTAGCCTGCAGACAAAATGGCCTGCAGGCAACCCAACACAAACTGGCTCCCAGGTGTCTTGTCTGTCCATCTTTCACCTGATGTAATAAAACCAGTTTTTTTCATCCCTCACACTTCTCTAGTGAGGAGACCAAAGTGCAGAGGTGGAGTGATTTCTCCCATGTGCCAATGGTGACAGAGGAGCAAGAGTGAAGACCTTCATTATTCACATGCCAAGTTTAACACTCAGAAGGGGTGCCTCTCCTATTGCACTAACAACACTGTCTGGAACCATGCTCTGGAGCTTGCTCAAGATACCAAAAACTCTCAGAACTATACAGCTACTTGGCAGGTTCCCCATTAAAGTTCCACCCTCTCCTCTTCCCCCACAGTCCATCCCACACTCACATGTACAAAGCTCGTTTCATCACAGCTTTTCTGTCATCTTGCCCACGTTCTTCAGAATTTTCTGCTAAACACCCACTTATCTGCTGGACATCAACTTTTGTTTTACTGATGTCATCTTTATTAAAAAAAAAAAAAAACAAAAAAAACCCCATAACCCAATTAGGCTGCTAAATAGCAGTAGTTTTTTCTGGTACATAGGGCTCCTGGTGATCATTTGTCATCAGTGACTGGAGGCAACTTCACGCACTCCCTGATAAAATGAACTATTTACAAAGCAGAAGTAGAAAACCACAGGTACTCACTCAGCTGCTGCCTCTTGGAGCCCAGCATATTAACACAGACAAACAACCACACGAGACTCTGAAGTGCAGCTGTTGAGAAGTGGCTGTTCCCCCACTCCTGCCTTCCAGGATGATAAGTTTGAGCAGAGAAGCAGGGAACACACCAGCATATAGTTACCTATTAAATTACTTTAGGATGCATTGGCAGAACTCTAAGCCCAAAGTAGGGAGGCAAGATGGACTGAGCAAAGTGTATATCATATCAGTCTTTTCTGTGTTGCAATGCAACCATTTGCTCCATTCTGGTTTATAAGAATCTAAACGGGCAACCCAAAAGGGCACGTTTGTTTGGTTATTTTTTTAATTTTCTTCCTTCTACAAGTAGTGAGACATTGGAAAAGGAAACCTTATTCTGTTCCAACAGACTTAGCCATTTGTTGAGGCATCTACTTTTTTTTTTTTTTTACACTGGAAAGTGTAACCTTTAAGCCTCAAAGTATTAAATTTCCCTTTGTTTTTCAACTGACGACTTCTTTTATTACTAAACCTGATTGGCAATAATCCAGTTAAAGGATTTTTACAAAATATCATGTTGAAACTGAAACATTTTGTGGAAACAAGTCAATAGTCAAGAGAGGTTATGCTGGCTATCAGAAAGCTGAAGGGAGAAGAGAAGGGGGAAAAGGACAGAGAAGCACTCACGCAGGGGAAAAGGACAGAGAAGCACTCACACAGCCATAAGTTGTACAATGTCTGCAGACACTCACCCAGGACAAGCTCACAAAATTCAGCCTCCTGAATTGTCTGATTTGGGCCAGGCAGCATTACACTCAGCCTCAGAAATTACTGGTGAGTGCTGCAGTCTGTTTGGCCACTGGCTGCCCAAGAGCAGGGTTGCATATCAGTGTTACAGTTCTATGTGCATATACTTATTTTGTATGTAGGCTTAAACTGATGTTTTTCTGTGTCCCAAGCAAATACTCTGGTTATGGGCTTTTCTCTCTCCCATGGGAGGATGATGGACACCATGTCTTTCTGATACATGAATGTTTTGGACTCAGTTGCCCCAGAGAGCAGCAATAAGCAAACAAACAAAATCACTGTTAGTCTTTACCTTGATGGTACATGATGGATAGCTGTAGGTCTGTGCTGAGGGAAAAGGAAGAAAACATGCGTGATTGTTATTCTTTGGTGCAGTGACACAAGACAAGGATTTTAGGCACCACAGGACTTAGCTACAGACTGAGCACAGACTGTGCAAAATCATGGGCTCACATGACATTAGCTGGAGAAAGAGTTGAATCTCTGAGGGCTAAATAAATCTGATGACTTTTCAAGATATATATTTTCTTTAGTTTAGCACACACTTGTGTCATGCAGCAGTGCTCAATGACCTTAATAAAACCTAGATTTGCAACCATGTTGGGGGGTTTTTGTTGTTGTTTTGTTTGGGTTTTTAATTAACTGAAAGCAGTTGTACATGTCTGTTTTAGAAATGGATGTTCTTGCTTGCTCACTCTCTGACTGTGTTTTAGCTCTATGGCCAATGCAGCCTGAATTCTGCCTGGGATCACAGACTGGGTGCTGGGCCACAGAGGCACTATGTGATGTGCCACACATCTGAGTGTGCACTGGGTGTTTGTGTGCACAGGTCTGGCAGCCTTGAACTTTTCTGGAAATTTGTCTCTCCTCCCATAAGCATCTGAATGGCAGAGGACTGTCATTTGCACCATGCTTTCTCTCAGTCCTCTTTTTATCAGTCTAGCTGCTTTTATTATGAGATTGATTAAACTATTGGTCACTCCTGTAAAATTTCACAGCTGAGTTTTCACTTTTGCTTAAGTTAATGGGGTTTTTAAGCATACTTGTTTTGCAACCTGACAGGAGAGATATCAGTCTCTCAATGCTGTGTTAAAGCTGCCTATCTTAGAGAATTTAAGGTGCTTTCAAACATTATTGTGCTGCCTTAACACTGTAATGAAATTGCTGAGGTACATGACTAACAAGAAGCTGGTTTTTTTTAAGAACATACTGCAGCTTGTGGAAATGGTAAAAGTATTCTATCTTTGCTACATGAATGGCTTTACCCACAGAGGGAAAAGGTAGCAGTCTGACTCAAAACTAAGACCTCCTGATTCACATGAACACGTGTGATCTTAGCTCTCATGTGAGTCTTCCCTAATTGCATATTCAATATGCAGAAACTGTTTTATTAGGAGAATATGTCATAGTGACATCTGCTTAGAGAAAGTTCTAAACTGTGCTTGTGTATGGGGAACAGGGCCTGGTGTGCGACCAAATGCAGGTTGTGCTATGGCAGCTTACTTCCTTCAGCAGCCTTCCAACCTCTTTTGCAGTTGATGAAGCAGGGGCACAGCAGAGGCTCCTCCATTGTGGTTCAAGTGCTTGCAAGCCTGTGGGTTTGGCTGGGACATATGAAGGCCAAGTTCACCATTGCAGGAGACAGCTGCTAAGCAGTGGCAGAGGAACTTGTGGTTTGGTAGCTGGAGGGGATGGCTGCCTCCTCATGCTGCCTTCTCCAGAAAAAAAAGACCAAAGAGCCCCAAGATAATTGAGCACGGTGGGGCATCAAGAGGGCAGGTATCCCCATCTGGATGCAAGGAAGTTTCCCTTGGCTGGGATGCAAAATGCCTTGCCATGGCTGCTGCCCACAGCCATGGCTGCCAGCTGCCTCCACAGCAATGCTGCATGCTGGAAGAGAGCTCCCCCATGCACCCCTCCAATGCCATGCCACATCACCCGCAAGGCACTCAAGGACCCTCTTTACTTTGCTTGTGGGAATATCTTTTTGTCCTTATTGGGACTGGTACTTTCCACCTACGGCATGGAAATAAGGGTGAGCAGGTAGGTCTGGCACTTGAGAGTCCTCACTCCCCACCCATGGGCAACTGCAGTCCCATAGTGAGACCCCTTCTCCAGCTTTTTGGACAAGGCACTTTTTATAACTTCTCTGCCACTGCTCTCTCCAGGAGGCAGCCACTGGCAGGCACCCAGCTCTGGACTGGAAGCTGCAGGAGCAGGGGCTGTCACAGGGGAGTAGAGGCACAAATCACAGATCCAAGGATGAAGGGATGACAAGGACAAGCTGGTGGCTATGGGCAGGTGTTACAGCATGTAGCTGTTCCTGGGAAGTACAGCCTGTGTCCCACAGGAGGAGCCTGGCAGTGCCTCAGCAAAATTCGTGGATTTGAGGAGCAATCAGCCTTTCTGGGCTTGTCTGTATTAAATACCTCTAAATAAGTGAGTCAGCTCTAAATATTGGGAAGAGAGAGGGGAGAACTAGTCTCATGCTCCCACAAATAATCTGACCTTCAGTGTGTCTTGATGAAAAGCAAAAGGAAGAAAAACATAGCAATTGTGTAACACAAACTGCAAACACGTGGGTGAGTGCAGGAGCTAGCAGACACGCCAGCTTCTGGCACATCTGTCTCCAGCAATTGAAATAATCCTTGCTGTTTCAAGCAGAAGACTATACTTCCAGGTTTAGGTACTGAAAATATTTGGCAAATTTAGAGCCTTTACATTATGTTCAGATAGCTGTTACCAAGCTTTTTGGTAATAAGAGCTAGGCTTGCTGTGGCGTGTGCTATTGAGTGTAGTTTACAATTTTGTGCTTGTAAAATGCCTGTAATTTACAAACATTTTGCAATATAGTGTTAATATTTATATTTTAGATTTATATATATAATAAAAATGTGCTAAGGGATGTAAAGCTTACTGGTGGAGGTACATTATGTGTCAGTCTCTAATTGCTTATTTGCATATACTTTTTCTTTCCCAGGACTGAGGTAAATAGATAATGCCAACATTCATTGTTGCTGTTGATACTTTCCTTGCTAAATGTGTGTTCTTAGGTCTAATTTCCTTTATATACTACCTAAGTTGAGCAACTTGCCAGGAATAATTTATTTCTGTATATGCCTCCGGTGCTTTTATAAGAATAGTAGAAAGTTTTGCAAATATTCATAAACTTCCCAACTTTCTGTTTAGTGGGAGAATTTAGATTGCTTTCATTACAGATGTGTATAAAAATAAAGCTATGATCCTACCTCATTCCAGGTTGCCTACCTGATTTTCTTTGAACTGCGTATAGTGTTTTTTCTATACTGAGCCTAAACTCCTCTAGCTTAGTTGGAGATGCCAGGGGGAATGTTTCATACAATTCAGTCCTAGAATTCCTATGAGATTCATTTAAAATAAAATATGTATGCATATTTATAATATGCACAATTCACCTTAGGAGTCTATTGTAACTGTCAGGCATTGTGAGTTTGATATGAGTACTTTCCCCATTTTTATTTATTCCACTTTTTCTTGTTTATGTTCAGTTGGCTTCTGATTGTTTAGTCCCTTGCTCAGGTGGAAAGACTATTGGGCTTAAGTAGCTCTTCCCCTGGATTGTCAAAAGATAAATAGCATATGTTATTCTAGCTAATTAGACCTGTAAACTGTTGCACAATTCTCAGATAAATTCTAATTTAGTCAATCATGTGTAAGTCTGTGGGAAAATACGTAGCATGGTCTGAGAATTGAAAGCATTTCTCAGCATTTGCATATGCTACTGACATGGTGACTCTTTGAAGCACATACCGAGCAATTAGAGGAAGGGAACCCAACTTGCCTGTGGTTGGAGGGGTTCTGGGGAGTTGGCTCATGCTGGGGTTTTTTTGAGGCAATTAAAGGTACAGCTTTATCAGTGAAAATGCTGGGAAATAGTTCCAGCCAGCAGTCTTAAAAGAAGAGAATTGTGACTCAGCTATAAAAATGTTTCTATTTGCAGAGCAGTTGCATGAGTGGTGGTGCTCAGGAAGTGGTCAAACCAAATACAGAAGTGCTGCTAGAAAGTTAACTCTTCAAACAGATGGGACAAAGTGGCAGACTTGAGGATATATTGGAAGAAGGAAAGAAAGTCAAGAAATTAATTACAGAGGAAACAGTGGAGTCTATGGATAAATGATGGTGACTGAAATCTGCAACATTTTCACCCAGCAGTTGCAGCATTAAGCACCTGCTATTAAGAGCTCAAGTTTGTTTTAGGTCTGCTTTGTACACCTGAAACTAAGGTTGCCTTCAGTTTGATTTTACTTCAACCCAGCTGCCAAAGGGCCAAGAGACAAGGCAGTGGGTGCACTTTCTGTCCCTGAAGGGGGGACTTCCTGGGCAGAGGTAGTGGGATGCTGCTGGTAAGGTCACACAGAATCCCATAGAACCACCTATATAAGGGGTTATGCCAATCTCACCTGCTTCCAGAAATATGCTCCTCTGACCTGCTGTGGGATGTGACAGCACCAGCATTCAGGAGTGAGGGCTTCAGTGGGGAGCCACTGCATCAGTTGTCTCCATCTAACTTGGAGATAACAATAAGTTATTCATCCAGAACTAGCTGGACCTTTCTCCAGAAATATCCAGTTCCTACCTGATTCCTTAAACCCACCACCTCTGAAACAAAACTGCCAAACCTTCAAAAATCCCCACATCCAGCCAAAGGAAAAAGTGTTATCCTTGCTCTGTGTCTGGCTGCTTGGTAAAGAAGACCCAATATCCCATAACTTCAGTACATTCCAAGTCCTGTCACCCCTGTAATTGTCCCTGGGCCCTTCCTCCTGGGAGCCCATTGGCCTTAGCTGGTCAGCACCCACATGCAGACTAATTCACCTCAAGCTGATGAAATTTTCCTGCCAGTCTCATTGGAGTGGTAATTTGGGGTTATTTCCTCCACCTGACTGCCAATTTTCCCAAGCCCTGTAGATACTCCCCCACCTGCAGGTGCCAATTTACTTTTATTTTTTTCCAGGTCTGGTTAAAGTTATACAGAAGAGATGCTGACAGCTGGATGATGTACCTGCACAAGCCTCATTCCTTGAGAATTTGCTTTGGATGTCCTGACTGCTACAAGTTACATATGAATTTTACGTTGTAACCTGAGCTTTCCCTTTAGCCTGACTCTGAGCTTGCCCAGTGCTGTGAAGCAGAGGAACCTTTCATAGCTGACCTTCAAACTCTGCCTCTCACGTTGCCTGGTGTGCAGCAGCACCCAGGACTGAACCATTGCAGCACCAGAGCTTTGCAAGGATGCCAAGTCACTGCATAGGAATGACTGTCTCTCTGAAAAAAACCAAAACACAAACAGACAAAAAACCCCTCACCCTGGTCATTTCTCCATCCCTCTGAACTTTTGAGAGGCTTATGATTTTTCTGACAGACATGGCTTCATCAACAATTGGGCAGCTATGACAGCAGAGTGACATGCTACACAAAAGTCACACCAAACTGGCACAGCTTATCCACAGTGAGAAGAATTGCAGTTGTTCTCTGTCTTGCAAGGGCAGCTACTCTTTTCAATTTACTTCTCCTGGGAGTGATTTGTTAGAGTTTTTGAAAGTGAGGAAAACAGGGTGTGGAGCTGCATGAGCACAGGCTGGGACACAGCACCATGTGGATGCTGTCTTTGACAGCAGTGGCACTTCCTCCCTTCTGCTCTCATATGGGGTTCACAGCCTTGTCAAGCCAACAGGAAAAATTCATTTTACAAAAACCTTGCTCACAGTGTTTTGATTCCTCTTCCTGAAAAGCAGTCAGGAATAATTTCAACAGCAACAGAAGTCCCACCTGTAAGTGTGACACAGCCACTTAAAGCAGTGGGTATCCTGCAAGCTTGGGAGCAGAGAGCCTGAGCTGAGACCCTAAAGGCAATGTGAGCTCATCACTGCTCCTTGCTGCCACAGGTGAAGACCCACCAGCTTCACATGCATTTTGCTGGCCTTGACTCAAACTGCTTCTGAGAGTAAGGCTTCATGCTTTGAGGACTTGGCCCTTTCCCTCGAGGCCAGGTAAAGTGGTCATAACTTAGATGTCTGGCCACAGACCTGCAGGGAGTTGAGGGATGGACCCTCTTCGGAAATGGGCTGAACATTTAATTTTGGCAATGGAGTGCCTCATCTGAGGCAGTCAGGATACAGTACTCAGAGACTGTAGGACCTTTTCTGTGGGAGGAGGCCCAACCGACGAAGGAGTAAAAGAAGAGGGCTTCCATGAATGGATACAGTGCCACACACTTTGAA
>JAWWTY010000001.1:20887642-20903506 GCA_035222235.1 Margarornis squamiger
TTCCCTACCCCGACCCTATAAGAGACCCTTGCTCCCCCCAATAAACGTTCCACTCTGTTCTCACCCTTCCTCGAGTGTGGACCGTTTCCTTTCTTCCCTTGGCGGACCGTGGCACTTTTCTTTGATCTACCTAGAAGACAAGGGAAATTAAAAGAAATTTCCCACCTGTCCTAAGTGGCTTCTGATGAGCAACCTCCCCTGTCTTGTCTTCACTGCTCCTTAGGAGACAATCTCTTCCTAACAACTGTTGTCCATAACTATAACATACTTATATATCCCATGTACAGCACTTAAATATATTGTATAATTTAAGCTCTTTTAATATAATGTATATGACAGCTTGTCTTTATGAGACACGTGCTAACAGATAAGAGATGGCAAGGTGAACCTGAAAACATAGTTTTCCTGCATGGAAACTTGGAGCAGACAAGTACTCTCTGTTTCTTTTGTTCATCATCAGGATAAACACCCTTCCTCCCTTCAGCAGGTTCTCCATGCTGGGAGCCTACAGATGAAGTCACTTCACTAAAAATCATCCTGAGGTAATATTCTTTGACATACTAAGAACTATACTGTTCATCTTAATTTGCTTGCTAAAGTACATTTTTTTTAATCAAGAGGCTCCTCCCAGTGCTTTGCAAAGTCTCAAGTCTGATGTATTGAAGGCATTATTTGCTGTTATTTTAATGGAATCACTCTCTTAATCCTCTTGTCTGCATCCATGTTTAGCCAATTTTGGTGTGGTTTCCTTGCTGTGTCAATTGTTTTCTGTACCATCTGTGTTACAGAATGAAACTCAGTGACCAAAACAGCTCATTATCTCCCATTATCTCATTATCATTTGCACTGTACTAGGCAGTCCTGCAATGGATTTCAGTATCAGCAGCTGTAACTTTTAGCTGACAGCAGTGTGTTAGCAGAGGGAGGGAGCCCAGTTTGGGGAGAGATTACAGATCAAATACCTCCAATTCAAACATGACCAAGGATAAACAGATGTGTCTGTGAACAAACTACCCTTGTGTTCTCTGATCTAAAACACGTGCACAAACATGATGATTTGCCTGTAACCCAGCCGAAATGAGCACTACTTAGTCCTGCAGCATCCCTTCACTATGGACTGCAAGTTCTGCCACAGTCTGCCATGGTGCAGTGCCGCAGGCTGGAGCTTATGCTGGTAGATGCAGTTACTGTCTTCACCCCAGTGTACTGCAGCTCTTCAGACTCAATGGAGATGTAGAGGGATTTGCCATATGCAGGCATTACTTACAAACATGTTAAAAAGGTCCAGGCCTGTTCAATTGCATTTGACAAGCAGCTTCCCAATAGTGATACCTATTATTAGTACTGGTGAACCAACCTCCAAAAGTCAATGGAAATCACAAGTGGATGAAACTATCCCCACCTGTTTTTCAAGCAGTAGTTGCAGAACTATCTTCTGCCTGATTTATTCTCAAGTTTTTAATGACTTTAAAATGTGACTGAAGCTCAGGCATGTTGTGCAGTTCTTAGAAATGAAGATGCTGTGCAACTGAAGCACAAGAGCGTGTGATCTGACTGACAAGGAAGGAAGAGGTCTGTAATTCACCAAAAGTCTAGGCAAAGATGAACAGAGCAGGAACTCTCTGAATATATGCACTTAAAGATATACTCACAAAATTTAAATAAGTGACAGGGTTAATGAGTGGATCTCATATTCCTGCCTACCTTGTGTTTAAAGCAATTGATCAAGTGCTGATGTTGTTGGGTCCCTGGAGAAAGGGAAGGGATCAGACAGAGATGCTGCAGCATTCAGATGTGCATGCAGATACCCACTCATATAGGCTGGTAAGGAGATCTCTGCACGCTTGGAATTTGTAAAAAGGCAGAGCTTGGAAGGAGCAGCCAGAATGCAGGGTTCTTTATGACCAGTTATGCTGGGTATACAGGGATGCTCTAAAGAGAGCCAACAAATTTTTCCCACCACAGTAGCCATCTCTGTCCTTTGCTAAGACTGAACGCTTGATCTTTTATTGAAAAGTGTAACACAAGGTTTTTCAGGGTTTTGGAAGATTAGAGTGTTTCTGACAGAAAATAAGATGATTAAAGTCGACAAGAACATTTCCTATACATCAACTGGGCTTGCAATTCTTTTTAAAATCAAGTGCAGTTCCTTTTGTGATTGCTAAGTGGGGTCAGCTCTAAGGACTTACCCACAGTGTCTGCAAGCTTGTGTAAAGTTCTTCCATGGTTTCAAAATTGTACCAAAACTAAAATGGTGACATCAGCAAAGCATGCAATGATTTTTTTCAGAGATCACTTGCACCCTGCTAAGAGACTCTGCTGCAAAAGGAAGTGATTTCAGAAAATCTTCAATGGGTGGTGGGGTTTTTTGTTTGTTTTTTTGTTTGATTGTTTTGTCGTTGTTGTTTGGGGGGGGTTGTTGCTGTTTTGGGGGCTCAGTTTTGGAAGTTCTAAGAGGTTGACAATCAGAAATTAAATATTTGCTTGTGAATCTCCATTTCCGGTCTGTCAGTTTTCTCTCTGACTTGGTTCTGAGTCTTGGTCTGGAGCCTGTTGGACTTTATTTGTATTGCTTAATAGCTGTAAAATTGCTGTGAGCAAACCCCACAAGAACAACTTTTTCTTTAATTTCACATTTTGATCAGGCCAGAATGCCCTTCCAGAAGGACTGCCTTTTTGAAGGAAAATGCAACTATAAAAATAACTCAAAAAATGTAAAATAAGACACCTCAAATGAAAGACAATAGTATGAAGCAATTGCAGTTTGCAGACTGATGGGAATTAATTATTGAACCTACTCAAAAGCACATGCAAAATGTTTTTTTAGAGGATACCTGAGCTATTTCTGTTTTCAGATTAATTACAACTTGGGAGGAGACAAGGAACAGTAAATGTAAGCACGTCTGAGAATTTTTTGTGTCAAGTTATGACTTAGGCCCGTTGGGTTTCCCCATACCATTTGCATGATTCGGGGCTAATCTGTACAGCCATTCGACCGAAAGAAAATATTTTAATTGCACTCATAATCATTTGGAGTAGTAAGAATTTGCAAAAATCTAAGCCACCTCACCAGAAAGCAGAAACATGAAACACAGTTTACCAGCAGAAGTTTGTTTAGCAAATGATGTGTCACTGGGTGGCTGCCCCGCTGTGCAGTGTGTGAGCCACCTGTGCGCTGAGGGTCTGGCTGGTTTCAGCAACGTGATCAACACCCACAGAAAAAAAGTGAAACACTGGAGTAACAATGACAAAGCAAAAATGCACAAAACCAATGTCTCAAACCAGCTGTGTCACCTATTTTTATGTCATCCCAAATGAGAGTGGAGAGGAAGGGGTGTGCTTGTGGGACAGCAGACCTGGCTTTCCTAGGGACAGGGTTGGGGAAGGATTATGGACCTGTGGAGATGGGAGCAACCTCAATGGAAGAGAGGAGAGACCAAAGCTCTGGTTTTTTTCCTGAGGCACCATATGACCTAGGCCCTGGGTTTGGCCCTCGGCTCGCTCTGGTCTCCTTAGCCTAGAAAAAGAGTTGTGTTACAGCAGCTCCTGGGTGGCCACTGACTTCATGTACGAAGGTTGCACACCTCTAACTGGGTCCTCTGAGTTACATACTGGGCACATTTGCACTACTCATTGCAGCATGACTATTAACCCGAGCTCCTTTCCTAGAGCTCAGGTCAGGACCAGGGTGGCCTTTCATTCTGCAACCCACAGACACTGGGTGCTCAGCCAGCTTAGAAATCTGTGCTTGTATTTAAGCACTTGTGAAAAGCCAACTTTATGGAAAAGGTGCTTGTGAAAAACCCATTCCCCATGTCTGTCTAGCAGCCCAGCTGGGAAATCTTCGGTTTCTGACTCTGACATTTGTTGTCATGTCCTCCAAAAATTTTGTTATTCAGCTGAGTGTCAGAAGGGCAGGAGGTTTTTATGAGGTCCGTCTTACTGTAGATGAAGGGAGTAGGAATATCCCTCCAGTAAGAGTGCCGTGTATATAAAAGAGGAAGTCACGCTCGATGGATCAGTCACTCGCTTGTCTCACTGAGCACACAGCTAAGATGATGATGGTCGCTTGCCTGCTCCTCTCCAGCATCTGGACCATTGCATCAGGTAACTCTTTTGTCTGTCTGTATGTCTGTGTCATTATTGTAATGGCCTTGGGGACCTCAGTAGCCCTGCCAGCCTTCTGTGCTGCTGGATGCTGCAGTGCCCATCCTGCACCTGCCCAGAGCAAGCCAGAGGTGACACAGGACTTGTGGCACTGCACATGACTGCAATGCTCACCTGGGCTTCAGGCGTGTCGCTTCTGGTTGCACTGACAGCATCTGCTCCTTAATTTAGCAACAGTGTATTTATAAGCTCCAGGGAGATGTACAAATTTATTGCAAACAGCCAAACATTGCTTGTAGGTATCTGCTCAGGCCACCAAAATTGTGTGTGTGTGTTATACTGGTTTTATATTTAAAAATCATGTATAAAAGGCTGAATTAGTTTCAAAATAGCTTTCAGGATCATGGCTTGTATTCTGCCTACAGCACAGCAAAATGACTGGCATAGCTTCAGAGCTGGGTTCTTGGTCTATGGTGGAGATCTACCTGGCCACAGCCACAGCCAGAACCTGAGAGGACTGTCAGGTGGGTTAGCCACATGTACCTCAGGGCACTGCAGACAGCCTCACTCCTCTTTAAAGCCTACAAAGATATTTTCTGTTTTCAGTTGTTGCACCTGTCCTTGCTGATATCTCCCTTTCCATGCTGATGTACACAAACTTTGAAAACAATTTTCCTGAGAGGACTGTGGAGCTGAGCTGTCAGCCTCAGGGCATCCCTTTTCCTTGCCAGTGCCCTTAATAGTTTTTTCACTAAACTCGAAGAGGAGACTGTTTTTTCTTCTTCCTGGAGACCTTTAGTACCATGACATTGATGCTGTATTCTGTCTGTGGACCTTCAGCAAGGTCTCTTCTGCGGCTGCTTCCCATCTGCATGGCCTCAGTCCTGAGGTAGTAGGACATGTGCAGTTTACCTCTGGTCTCCCTACCTTGCTTTTCACTTCTGGTCTTCTGTTCTCTTGCCAGTCTCAGCAAGTGCAAGTGAATGGTGTATAGTGAGACACATAATAATTTTTAGCAGTTTAACTGATTTGCTTCACTCTGCACCACAGGACAGCTAAGAGAGCAGTAACGGCCTGATGGCTGTTTGGTCACCAGTACAGCTGAAAGTTTAGGAAACCTCTCTGGGGGTGCCCAAGGGATAGCAGTCCTAGCAGATAGAAATCAGTGGCTCCCAACGCCAGAGCCGCCTTTCTCAGTGGTGCTCTCTGCAGCACAGGTATCAGGCTGGTGAGATGCTCAGTGTGAGAGGTGGAAGGTCCGGTGAAATTCTCAGAGTAGTTCTTTCAAGCTGCATTTTATTTTTCACCCTGGATGGAGGGGCAGAGAGATCCCTCAGAATTGCTCTGGTTGGAAGTGAGGGTGAGGGGTGGGGGGGCCTCTTCTAGGGGTGGGCTGCAGAAGAGCATGCAGAAGAGAAACGCTGAGTGTGGCACCTTCTTCTCTCACAGCCTCTGTGCAGGTGATGAACAGAAAATTCCAGTCGGTCCAGGCAGGAGGAAACATTACTTTTTCATGCCTGTCAGTCACAAAAGAAGATGTGATACAGGTGACCTGGCAGAAGGAGACAAATGGGCTTGAAGACAACATAGCAACTTACAGTACAATGAATGGCCAAAAGATAGCAAAGGGCTACATCAGCCACGTAAGCTTTGCCCACAGCGAGTTACAAGCCTCAGCCATCTCCCTTCATGGAGTCACTCTCCAAGATGAAGGATGCTACAAATGCATCTTCAACACATTTCCTTCGGGGGCTGTCACTGGCAGGATGTGTCTCAAGGTTTATGGTAAGGCACTGTAATTGTGTACGGGCTTTCATGTGAGGACCAAGCAATTTTCCATGTAAAAAACCTTCCCTGACATTGCTACATTGCTACATTGCTACGAGAAAAGTAGCTCAGCTTCCTCTCTGGCTCTCTCTCCCTCTTTGGTTTTACCTCTGATGGGGAACTAGCATTCAACAGTTCTTTAATTTTCTTCCCATACAAGTCAGCAACCATGAGATTCAAAAGCTGATGTGTAACCTATGAACTTCCTCCAAGTTTCCCTGGTTCTGTGCTGTGCTGACAGCTGGCTCACCACAACCATGAACCCTGCACTCCTCTGCTTCCTTTCACTGCTGCTCTCACCTCCTAAGCCTGGAACTCAGGCAATTGTTTCCTTGCTCTGCGTTTGGTCCTAAAAAAATTGCAAAGTATTTTCAAAAGGCAAAGAGGCACATGCATGATGAGAGTAGCTGGAAGTTTATTTTGAAGCAATAGTAAAAATGGCAGTAGTTGTGCTGGGATCAAGCAAAGGATGCAAAAAATTACCCAAAGGGGCTGAAACACAGCACAATTCATGGGATTTGACACATAAATATCTTGAGCAGGTCAGCATCATAGCTTAAAGAAGAGAGTTGAAACAAATCATGAGTCAAGGTGACAATATTTGTTACCCCCATATGAAATCATCAACTAGCAAGTACAAGCTGAAATAAAGAACAAATGAAGTCAATTGAAACAAGTGAAATCTGCTCATCTTTTGAGGAAAGCTGCTGGTTTTCTGCCTGTGAGAAAGCTGAGACATTAAACGTGCTCTGAGCCCACCCTATTGGCTCCTGAGTTTCTCATGGATGACTCGGCTATGGGGACATAGGCTAAAGATCATGTCCTATGTGGAGAATATCAGTGTCTGTGACCTGTTGCTGGTCATATGACTTCTGCTGAGTATTTTTTTTATCCCTAGTACCTTCTGCTGACAAAGACACAGACACATATGTCCACACACATGTGTCTGCACTCCTCTGTGTGGAAAAAAGGCACCCCTGGATTACAGAGGAAAGATGACTTAAGTAATAGGGGAAAGGAGGTGCTGGTGGGAAATACAAGAGAAAACCAAGTCTGGAACAAAAGTTCTTTTTCCTCTCTTTTGGGAAAATTCCTAGAGCAGAAAAGAGAGATGAGGAGAAATTCATGCAATACTTCATACATGAAGAGGAAGGTGTTCTTAAATACGCCTAGCTCTGAGTCATTCTGAGGGTAAACACTGAGAATATATTACAGGAAAAACATGGAAGTACCTTGCAGAGGGTTCCCATTCTTGTTAATCATGTAAATCTAAACGCAAAGTTAGATTTCTTTCGTTTTCTGTTTTTGGTTGATTGGTTTTGGTTTTTTTTTTATCTAAGTGGGGGAATTTCTTGCCAAAATCACCACCCTTGTGGTTCTGGTTTATCCTTCACCAGAGTACTACTTCAAAAAAAACAAGTTACTTTTCTGCTGCCCCACACATTCATGCAAGTGTCTCTTCCTGCATCTCAGATGAAAACATATCAACTGAGAAGGATTTCAATTGTCTCATGGGCTCGTGGGCCACTGCCAGGGGCTGCCTCATGGGGGTCACGGTGGCCTTCCTGTAACATGCTATATCAGACTTGTTCTGGTGGGTCAGCATGAACAATCTAAGTATTTGGCACTGTGACAGAAGATTTTGGATCATATATGCTGTATTTCATTGAAGCTAATTTATGTGATGCTGCTTAAAAGCCACAGTCTTGCTCCCTTAATCCCTGACTCATAATGATGGGAACAACTTGTCTGAACAAGCCCAGAGGGTGCCCCATGACTGAGTGTGAAGCCAGCAGAAATCTCCCGAAGCTCAGGGCCTCAGGGCAAGGTAAGCAAGTCAGAGTCAGCAGATGAAAATGAAATACTGCCATGTCTTTGCCCTCAAAAGGGGACCGCCAGGGAGATTACAATCTCGTAATTGCCCGTTTACAACAGCCTTTGCAAAAGGGGCTGTTCCAGGATGGGCACCATTGCTGTGTGGTGAGGAGAAGTGAAACCACCTAAGAACTGGATACAACACCATGAAAAAATAAACAGGTATGACTGGAGGGATCTCAGACTTGCCTGATGGAAAACAGCAAACCCACAAAGAAGCAGAAATTTCTTACCATTTAGCATAATCCATTTTGGAACACAATAGTTTCAATCATGCTTGGTTGGTCTCTTTTGTACAGTCTGTTCCCCTTCCCACTCCCCTTTACTTTTGAAATGTTTTGCCAAACTTCATTGCCAAAACAGGATGAGAATGAAATCCAGGAAGGGGATTGAGGGAGCAGGAATGGAGAGATGGGGATGTGACACATGAGAATAGGCAACACTTGCTTAGTCACAAAATTCCCTGGGCATTTGCTGGGCCATCTTCAGAGACCTTCTGCCTTCACTGCAGACATCACCATTTGCCTGAAAGTCTTGAGCACAGTGGAGAAATGCCATCACTCTTTCTTGGACAGGGAAACTGAGGCACAGTGCTGCTGGTGTACTCCCATACAGCTGAAAAAGGCTTGATGTCATCACAAGGCATACTATAATTCCTATAATCTTTTATTAGTCTCTATGACACCACTGTCAAGCCTTTAAACATAAAAAGCACATAATGACCTGACAGTCCCCCTCTAATGACAGAAGCCATTACAGATAATCAAAGTGATGTATCTGATTAGAAACTCCCTTTTTCAAATATTGGGGAATGCTGAGAGAGCTCAAATTTGGGAACATCTGTGTTACTGCTCTTCAAGAGCAACTGAAGCAAGTACTTGCACACAACCTTTCTTGCAAAGACTTTTTCACTGGAAACAAATATGTTGATGAAAGGCAAAAGAAGCAGTTCAGTGTATGCATCAAACATCAACAGCAGGCACGTGCTAACAAACAGTGTAGCAGGACTTTACTGCAAAAGCAGGCACTTACAGGTTTTGACAGTGTGTCTATTACAGACATTTGCTAGAGAGAAGCTCAGCCCTATAGGATCACTCCTTGGGGTCCAGTGTGAGAAGAGAGAGAACTGCTTAGTCAAAAAAAGAAGAGCAGGCATGGAGTGCATGTATTTCTGGCAAGATAATGAGCAATTTTTCTCATCCTCTATGGAAACATCTGCGACTGCTCTCTTTGACTGCTTTTGAATTTTGCAACCTAATATTTGAAGTTAATGCTGTGGGTGGATATGTTATTTTTATGCATCCTGTGAGTGAAAGGAGTTCAGACATCATTTATAAGTCAAAACGTAAACTGTTTGTGACACTAGTCTTTTCATACATGGGAGATTTTGAGATGTTCCATCTGAAATCCCCCTGCACACTTTCCTTGTTGCTCTCAGAGGTTTCAGCAGCTGTGTGAGATTTGAGTTTCTGTCTATTAGTGATCTAGAAAATGTAAAATACACACTTATTTTTCCTAGGCAGCCACAATCATAGTAAATAAATGAGGTCAGACTTTTAAAAAATCAAACAACAAACAAAAAGCAGCAAAGCTGATGGTATACAAAGCCTAGCTTCCACTCTCTGGCATTTATGGCTTGGACAATGCAGACAACCTTGTGAGGTGTTTTTTGGAACTGTACCAGGATGTTATAGGTGCCGTTTTGTGTCTGGCACAAGCATTTTCCCCCCTTCACAGTGTTTGCTACACCTCATTCCTATGCAATTCTTTGTTTACCTCACAAAAGGAAGAATAATAATTTTTCCTAAGAGGAATAAATAGAAGTTTTGTTTCTTTGTTTGTTTAAAAGCAGGATTGCTAAATGAAGTCGTATGTTTGCTAGTGTTGGGCCAATGAATTTCAGCATAAATCTTGCACTGACCATTGTTATTTTTGTTATGTAAATAGTAATACACACATGGAGTTCTACTAAATGGTCACGGATACTTTTTTAGTCAGAGAATATTCATAGTAACTCAGATTTGATTGAAACTAGAATTGCACTGCACCTAAATTGTTTAAAAAAAAGTAATATTCTCAGAAACAGGGACCTAGAAGTAGAGTGTGATTTGGACCCCCATTCCATCAGCACATGCACTGAAGTAGAAAGCAGGCTGGTGAGCTGCCATACAGAAACCCATGGACTGCACTCCCAAATAGAGTTAGGTGCCTTTATAGATCTTGGCCTGAGCAAACTGACCTAATCAAACTGAGTACAGGCTTGAACTAGACAACCTCCAGAGGTTTTTTATGGCTTTATGGTATGATTTTGTGGCCAATGATAAATAGGTAATTTTCCACATGGAACAGATGCGTCCTTACGTGTTCAGACCTCACCTGGAGTTCTATCCAGGTTGAAAATAGATTCCTGAACTCCTCTTCTTTTTCTATTTCTTGCAAATACAGTTTCTATAAATAAGAATCAACAAGCAGTCTTCATGCAAGTGAGTAAGCATGAATGATACCTGCAGTTCATCATTTGTGCTGACTTAGATTAAATGTGACAGCACTTGCAAATCTTCTAGGGTGAGAAAGAGTTCAGAAGAAGTTCTTCTGAAGGTTCTGAGGGATACCATGATGGACTCAAACCCCAGCTATTAGAGGAAAGAAAGTTGTACAAGTACAAACCCTCCACGGGTGAAATCCCATGGTGTACACATTTATACTAAATGCATAAATACATGCATTTAGTCCTTTGATCCACAACTCTACACATCTCAAACAGCAGTAAACCTAATCCTGCAGGTAAGTTTAAGGGAAAAGAACGAGATTTTTAACTCATTCAAGTAGTTCAGCTCTTCTAGAGAGAGGAGGATGTATAACTTCGTGGTTTCATTGCCTACTGATTTTAACTCACCCATAATCACTACTTCTCAGTTGGGATGTTGCAGTGCAGCTGTTAATAACAGAACTGAAACACAGATGTTTCTACCCTATTGCCCTTTGTTTTTGTCAAGCTCTTCACTTCCAGATTGCTGCCTGATCACTTTCATGTTTACTTGTCATTGCTGGAGCTTTGGGAAGTAAGATGAGATATCAAGCTTGTCCTCCAAGATAATTGTAAATACAGATGCTCTTTGCTCAAGCATGGGCAGAAACTAATGGATTTTGCCACTTTGTCATTTACAGCCATCTCAGACCCCAAAGTGGAGGCTAAGCTTATACCCAGTCCAGATAAAGCTGATGACCCTGAGAAAGTGTTGGGAGTGAGCTGCTCAGCAACGGGGAAACCAGCTCCAAAAATAACATGGCACCTTCCCAGCACCCTGCAGCAGAAACCAAGGGAATACCACATCAAGTTCAGCAACCAGACCGTGACCGTCATCAGCAATTTCACCCACACCCACTCCAAAATTCTCCAGGAGTACCCCATCACCTGCATGATCCAACACCCTTCTCTAAACGTGACCCTGGTTCTTCCCATGGACAATCTGGAGCAGGGTCAGTATGTAACTCTGCCTCTGCTCTGAAGTGGGGTGAAGAAACACCTCCTGGGGTAGATAAGAAAACTCAGGGTTTGGGGCAGGTGGGGAAGGCACCCTGAAGAGCAGCTGGGGATGAGCTTGGGAGTGATGAAGCAGGTGCCTGAGAACATCTGGATGCCCTGGGCTATGGCATATAGTGTCTTACTGCTCCCTAGGTCCCCCTACGTGCCATGATGTGTCCTAGCCTCCCTGCCTCTGTAATAGGTTTCCTTGTCACGTAGCCTGACACACCAACAAGATGTGCCAGTGTTGGGTAGTTTGGAGGGCTGGGTTCCTCACACCTGACCATGACATCAAACCCCAAGAACAGGTCTGCTGGCAGTGCTGCTTGTGTGTGTCATGCTGGCATGTGCTCCCCGTGCCCCTCTCCACCCCATCTCACCCCAGGGTATGGCCAAGGGATGTTTGAAATGGATTTTGGGTTGGTTTTTTACTTCATGAGCAAATCGAGTACCTGCTGCCTTCCCCACAGGTCTGGACAGCACCAAGACACCAGCCACAGCCATTGCAGTGGGGGTACTGGTCCCCCTGACTTCCCTTCTCCTTCTCACCTGTCTCCTCTGCCACTGCCTCAGGCACCTACGTGACCCAGAGAGAAATCCAACCTGGCCACGCTGGGTAGGTCTGCCTTCCCCCAGGGTGCTGCAGGGCTTACCCCCAAAAGGCACAGGGCTCAGTACCATGACCCAGCTCTGGCCAGCCACATCAGGGCCGCCTACACACTGCCCAGACCGGGCTGCTCCTGGGCAGGGGAAGGACACAGGGATTAGCCCCCAGCCAGAGAACTGGGCAACAGCACGCTGGAAAGGGGAAACCTGATTCTACATAGGCACCCAACAGTGCTGACAGCTAGAAGACATTCACTGTGCCAATGACAAAGGCATACTGTGGGAGAAGAGTCACTCTACTACTATATTTATGCACAAAATAATTGTGCAACCAGTGGCCAGACCCTTGCACCATTCTTCTGCAGCTCCTAAAATAACCTCCCTCAGCATGGCCAGCAGCTTTGAGGATGTGCCTCAAACAAAATGGAGTCTTAGAGGAAAACTGTGCCTCTGTAAGGAAAGCCCAGGGTGCCACACTGTGGCAGGGGCTGAGGCACTGCTGGCTATCCACCAAGGCCATCCTGGATGATGAAGGATGCAAGCTTGAGGCGCAGCTACACTGAGTGAGGTGGCATTGTTTCAGAAAATCACAGCCCAGTTTTATGGAAGTTCCTCATCCTCCTTGCCAGATATGCCTAGCGTGTACACCCTGACTTTTGATGAGCATTTTGGATAAAAAGAAGGAGTGGAGGAAATGCAATAAATTACTCTGATGGGCATTATGTCCCTAAGTGTAAGCTGAAGACTGCTGTTGGGATTGCAAGGGGAAAATTTGAGGCTCACCTCACACAGAGAGATACAAGGACCCATTTGAAAATACAAATAGCCAGGATCTTTACCCTCACACTTAAAACATCCATGTATTTTGAAGAAATAAACACAACCTCTCTTCCATCAGGTAGTTCCTGCCTGTCCCAAGGCCAAGAAGTGCAGGCAGTACGGAGCTGCAGGCAGGTGGGCTCCTGCAGTGTCCCCCAGCCCCAGTGCACTGCTGAACACCTGAGAAACTGCCCTCCCTACACATGCAAGAGAGAAACTCTTCCAATGGCACCTCAAGCTTCCAAGCAAACCTGCTGTGACTCATTTCAAGACTAATACTAAAAAGGACAATTTATAATAGATATTTATTTGTTACACTATAATATTCTGTTTTGTAGAAAAAAACCTGTAAAATATTCATTTGAGACTCGAGCTGATTGTGTGCATCCACTTAATGAAATTCATTCTTTTTATTTCCTGTGGGTTTGAACATTATGTTTATTCCTTTTCATTATTTTGGCATTGCAAGCTCAAAAGCAGGTGGGGAAACTGTCTGAAACAGGGCAGCATTTTGTAGGAGTGCTGGCCTGGGAAGTGTTGCCAATGGGCCTAAGGAAATCCCCACCAGGAGCTGGGCTGCAGAAAACCCATGGAGCAGCTCAGCATGCTGCTGTGAGGTTCAGGTGTTGCACTTGTTCCCCAAAGGGCACAAGAGCTCAGGCCAAGACTGCAGCTGGCCTGAACTTGTAACCCAGCCACCAGGAGCAACAGGCCTCAAGCCAGGAGTCATCAGGCATGTGGAAGTGCCAATTCTTGACTTCCACCAGCCTTTCCTAGAAAGTAAAGCAAAAGGCATGTGGCTGTATTCTCCTCCCCTCTTCTTCAGTGGTTTCCGCAGCCCTCTTTGTAATTTCCCTGGTCCATCACAGCTGCCTTTCCAGGCATCCCATCCACCTTCAGGAAGAAGCAGGGCAATAAAAGAGCAGCTGGAGGGATAGTAGGGCTGCTTGGTGTATTTTGTTTATGTCTGAGTGTAGTGGCAGATGAGTGCAGTGGGATGCAGGAGGCTGGTAGGTGTGTAAGGAAGTGTGTGTTGCGTACAGGCAGATATGCGCAAGCACAGGGCAACAAGCACTACCTATTATGAAAATTCTTTGCTTATAACTTGTAGGTCAGATCTGAGCTGTAATCTTGTATAATTCTCTGAATTGCACCATATGCTCAGGAAATCTTATAGACCCAGGAAAAGAGAAATGAGCACATCTGACTGATGTTGGTCTTGTGGGGAGCATGAAGACTGCAAGTGCATGTTTCCTCTCTTTCTGGTTTCCTGGAGCAAGTGCATGTCATGTGGTTTTTCCTCATGCATGTATTTCAGATGAGCATCCCAGATGAATCAGACTGAGTTGTAGTCAAAAAGCCAAGAAACCTAAAATGAAAGCAAGTGTGTGAGTTGAGAATGAATAAACCTGGTCCTTACCATAAAATGTTTTTTTAGGCTCCCTAACACTTAGTAAGAGCGCAGCTGGTGAGTGAGGGGAAAATGGAACTGGCTGCAGCTGTCACAAGTAGGATTTTTTTTCTTCTGAGCTCCCTAGTTTTCAAAGAAGGAAGCAATGTTTGCTACAGACTTTTCCACCATTGCAGCTTCATTTCTTCCTCTGTGAGGGAAGAGGCCAGGGGAAAAGCAGGTTTTCTCTCTGGGTTTGTCGAGAGGAGGAAGGAGGTGAGAGCGTCTGCCACCCCTGCTGAGCAGGCTGTGCAGCCTCAGCCCTTGCCATTCTATACAGTCTGCACTTGTAATTTATAGAAGCTTATTTGAATTTTAACATAAGGTTTCTACTAATGTTTAGAGTAAGGGGTCCTAAAAAAAAAAAAAAGGATTGTCTCACAGAAACAGCAAGTCTGGACATGGGTAATGAAAAGGATTGGTCTCACCCAACTCTGCCTTTGGCCACCTCTTCTCACTGCCACTTGTCCAGCCCAAGGCAACAGTGGTGTTGATGCAAGGCATAATTTCTCCTAACAGATGGAAAGAGGGCAAGTGAGAATGTCACCCTCCTGCTTACCTCCTACTTGGGTAAAATTGGCTCTGGATAATGTGTTTCTCTTGACGCCAGAAAACCCTGGCTAATAAAAAAAGTACTCAGAGATTTTTCTATCTTTGAGCAGCAGGTATTTGTTTTATTGGTACCCGGAGTGAAAGGAATCACTTTGCTTAACTTGCTCACTCATCAGACCAAAACTTAAACATTTCTACACTTCAACAAACAGGAAATTGTGAATAGACAGCCTCTTTTCTTCATGTCATTTCACACTTTTTAATTACATCAGTCCCTCTGTTGGAGTATGCGCAGTTAAGAACCGTGGTGGTTTTTTTCCTCTCTTCATCACTTCGGTGGTCTCATGCAGTACTCATCGTCACTATAAACTTCCGACCTTATGTCTTGACACATGCTCTGTTTGCTGTGTTTTTCACTATTCTGCTCCTAGAGAATTCCCACCTGGAAAGGCATCCTGTTTTTCTCTTTTTGCTACATTCTGATTGGTTACAAAGACTCTACAGTGAATAGAGTTAGTAATATGTATATATATATATTCTTTCCTCTGACTACGTGACAAAAACATTCTCGCAGACATCCTGTCATATGTTAAACAATTCATATATTCTAATATAAAAATTGCTTTCTTATATCAAGTATATAAATGGATTTCTTATATCACTCTCTATAAAGCAAATTTAGCCTGAGCCTCTGGGATCCTTTGATCTTGACATTAACCAGTTTGGGTTAAGGTTTTAACTTATGTAAGGAGTGCCCTTTTTAACTGTTGCTATATATTATATATATATATATATATATATGTTGATATATAATGAAGGGTCCTCAGGCTGTATAAAATGTCCATGTTCCTGTTTTGTCATGTGAGGCTATTTCAGAAATGTATTGTGTTGGTACTTTTCTTGGTCCAGGTACTGGGTTCCTGGTTCTAAGAGAGCAGTAAGGTGCAAAGGAATTGCCCCAACAGCTCTGGCTGAAGATGTGAGTTTGAAATACAGCTGAAATGCTGGCCTTAGATATTGTACAATACGGCAGTTTGGTTGGACGCTCCTCACCCCTCCCCCCTCCACGTGGTGGCGGCCAGGGTCCCAGAGATGTTGCAGG
>JAWWTY010000001.1:20903606-20946621 GCA_035222235.1 Margarornis squamiger
CCCTCTCCAGCTCTCCTGGAGCCCCTTTAGGCACTGCAAGGGGCTCTCAGGTCTCTCCAGACCCTTCCCTTCTCCAGATGACCCCCCAGCTCTCCCAGCCTGTCCCAGAGCAGAGGGGCTTCAGCCCTGGAGCATCTCCAGTCCCTCCTCTGGACCTGCTCCAGCAGCTCCTTCGTGTGCTGAGAACCTCAGAGCTGGAAAAAGCACTTTAGAGGGATTTGAGGTTTTGGGAATATGGGCAGGGGACTGTGGCACTGCTACCCAGGAAGTGTTTTGGGGTATCCAGAGCATAGCAAAGTGTTGGTAACTGTAAATACCAAAGGGAATGATCCATCATAGTATAGAAAGCTCAGTATGACATCTCTCCTCTTCAAAGTTCTCAGGTCCATGTCCTGAAGGGAACTCTCTCCTGGCTGCACACACAAACAAACCCTCCAGTCCAGAGGTCTGGCTGGGTGTGTATGGATAAACCTTTTGATTGGTGTCTCACAGTAAATTACTGATAGAAGTCAACAGCAGATAAAGATAAGAAGAAGGAAGTAGGTCACTGTAAGTCAGGACTTTCTCTTAAGTCCTCTTGTATCCCTGTTTCTGGTAGAGAGAAGGGGAAGAGTCTGGACACTGACAGAGTGAGGAAATTAGGTGCAATAATTCCTTCTTGTATGTCTGGTGGCATCTGCAGCAGTACTGGCACCAGCCTGAGCCCAGCAGTCTGATGAAAACCACATTTCTCCAGATCTCAGTGCTTTTCATGCCTTTGCTGCACTTTCCTCCTCCTTTGTGTTTTGTCTTCAAGGAGAGAAAACCAGAGCCCTGGACAGCAGAAGCTCCAGCCCACAAAACTTCAGTTTCCCCCTCAGAAGAGGATAACGTCTGTGTTAAACACCTGTCCAAAGAGCATTTCCTGAAAGAAGTTTGGAAATGTTAAATGAAACTTCATACTTCGAATCCTTAAATTCTTACCTATTTTTTTTTTTTTATTTTCCCCTAATTAAAGCTTTAAAATATGCTGAATGGTGGAGAGGTTTTTTACCACCTGAGCATCTTCCTGTCCATGAAACTTTGAACCCCACAAAGTGGTTTCACTCTGGGTTCTCACACTGTGTTTTCAGTGCTCAGCTGAATTAAAAGCAGGATTTTCCCTTTGGATACCTAGATGGGAGAATTATCCTTCCCTCGGATGCCAATGCTCCTCCTTGATTATTTCCCTGCAGAAAACAGGCTCTTAGAGGATAAAAATCCTGAACAGTTACTTCTTTACCAGGGATAACCACAGCGTGGAGCGTTTGAAACTTCTCAGGATGTCACCAGAGCATCCCATGTTGGGAAGTGGTGCATAGCTTCCCACTCTTTCCCTGTGAGGAGGCTTTGGATAGCTGTCTCTGAGGCAACACTGATTTCAGGCAGCCTGAGCAGGGCAATCAAGTAAAAAGATTATGTTGATATGGCTCAGATCGTGCTGACAGAGATTTGGTGAGATGACCTGGAGGAAACACCGACCTCGTGGGAGATGACAACTAAGTCCAGTGTAGCTGAGGGTTAATCAGCCTCCAGAAGAATTTTTAAAGCTGATTATCCTGCTCCAGGAAAGTTAAACCGTGTCCCACCTGCTGGCGTGGCATGGCTGGGCTGTGCTGTGGCCCCAGGCACACTGGAGGGTCTGCACAGCCTCCCCACACTCACAGGATGCCAGCACTTTCCATCTATTACTAACAGCAAAATTTCCAGTCCTCACAGTCATGGAAGAAAGCCAGAAAAATAGGAAATTAATCTGTGAATGAAGGAAAGCCAGCGTTTCTAATATTTCACCCTCGTGCATCGCTTTGCCTGATTGAGGCACAGCACGCTCATGGCAAACTGAGCAGCAGCAACCAGCCCAGGGACCAAAAACCACAGGAGAGGCCACGCTGCCAGCATTGGATATGAGCCAGGCTGGCAGCAAAAGGGCTGCAGGGACCGTGGCAGGGCTCAGCTGGAGGGAATGACTTCTCCCAAACCAAAAGGAGCGTGAGCACCCACTCAGGACTGGGTGTGGGCATTGCTCTGGATTCCAGGGACGAGCCCTGCTCTCTGTGTGATGGGATGAAACCCAGAGTTTCCCATTTGGTTGGATGACCTCGTTCTAGTTGCACTCCCCTGCCATGGGCAGGGACAGCTCCCACTAGACCAGGTTGCTCCAATATGGCCTGGAACACTTCCTAGGGATGGGGCAGCCAGAGATTATTCCTCCTAATACCTATTCTAAACAAACCCTCTGCCAGTTTGAAGCCATTCCCCCTTGTCCTGTCACTCCAGCCCCTTGTAAACAGTCTCTCTTCTTCTTTCTTCTACCTCCTTCAGGTCCTGGAAGGGTTAATTAGGTTCTTCCCTAAGCCTTCTCTTCTCCAGGCTGAACAATCCCAACTCTCCCAGCAGAGCTGCTCCAGCCCTGTGATGGTCTTGGTGCCTCCTCTGGACTCTCCAGCATCTCCATGTCCTTCTGTGCTGTTCCCCAGGGCTGGAGCAGCTCTGCAGGTGGGGTCTCACCTGGGCAGGGCAGAGGGGCAGAATCCCCCCCTGCCCAGCTGCCCATGCTGTGGGACCAGCCCAGAAGGGCTCAGCCACACCTCAGAATTAAAACCCTCTGTCTCATCCCATCAGCATCCTCAGGGATCTGGTTTCACAGACAAATCCCTGCCCACGACAAGCGGGATCAGCTCCGTGCTCACCGAGCTGCCGCAGAACCCAGACAGTGCCGAGTTTCCATGGCAATTTTACCACATGCAGTTTATCCCACACCTCCTACAAACAGCCCGGGGCTCCTATGATATTCCAGGTTGTTTTTCTGCTCCTGGTTTTCTGTGGGATGAAGGCAGAGCATCCTTCCAGCCCGTGGCCGAGCCTCCTGGCAGGTCCTGTGCACGCCCTGCAGCACATCATCTGATTTATTATTTATGTCTCCTGGACACCCTGGGCCTCTTGGGTTACCTGGGAATGACACAGCAACTCCCATCCTTTCCCTTCCTTCACAGAGGAAGGGAAATTGCCAGGAATGCTCCAGGCAGGGAGCAGGGACATCCCTCCAGCTGACAGTGCTGTCACCACAGGGGAGGGCCCGGTGCCTTTTTGGGCTGGAATGGTGTTTTTTGATGGGATCCAGGATCACAGCAGGGGAAGGGCTTTGTCCTGAAGGAGCACAGGCAGAGCATGAGGACAGGACACGGGCTGACAGGTGGGAAGGATGCAGCAGGGACCACTGGGACTGGGAAATGGCTTTGGGAAATGGCTTCTGAAATTCTCCAGCTGCCCTTGGTCACTTTGGGAAGGCGTCCCTCTGGCACTGGCAATGCACTCCTTGGCTTTTGGAGCACAACACCCTAAATAGGCTGTAAAAGCAGTTTGTAATGTGCAGCTCAGAGCCACTGGAGACACCTCTGCCCTCATCCCAAAGGGAGGGCAGGAACAGCTTTCCTCACTGTTCCCACAGCCTCAGCCCTCCAGTCCATGGGCCCCGCTGCAGTGGCCAAAGGCAGATGGTGGGATCTTTCCCAGGCTTGGAGCCAAAACCACCCCACGGTTCCAGTTCCACCCATGAGCACACAGCCAAGGCAACAGCCCCAAGCCAGGAAGCAGAGAGTTTATCACCTCTTCTCACCCTAATCCCTCTGGAGTGGGCTCTGATCCAGCTTGCCACATCCTCCTGGGGCTCCTTGGAGCTCCTTCCAAGGTCTCTGGGGGGAATTTCAGAGCCTCCTGCTCACCCTCAGGACCCCAGAGAAGCTGCATTTGGTCCCCAGTCTCTCATTTATCAATATCTGTCCTTTACCAACCAGAAACCAAACACAGACCTGGTTATTTTTAATCCTCCCCTCTGGGTATTAAATAGCCCCTGAGTAGACACATCCACCTGCAGAAAGGACATGTGATGAACCCATTTTCTCTGGACTTTTCAGCCCAGCTCATCCTAAAGTACACTGTGTGGAATAGAGAAATTTTGTAATGGAAAGGTCTGAATGGTGCATTTTTTCCATTTAATTAAAAAAAAAAAAAAAAAAGAAGCAGCTTGTAGAATGACTTCTGTGGGTTAGGGCAGAGCAGGAGCTGTCCCAGCATCTCCGGATGAAGAGCTGTGAAGCAGCAAACATCATTCCTGCCTCAGGGAAGGGGGATGTGTCAGAGGTGGGGTTTGTGCTGAGCATCCTCTGGAGAAGAGCAGTGAGGATGCAGTGCTCCCTCTGCTGCCACAGGGATGCACCCGGGCTCGCAGGGGGGCTGGAAGGAACAGCCTCACAGTGACAGAAAATCGACAGGGGCAAAATAAACATTTTTTCATGCCTGAACATAATTGATTTAATTTCTCACCCCTCTCTCCCAGAGACTGCAAGCAAGCATTGCTGGTGTGAGCCTGGCTCAGCACACTTGATGGGAGAGCCCTTCCTGAGCCAACATCCCGCTCCTCCCTGGCATTCCCACAGGATTCCAAGCCCTCCTGGAGAAGCAGCTCCCCTTGAACACTTCCCATAGCTCAGTTGTGCCACGCCACCCATTCAGCACCAGTATACCCACCAGCTGCCACCACAGGGATGCATCCAGCATCTGTCCCAGCTCCTCAATAAACTCCCTTTCTAACTGTGGGAGGGATGAGTGTGTGGGACCGTGGACCAGAACCTCAGCTGGACCAGAAGCAGGGCCCACATGTGCCTGGTTGCCAGGAACTGGGGAGACCTGAGTGAGGGAAGGAAATTGCAGGTACCAGGATGGAGCAGGGTCAGAGCCTGTGGGTGTAGGAGCACCAGCAAGGACCAAGCCAGACATGCTGGTGAGTAGGTGACACGTCCCAGGATGCTCTTTGATGTCTCAGAGGCAATCAGACAGAATTGTCTGTGCTGTGGATGGGGCAAGACCCACAGAATGACACCAAGTTCTTTTTTTACTATTTTGTTCATTTATTTTTGTAGTCATGGTGGGGGCGGGAGCGAATTTGTTTTTACATATATACCAAGTTAAAAGACCAAGTACTTAAATAAAAAAGTTATGTTTTAAGGGCTGAAGCTGGAAGAGTTCCCCCTCCAGCTCTTTGTGACAGAGATGTGCCCCCAATGTATTTGCAAAGGCTCCTCTCACAGCTTGTGTGGAGGTGCAGGCTCAGCACAGAGCGCTGTCTTTGGTGGCCACAGAGTACCCTCTAGTGGGAGACATCACCAGTGGAAGGGAAAACGCATCCAGTGAGTCTTTCTTTAAAGTAGTAACTCCCCAGCGCTGTGCTGTCTCTCTTTGGGCTCTCGAATAGTGTGTTGGTATTCCCAGGTATCAAGAAGTTACAGTCACTGTGTCCATGAGCGTTTTCCTGCAGAGGACACACACTGTGGTGGCTGGAACAGAAGGTGTTGAGATGGACTGGCAGAAGGAACTGGGCATGGGGTGTCAGTCTTGCTCTCCTGGACAAACAGCCCTTGCATGTGGCCACGTTCTCAAGTCTGTTCTACATGCTGCCAGGCTGGCCAGCGATGGATAAAAGAAGGTGCAGTGCTAGAGGGACCTGTAGAAATCAATCTTGAGCGATGATTTAACTTAGAGTAGCTCAGCATTTCGATGACAACCATTCCTTGCATTCTGAAAATCAGGTGCTGACTCAGCTTGCCTTGAAATCTGTCAGATCACATTGCATACATTACAAAGACATCTTCAACTTGGCATTTCTCAAATGAGAGTTTCCTGGGACTAAATACTTATATATTTTTTTCAATGAAATTATCTGTGGTGGATTTTTTTTTTTCCCATGGGATGTGTGTGTGACCTACAATTTTGTCTCTGATTGGAAGCCATCAATGCATTTGGATAAGCACAACAAAAGACGAGATGAGTGAGTTTAACTACTGCTTTTCAAAGTTAACTTTTTTCCAAGGAAATGGAAGTTGTAAAGGAGAAAAACGTGCAGGCTCAGTAGTGTGAAAGAACAACCAGTGGCACTCCAGCTGAGTGGTCAGAGCCTGCTGAAGGAGGGGGACAGGAATGCCATGTAGGTTGCACTGCAGAAACTGGCAGGAGCTCGAACTTTAAAACATTTAACACTTTTTTGTTTCACAGAAGAAAGTTTGAGAGGTAAAAGGTGTGGTTTGCCCATGATCATGTGATTGAATTGCTGTCAAAATGACAGCTGGTGGCAGATCCTCTGGACCAGACGGGACCTCCAAGTAAAATTTGAGCATGTGTGACTTGAGGACACACTGCTTGAGTTTGATCATTAAGAGGGATGTTCTAATTGATGTCAGCAGAGCCAATATCCTGATATAAGCCTACAGCAGGTAAACTTTAGTGGGTTTGGTTTCATTGGAATTTGTGTCACTGACTCCAGTCATCCTTTTTTTGTTTTGTTTCCCTGTTAAATAATGGCAACTTGCATCAGCTGTATCATATCCTCGCCTTTAAACCTGCACAGATTTTGCTGGTTAGTGGCTCAAATGGCTCTGCTTAAAATAGGTCATCAGGGCAGGTACCAAAAGAAGAGTGAAGAAGTATATGAACCATAAAACGTGGCCATGCAGAAGAAAGAACAGACCTCATTTATGACCGAAGGACTTTCAGATTGTCTCTTCTGCCAGCATGCAGGATGTTTTACAGGTGAATAAGTAAAAGAAGAGGAGTAAAGGACTCTCTGGATTTTAGGACAAGATGTTTCTATTTATTCTCTTTCTCCCTGACTTTAAAGGCTTTGTCGTTCTGGGGAGTCTGTGTCACCTTGGCCACCACAAGCTGCAGAGAAGGTAATGTATGAAAAACCCTGTGAAATTTGGCAAATGTTGCTGTGCTGAGCCAGGTCCCTGTAAAAAGGAACAACTGGCATGGGAACATGGCATAGGGCAGAAGGGCATTTTTGTGTCTTGTTTTTCTCTGAATTGAAAGAAATTTTGAATCTTTTGCCATAGCTGGTCTGCCCAGAGTATTTTTCATTTGCCCTCAGGCTATTTCTGGTTTTCACCTATTACTTCAGTGTTCTGCTCTCCCTGTTCAGCTCCAGTTTATTCTTTCTCTTCTAGAGAAACAACCCTCTTACTTTCCAGACCCTTTTGTTGCTTTCTTCTCTAGGTTTCTCCAATCCACTGAAGCAGTAGTAGTATTTACCTAAATATAGACCTTTGCCACCTCAGTAGATGTGAGTTACTGTAAAATATCACTAAAATTCCCCAACTGTGCCCTTTATTTTCATTAAATAAGAGCAGGAGGATGTCCCTGGGACTTCACTTCTTTTGTTGCTTTGATGGCACTTCTGGGTGAATTTATTTTAAACAGTACAGTCAGCAGCTCTCTGGAGTTCCTTCTGAAATCCCCTCAACTATAGTGAGTATGGCAGATTTGCTAACACATTTTTCCTGTTAAAAGAGAAAAATGCATGGAGGGTGTTAGTTAAACCTGACCTGCTTTAGAAGGAACAGAAAAGGGAAAGCTAGCAGAGTGAAATTTAAGTGATCCAAGACCTACCTCCTGATCCCAGGAGCTAGAAGGAAATGTTGAAATAAAGGCAGTGGTGGCACTGAAATTCTGTTGAAAAGCCGAGTGGCTTTGGTTTGTTTAGCTGGCAGGGAAAGGGCTGCACTAAATGAAGCCCAGTGGTGGAAAGTGTCTCCAAGGACAGCTCTATCCAGCTGGCAGAGGCACTGCCCTGAGCTCCAGGCTCCACTTAGACCTGATCTCTTGGGGGCAGCAGAAGCTTTCTGTTTTCACAACAGGCAAAGTTAATATATGGTGAGGTTCAAACACCCCCCTGTTCCTTAGGATAGTTCAGTAGCAGTGCTCCAAATATTCCCACACATCTGTCTTAGTTAAGAAAGGGTTTCTGGGTTTATGTGGGCTCTTGGCCACTATCTGGGTGTCTTAATTAATTTTGGCAGGGGTTTTTAAACTCTCCCAATTTTGATGTTCCCATGAGCAAGGATGGTTTAAAACAGGAGACCTTCTAGGGCCTTGCAAGATAAATATTGCAACGGGTATGAACAGCATATAAACAAGTGTGAAAGCAGCTGGAGAAACAGCAGACACTGAACGTCCTCTACTGATTGCTAAGGATGCTGTTTCTAATTAATCACAGTGGGAAATGGGTGTTTTCTGACAAGCCTGATAAAACTACCACAGAGACAACTTGCCAGTGGAAGATTCTGTAGTCTAACAGGAAAAAAAGCAGAGATTGCCCTGTATCACTCCTGCTGCCCCTCTTCCTCTCCACCCATCAGGAAGGTAGCAGCAAAAGACCACTCCCAATGATACTAGAGATTATAGAGATGCTACTTTTTTATCACCCATGAAGACCCACCCAAAAGATCCTGGCCAAGACCCCTTGAGTGCCTGCAGCTTGTGAGTGTGAAACAGGGCAGGAAATCAACTTGCCTAGAGAGTTTGTATAACAAAATGATCTTCTCAGTATGTTTTTTTTCATTGTTTTTTTTTCTGCTAATTTCCTACAGTCTAATATCAGAAAAAAACGGTGTTCTTTGTTTATCTGGCATGAGGCTCCAGAAAAAACAGGTCTTGTTTATCTGGGATGAGGATTCAGAGAAGAAGCAGAGCCTTGGAATAATACTCAACATTTTGTTGGTGGTGACCTGCAGTTATTATTACTTTTGTGGTAATTATGAAAGAAATCATTTGCCAGGTTTAGAAATATTGTTTAGAAATATCTAAAAATATTTAGAAGTCATTAGAGTTTAGCAAAACCATGGTATGTTGTGTGGCTTTCACTGAAGCCTTAGAATAAATAAGTCCAAGAAGTTGATTTGGTTTGAAAAAAATCTCAAATATTTTTTTGAATACTAAGTATTTAGAGTCCAGAATATGGTTGGTGAGTGTCAGAGCTCTTGACCATCAATATAAATTACCATCATTCATTTATTGTTATTACATTATTTTCTGCTCTTGGATTCTAGCTTGGGCACATATAAGAGCACAGAGGTCTTTAATAAAAATCCGTTTTGGTGTGACTGATGCTACCCTTGAGCTGAAACTGAAACCAGGGAAGGAGGTGCTTTGAACAGAGGAGGAATTTCTCGGTTGTACGCTGGAGTGAACCCCTAAATTGCCTTTGAAATGCAGGTTTACACTACTGATTTTCGCCGGCAGGGTCATTACCCATCTGTCCCGGCCGGCTGCTCGCACTAATCCTGTGCTGCATTGCTGAGCTGGGAACGTTTGGCGTTCACAGCGTTCCTGCTTTAATTTTTATTTTATTTTTTTTTCCTCCTAAGACCAATTTGTCACTTGGTTATTATCCATGACCCTCGAGGGGAAGGATGAGCAAGGCGCTCCGCTAGGAGACGTGACTGCATCTCGCTCCCGCGGGGACACCGCGGGCTGAGACAAGGGACAAACCCAAAGCGCTGCCACCTCTGGAAGGGGCACGGGACGGGGCTGGAAGGTCCCATTTGCCCGAGCATCTCTGTCCCTCCATCCCTCCGGCATCCCCGGTGTGTTTTGGCGACGGGCGGGCGCTGGATGCGGGAGGGAGGCGCATCCCGGTGGGAGGCTGGAGCCACCAGAGCCCGGTGTCCCCTCCCTTCCCCAAGCCAGAGCGGGGGTTCGGTGGCTGGGGCGGATCCGGGACCAGGAGCATCATCACCATCATCATCTCCCGTCCCGCAGATGCTGGAGAGGTGCCCGCGCCTCCTTGCCCCGAATTTGGGAGGCGGGACGGTGCCTGGCTCGGGCAGCAGCTGCCGGGCTCCAGAAGGATAAAGGATCCTTGGGAAAGCTGCCGGAGTTTCACAGACAGCGGTGGAGGAGAGGTTTGTCCAGGGAAGGGCAGGGATAGTGAGAGATGGAAAGATTCGGGCTCTGCTCGCCCCGCTCTTGAGCTCCTTTTTTAACCCCCTTCTTTGTGGGTGGTTTTGGTTGCTTTTTCGGTTTGGGGTTTCTGGGGGTTTCTTGGTGGGTTTTTTTTAACGCATGATCGGGGTTGTGATCTAAAGAACCTTTTTTCCCCCTTTCTGTCTGCCTCATTTAGCTACACGGTACGGCGCGGTTCCTCCTCGTGTGCCATCGCGGTGCCACCCCCGCCGTGCGCGATGGTTCATTAAGGGCTTTGGAGGGTACAAAGCAGGGAGAGAAAAGGCTGGAGCCGAAAGCTGTGCTTGCCTGCAGGTGTGGAACATCTTTCACTGCCTTATAAACACCCAATAGCTCGGCATTTTCGGCTCGCTGTGCTGGCCCTTGATCTCTGCGTGCTTCTGAATTTCTTGGAGGTGTGCTCAAATCCCTGGGTGCACTGTGTGACCTGGCAAACTATTCACTGGGCTTGTTGCTGGTGGATTTTTGGTTCTGGATTTTAAACGTAAGAACTTGATCTCTGTTTGTGCTTGGTGACTGCAGGGTTGTCTCAGGAGCTGTTTTAGCACAGTGGGCTTAAAATTTAAAGGCAAGCTGCTGGTTGTGTGTGTATGCATTGTGTGCACAAGTTTCCTGGGAATTTGTTTTTAAATGCATTTGGGTTTGTCCTCTCATTCATTTATCTATTAGTCCTCCAGTTTTAACCTGTCTAATGTAGAAAATGCTCTGCAGTTGATTTTTCTCTTCTGTTTTTTGCATGTTGTGAAAACTTTTCGAAGGTTGGGCTTTGCTTGTGTGCTTGATCATCAGCTCATTTTGCAGACATTAGCAAAGAAGCACAGCAGTGGGTGAAGTGTTACAGGTATTTTGCATGAAATAATGTTTCTGTTTGAATGTAGTGTCAGTGTCAGGCAGGTCCACAGTTCAACTGTATTGTGGGAATCAACTGAGAGAACAAGGAACAGGGCAGTGAGACTGGGCAAATCTTGCTGTTTCACCCCAGAACTACAACTTCTTTTCTTACACAACGAACTTCCTGTTAATCTCTGCCCTTTGAGACATTATCACCAGAAGATGATGATCTGTCATTGAGTCACTCATTTCTCCTTGTCTTCCTTCAGGTGAAGCAGGTTGTCTCTTCCAAAATGACTTTCCAATTTCTGGTTTTGTGTCTGGTGTGTTCTGGGCTTGCAAAGGCAAGAGGTAAGTTGAATTTCCTGAAATCTGCTTGAAAATGATTGGGGAACTGCTTTCAGATTCCTGAGGCTTCAGCAGTCAGAGGCAAAGGTAGCTGAAATGCTGTGATGCTGTGAGACACATGGTACCCAGCTGAGGCAGAGACAAGGAGCTGGCGGCTGTGACATAAAACCTCCAGAGCAGCATTTAGAGATGGGAGAGAGGCAAGCAGTGTCCCACATCTATGATGACACTGGGCACTGTTCAGCTGAGCCCACAGCTTCCCATAGTGGAGCCTCCCCTAGGAACAAACCTCTGGTTTTTCTTTCTCTCCATCTAATAGTCCTATGAACTCTAAAACATGGTCCAGAAACTCTTAAACCATTTCACTATTTACTTCTCTGAGAATGGCTTGGTGTGTACTTCCCTTATGCATTCAATCTTCCTCTAGCTCTTAGGAAACAGAAATTGAGTATGTGCTGAGAATGGGAAGATGGGAGCTGATTTAGTAAAGCTGCAGAAGGATGTCTACAGGGCTGGGTACAGAAATAGGGTAAGCCTTTTTTGTTTAAACACTTTAGAAGAAAGCCAGAGCCTCAGCCAATGTAAATCCACATAACTTTGTTGATTTCTAGGAGTATGCAGGACTTTTTGGTGGAGAAATGTGATTGAAGGAGTTGTTGTGTATGTGTGTAATCCATACCTTAGAATCAGCATATTAGACTTTTGGATATATGTGATCCCTGCCCATTTCACCACCTACTTCATGTCGTTGCAGTGGTTCCACAGGCTAAACACAGAGAAGTGAGGGTGGGTGACAACGTGACTCTGAGCTGTGCCCTGACAGAACCCATGGATGTCCTGCAAGTGACATGGCAAAAGGGCACTGGAAAATCACACAGCAATATAGCCACATACAGCAAACAAAAGGGATTCAAGATTCACAAGCCCTATCGAGACCGAATGAATTTCACGAGTCTGGAGCTCAATGAGACCAGCATCACTTTTTGGGACACCAGGGTTGATGATTCAGGATGTTACACGTGTCTCTTCAATGCTTTTCCCTTCGGCTCCGTCTCAGGACATACCTGCCTGAGTGTCTTTGGTGAGGTTCTCCACAGGGATATGTTCCCAGTGGAATAAGAGGTGTCTTCTCACCCACAGCATTTCCCTGGCCAGGTTCAGGAGCTGCAGTGGTGGGAAGCATCCCTTGGTGGAAGGTGATGTAGAAACAGAGGTTTACTGCTGTGGGGGAGACTCTGTGGGTCATACTCAAGACTCTTCTGGTGGCTTTGGCTCTTGTTGGGTACTCCTTGAGTGGCAGCTAAAAAGGAGGGGGTGGGATCTTTGTAAGCCCCTGAGCAGTTCCAGCTGGAAGTTGGGCAAACCAACACTGCCTGTTGCAGTTTCCTCATGGTGCCAGCTGCAACCCCAGTGCTGTGAGCTGCTGTGCCAAACCCTACCCTTGGCAGGGAATTGGCAAGGAATAGTGTTAAAGTACAGATGATTTTAACACCTGGCTTTCAGATTAGGTGAAATCTTTGGGGTATGTAACTTCAGCATAAGGGGGGGAGGAGTGTTAAATCATGGAGGGAACCCCATCCAGTGAACTCTTCCTGCATTTCTGTGCCACTGGGCTCAGGAAGCTTTGCTGATTCATAATGCTTAGACTGCTGTTACTGCTGGTGTCCAGGTGCTCATTGTGGTGATGGATTGTCTCATTTGTGTGTTGGAAGGTCTCAGTGCGTCTGTCCATTACAACATTTCTGAAGGTCATTTGGTAGCCGTCTGTAATGCTGTTGGCCTCCCAGAGCCCACCATCACCTGGAACAACTTGTTCAATTCTACTCCTACACAGGAGGTGGTCAGGGACACCAGTGGGATGGTGTCCATCACCAGTACCCTGGAGATCTTCAACACTCAGAGAATCAGTGCACAGTCCCTGACCTGCAGGGTGAACAACACCAATGAGACAAGGGAATTGCATGTGAGAATTAAGGAAGGTGGGTGAACAACACGAGCACCTTGGTGGTGTTCTCCTGGCCTCTGTGTTTTCCATAGCATCTTTGGGTAGGAATCTGCTGGGAAGAGGAGGGAGTGAGATGTGTATTTGGCAAGGGAGAAGAAAGGAAGTCCTATTTGCATTTATTGCTGTCTTGGAGACAGTAACATATTGGAGTCCTGTCCAGGAGGGGGAAATAAAGCCAAACCATGGGTTTTAGAGGCGCCAGGTGTTTTCCAGCAAGTCACACTTGGATTTTCATGCAGGCCTTTGTAATTTTAACAGCCTAAAATAACTATAAATGTCACCTGATCTGTCTAGATGAAGTAAGGACTCTGTGGGTTGCTTAATGAATACAAAAGTGGAAGTTCTGAAGTTTATAACAAGTCACCTTTGAACCAAACTTGGTTCAACTTGCCATGTGTTTTGTTGTATTTAACCTGTGTATTATGTTTTAATTTCTGGTTTTGCTAAGGCACTACAGGAATGGTCAGGGAGGAATAGTGTTTTCAGGCTTACAGGGAAGTGACCAGCTGAAGATGCTTTTGTTTGGTTTATGCAGAGATCTTAAATATCTAAATGTTGTATCTGAATAGTGTTAATTTTTTATTTCTTCTTCCAATGTTCTGTTCTGCTGGAAAGATGTTCACCCTAGTTCTACAGGTAAGAAATAAACATTAAAAGCTGAACTACCATTCTTAACTCATACAGGAGCATTTACTTGGGTGATTTCAAATTCATGTCTACAAATGCAGAGCCTTAAAGGGAAGACCAGTGGTAAATTAGGAAGAGGCAGAGCCAGCCTGCAACTGTGGGTTAATTCTGAAATTACTTGCTCAAGAAGTGCTTGCTATAGGAGTAAAGTAAAGAGTAAGACCTGACTTCTAGTATCTTATCTCAAATCAGTTCTTAATTCTGAATCACACTAATTGAAAAAGCATACCAAATCTTTCTCCTGCCTCGAGTTCAATATTCTTTTGTTTTGGCCCTTTGAAAAGAAAGATGCATCTTAGCAGAAAATTAAACTCTTATTTCTTGCTAGGAGAATGAAGAATCAGCTAGCAGCCTGTTTTAGCAATTTTATTTTTTAGAGGATGAGAAATTTAAATGAATAGTTCAATGTAGCTTTATTAAAAAAACATAATAGCGTTGGCTTGGTTCAAATAAATTTTAACTGATAAAGCTTTCCAGCTAATGGCAGTGAATATGGAGATGAGCCTTTGTATTAACATTTTGATTACTGGCAGCCAATGTCTGACCAGAGAGGAACATTTCCAGTTAGGTGTTGGGCAGAGCTATTTGCAAGCTTGTCTTTTCTGAAAGTGAATGCAGCCTTTTCAACAGTGGTAATTGTTTAAAAGGGAAAAGAACAACTTGGATTTTACAAAGTAAAAAAGAAAATTCTGGATGAACAAAAAACCCTTTTGAAAGTGTGAAGACTTGTGTGAAGTTGTGCTCATGCCAACCACTGTATCTGGTGTGGGAATGGCAGCTTTCCTGGCTGTGGTTGGACATGAGAACATCTCTCCACATCTGCTGTGGACAAGGAGTTTGGGCTTTGGAGATTCAGAGGTTCACTCTCACTTTGGAGCAATTGCTGCTTTTATGTACCTTAGCAATACCTTTCACCACATCACAGGAGACATTGTCATTAATTAGACATCCTCTTGGCTCTTTTGGCTTATTTTCTCTATAAGCCAACTTAATTTTGTTGTGTTTTTTGTGTTGTTTTCACAGAAGCAGCAGCCTCACTGCATTGGCTGGCGATTATCGTGGTGATTGTACTTGTTGTCGTGGTTCTGATTGTGCTGTTCTGGAGGAAGAAAATCTTCAGGAGGTGTTGTAGTGGTGAGTCCCTGATGTGTGGAAAAACCAGAGGTTTGGTCTGGTCATGTGCAGAGAAGAATAAAACTGATACCATTGTGGAGTATGAGACTGTCATATTGAAAAAGTCAACTTAATATGTTTGCAGTTATTAGAGGCTGCCTCAGTTGTAAGTTTAAGAGCTGTTTTCCCACTGCTGAGGGACAATACAAAGCAACAAATTTTGAGGGAAGGACCCAAGCAGAGCAGGGTAGCAATCTTAGAAGAAGTAATTCACATTTTCATGGAAGCCCATCCATGCTCAGAATTCCTGGCAAAGGAATTAAATTGGAGAGAAACTCATTCATGCTGAGTGATGCCCCCTCAGGGGAGGAGTTTTCTGCTGGTTATGGCACTGGTTTTGTATTTTTAAGGCAAACAGGGTAATGTGGTGAAGGGTGCTCAAATGTGGCATTTGAGTCTGCTTCCTAATGAGGAATTAAGGAGAAATTGCAGTCAGTGTCGTGTCTCAGTGTAATGACCTGGTCATGGATAATTTAACTGCCTAGTCTTAATTACTAATGACATAATAGAAGGGAAAATAAATAAAAAATTAGAGGAGTGGGGAGGCCAGAGGCTTCAGAAATCACAGAAAATCACAGAAATTTCGTGGTCATTGGTAATTTCACTTGTGTGGTCTCTGGCTCTAAATTCTACTAATATTTTTGGAAACACCAGCTCACATTAACAGAATTTCTGAATATTTAGGATGATAATGTGATCTAAAGAGATGTTTCCAGGAGTATCAGGCCTCTTTGTTGTGAAACTTAGACCTACAGCATCTGCTGTTAAGAGTGTTGATCTAGTAAATCTGCTGTTGTCAGAGATGCAAAAGTCCACGGAGAACAAAGAGAAATGAACATTTCTTACTCCCCAGATAAGTCTTAATTGTAAAACGTGAGCATTCCATTGATCCTACAAACAATTCAAAAGAGAAAATTACTGTTGAATTTTCACCCTGGAAGTTAAAGGGCAAGGAGTTGGTTCTTGGGATCAGTAGAAAAAGGTGGAATGCTCAAAAGCAAGATAGATCTTTATTCTGGACTAACCTTTTCAAACATGAATGAGCTTTGTACTAAGGAGACCTTCAGGTGGAGTTTTAGGATCATGCACTAGAGCAGGTCAGACTGAGCAGGCAAAGAGCACTCAAAAGCCCAGGTGCTGCCTTGCAGACTCTCAAAGCCCCTTCAGTGCATGCTGGATGAGGAGAACCACACTGGGGTGCTGTGCCTGCACTGGGGCCTGAAGCTGCAGCAGGGTCAGCCACTGACACACTGCTTGGCAAGACCAGGTTGCTCATGTTTAGACCAGGCTGAGGGTGTCACCACCTGTCCTAGTGTGATTCTGGCCCTATTAGTGGTTCCCTGGGCAATGTCCTCATGCGGGCACAGCAATAGGGCCATCCCCAGCAGGTCTCTGCCCTACACCACTCGCTGGGTGTCAAGCTTGGGACCCCTGAGCCATTCCATGTGTCCTTGTGCCGTGGCAGGGGTCACGTAAGGCATGATGTCCTGCTGTGGGGACACTGCTGTGATGTGCAGAACCTGCCCAGTGTTTGGGAAAGCTTGAAGAGATCCCCCTGGCCCTGCCTTGTAAGGGAAGCAGGAGACAGAAGTGCATAAAGCACTGTTCCTCTTTTCCTGAGCTGATGGCTTGGAGCTTGAAGCCCCCACTGAGTCAGCAGGAGAAGGGAGTGGGATCTCATGCCCTGCTGCCTGCCAGGACACCAAGATTGCTGGCCCTACATTGTGCCAGTGTGTCACAGGGCCAAGGCTTAGAGATCCCTGCTCCCTGGGGCACAGGGGCTGAAGCAGGTGAGCAGTGTTGAGTAGGGAGTGTGAGTTTGTTGGATTCCAGTTTATCAACAAAAGCAGGGTCTGAGTGAATTGTTTGTGTTCCTTCCCATTTATCATGGGGTTTGATTAGCTGTGATGCCAGCATGGGACTGCTGCAGTGAGCATGGCAGTGATTCAGTCTGTTCTCTTAATGCAGTCTGGTTTCTATCAGTCTTAGTCTGCATCTCTTCAGTTGCTTTTCAGTCTTGAGTTTTGAAAATGTAATGGGATGACTTGGATCCTTTTTGCATAAACTTTATCCAGAGTAATTTTGCCCAGCTGATCCTGTTCCTTCATGCAGTGACCATCCTAAAGAGATGTGTAGTCCATCTTCCTGGTGTACATTTGTTTCCTGAAGGCTTTGTTAATTAGTTTGCTGTTAAATTCCAAGTGGTGCAGTTTGATCACTTCTATCACCATCTGATTTTTTTTTTTTTATCTCTAGGGTCCTCTTTTATGCCTGTTGCTAGGGGTTACTTAAAACTTATCTTGTGTATGATTACTCTGTCACTTTCCTTGGGATACCTGTGGAAGTACAGCAGTTTTTAACACTATTTCTAGTATGCTACCCCTCCACAAATACCATATTGTAACTAGGAAATCCCCTCAGCCTCCTCAGCTGTGGATCCTACTCTGATTTTGTGGTGACTTGTTTTTTCTCCAGCCAACCATGAAATATGTTCCTGCTGCTTAAAGCTGCAGTTGATTCACCCGAAAGGCTGTGACATCCTGCAGAAAGCAGAGAACTTCTGCTGTCCCCACATTGGGCTGCAAGGAGGAGCAGCTCCCACACACACATGTTTTTGGGTGCACTTTCTGTAGCCACACAAGAGAGAAAACAGCTCTGGCTGGAGAAAACCAGTGTCTGTGTGGGGCTTCAATACTTTTCATTATGCACCAGATTAACAAGTACTGCCTTTCCAGTCTTGCCAAGATGCCTGGTTTTTAGAGTACAACAACAGCTGTTTATCTGGGTGGCTGGGGACTTTTCTCTGGGGAAAAAAGAAGTTCCTTCTGCTCTAGAGAGCATGGTTAGTTCTTGCTTTGCTTTTATTTTTGTTGGTTTGTTCCTCTTCATGATAGATACTTGAGAATTAGGATGAGCTGGGGTTGAAAGCTGATGTCCCATCCCTCAGGGATTTGTGTCAGAGCATGCCTATGTTCTGGTTCTCCCTGACAACATCCCAAGTGAAGTGTCTTCAGTGTCACTTGTTTGGGAACAAACTGAGCAGCCTTTGTGGCAAGTGCTGGTGCACAAGCTTTGGAAAACTCGTGCCTTCACCCTCTGGCAGGCAGAGACAAAATGCTGTGCCCCTCACTGCCTGCAGGGGATCACCAGGCATAACTGCACGCAGGCTTCTCTTTTCATCAAAAGTTAGTTTCCTTCCAGCCTGGACCAAAAATGCAGATAGTAATCAATATAAAGCAGTCCAGTTAACAAGCCAAGAGCCTGGGTTGAGGTAAAATAAAGCCTGTTTGCCTGAGTAAATGGCTGTGGTTTACATGCCTGAACCTGAATGCTTTGCAAAACATCAGTTAACTTATTTCAAGGCTTGCAGGACACTCGTATTTCAGCCTGGCCGATTTAAAAGCTTTATAGTTAGTTCTCAGGATGTAGGGGAATAGCACTCCATGCATGCTTTTCTTTCTGGAGGCTTGTGGTGACCTGTGAGGAAGGGCTATTTTACAAATATAAGTATTTCACACACACAGAAAGGCCAGAGTGATTTTTCTTGTTTTGTTTTTAAGCATTGATGTCTCCTGGGTAGCTTATGCAGGTTTTGCCATGTGGAAAGGCTTATGAATAGACAAATGGTATGTTTGTGTTTAAACTATAGCAACAGGGCAAAAAAAAAAAGAAGTGGGACATGTTATTGAATAGATATGATGTGGCCCAAGAAAATGTGAAGAGCCAAGTAGGTCAGGTTCTGCAGAAAGTGCCACGGTAGAAATGGGGTTTTCCTGTTTGGAAATCCAAACACTCAGGTTTTCCTGCAAGTGGGAATGTTATGGAACTCAGATGTAAGCACCATTATGTCTTTGTCACTTAGTGCTATGGTATAGTTGACAAGGTGGCATTTGGCTAAAGGTTGGACTGGATGATCTTGGAGGTCTTTTCCAACCTTAATAATTCTATGTTTGTGTCTGAGTAGAAGCAACTCTCTGTATTTCAAAGAAATCCTGCATCTCAGTGTGCTTCCCATGTTGCACAAGTACTATAAATCCAGTGGAAAACACCTATTATCAGCTGGAGGTCACTTCATACCCTCACAGGAATTTCAAGTGCCTTAATTGAATTGTTACTTTTTTCAGTTTTAGAAGTTGCTGCAAATAGTATAGATTCAGGTTGAAGTGTCAAATAGCAATTTGACTGAGCAGCTGTAATACTCAGGTACCAGAAACCCGAGTTTTGGTGGCCAAATATGTCGTGAAATGCTGGGAAATAAGTCTTGTGCAGGAAACTTCAGTTATTTAGGGAACTTGACAAAAACAAGTACTTAGATAGACTTTCCATTGCTTTGTTTGTAGTAAAGACAGCAATTAATTCTGAAAGAGCCATTAGAGCAGTGTTGTCTAGAATTTATTCAGTTTGGAGCAGGTTTTGTAAGGTTTGACTAAAAAATTATGACAATTCTTAGTTTATCTTATGACTTGTTTCTTCAGTGGATTTGCTGTGATGTATATCTGGTTTCCTTATTAGTGAGTGACTCAGTAGATGAGAAAAACAGGAGTTGCTTGGCTTTAGGAGACTTTTGGGGATAACTTTTCCAGAAAAGATAGCTAAATACCAGACTTGCAGACGATAAACTGGGGCCATAACTCCCTCTTTCATGAAGCAGATGGATATAATGCACCCTGCTCCCAGGAATGGGTTTCTGGCAGTCATGTCCCAGCTGGGGAGGCTCATTTTAGGGTAGCCTTGGTTTTCTCTCAAGTGTGGCTTTATCTTGAGTAGGAGGTTATATATTTATCCTATTTTTAATTCCCACAAAACAGCAAAAAAATATGCAATGACTATAAAACAGCCTCATTCCTTTGCCCTTCTTAACACCACACATGAGAAACCCCCCAAAACCAAACAAAATCCAAACAACCCCCTGCCTAAACCCCCCCAAAACACAGTTAAAAATATTATGAGCAAACAGACCTGATGAGGGGGGAGCTAAAAAAGCCAACTGAGACCCCTCATTACAGCCATGTCAGTGAAGGGGCAGTTCTGCTCTCAGCTGCCCACCAGCTTTCCCACAGACAGAAATATTTTGCAACCCAGTTGAAGATGTTTGCTGGGTTGGCTTCCAGGCACCACTCCTTCCCCAGCAGGTCACTTGATATTGGCTGGGAAAAACATGCTCCTCACCCTGCTTTTCACTGAGGAGGAAAGGCAGGAAAAGGAGTGGGCAGAGGAGGAATGAAGGGCAAGGCAGATGTGGGTGAGTTTTGGTCTCCTGGGCAGTGGCTGGTGGTTTTGCCTGGAAGGATGACATCAATCCTGTTTGGATGGAGGTGGAGGTGTAGGAAACATCTCAGAGGTGGTCCTGCCCATCCAAAGGACAAGTGTTGGAGTCTGTGCTACTAAACCCAAAGCCCTCCCTTTGCAAACAAGGAGGCCTTTTCTATGAGTGATGAACACAATTTCTATCCTGTCCATCATATTTGTGCTTCTCATATGAACCAGAAGATAAAATGGCTTGCAGCTGAAAGGGAGGAAAAATAGTACTCCTGTTGTAGATGAATAGTTGCCTTGCTGTCTCAATTTCTCACTCACTTCCTTGGTAAGAATTATTTATATACTCAATCCCAAAATACTTGGCAAAATATTATGGCTGTAAGAAGAGTTATTAGATAAGGGGATGGAAAGGTCTTTCATACTCTCCTACGTGAAAAGGAAAGGTGCCATGTATTTTATCCCTGTCTTCAAAGCCACGTAGTGCTTGTGTTATAAATTGCATCTCCAACATCAGGATGACATTCTGAAATATCAAATTGTTTATATGGTCCTTTCTGGTGTATTACCAACTAGGAGGAGTTAGTTTACTTTTCACAGCTCACATCCTTTTAGGGTTCTGTGTATTTATTTCCCTGTCATATTTGGAATTCTGCAGTGTGTGTGACTTCCAGAATTAGAAAAGCAGGGAAGGCCCTACAGTTGCTCACCAAAGGGCATTTTTGGGACTGTTCCTCCTCACTGTGCATTTTTGTCCCTCTTTGCCCCGAAAAGCAACCTGAGACAGCATCACAGTGGCCACAATTCATGCTTTTTCTTCCTTTTTTCCTTTGTTTTCTAGGATCCTAGAGGGTTTCCATTCACCTCCCAGATCATCAGAGCCCAGCAGCCTGAAGACAACGTTACACACAGTGACTTTGGCTGCAAAGAAGCAGCCAAAAAAGAGACACATGCACTGCCTTATCTGGACGCTGAGTTGATTGCTGAAATGACTAACACAATGTTTGTTATCCAGTCTGGACCCTGAAAAGTAGGACCAGAGGCACCACTTAGTCCTGCCTTCTGCTGCCAGGCAAAATCTTCTTTGCTCGTGCCACTCTTGGCACTGCTGCTGTGCAAAATGTGTATTTGCCTTCTTCCAGCTCAGTTTTGAGACTGTCCAAGGTGGGAGCTCTGCAGACTCTCTGGGGATTCTCCCTCTTGCAGCAGAGGGGGGTTTCACTTTCAGCAACCTCTGTCTGCGGTTTCACTTCCAGTTACTCTGAGTTTGTTGTCCTCTCCCTGTCATCTGGTTTTCCTTCTCTTACCCAGCTCTTCCGACTCCTTTTCCTCAGTGAATGTGCCAATGGCAGTATTGCTTCATGCTCTGGACTCAAAACTGCAAGACTGAAACCACACTGACTTTGTTAAAGTTATTGGGGAAGAGCAAAAGGGCCCCAAGCTGGTGACAGGTTAAAGAAAATAGCAGCCAGAGTTGGGAAAACAGAGTTATAAGTAATTTATATAATGTATTTATTTGACTTTTCTTTCTAGTGCTGGGGTGGGGTTTCTGTTTATATTTGGGGTTTTTTTGTTTGTTTTGTTTTGAGGTTTCTTTTATTTTCTTTCTGGTGGGTTTTTCTAAATATATGTGAGGAGGAGTTAGAAACCAAGCCCAGTAGTGTAAACACTGTCATCTCCATTTTTTTTATTCTGTTTTGCTGTTATTGTGTCTCTGGTTATTTTCCAGAAGAGCTCTGTTAATACCCAGTTCTGATCCTTGCCTAGCTGTCAATAGCCATGGACTGCCTTCAGTAGTTCTTGTGTTCATCTTATGCACTGCTCAGAACAGCCTTCCCTGTCTCCATCCATTTTTATTGTCTTTTTAAACACAGGAATCCCCAGAAGCCTTTATGCCATAGTTGGACCCTGTTGGGTGGGATGTCACCCCCTGAGCCCTCTAGCCTGTGTCACTGTGGCTGTGGTGATGGCAGCCTTACAGAGCCTGAATTTACTGATTGGTCACGATTTTGGTGGTAGATAAAGAAACTGCTGCTCTTATGAGCCAGTGCTGGCTGGGGTGAAACCATGGCATCCCCTGAGCACCTTCCCAGGGCGAGGGTTGCCAAAACCAAACTACCTCGGGCTGTCCCTTTTACTGACAGGGTAGATGGGAGGGCTGCAGGGGGCCCTCTGGTGGGTTTTGTTCAGCTGAGAGAGGAGGTATTTAAGGTGTTTCTCAGTTTTCCTTCTGCCTGAATGCCATTGGATTGGCATCACTGCCAGCATTGTCCATTTATTTGTGCGTCTGAAACACTCCATCTCAGTGCATTGCATCTTGAGTTGTGCTTTTTATAATGTCCCATGTTCACCAAGAGCACAGACTGTCAACCTGAAAAACGAACAGAGAAGCTGTGGCAGATGTAAGGCTTTTAGGGCTGTGTTCAGGAGCAGGATTCTGTGGGTTCCAGGGGGTTCCAGGGCAGTGGCTGCTCTAGGCACTGGCCAAATGGAGGGGGTGTGTCTGTATGACACTGAGGATGGGAGGGATGACACTTGCTCTCCTGTTGTAGGGTGCAGCATGAGTTATTTATTTATAGATTTTATTTTTTTCTAATTAAAAAATACCCTTTCTTACCTCTAAAGTAGATAATATGCCAGCTGGTCGTTTTTGTCCCTACTGCTTGTTTGGGATACCAGACATGCTTCATTGCAAGTTGGGCTTTTTTTGTAGTTTTGATTGATGCTTTGCTTCCCTTCTCTGTACAGAAAGTGGAACATTGGGGCTTTTTTTTAAGGTGTTTTGGGGTATCTGTTTTTTTCAAAACAAGTTTTGAACAAAACAATCTTTTGAGATGAGTTTACAGAATAATTTTTGACTGTGGCAGCTGTGTTTTATTTCAGATTTGAAAATAACCTCTCTAAACCAAAATGGGGTATTTTATATTTTTATAAGTATTATTTGTTGTGTTTATTGCTTGATTAATGTTTATCTAAAGTTACATGCTCTACTGATAAATTGTCTTGTTTTCTGTATTTCCCTTGCTGAAAAGAAGCCAAATAAAGCAACTTTGGACATAAGCCTTCCTGATTCCTTTAATCTGTAACACACTGTGACCTTTTATAAGTAGATGAGAGAAGTTTCACACACAAGCTCCAAGTACATGAATAATTCCTTTGGGAAAGACAGTAGTGACCCAGTGGCCTTTGGAGATGAATTGTGAAACTCAATAATTCTGGTTTCTCATGCCATCAACTTGCACTTTTCTTCTTAAAGGGAGAATCTTGGCTATGCTTAGAAGGGTGTGTGATGTTTCCAGAGGAGCTGAGTGTCATTTCTTACCTGAGTTCTGCCAGTTGGTAAATAGAATACACAGTAATCTGCAGAGGTTTTTGAGATTGCAACATCAACTCCCACTCTTGATTTGATTTTATTTTTTTTTCTTTTCAGGGAAGCAAATGGTTGCCACTGGTGGCTTCTGCAGAACTTCCTGCTGGATGCTTGGCTAAATGTGAGTCTTGCTGCTGCCATCCCTCACTGTGAGTGACAGGGCTTTGTAGCTGCTTTTCCTGGGAATTTGTTGCCTTAGAACAAGGGGTAACAGTCTCTAAAAGAGGATCAATTTGGATTGTATAGAAGGAAAAATTATTTTGCAATGGAAGTGGTAAAACACTGGAGCAGGTTGCTCAAAGAGGTGGTGGGTGCCCCATCCCTGGAAACACGCCAGGTCAGGCTGGATGGGGTCTGAGCAATCTGGTCTAGTTGAAGGTGTCCCTGCTGATTGCAGGGGGTTGGACTAAACGGTTTTGAATGCTCCTTTCCAACCCAAAATATTCCATGATTCTAAGAATTTGGCGCTCTGAGATCTGCCAGGTCACTTCTCCACGCACAGAGGGCAAATAGCAAGCCTGCTGCCTGGGGCAAGGTGTGGGGCGAGCTGTGCTCTTCCCAGGCAGAAGGGCAATTTTGACCCTGCCCAGGAGCAGAGGGAAGGGCTGCTGAAGCCACCGGTTGTGAGGTGAGTTGTGCTGGCAGAGCAGAGCAGGAACCAAACTGGCTGAGGTGGTTCAGGCTGGGGCTGAAGGATGGTGGCAGAGTGGGGTGACCTCGGGGAAAGCCGCTTGACCACCCTTCACCAAAAGTAAATGTGCAGGACACGTTTCCTCAGGGAAACCTCAAGGTTGCTGTGACAAGCCTATAAAAACCTGCTTTTTTTTGGCTGACAGCCTGATCCTCAGAACCTGTCAGAGTGTTTGCTTTACTTTAAGTCATTGTTTAGCTCCTATGGCTGTCTCCTCTCTTTGTGTGCTTTTGTCCCTGGCATGCTCAAGGATGCCATTACTTAGTCCTGAATTGTGCTGACAGGAGGGACAGGAAGGTGAAATGTCTGTGAGAGATAACAATTCCCATGTGTGATGCAAAGAGAAGGTCTTCAAACCCCCAGAAGGCAGGGATGGATTCCTAGGGAAGAGGAAGTTTGCCAAAAAAGAAACAAAAAAATCACTCCTGATGGCACTGTTAGGACTTTTTCTTTCAGCTCTGAGTGTTTCCTCATTGCCCTGCCCTGCTCAGCACAGCCTGAGGCTCCAGCTGCCTCTAGAGTGCTGAATGCATGCCTGTGTTTTGATCTTTATGCTTTCCTTGTCTTCACCAGCCGGCAAATTTTGCCTCTGCAGAGCACATTTCCAGGTTTTCCCTTCCTCTGAGGGGCTCCTTTCTGGTGTGGAAATCAGGATGAGCTTTCTCAGGAGCCGCTTTCCCTGTCTGGTTACTGTGACCCCACAAGAGATGGGAACACCTTCCCTGCTGCTCTTCTGCTGACCAAAATGCTGTTTGATTCCAAAGCACAATGACCGCTGTTCTCCAAGTCTGCTCCATAACAAGACATCAAGGAAGGAAGTGCAGGATATTTTTAGATTTTTAGAAGCTAAGAGCATGCAAGGTGAGGTTTTTTCTGGATTGTGTTTTTCCCCTTAAGATGAGTTGAAGTCAGTGGCAGAATCAAGGCTGAACAAGGATTTCTGTGTTATGACTGGTATTTATCATGCAGAAAGGCTAAAAGTCTTTGAGCTTCAAGTTGTAATCACTGAAATTCTGACACCACGCTCAGTGGGCAGCCCAGGAGATGGCAACAACATGAGCTCAGTGCTTTGAGTCCCTCTGCCTGCAGGAGGGAAGTGTGGCCACCTGCACAGACAGAAGTGGGCAATAAAGAATGGGATTGCAGCCCCAGCCTTTTACTAATCTGGGTTTCCTTGAGGAAATGGAGGAGAAGGATTTCCTTACTTAATTGCAGCATGGTAAATCACTTCTTGAAAACAATGTGGCTGAGGAAAGAAAATCTGGGTGTTTCCCACTGCTGACTTGAAACTGAGTTTAAACAAGCTGGTTCTTGACTGCTGAAGTGTGTATCAGATTGCTTCTGGTAAGTCTGTTAATGGATTTTGGTAAGGAAACACACTGAGAGAAGGATTTATGTTTTATTTCACCCACTCTTAAAGAGGTCCTGATTTCAGCTTCTTTCTTCCTGATTATGGCCTTTCCTGATTTATTGACCCACTTGGTCCTGGGCAAGTTCCTTCCTCGTCACTCTTGTTCTTTGCAAAGTTTTTTACATGAAGAGTGCTATTTTCTTGCTTATTTGGACACACTTTCCATCTGATTGCTCCCTTTGCCTCTCTGGTACTGAAGGGTTCAGTGGTTGCTCCATCATGGGAAAGTGTTTCCATCTCCCTGGCTCACAGTAACCACACAGTGGAAGAAGCTCCTGTGAAAGCTCATCCTAGGAAAATGTACAAGGCTTTGAGAGAAACACCAGGGAGTATTTTCTTGGACAGCATGGAAGGCACAGTGATGAGAGGTCTTGGGGTGAGAGAAATGTGTGGAGCAGCAACCCAAAGCACAGCGTGGTGGCCACAGTGCTGCAGCAGCAGATGCTCTGCCCTTGCACCTCCAGGGTTCCTAATTCTCCCTTAAACCCCACTGTTTCCCTGCAGATGTGAGAAGAGATGTATCAAGTGTTTTCCAGCCTATATGGAAGAACAGGCTTGGAATTCAGAGTTAAACAAAGGTAGATTCATCCTGTTTGATCTGGAGTCATTGTAGAATCTCAGATCAACTACTCAGTTTTGGGTTTGGTTTTTTTTGTGCTGAGCCTATGCAATGTTTACTGGGATCAATATTCTAATTTTAGGATTTTTAAGGAGCTTGTTCAAGTGTTATCACTGATAGGGTAGGAGTGCTGTTGACCTGGGTTCTCCTGTACTGAACAGCTCCTCTCTCCCAATATTATCACTCCCACCTCAGTGAAGTCTTCCTGAATTTTCAGCAGACAATCCTACTTTCTGAACTGATTTGAGTTCTGGAGGGGCTAAATCTTATTGTAACTTACAGTAGTAATTATAAACTGAGATTGTTTCCCCATTTATTTCACTAGAAAGAGAAATTGTTCCTCTGCCCACACTGACCAGCCAAACATTTTGGTTTGGCTACCTGGCAGGACTGCAGTTTTTTCACAAACTGAAAAACTGGAATGGGAGAAATTCGGGTTCTTGAGCAGGTTGGCTGAGTTTTCAGTGGGGGAGTAAAAATCCCAGTGTGAAGGAGGAGTCAAGAGCAAGGTCATGGGGTGCACGTAGGTGGTGTTTGGTGCTCCACCAAGAATGAGAAGCATTGAGGCGTGGTGTGGTCCTGTCCCCCGCAGACCAGAGGGGACCAGGGGTGGGGTGAAGCTGCAGGAGCTGCTCAGCATGGCCTTGCCTATCACAGCTGAGGTTTCTGCTGTGGTGTCCTGTTCTGTCAACTATTAAATGCTTTTTGGGACTGCTCAAGTCGGAGATCTGGGCTGTGAGTCTTCAGGCATGGTTTGGTTGGTGCTGTACAGACCACGTTTGGGTGAGGAATCTGATGTTAATTTTGGGAAGGATAAAACTCTCTGCTGTGGAATAAATGCTGTGTAAAGAGTTTATTGTGCCTTTATGTTTTGGCGTGTAAGCAGCACTCGTGTCTGTGGGATAAATCTCTTCATTTCCACACAAGTAGGAACTGTGTCCCTGCTAGTCCCTCTCCCTCTTCTGACACAGCCTTGTGTGTTAATCTGGCCAACATAAGTAACCCAGGGGTAAAATTAATCCCAGAATGCAGTCTGGGCACCCTGAAGTATTGGAATGCTGAAAACAGGGGAGGCAGAGCCACTGGGAAAGATGGGATGTGGAAATCTCCAATGGTGGGTGTAAGGAGTTAACTGAACCAGCTGGAAAAGATCTCTGGTTTCCTGGAAAAAAATCCCCAGGACGTTTCCCCCTCTGTGTTTACAGAGAGGTTTTGCTGCAAGGTCTTCTTTCCTCAAGCTTTTCTATGTTAGTTGAAAAGTTGGTATTTTAAAATAAGTGGGAAGACATTCCCAGAAACAACACAATTGTTTCTTCTGTTTGTTATGACCTTTTTAAAGGCAGAAAAATCGAGGGGTTAAATGGCAAACAATAAGCGTGGACTCATTTTCTATCAGCCTAATTTGCATTATATGGATAATTGACAGATTCTTCAACACTGTCTGTAAGTCCTCTGCTCTTGGGGTAGTGCAAGCAGACTCAGTTTAATATTTCATGTAGTTAGGGTTTGGTGTGTGTATAATTGGTTGTATTGGTGCACATTTGTCTGGTTTTCCTTCTGAGTTATTTGGGAGGGACTTTTAGAATTGCCAGCACTTAGATCTTCTTGATATAAATGCTTGGAGCTGTTTCCTAGGGAAAACTCTATCCCAAAACAGTGTCTGTGTCAGCTCAGATATGGTGTAATTTAAGTGTTTACAAAGCATTCTTATCTGCTGCCATGCACATATATGGTGCATTCTGTTTTTGAAATGAAGAGATTTTTATCTGTACACCACACTGTAAATAATGTTGAATCAAAAAACCAAAAAGAGAAAATAGTACCTCACCATGTTTACTGCCAGAAGTTTTGCTTCCAAAAATAGGGTAACTATGAACAACTGGGTTTTTTTCCTTTCCTGCTGGAAGGCACCTTCAGTGGAATTAATAAATATTTTGCAGGAGAAGTATTTCAAGGTTTTAACTTTCACTTTGAGTCTTCCACAATGTTTTATTTTACCTTTATAAATTGCTAGGAGTTGTTTATGTCAAGGAATAGATAGCTTGGAAACATCCCTAAATAATGTTAAATTCTACGTCATCTTACTCTAATTTGCTGCTCTAGTAGCTCTAATACATCCCTACAGCAGAGGGGCAAAAAGAGAGCAGAAATTAGGATGTACAACAAACCAAATGACTGTGCTGGGATTTCAGGTAGAGGTTGAGTATTTCTTATGTATCTCCTTTCCCAGGGGCACACGTAGCCTGATTTTATCCTGTGTTTTAAGATGACCATACATGTAATTGTCTGTGCCTTTTGCTGGCTTTGGTGCTCTGATGCTGAGATGACTTCAGCTTTGAGGTTGTCCTGAGTAGCCCCTTTCCCTGGGCAAGATCTTTCACTGATAAACAGAATGAATTTGAATTCAAAAAAGGTGATTTTGGTTAGGACTTAAATGAGGAGTCCTCACATTGTAGAAAGAGAAAAATTGAGGTGATAAACAGAAATAAAGAGCTGTATGTATCCTGTTCCCATCTCCTGGTGTCCTTGTAGGGAGATTCTCCAGGATATCTTGTCTTCCAGGAGGAAAATGCCTGATTTTACTACCTACCAGAAATTTCATCTTTCCTTGCAGGCAGTGGAGAAATCCTCAGTGCACTGATTCTTCTGGGAGGGAATGATGTGAACATGGGAAATGCAATACTAAAAGAGAGACGTGACATAACCCACGTGGGTAAACCCAGTGAGTTTAGGCTGGAAAAAAATTCTTTGGGTGTTCATGTGGAGCTCTAGCTCTTTTTCCTCATCTTATTTGTGCTCTAGCTGATGACAGAGTATAGTGCAGAAAACTAAGAATGGTGCTTTCCTGACCTAACTTGGGAGAAAAATGTTGTCCCACGTGGGTAGGAATTAAAATTCATTTTGAGTGTGTTTCCTTTCTGCTCCCTGATCTGCTGAGGCTGAGCTCCCAGAACCCCTTGGCTTTTCCATACTCTGAGAAAGCTCAGGCTGCTTTCTTCACAGCCCTTCTTTGTGCCTTCCCCAGCAATTCTGCAGGAAGAGGTGGCACCCACAAGTTTGCCTTGCTGCCTCTGAGCAATCTGTTCATACAATGCCCTGGCCCAGAGAGGGAGGGCAAGGGCTCAACGCAAGGGCTCAACTCTCCCAGCCTTGTAGGAAAACTCCCATCCTTTGTTTTTTCTAAAGGTTTCTGGTGGCCACCACTAAATTTCCTACAAGCAGAGTGCTAAGGAAGGGAGGATGAGAGATGGATGTGTGGGGGTGGGTGGGTTGGGGAGTTATTTTTGTGTTCTGTAGCCTTCACTGCTTGAATTCAGTGGCTGAAAACTGCCAGGGAGGAGCAGAAGGTGTTTTAGCTCCCCAGAAGTGGTGGGGAGGGGAAGGGCAGTGAGAGCCAGAGCAGGTTATTGGTGTGGATGGGGTAGGAACATACATGGTGCCTTTGTGGTGCAGGTTCATGCACAGGTTTGCTCCATTTTCCCCATCTTGGGTCTTCTCTCTTCTGGAGTTTTAACTTCTCTCACTGCCCACATGCTCTTGCTATTTTAATGGGGTTTTTCCCCCACTTCATTCTTTCTTGGCCTTTTTGGCTGCTTAGCTGCCATCACTTTTGAACTACGTACACTCTCTGGGCACAAGTTACAGAGAGAATAACCCAATAATGCCTTTTTTGTCATTGCTGAGATACCTGCAGATTTTGCCAGCAGATTTCATGCTGGTGTAGTCATAATGGCAAGATTTGCTTTGGGCAGCAGAAGGCTTTAGGAAGACCTTGTGCCATTTATGTTCAGCCTCGTGCTGTGAGGGTGTGTGCTTAGTCCAGTGGGTACCATCAACCCTTTAGAGCAGGATTTATTAAAAAAAGGGGTCAAAAAATTTTATAATATTAAATAAAGTGTTAAAATGTATTTATATTTTATTTTAACAATACAAGGCCAGAAGTGGGTGGGAGCTCCTTTTTTTTTTTTCCAGAACCTGTTACTGTAAATGTGATGAAAACATAATTATAAAGGAAACCAGTGAAGACTTTGTCTTTTATCTGAATGATTCAGTCACCATCAGAGAAAGAAACATGGCACCACTTCAGTTATTCTTTCCACTGTTAGTGTCTTAAAGTGTTTCACTTCCAGGCCCAAGAAGCTCTGATTAAACGCCACAAACTAAAACTTTCCTTGTTATTTTTTCCAGTTTGGAGTGGTGGTGGTGGTGTAATTTTTTTGGCTGACATGTATATGTTTTGTCACTGTCTTTTTGATCTGAGAACAATTGAAAAGCTGTGAAGATGGGAAGGAAACATTCTGTGCCAGTACACATTGAGGTTCGTTCTGGGAAATAATTATAATTATAGAAAAACAATCAATTTATGGGAAGATAATGGGAATATTTTCAGAGGTCTGGTGCAGTATCACATTGTGCTTTTGTTTAATTAAACACCACTGTGCTGAAGTCGTGGAGGAGCAGCAGTGCCCTGTGTACTGTAATTTATGCCATTTTAGGTGTGTCTGGGATGCTGTGGACAGGGGTTGTTTATTAGAAACCAATGGCAAACTCCTTTTTCCAGAGATTATGAATCTGGTTACCATTAGTCCCTTCCCTATCATCACATGAATCTCCTACGAGAGGCAGGCTGAGATATTCTTGAACTTCTGGTAAGTCTTTTGTAAGACATTAATATTATTCAAGGTCACAGTGTGAGGTTTGAATCCAACTTTGCCAGCCTATGGGAAGAGATGAAAACATCAGTCCTTTAGGGTTTTGTGCTCCTGTTCACCAAAACACTCACTTTATTCATCAGAAATGTTTTTACACCAATGTATGTAGTAGGAGAAATGAATAAGATGAACTCGAAGCACTGGTCTGTTCCCAGTCCTGTGGTGTCATCAGTGTTAGTGAGATGTGGTGGGATGAATGCCAGGATTGGAATTTTGGGATAAAGGGCTAGAAGCTGCTCAGGGGGGACAGGCAGGGCAGGAAAGATGCCATCCCAGACTTGCTATTTGTGAGTAGAGAAGGACTCGGGGTGGGGGGAATGTGATTCTGGGTGGCTGTCCTGGCCAGAGTGATCACAAATGGTTGTGGTTAAAATTATCACTAGTGAGATTAAAAAAGGACAATCAGAGTTGGTACCCTGGGCTTCAGGAGAGCAAACTTCACCTGTTTAGGGAGGGAGTTAGTTGAGTCCCCTGGGAATCTGCTTTTGAGGGCTTAGGAGTCCCCAGGTGCTGGTCAGTTTTTGGAACTGCCTTTTAGAAGCACAGGAGGAGACAAATCTGCTGCTGTAAGTGAAGCAAGCAGGGCATGAGACCAGCTTGGCTGAACTGGGAGCTCCTTAGGGAGCTCCAGAGGAAAAAGAAAAGGAAGCAAGGTCAGGCTTCGCTGGGAGCTGACTCCTCCAGTCAAAATGACAGCCTCCATAAATATGGGGCTGCTATTATTAGATGAACATTCCAGGAAGGATTGTCAAATTAATGGATTACAGGAAGCTCCAGAGAAAGTCTGACCTTAAGGAGGTCCCAAGGAGGAGGCAGATCCATGAATCCTGGGCTTTTGCCAGGGTGTACCTGTCTCTCAAACTGCTAACCATTTTGCCATTATTGTATGTTGTCATCAAGTGTTTATTTAAGCAAAATGTAAGCTCATTTATTTTTACACAGCTGGCAAATATCTTTGGCTTGCAGGAGGTTGGCAATAGAATGCTCAAGGGATAAAGGCTTGTGGTTGAGGATTCAATCTTTAGCCTTCTTGATAGCCCATTTGGTATAAAACCTGTGCTTGCAGGCATTAAATCAACTTTTTTTTTCCTCAGTGAGAATTTTGGGACCTTTGTGGAATAAATTTTCTTGCTGTGAAGGAAACTCAGTAACTGCTGGCATGCAGAACAGCTGCATGTATTGAATTTAGTGGGTTTGTGTGGCTGGTTCTGTTGCTCAGCTCATACAGAGATGGGTGGCAGCCAGTGAGTGGTGTAACAATGTGATATTGCTGAATAGGCGTGCACTGGGCTGACCCTACACAACTCCATTCATGAATTGGCCCCATCCAAATAATTTTAGAAAGCTTTGGCTACAACCTTGGAGGAATTCCTACTGGGAGTTTAAGCTCTCCTAAGCAAATAAATAATACGCAACCTGGAACATTGTAATAGAAATTCTTCTACCTGGAGGCTGAAATTCAAGCATACTATGATGGGATTTGTGTTTATTCTTGGCTTCTGTTGAAACTAAAATTGAACACCTACTGAAGTTGGAGGCCCCAAGCAGCACAGGAAACTTACAACCATTACACTGTCTTTGGCAAACTGGGGGAATTGTTAAGAACTTTGTATGGGGAAAAAAAATCCATGTGTGCCTGCTGAGGTGGAGCAAAAGCTCTTGCTGCACTTAAATGTGAAGATGCCCCATCCCTGGAAGTGTCCAAGGCCAGGTTGGAGCAACCTGGGCTAGTGGAAGGTGTCCCTGCCCATGGCAGGGGGTGGCACTGGGTGATCTTTAAGGTCCCTTCCACACCAAACCATTCCATGATTTCTTTGTCCTTGTTTCAACTCAGATGCCCAGGAGAAAAATTTTCTTGCCTGTTAAGTGGAGATATGTTCACCTGAGAGATTTCTGGTGTTGAAATACCATTCCTGTGATGCTCAGATGAGGTTGGCAGTACATTCCGTCTTGAAGTGCCACAAAAAATGCCCTTTCTCGTATGGCAATGCATACCTGGGCTGCCCCATCCCAACCCTGCTGCTCTGGCATGGTAAGAAACCATCCAATCCTACAGGTGTCAGTCTCTAGCAAAGCTGACCAAAAAAACCATGTGAGAATTGAGCTGTAATGCTCCTCATAGATAGAAAACCCTCACTAAAACTAGATGAAACTGCACCAACTTTCTGAAGTGTCCTTTTCTTTGATGAACTGGTAGAGTTCAGGTCAAATTCTTCACTTCTGTTTACTTTAATATATTTAGCAAAACCCTTGATCATTCTCCCCAGCTCCTACTTTGCCAGCTGGCATCATTTTAAGGCCAATCCCAATGCGTTTTATGGGTTGCCTTTCCTGGCTGGCCCAATCTAAAACTGAGTGCTATCAGCAAGGGGATCCCCTTTTCTCTACCTTAGTTAGAGCAGTGAGTGTTTTAAAGGCAGAAATCCCCTTGTATTGTTAAAAGTGTGTAAGTACTAATAGGTTGTCTGGGATGGGGGGACTTCCTAAAAGCTGTAAAAGCCCCAAACCCAGCTGCAGTTTACTCGATTTCCTGGATTTTCTTGGGCCAGAATTGGTCTGGTGGTGCCACAAAATATTCAGTGAGGTCCAAAATATGGTTTTTGGGGGGTGAAGGGGAAGTCTGCTGCCCTCAGGGTGCTGTCACAAAGCAGTTCATGGAGAGCAACAGGAAAGATAATGTTTGTAAATGGGTGGACAGTGGTTTTCATTACTTGATTGCTTGATGGGAATGGGCAAGGAGGATCCCACTGAGGAATGGGCAGCAAGTAATGCTCAGGAAAAGGGTGTGGGAATTCCTCCTCTTCTCCATTGACTGTTTGAGGTTAATTGCATGAAGAATGAAAAACACACAGCCAGGGGCGGCACCATCTGCCCTTGAAATTAAAAAAAGGGAAAGGAGACCCTGAAAGAAAGGTTTTGCCCAGGTAACAGAATGAATAACAGGGCAAACAGCATTAGCTCCTTATGTAAATGAAGGGATGCAATGGTGGAATGAAAAGCTGATGTGTGTAACTTTGCTTTGGCCTCCTTGGCTGCTGGGAATGAGCAGTCCCAGCTTACACTTTTCCCAGTGTGTGGTTTTAAGTGACTTTTGCCTGCTCTGTGTCAGTCCTTCAGGGTCCCGTAGTTTCCTCTCTCCTCAGGAAGAACCCTCAGGATCTCCAGGGATGTCTGGGGGCAGTGGGTGTTACTCCTTGGCACGGGGTCAGAAGATGAGGGGTCAGGAAATGAGCAACTGGAATCGGGTTGAGAGGGTTTCCTACCTTTGTCTTCCCTTTCTTTAAGGAACATGAATCATCAGGGAGTTGGGCAAGGATTTTACAGTGATGCCAATGTAAAGATTTCTTTTCCTATCACAAAAGCTGTGTTTAACCTATTCTTTGGTTTCTTAACCAAGACAACCCCTTCTGAAGTAGCAGCTGATATGGCTGGTTTCCAGCATGTGTCAAAGTCACACATGAGCTAAAACAGCATTTTTAAATGAAATAATAAACCACCTCTTCAGACATAGAGGAAATGAAATTTTATAGTCTTGCAGAAATGCATTTTTCTTTTTTTCTTTAAAAAATTCTTTAAAAAAGAATCTGAAAAACAAATTGTAATAAGTATGTATATGATTCGTGCCAGTAGGGAACCAAATGGTTTTATTGCATAAAGCAATAAAACCAACTGTTGTAAGGTCATCAGTTTCCCTGAACCTTTATCTGGGAATACCTAAATTATGATAGGGAATCTGTCACATCACTAAATCCTAAAATTCCCCTTGTCACCCCTTTATCAAGGAATACCTGAATTATGGTGGGAAGGTATCAAGACACTAAATTGTAATGTAGTAATTAACCAGTTGTAAAAATAATGACTTAATTGTAACCATATAAGGAGAAGTATGTAAAAATTCATAGGTATACCGTGTAATGGACATGTATAAAGTGGCTGGAGAAAAGGCAGACACACATTGTACCTGATACACGAGTTGGTGGGGCGAAGACTCCCCCCGGTGTCCAGGCCTGCATTGCTCTTACCATATAATAAACCTTTTTTTTATAAAATAAATTCATATGGGTGAGGCTCTGTTTCTCACAAAGTGGTATTTTTCATTGGTTGTTTTTTTTTCCTGAACATTTCCGTCAGGTTTTTAGGGGAATTTAGGAGGAGACAAACTCTGTAAAGCTCTCCTCTGGAAAAAAGTCAAGGGGTCACTTAAGATGAGTGCCCTCAAGACTCCAGGTACGTATCACTTACTTGAGCAGCAGTGTAAACTCCCAGCCAGAGCTGCCACGTACATTTAGTGTTTCTTTAGATAAAGAGCTGGTTTCATACACCTGACACTCCTGGAGATTTTTCAGACTGGCTTATTTTTTCCCCAAAGTGCTTGGAGCCCAGACACTGGTATTGAGTTCCAGGGGGTGGCACTGTGGCTGTGCCCAGCTTGACCCTGTTGTGCCATGCTGGGGCCACTTGCCTTTCTGCCCCCTCCTCCTCCTCCTGTGGTTGTTGACAGACACTGAGCCTGTGGCTTAGGCACAGCAAGGAAATGATGAAGTGACACAGACACCAATGTGTCTGTGAAAATTATAGGGCATCACTGTGTGGGAGCCAAACCCTCAGTGTGGCCCTTTATCCAGACAAATATAACCTTCCTGCCGGGAACAAAATTACATCTGTACTTAAATTCAGGGGAAAATTTCCTTTTTTTTTTTTAAGGAAAGACATTAAACCCTCTGTTTGGCATTTGAAAAGCTGCATTGTGTCTGCTCGTTATTCCAAAAAAACAACCGTGCAAGCTCTGGGCTGTCTCAGAAAGACTTAATGTTGTTTATTTCTCCTTATCATGGGTTTTCTGGGCTGGGGAGGGGCACAATGCAGTCACCATTGGTAAGAGGAGAACCAGAACTTTGCCATTCAGGTCTGTTTTCCTTGGAAGACCTTCCAGGCTCCCAATGTTCCCACCACCCCCAATCTGCTCTAATGCTGTCACCATAGGCAGCTCCACCTATTCCCATGGGGTTTGTGACCCTTTAGTGAGTTTGGGGGAAATGAAATCTTCCCAGAGCTGTGTGCTGGATCAGGTAACTTATGGAGAAGTCTCCAGGCTTCCTGTGAGCTTTATCTGCCCTTATCCTTGGGGACACTGCCTGGGGTGGCCCCATAAAGCACTACTGCCTTTGCTTTCTGGCAGCCAGCAGGCATAAGCTAAGGGGGCACAAATCTTGTTGTGTGGGTGGGGGATGATTATTTTTAGCTTGGTTCATTGCAAAAGTCCTCTCTAAATGAATGTTTTCTGTCTGCTACCCTTTCTCTCCAGGGATGTGGATGTCTCAGTTGCCCTCCCCAGTGACTGAAGCTCTGCAGGAAAGGAAAATCTTCAAAGGTCATGGTATCCTCTCAGTATGTACAATTTTCTACATGGCATCATATAATGGAAGTGTTTCTGTAGTAGTGATGTTGAAGTGATGGTGGGAGTACATTCTGTGCACTTGAAAAGTAGGAGCTGTCTCAAAACACTGCCTGTAGTCATACAAATCTTGAAAACAAGTCTGTCTGTATTTAAGCAACAGACTAGTCTACTAGAGTGTATCTAGTACAGAATGCCAAAACGAAGCAAAAATGGTTAAAACTTAAAGGTAATCTAACCCTGTGCAACTACTAAGCAAAGGTACACCTGCTGGTAATATATCTCTTTCTAGGGAGAAGCAGCAGGTACCAAAAGGAATACTTATTTAGAAAAAGAAACGTGAGAATTCTAGTGAAATTAATTTCAGACATGTTAGAAATTTCAGGCTTGGTTGAATAGTCTCCCTCCCCCAGATCTGGGCAAAATACATTTCTCTGAGGGCCTGTAATGGGTCCTGTTTGTTTTCTGTTCTTTGGGACAGAAGTGATATTTAGTGCAATAACTATTTTCTGGCTCTGGAAAGCTGTTCTTGCAGGGATAGTCCCTTGGGGAAGGCATTTTACAAGGATCTGGATGGTAAATGCAGCGAGGGAGCTTTGACAGTGCAGTCCTGCTCAGTTTCTGGTCCCAGGTGCCCACTGTCAAACACGGGGCTGGCTGCTCTTCCTGTGCTTGCACTGATCTGCTGGGTGAACCTGGAGTAAATCCTTTTCTTCCTTCACTCCCTTCCTCCCCTTCTGTAGTTCTTGGAAGAGAGGTCATGCTGAATGGCTGGCCTGGTGTTTTCCTGACTCCATGGACATCTCCCTCTGATGGTTCTTCCAGCAGCCCTGTCTTTGGCTAAGGAAGAAAGGGAGAAGGAGTAGTCCAGTCCTTTAGTTTTTCTTTGCTGTCAGCAGTGATGCTTGATGAGTGTTTCTAATGGTTCTCTCTCCATGATTTTAACACGGCTGCTCTCACAGTAACTCATGCCAAGGAATTTGACATCCCTGCCCCTGCATATTTTAACAGAGTTGTCCTCTTCCATGATGGAGTTTAATTCTAGCTGTAACAGCCTGCATGGTATGTCTGCTCCCCTCAAATGCTGTCTGCTTAGACAAGCATAAAACTAAAAAAAAAATCTCTTTTCTTTAATTATTAATTTTCTTCCTTCTGCTTCATTTATCAAGACCCCTCAGAAGTTGCTTATCCTAGAATATGGTTGGGACAAGCTAAGTCATTATTTTTTTTCCACGAGGTAGATTAGAAAACTGGAATTCAGCCTTTCACCACCACTGACCTTTATGCTCCCTTCACCTGCTATGAAAATCAGTATCATACCCTGTGAAGTACCTTACTTTTCCTTGTTTGCCTAAAAATCTGCCATCTCCCTTTAGATGCCACAAGGATTGGAGGAATCACGTGGTCTGCCCTGAGGTTTTTTATGCAGACAATCAATCCTGTAGTTTCAGTGGCTTCCACTCCTCTGCACGTGAAGGTGCTTTCTGCTGTGGCTTGTGGTACCTTTGCTTCCTGCTTGCTTTTTGTCCATTGTTGCAGCAGGATGTCCACAAGTTAACACGGATTTCCCTGGATTTAGAGCCAAGGGATCACTGTCAGAGCCAGCATTACACATCTGGCGAGCAGATCTCAGTCTTAGGCCTGACTTAGTTGATCCAGAGGGGCATATTTTGGAGCAGTTGGAAAGGAGGATTGCACATGATGGGAAATAAGGGTATGATAGCAGGGCAAAGGAAGTTGTGTTCTCCTTGGTGAAGTCCCCAGGTCCCTGCTCTGCACATGGGAAGACTTTCCTCACAGTCAGGGAGTGAATGAGCCAGTGGTGATGCTATGGTGATTCACCCAAAGCCCACTGCCATATGACATGCACAGATGAGATGTGGGATATGATTAATTTTTCTCCCAAGAATCCCAAGGTTGGCTCAAATACAATTTCCTCTGCAGTTGTCTGCAATGAGTAGTGGGATGAATCGAACCCCACAAGGAGAAGGTGACAAATTTAGCTTTCAGATGCTTGATTACAAGCCATGAGCAAATGATTTTTTTTTATTTTATTGTTGGATTAGTTACTTGCTGAAGGAGAAGGAAACTGAGCAATGATGAGCATGCTTTGAAGTAATACATGTCAGAGAAAAAGCTGGCTGGAAGGAGAAACTGGAGAGAAATTAAATTGAAAAGAAACATGTTATTTTAAGGCAATCTAAACCCATCCATTATTTTAAGTAGAAACAAGCCTTGCAGATGAGGCAGCCTGTTGGGAGGGAGGGATTTCAATCTGTGCAATTAGGGAGTCACCACAACAAAAGATGTTCCTCAGCTCCCTGCCTTGGCTTGCTGTGGCCAAGCACAGCCAGGGGTGGGACAGGGACCAGCTTTCATCCTTGTGGGGAATTCCTCTAGGTCAGCAAAGACAGGAGGGGATAAATATTTTTAGGAAGAACCTTATTCTTTCTCTTTGGTGTGACCTCTCACTGACACCACAGTAATTAAAAGGCTAAACTTAGAGAAAGGACTGGAAACTGAATAAATATCGTGAAATGGCTTTGATGTTGTTTAGTTAAGCAAAAGAGAGTTGTCCTGGCCGAAAATGCAAATAAAAATCATATCTCAGATAGTGCTGAGCGCTGCTCAGAGTAAACCTCTTTAGCCCTGAAATGCCAGCAGTTTTGTGGGATTTTCTCTCAGAGCACGTAACAATGCAGCGAAAGAAGGAGCAGTTAAGGACATAATTTAAGGTGGGAAGGTGTTGCTTTGGTTTTAATCGCTGAAACCCACTTTTGGCTGGCAGCGTGCCATCCTTCCCTAAAACGGGCAGGCTCGGTGAGTGCATCCCCAGCACGCCACAGCTCCGAGCAGCTGCACAAGGGCTGCGCTCAGCGCTGCAGGAAGGCACAGCAAACCCAAAGGACGCCCGAAATATCACCTAAAAACCCCCCACACCAAAACAACCCTCCCCTCCAAAAAAAAACCCTAACCGAAACAGAAAGAAGGAATTAATCTGAGTGCTTCTGGCTGTAGGAGGGCTGTGCCTGTGCTGCTGCAGCTGCTGAGTTCTGGAGTGCCCCGTCTCCAGGCTTGGCTCGCAGGGAGGAAGGCACAGCCGGGGGGAAGAAGGCACAGCCGCTGCTCAATCCCTGTCATTTCATGCCATCTATTGGCCTGGCACAGCAGCAGTGCCTTGGTCCGGCTGCCCACGGCGTTAAAAACCCCATGGGAAGGGCGGAGGGCACTGCCAGGTGGGCATCGCTCCTGCATCCTGCATCCTCCCCTCTGCCCATCCTTCCTTCTTCCCTTCAGGGGATGCCCAGGGGGCGGGAGGTTTTGCCCTTTCTGACCTTGTCTAGGCTGGAAAGGGCTTTAAAGTTTGACCTGTGGTGTTTCCTGAATAACTACGTTATGGCAGTAATGAGCGAGGTGGGGTTTGGCCAGCACCGGAGCGCAGGGTGGTGGAGTCGCATCCCCCGGGCCGGCACACCCTGCTGTGCTCAGCCTGGCCGTGGCTGTGCTACCAAATACCCCCCCATACATGGCAACAGGCAGGTTAAATTCTGGGGGGAAAAAAACTGGGAAACGCTGGGAAAAACAATTCCCTGGCTCAGCCTCGCCCTCCCGTGTCCTTCGCTGGTATTTGATGTGTCTCTTCCGCGGCATCCGCTCTGGCTGGGAGACTTTCCCATTTGGGGCTAAGTGTGGGAAGTGTGAAGGTTGCTCTCTGTGTACACCTTTGGTACATTGAACAGATCTCAAGTGTAACCTTCAGCGTATTTTTATTTTTTTCTTTTGTAATCAGGTTTAGATTATCAAGGAGTTTAGTAAAAACAGTTCCCAGAGGAAACAGGATGCTTTGACACGTTTGTCCAGAATTTCCATGAAAGTAGAAAATGAAAGTGTGCTTTACAGGTCTGGTATTTTCCACGGTGATCAGATGAAGCGAAAACAAGAGAGTACTTCATCTTTTTCATTGATATCCTCTCCCATCCTGCCCCTGAGAACTGTGGTGTGTGTACCACCACAGGAGGGGCATGGCAAGGGATTTCCCTGCCTGAGGCAGCCAGGACACGCTGGGGGCACCCCAGTGTTCAAAAATTCTAAGCTAAATTCTCTTCCTGGTCTGTTCTCAGGGCTCCTGTCAAAGCACGTGGCTCGGTCACCTTTGGCTGCGATGGGGTTTGCGAGGAATTCTTGTGGTCCCAAAGCACGGAGCTCGTAGCTGAAGTGTTTGTGAGCAAACCCATCATCCAAAGAGCTCAGTTATATATTTGGCCTAATCAGTTTGCCTTTCTGTGGTTTCTCAGGTAAAAGGATATGGTATCATCTCTGCAGAGGAAGGAAGGAGTAAGTTATGTTCGTAGCTCCTCTTTCCCTACTCCTCAGAGTAGGTGTTGGCAGGTGTGTCCGGGCCCTGCATTGTCACAACTCCTGGCAAAATAAATGCATATAATTAAAAAATAATTTTTAGTTGTATAAAGCATTTTCACAACCCGTGTTTCCCATGACATTATGGCCTTAAAATTGTTTTTATAATACTAAGGTGAAGCCTTATTACATAGCATCTGTACATTTTCTGAAATAATAATGCTGTATCCAGAATTGTGAATTCCCAGTCTTTTACCTCACGCAGGGCATCACTAAATATCTTCCCCTGTAAGGAAACTAACAATTGTTTGAGAATTGTACTTGCTGATTCAGAGAAATAGGAGCTCAGAAGGCAGTGAGTCCAATTTTTCAGGTATTGTGCTCCAAGAAAGATGTCAAGCCATCTGAGAGAGCAGTGAGAGAACAGCAGTGGGACAGCTTTTTAGAGGCAGGACTCGTCTGATTTCCAAGCAGTTCGCATTCACATTTCCCACATGTGAAAGGGGTGCTTTCTTTTTTGCAAAACATGCTGAGAAATGCAGTACAAAAGCTACTTCAGGGATGACTTATGGTTTTTGGGGTTTTTTTCCCACCAGTGAAAGGAATTCCCAGGGCCTTCTGTGCTGGTGACAGATGCTGCAGGGCTCATTCTGATAGCAGATATCCTTTTGTCAGCAGGCAGGTGCTGCAAACCTTCAGAAGAAGAGAAAATGAAGCCTTGCAGCATCCCCCTGACCCAGTCAACATCTCTCTCTGAGCTTTGGTCACCTTGCCCATATCGGTGGAGTTCTCCAGAGTCCTGGGGAGAGCTTTTGCTCTTGTTTTGTTCACTTTTATTCCGGGCTTGCTTCCTGTAATTTGAAGTCAGCCAGAGTGCTTTAACACTCTTGATTTATCTCTGGTTTGTGTTTCACTTCTCTTTTGCAGGCCTAGAGCTCTGAAGCCCCTCAAAGAAAGAAGAGAAACCACACCAGGAGGGAAGTTGGGTGCTGGAGGCCATTTGTGGTTGACCTTTATTTCGTCATGAGGAGGCTGTGTCCAAAATCAAAGCATGCCTAGTATTTCCCATCACTTGCATGTGACAGTTTTGGTGAGGTTTGTTCCCAGACCACAGAGAGGAGGCAGCTCACAGGGTTTTTCAGCCTCTGGCCAAGGTATTTGACCATCATGTGCACCTAGGAGGTCCCCAGCTGGGGACCTGGTGGTTTTACTATAACCACAAATTTCTTAAGGGGAGTTTTTGTGCCTTGCTTTTCTACCATGGCAGAGTTTGCCACTCTAGTTAAGCTTTTAAACGTGATTTTCTTGAGAAAACAGAGGCTCTACTGAAGCTGCAGCTTCTTCCAGAGAGCTATGACTATCAAAGAAGATGGCATGGGCAAAGGGAGGTATGAGTTATTTAGCTTTTAAAAAATTATTATTATTAAATACATTTGAAATGGCATTTCCCAAATGTGGAATTTGGGAAAATGCAGGCTAAATTCCCAATGTAACATTTATGTAGTAGAATCCTGGGCATTAGCAACTTTGATAGGTTTACTATTCCCCCCCATAACCCAGAAACGCTAGAAAGCAGGCAAGTTTCTTATTGCACACCAAAATTCAATAATCCCACCTCTTTTGAATTTATTATTGGAACCAACCCACCTGGCTTTTTAATTTTAAAGGACACTCTTTATGCCTTACCTGTAGAGATCCAAGCTTCGAGGTAGTTCAAACAGGTTCTGTCCTTGTCCATTTTCCTGGAATTCTAGTGGCCCACATGACAGGAATAACTGCATCTTCAGCCTCACTTAGGATGTTGCTGCTAACAGGACTTATGTCCTGCACAAGAAGAGCTGCCGCTTTGACACAATTCCTTTCAGGAATTACAATTCCAATATCCCCATTTTCCAACCTAATTTCTGCCACAAGTTTTCCAATCAATCTCTTTCTAGCGAAGGTTTCAGGGAGTTTGACAAATAGAGAAACTGAGGGATTACCCCGTTTTCCCTGTCACACCCATAACCTTTACAGGGTCATTCCTTAATTCTCCTTCTTCTGAGGAAGTTGCACCTTGACTAACCCATGACTAACACATGGGCAAAGCAGACAGTGGGGACTGGAACCTCCACCTTCCACTCATGTAGCTCTTACAATCATATTTAACAGAAAATAGCCAATTATACCACCACCAGTCATTTCTTAATCCCAACATCACACTCCCTTTACAGTTATATCACTGCTTCTATAACCCACCTCTATTATGTGACAGAGCTACATTTCTACAATGAGTAGGTACACCTTTTATACTCCCAGGAATGCCTTAATAAAACTCCAGGGATCTTGCTTTGAACTCACTGGGTCCA
>JAWWTY010000001.1:20953902-20989951 GCA_035222235.1 Margarornis squamiger
TTTTATACTTTTATACTCCTTTATATTCTGTACCCCAAAATTCTGTAAGTAAAAGAACTCTTCTCTACTTTACCCACACAAAGTTGTCTTGGAAGTTTTTTTCCCCTTTCCTTACGGCAACAGGAAGAACCGAGAATAGATCTTTGGTGAGGTTACCAGACATACCTCCCAACAGTCCTCTAGGGATAATGATAAAACATTGGGATGATTACCCCTCCAGGGAAGGGAAGTCGAGGGAGAAGATGGTACATTAATGCATGGAAGTTTGGGGGGGGGAAAACAGATAAGGCAAGATTATTTATATTGGCCAGTGTTTGGCTCATTTGAAGATTGGATTTGTCAAGCCTTAAATATTTATGTGAACACCAAAGAAACGTTTAGTTCAGAAGACAGTGAATATGCCAGTTTGTGGATAAGATCAGATACTAGAACCTACTTATTTCTGTCAAAGGAGAGAAGTGGGCTGAAGAAAGATAACAGGGACCTAGATGATTTTCAAAGGCTACCTCTGCTATACCTCCCACCTCTACCTGTTCCCGCCCTCCAACCTCCTTGCTGTGTTTCAGCCCAGAGTGGCTGCCAGAGTGTAACCATTCCCACTGCTCCGGCAATATCAGCTATCCCTTCCACTGCCAACGCGCGGGAACCCGCCATTTTCCCTACTTCCTCTAACCCTGCCGATGCGCAGGAACCCACTGTTTCGTCTGCTTCCTCTAACCCTGCCGATGCGTGGGAACCCACCATTTTGTCTGCTTCTGTAACAGCCCCTCGGTTTCCCACTGTAGGACAAGAACCTTTTACCCCAGAGACTAATTTCTCGTTTCTACCCCAATCTCAGTTGTACCCTTTGAGAGAAATTGCAATGGGAGGACGGCAGCCCGGGATAGGATTTGTGTCAGTTCCTTTAAGGCCGGGGGATGTTAGAGAGTTTAAAAAGGAGATGGGAAACCTATTAGAAGACCCTCTTGGTGTGTCTGAGAGATTCAACCAGTTCCTAGGTCCTAATATATATACCTGGGACGAAATGCAGGCGATTTTAGGAATGTTTTTTACCATCGAAGAACGGGATATGATTAGGAAAGCAGGGATGAGAGACTGGGAATGGAGATATCAGCAAGGTCCAGCCACTAACGTTAAGTGGCCCCTTCAGAGACCCAATTGGAATAACCAAGATGAGGCTCATAGAAATCATATGATTGACCTACGGGAAATTATAGTTCAGGGCATTAAGGAAGCTGTCCCTAGGGGGCAGAATATTAATAAAGCTTTTAAAGAATACCAGAAAAAAGATGAGACTCCCACAGACTGGTTGGAAAGATTAAGAAAAAGTTTCCAACTTTATTCAGGTTTAGACCCCGACACCCCAGTAGGACAAGCCTTACTTAAAACACAGTTTGTGGCGAAATCATGGGAGGATATCAGGAAAAAGTTAGAAAAGATTGAAGATTGGCAAGAAAAGGGTTTGGATGAACTGTTGAGAGAGGCTCAGAAAGTGTATGTAAGGTAAAAAACAAGGATCTCCTGACAGGAGAATGGATTGGTCCAGTCCCTCTAACTGTCTGGGGAAGGGGATACGCTTGTGTTTCCACAGGAAGCGGCCCACGATGGGTTCCATCCAGATTGGTGAAGATTCACCAGGAGGATTTCCCCCCAGATCCACTATCAGCAGCAAGAAGTGATCTCCCTTCAACATCATCTTCGGGATAATCCTGCTTTTTGCATGCAGCATAACATGGACAAATCAGAAAAGCTCATTGTCAGGAGTCTCAGCCACGTCTTCTCCTACAATTCCAAATTGGGTAATGTTGTCAAGACAAAATATTTGGCTAAACCTGGCACAGTCTCTAAATACTGATTCCATCTGTCTGTCTACCTTAGACCCCTCTAACCCTTTTAAGACCTGTCTTGTAGGGATTCCATGGACATCTAGAGAATGGAGTGACTTCCGAAATCAATATATTCCCCGGTGTGATGACCATGACCAGTATAAAAATCCTTTCTTAGACTGCATTACACAACCTAAAAAACCCCAACATGTCAGGCAAACATTTAGCTATCAGTGGCAGAGACCTGAAGAATTAGAGATCTTAGGAAGTACTAAATCCCCTCTATGCTTTTATTTTATCCACAACAAAGAGGTAAGCCTCATCTGAATTAATTAATGTCACTTCTCATGGGCCTTATTCAAATTTCAGTTTTTGGTGTAAGGAAGAAGTTCCTTACCAGATACACGCAACCCCTGACTCAGTTATTCTTCCAAACTGAGTCTTTTTGATTTGTGGATTTAGAGTCTGGAAAATGATCCCTAGATTGGCTACTTGAGGTCCCTGCACTTCTGGAAAATTAACACTATACAATCCAGCTGCCTTTGTAAATTCTCTGCCTATAAGCCACTCAAAAAATCGTGCTGTGAGAAGCATCAGCTTCCAAGCAGCCTCACCCTCCTCACACATAAAGACCTTTAGAAGGCGCAGGCAATTTCCAGGCCTGCACCCACCTCTTACATTTTACCCACCACGGCCCAAAGCTCCTCCTTTATCTAAAGTACCACAACTCATTGTTGCTCCAGCACTCCCATCTCCAGCTGAGCCACATCACCTAGCAAATATGCAACATTTACACGAATTCAGAGCAGAGTGTGATTCCAATATGAACTTCTGGTCATACAGCAAGAATATTTTGGGTAGTATCATACTTCCAGCCACAGGCACAACACATGCATTAGATCTCCTTACTAAAATGGGATGCTGGTTAGCTAAAGAGGCAAATGCTACCAGTACAGCACTCGAAGAATTACTATTAGATACCCAAGAAAACAAGAAAGCCTTGCTACAAAACCGAGCTGCAATTGATTTCCTGCTTTTAGTAAATGGCCATGGGTGTGAGGAGTTTGAAGGCCTTTGCTGTCTTAACTTTTCTGACCATTCTAAGTCTATCCACTCTCAAATCAATCGACTTCACTCCTTCGTAAAGGAAATCCGCCAGGATGATGGTTTAACCCTTGATGATCTTTTTAGCTGGCTGCCTTTTCAAGGTCTGTCTGCCACTGTTAGAAAAATCATTATAATTTTGTTACTAGGAATATTTGTAGTAGCTCTTTTTGTTTGTGTCTTTCCATGTCTGTTTCGTTGTGCCCAGTTTCAGATCCATAAAAGCCTATCCTGCTTTACAGAATAAAAAAGGAGAAAATGTGGCAATGAGCATCCAATATCATAAGTGGAATAAAGCCTGCAAGAGATGGGTCTCTGAGGAAGATGCAGAAACCTCACCATGATGTTTTGAAGGCATGGTTTTATTCCACTTTAAAATATTGTTTGTCCCTGTCTGCCCCTGTCTTGTCCCCAGAAAACACGGGCAACACCCTCATTAGTATGCAAGAAACTGCCCGAACTGGTTTTGTGAGAAGCCCTCTTTCCCCTTGCCTGTTGTTAACCCTTTCCCTACTCACTGTAAACCCTAAATTCTCATTGGTGTGACCTCACTTCCCCTGTGACCCCATATAAAAACCCAGACCCTGGGAATAAAGTTCTCTCTGCTTCCTGCCCTGCTGCCCGCGTGTGTGGTCCTTTCCTTGGATATCTCTGGGACCACGTGGAGTGGGGGAGGGGAACGGGGAGCTCTTCCCTCAGTTGTCGCATGTATGTACGAAGGGGTGAGGAAAGTCAGAAGAAACAGATGAAAATTCTAGTGGCTGCTGTGAGAGAAGGTCAGAGTGAATAAGAATCAGGGACGACGGACCCCTCAGGGATCCGATAGATGTAGAGCATCAAGGGATAATGGGCAGGTAGATCAGAGTGAAGTAGAATGTTATTATTGTGGCAAAAAGGGACATGTGAAGAGAAATTGCAGGAAGCGTGTGTAGGATGAGAAGGTGTTTAAAGAGGATTAGGGGGGTTAGGGGCTCTATCTGCTGGGGACCCGAAAAAACATGGAGCCCTTGATAAAACTTAAATTGGGTCCTCAGCAACAAGAATTCGAGTTCCTCGTGGACTCAGGGGCAGAGAGATCAACTGTCTAGAAAGTATCCTGGGGCTGTATAACATCCCCAGACATGATACAAGTTATAGGAGCCAAGGGAGAACTGTTTAAGGTACCCCTTATTAAAGACGTGGAAATAGAAACTTATAATAAATATGCATTAGGAACATTTTTGCTGGTCCCCGAAGCCGAGTACAATTTATTAGGGAGAGATCTCATGATAGAATTGGGTGTAGGTTTAGAAACTAAGGAACAGAAATTACAAGTAAAAATATATGCTCTTACAGCCGAAGATGAGGAGAAAATAAATCCTGAAGTATGGTATACCCCTAATTCTGCAGGAAAATTAGATATAAAGCCATTTGAGGTCCTAATTCAAAATCCGGAGGAACCGATTAGGGTGAAACAATATCCTATCTCCTATGAGGGAAGTGGGTGCCTGGCAGGGTTATGGAGCAGATCATCCTGAGTGCAATCACAGAGCACCTACAGGATGGACAAGGGATCAGACCCAGCCAGCATGGCTTGAGGAGGGGGCAGGTCCTGGCTTACCAACCTGATCTCCTTTTATGATCAGGTGACCCACGTGGTGGATGAGGGGAAGGCTGTGGATGTAGTCTATCTGGACTTCAGCAAAGCCTTTGACGCTGTCTCCCATAATATACTCCTGGAAAAGCTGGCAGCCTATGGCTTGGAAAAGTGTACTCTCTGCTTGGTGAAGAGCTGGCTGGATGGCCAAGCTCAGAGAGTGGTGGTGAATGGAGCTTCATCGAGTTGGCAGATGGTCACTAGTGGTATCCCCCAGGGGTGAGTGTTGGGTCCAGTCCTGTTCAACATCTTTATAGACGGTTTAGATGAGGGGATTGAGACCACCATCAGCAAATTTGCTGATGACACCAAGCTGGGAAGGAGTGTCAACCTGCTGGAAGGCAGGAGAGCTCTGCAGAGGGATCTGGATAGGCTGGAGAGATGGGCTGATTCCAATGGGATGAAGTTCAATAAGGCCAAGTTCCAGGCCCTGCACTTTGGCCACAACAAGCCCATGCAGCACTACAGGCTGGGGACAGAGTGGCTGGAGAGCAGCCAGGCAGAAAGGGACCTGAGTGTCTGGATTGACAGGAAGCTGAACATGAACTAGCAGTGTGCCCAGGTGGCCAAGAAGGCCAATGGTATCCTGGCCTGTATCAAGAATAGCGTGGCAGCAGGACAAGGGAAGTGATCCTTCCTCTGCACTCAGTGCTGGTGAGGCCACCCCTCGGAGTGCTGTGTCCAGTTCTGGGCCCCTCAGTTCAGGAAAGATATTGAGGTGCTGGAGCATGTCCAGAGAAGAGCAACGAGGCTGGTGAAGGGACTTGAGCACAAGTCCTATGGGGAGAGGCGGAGGGAGGTGGGATTGTTTAGTCTGGAGAAGAGAAGGCTTAGAGGAGACTTCATCACTCCCTACAGCTACCTGAAAGGAGGTTGTAGCCAGGTGGGGGTTGGTCTCTTCTCCCAGGCAGCCAGCAATAGGACAAGGGGGCATGGGCTTAAGCTCTGCCGGGGAGGTTTAGGTTGGATATTAGAAAGAAGTTCTTTACAGAGAGAGTAATCAGGCATTGGAATGGCCTGCACAGAGAGGTGATAGATTCACTGTCCCTGGAGATTTTTAAACTGAGGTTGGACGTGGCACTTAGTGCCACGGTCTAGTAAACAGAGTGGTGTTGGATCAAGGGTTGGACTCGATGATCTCGGAGGTCTTTTCCAACCCAATCAATTCTATGATTCTATGAAAGATAAAAACCCTACTGCCCATTGTTATGTTAAAAATCATCCTAGTCAATGATGCCCAGAAGAATTTATTTCTGCAAATTATGATGTTGCTCACATATTAAGTGGTGTTAGAAGTTACTAAAGTGATTTTCTCACATATTCTCAGGCTTTGTGAAGGTCATGATGTTTTGCACAGACACCTGCCAGGTAACTTAAAAACAACAGAAGAGCCCAGAAACCCTTGGAGGTGGTCCAGGGGGCACAGCCTAGGACCCCAGTGGGTGGACCACCAAGAGGAATGCAAATTATGATTGGTTATAGATATCTGTCAATTGTTAGGAAGAGTATAAAAACAGTAATATTACATGGGGTGGGCTTCTTTGGGGATTTTTGGATGCAGACTGAGAACCTTGTGGAATCAATGTGCGTTTTGGAGGCCCAGTGGAGGCCCAGAGCCTCCAAACTCCCAGTAAAGGTATTGTCTATCTTTCTCCATTAATGTCTTCTCTGAGTGCCTATCTATTTTAGGCAGCAATGGGATGATGCATTCAGTTGTTTACATTTAGATAGTCTATCCACCGGAATTAAAAATGTTGTAATGTTCTTAGTGCTATGATTATTTGCCCTTTTGGTCATAATGTTGGTTGCTCCCTGTTTGATTATGTGCATTCAGAATATGATAACACGTAGTTTCTCCCAAGTTTATCTTCTTTAGAAAATAGAAAATAGGGAGATGTAGGAGTCCAGGAATTTGAAGACTGGAGAAAGGACATCAAACCTTGGACCTTCAACAGTGAAGAGACTCATATTTGAAGATTTTGGACTGTTCTACCACAAGCGTTTCAGGTTTTGTATTGTGTTTCTCAGTTTCTTGCATTACCCCCTATATTTTGTATTGTAAGTTCTGGAAAATTCCCTCATCCCTCATGGCCCTGAAACCTGCCCTCTCATGGGTTGATTTTTTGCAGTAGTTTTCCCAATATGGTTATCCCATGTTATTTTGCAGACTCCTCTCTTTCTCCCCAACAAGTTACACCCCCTTCTAGAAAGTTCTAGCCCTACCCTCTATAAGGCGGGAGCCATCTTAATGAAGTGCCATTTTGTCCCTGGAATCCAGAAGTGTGCAGACCCTTCCTTCCCGAAGCAGGGGGGTTCCTCGACGGGACCAGCACAGCAGAGCATGTGTGAAGATGAGAGGTGAAAAGTTCAAGGGAGGATGACTACCCAAAAAGACCACCTCACTAGGGAGGAAGATAAGAAGGAGACCATCACAGAAGCAAGTGCGCAGGTGCCAGCCGAGCAACATCGAGCAGTGGAGGGAGCCACCTCTCTCATGCATAATGCATAGGACTGTTAATTAGAGCAGGGCATAAAGAGCTGTGAACTTGGCAGTTCAGTGGAGTGTGTCTTAGCAGGAATTATCCCCCCCACTCCTGGCGCCTAAATAAAATGAATACCTGCTACTCAAAAGACAAAAAGTCTCTGAGTGGTCTTTTCAGGCCAGAATTCGGTATGAGTAGCAAGTATGCATTGTAACATCTTGGTGGAAATTAATAACTTCCCACGCCTTTCAAATAAAATCAGATAATTTCAAAGTCATAGTTACTGCTGATAGGTAAGACCACTTATTTGCTTAAGCAAAATTACAAAGATTGCAGACTAGTTCTGTCAGGCAGAAAAAGTTGCAAGAACATCAGAAGTACAATTATAGGCAGGAATTTTTCACAAATGGCTCTTATACACCATCCTTACTTACATTCACATTTAGGCTTAGACACCCAACTCTAAAAAAATAATTTTTTTTAAAATCATTCTCAAGGAATTATCAGAAATTGTAGAATTAGGCTTCAAGGTAGGACAGAGCATGTTCAGCATCTTTGCTGGCGACATGGACAGTGGGACTGAAGTGCACCCTCTGCAAGTTTGCTGCCAACACCAAGCTGTGTGGTGCAGTCAACATGCTGGAGGGCAGGGATGCCATCCAGAGGGACCCTGGCAGGCTTGAGAGGTAGGACCTTGTTATACTTTCAAAATCTTTCATGGAAATTTTTTTTCCTGTCCGTTACCAGCACCATGGTTTGTGTTAGAAATAGAGTTGGAGTTTTGCTGAAGCCAGAATTGATCCACTGTCCTCCCCTCCCTGATTTGATTTAGGAAAGAGAAGAAGAGGGAGGAGGGGATATTTGAGTTTCTGGCAGTTGCAACTTGGGGTGGTTTGAACCTGTTTTTCGCGCCTTTTTGTGGGGCTGGGGGTCTCAGGCAGGTAGGCGGATCAGGCCACGCTGTGAGCTTCCTAGTACTAGCCAATAGGAACGGAAGCAAGGACCCCCGGCTGGGACAGGGTAAAAAAACCTCTGGTTCTTGCTGGGCTGTGTCTGTCTTCTAGGCCAGAGGGGAGACACCAATTCAGCTGAATTTGTTAAATAGAAAGTTTAGTTTTGCTTCAACAACTTTGTCCCCTTCTGAATTTTATTGGTAAGTATGAGCATTTCTCACATTTGGGAGTTGGAAGCCAGGACGGGATGGCTTGTTGGGGCCCAGCCCCCACTACCTGCTCCCAGAGCCAGCTGTCTAAAGACTAAACAAAGGGCTGGCTGGATAGCCCAGTGATGGCTGGGGAGAAGACTGGGGGGACATGGGGGACAGAGAGGTTTCCTGAGGTTTGCAGCACTTCTCTCCTCCAGCTGCTTGGGTGCCAGCTGCCATTTGCTGGGCTGGGGGAAGCACTTGGAGGGGGTTCCTGGCTTGGCCCCGACCCCATGCACCCTGTGCCGCTCTGCCAGGGGAGTGGCACAGCTGCCTGGATTTGCTGCAGACTTCTTGAGGGGCTGAAAACCCACCCCCCAACACTTTTTTCAGACAAAGGACAGTAAGAGAGGGTCCTTGCACAACCCATGGGAGGGGTTGCATCCCATTCCTGTGGCCGCCACTCCCTCCTGAGTTTTGGAGCCAGTGCCTCTCCCTGCCCCTCATCTTTGCCTCAAAGGAGCCTATGGGTCATCATGGCCGCTGCCTCCCAAGGCACAACATCACCTTCTGCTGTCTGTGAATAAAACTGCACCAAAGGGGCAGAGAGAGGACTTGATTTGTTTGAAAGTTTTGTTTGCAGTGTTGCCATTTGCTCTGTTCTGGTACATGTATTTGTAGTACAGAACTGTTATCCTTTTTCTATACATTTTCTGATTAAAGTCTCTTGATTTCAAAGACTGTGGTGGTTTTTGGGAAGAGGCCCCCTTTCTAGTCCAGAAGGGTTCCTTGCTTTCCTTGATAGACAGTGTAGTTTTTTTAAACTGAGACAGACCTCATGAAGTTCAACAAGTCGTATACCTGGGCTGGGGCAATCCCAGGCACATGTATGACTCTAGTGAAGAAGTGGTAAGAAGCAGCCCTGAGGAGGACTTGGGAGTGGACAGTTGATGAAAAGCTCCACCTGACCCATCAGTGTGCACTCACAGCCCAGAAAGCCAAACATATCCTGGGCTGCATCAGAAGGAGCATAACCAGCAAGGCAAGGGAGGCCATTATCCCTCTCTCCTCTTGGGGGACCCCTACTGGAATATTGTGTCTAGCTCTCATGCCCCCAGTGTAAGAAGGACAGGGAACTGTTAAAGCAAGTCCAGAGGCACACAAAAGTTGTTCAGGGGACTGAAGCACCTCCCCTACAAAGACAGGCCAAGAAAGTTGGGGCTATTCAGTCTGGAGAAGATTGAATGGCCCTACAGGGAAGCTGGACATGGACTCTTAGTCAGGAACTGTAGTGGCAGGACAAGGGAGAATGAGTACAAAGTGAAAGAGCAGAAATGTAGGTTAAATATACAAAAGAAATTCTTTATGGCGAGGCTGGTCAGCTGCTGGAACAAGTTGCCCAAAGAAACTGTGGAAGGCCATTTCCTGAAAGAATTCAAGACCAAGTTGGATGGGGCTTTGGGAGGTGTTCATGGCAGGGGGCTTAGAATGAAATTATCTTTGAGGTCCCATCCAACCCAGGCCATTCTGTGATTCTATGTAGTAACATGTTTTAGATTTGAACAGGCCACAAGTAATTTTTGATTACAGAGTTTATATATAGCCCCTCTGCAATCAAATTTTCAAGTGGGAAGTGAGGATACCATACTGGTATTAAGGCATGGTGGCAGACCACCTGAACAGTATTTTAGTTTTGATTTAATGTTCTCCACCGGATTTAAGGACCTGGGCAGTAAGCAAGACTTTGAATTACATCACAACAACAAACAGTAACCACTGAAGTCCATAAAACTGGGTTACTGTGTAAGTAGGGGGGGTCTCACATGTATGAATTAATTCAGCATGCTCCCAACAGTGCTGCTAGAATAAAAATAAAGCATTTTTATGGGTTTTTCCCCACCCACTATTTAGGTAAGAAAGCTGTGCTTTTTTTTCTAACAAGATAAAAAATGGCAAATATGGCATCCAAACTGTTTTCATTTTGTGATTACCTAGCTAAAACTAGTCTACATTTCCTCCGTAGATGACTGACTGCAATGTTTTCGTTGTAGAGAACATTGGAACATTCAAAGGATACAAATTCCATTAAATACTTCTGAAATGGGCACTCTTTGGAACAATACTGGTTCTTTTGCAAAAGTTTTGGACTCTTTTATACTTTCAATAAGAACAATCATAAGAAAAGCCCTAAGGCTAAAGTTTGTCAGTTGTGCTAAAACGTACCATATGTGCTAAATGCATGTTTAAAACAAACTGTGCACCATAAGAGTATTTGTGTGCTTCCTTAAGCACTCACAAAAGTATATACAGATCTTTCTTCATATAAGCTCACACCTGAACACACAACAATAGATACTCTGGGGGAGGGCAGGGCAGGGCAGGGCCTTCCTGAATTCAGTCACCTCCAACACCTGGATGCTTCTTGCACGCTACCAGGGAAGTCTGACTTGGAGGCAGACACTATTCAGAGTAGCCTTCACTTGGTAGGGAAAAATGAAAAAGCAGTTGCCATGTAGTTTGCTTGTGTGAATCTGTGCCTCCTGGATCCCTAGGAAGTAACAAGGCCTAGGGAGATGAGGCAGAAAGAGACTGTAAAGACAGCAGCTTCTAGTTTTGGAGGCTAACAAAAAAGGCAGGAATCTTCTGAGGAACACACAGCTGATGATCACTAATCATGTGAACAAAAGCTGAAATAATGTATTTCAGAAACAAACCTATTTTACTCCATGAAGTTAATGAAAATTTTGCCATCACTCATGATGGTAGTTTGTAAAGTCCAAAGTTGTGCAGACATTTGATAAGGAAAAGGGAATTTTAGAAGCTGCAGTGTTTACATATAGATCTTAGAAAGTTAGGAGCTTTGGGTTTTGGGGTGGGGTTTTTTCCCCCCCAAGAAATAGTACCATTAGGAAGAAAGGACTGGCTTTCATACTTTAAACTCTTTCTCCCCATTTATCACTCACATCTATGAATTACTGATGCTAATCGTGAAGAGTTCTTCTCTCATGTCTGACAGACAATTGTACAGTAGTAATAAAAAAGTCCATGGCTTTGCAGGAGACAAGCTGTTAATTGTACATACAGCTTTTAGGAAAGGCAGAGTTACTGTTTTCCCAGACCTCCAATACCACATCTTTTGGTTCAACGTTGTATTATTTAAGACTAACAATATCAAAACAATGGAATTTAAAAAATGAAACTGTCAGCTTTATGGAACTGGCTTTTAAAAACAAGCCATCATTCTCTCTTACTCATGAACTGAGTTCATCTTTACTCCCAATGGAAAGGGCCAGGCTCTGTGGTACCTGGTACACCAGTTCATCAGGGCTGCCTGGCCCCGGCTGCCCCTTTGGTATATCATACAGTGCCTGTGCTGATGAGGCACTGTCTGTCCTAGATAACAGTTTACTGCAAGGTCCAACCAGTGGAGGAGCTTGATTCCCTGCAGCTTTGAAGGTGGAAATGGAAGGAACTCCGAGAGGTGTGCTGGGATGGCTGGACATGTCCATGATTATTGGAGTTGCGTACTCTGGTCCAGTTATAGGCAGTGGTTCGGCATAGGCGTGGTAAACTTCTTGTATGGGTGAATTGTAAGGGTCCAAATCAGCATAACTTGCTTCTTTTCCTTCCTCTGGTTTAAAGGTTGATCTCTGATGAAGCGTGCCAACAATTCCCCCTACCAGGGGCTGAGCATATTCTGTGTTGCAAGCCCCAACAAAACACACTTAATGGAATGTTTTTTATAGCACCATCACATTAAATACAATCTGTCAATAGTCTCACAGAGATTATTATTATCCTAGATCAAACCAGTGGTCCATCTCTGTCCACCAGTGCCAATCGCTTTGGAAAAGGATTCCTTTCCACCCAATAGTTAAAGCCATTGGGATAGCCACAACATCCCCATTTCTCAGGTTTGTACTTTCCTGGTGAGCTGAAACTTCCCATGCTGCAAATCTGCCTGAAAACAAAGCTTATTGAAATGTTCTTCCCTGCAAAATTAGATTTAAATGAAATTATCCTGCCTGGCTTTGAATAAAAATGGTCCTGGGGGTGGAGGTTTTGTTCTCTGAGGGGGGGAAGCCTGCATGTGGTCAGCTGAGATGTTTTAGCTCAACAGATAATCCAGGTTACAAAAGCTGGAGTGAGAAACCTGGCTAGCTGGGTAAAAACAGACAAGCAGCCAAAAAGAGAAAAGCAATTCTGCCTGCAGTGAAGCTGTAATTCTGCACATCTGCCTAACTGCCATCAGCATGTAAGCACAGAGACAAAGGAACAGCCAGTCATCTTCTCATGCCTGGGCCACCAGGAAAAGGGCATGTGCCATTACAGTATCCTCCTTTTCCGTATCACAAAGATGATTTAATCCATATAGTGAGTGTAGGGAACCAAGTCACACATTTCAGATTTGTGCATAAACATACTACGTTATTTCCAGTGCATGAAAATACAACCAATTCTTCAACCTTTTATGGGGTTTAAGAACAACTACAAGTAAAGAAACTTTCAGTTACTGCACTGACTTAGACAAGTGTCTCTCTACAGCACATCTAGTCAATACATACTCAGAGATCTGAAGAAGGCTGCATTTTAAGAAATGTGCTTACCCACAGAACTATCCATTTCTCCTCTATTCCCCCCAAAAAACAGGAAATAACTAAATGTAGCCAAATTCCTGATATTTCTTGGCATATCATATATATACACACATATATATATGTGTGTATATATATAACATGGCCCACAACAACAGTGAAATGTACCTGCAGACTCTGTTTGCAACATTGTTGGGACTTCTCTTGGTCTTAGGTGACTAATTTCACTGCTACTGTAGCGTACAGGAGTTTCTTCATGTTCTGCTGATTTGGTTGGGAGAAACTGCTTCATTCCTTTCCACCATCCTTCACATGGATTAAAAAAGAAAACAAACAAACCACCCAAGACTGCATATATACTATGTTTTAAGCTACTTAAAATATTTTTTTCACCACAGCTTATATTTTGTAGTAGCTGGTAAATAACTCAATTTATTTGCATGTCCCCAAGTTTACAAGTTATTTTAATATTTTCTAGCGGACTGAAGGGGGAGAGGTGACACGACTCTCACCCAGTCAACCTGTCTGAACACTCCCCTCCTTAGAACAGCAGCAGAACTGCTGCAGTCCAGTGACTCCATCCCTGAATGGCCATCAGCAGCGGTTCCAGGGTTGCTCATCCCATTAATTAGATCATACAACACAACACAGGAAACACCAAAGTCAGCCGTGATTTTACACAATCTCAGTTATAATTAAAGGCACATTTAATTAATGTGGTTCCTGGTTGTTAATGTCATGCTTCTAACTCACATTGTTGAAAATGGTTCATCAGTAAATATTTGCAACAACGTGAATATAGAGGGTTTTAACTTCAGTGGAAATGGCGTGACAGTGGCCATGAATGCTTTCTTGAGAGAAAGTAGGGAGGGTTGGTTGTTGTTAGGCTCTCCCCCATCCTTTCCCCTGGTAGCCAGAGCCATTCTACATTTGCCTCCCATTTTATGTTTCATTCTAGCTGGCGTAAGAAACCATGCTGCAAGTAAACCCCAAGAAGCAGGAGCTTCAAAAACACAGAATATTTAACAAAATCTGAGGTAGCCTGTGGGAGGAGGCAGAGGTTCCACAGAGAAGGGCAAAAACATTATTTTGATCCTGTATTTGGCCACATTTCCTTTTAAAACAGACCTGCACAAATGAACTCTTAAAATTAAGCAAACAGGAAAAAAAAATAAATCTGTCATCACTGATGTTTAAATACATCACATTTTGAGTAATATTCTAAGACAACAAAGCTGTGACCTATCAGAAACAGACATGCAATAAATAAAAATACAGCCATTAAAAAGTTTCTTGTCTAAAGGATAAGACACAAGGACAGAGAAGTGAAACACAGCCATATAACAGCACAAACCCAACTGTTGCAGCTGCCCTTTGCCCTGTGGCACGAGCATTTTCAGGACAATTGTAAAGGAATGCTTGGTGTAATTTTTTGATCTGAAGTTTGTGAGGAACAAGACAGTAGGATGGAAAATACACCTAAAAGGGGCTCAGAGACTCCCACATGCTTAAAAGGGCAATGAAGAAAGGCAAAACTTTTGACAGACCTTATACATTAAGAGGAAAATTTTTTTCTCCAGGACAAAAAAAAGTACCAAATAGATGATTATCAAATGTATAAAGACATTCATTATAAATTATTCTTTTCCTTTTGTTGTCTAAGAGGTTCTGTACTCTCTTTACAAAAAAAAAATCTGAAGCTGTCAGCTCTAACAGGAGACATGACATTTTCTGACTAAAAAAAAAAAAATCAGAGGAAGAAACAGTTAAGTTTGTCCAGAAGAAAAATTCAGTGTTCACTATGCCTCCATCAGTTAGCATTAGAGAGGCTTCTGCTAGTAGAAACTGTCTGCAATCTGAAATACGCAACAAACAAAAAATGCCCAGTAAAGGATTTCATAAATCCATTTTGTTACCTGCACGATCCCAGTAGGGTAGATCATATGTGCCTTCAGTTTTCTTCTTGCTGTGGGAAAAAAAAGAGGGGTATTTTAGGTAGTCTGCTTATCAAAAGATGCATTAATTAATGCTCAGCAACTATCACTTTGACTGTAACTAGTCCTCAAATTTAACGTATAAGCACCTGGCTTGCCATCACCAGTCTGGTGCTACTGGAGAAACCAGTTTTTAGTAAAAGCATTTCCAATGAAAACAGTTATAAAAAGCTGATTTTGCTGCCCTTGGTATTCAAGTGAATGTTTTCTCAGAGAGAATACAATTCCTTCCACAAGTGCAGACCACATAGTTCCCACAGCGACACATGCAGCATCTCATTCCCACACACAAGGCTGACATTCATTTAGAGCACTTTCATTCATCTGTTCATTTACCGGTTTCTCCAATGCCACGCACAAACTAAGATAAGAATCAGAGTAGTGAAGACCATCACCAGCACTGGAACCAGAACTGCTGCCAATGCCACATCTGAAAACCATTAAATTAAGTGGTGTCAGACAGAAGAGCTTCTCATAAATCATGAAAATTACTTGGGTAAAGCACATAGTTTCCACATGTAGTGTCTATCACACCAGATTCCCCCAGCTAAATTACCCTGCTGGATGCTCCCACAGTGTAAATTTCAATTAACATCTGGCTTCTCTACAAGCATGCATATCTGGCATTTTTGCAAGGTTTTCAATCAAAATCAACCAATTTGTTTAAATATAAGATTTTTCTGTTAGAACAATGTATTTTATTATTTACACAGAAAATCCATTGGTGCAACCATTTAAGTTTGAACCTCCTTTGAAAAGTAAGTACCACAGTACCTTAAGAGTTAATAACAAGCAGCCTGTGCTGGGTCCGTGTATGACAAGACTATCCTGTCTCTGCAATCCAAAGGACACTTCAGCAGTGCCTCAGGTTGCAGTGACCTTGCTCCCTTTTCTGAGCATTTTCTTTGATAAACAAAATGATTATGCCAGATGTTTTTCAACTTCCATGTCAGCAAGACTGATCCATAAAAGAATTGCTATGTCAAAAATGTTTTGTTCTAAGAAACTATAAAATTCAATAACAAAGCAGTTATTCCTGATTCATTCAGAAGGGAAGTCCATGTTGCAATTTCTCCTGATAGAATTTGTTCAGTGATCAAAACCTGAACTCAGTTTGAACAAGTTTTGGAAGACAGAACTATTTTATATATAACACATATTGTATATACATACACATTGTATATCTGACTTGAAAGATTGGTTTTGTTTCTGCATGCAGCATGAAACTGTACATCTTTCAGCATGTGTAATTAATAACTTGCAAATATTAAAAAGAAAATATTGATAATTTGCTATATTTTAAGCATTGAAAAAATTTAAATTTGGAAAGGACACAATATATGCCAAAGCACTATAAGGAGTTCCCAAACACTTCTACTGCTTAATTGTGGATACCTTTGGTTACACTTGGAGTCACTGTAGTGTTTTTTATTTCAGGTGTGAAAGTTGTTTTATCTGTCTGCAATGAAGTCTTCACTGAATTAATGAAGTCATCAATGAAGTCAGCATTTTTCTCATCATTCTTGTTCTGAGGTGGGGGTGGTGGTGGTGGCAAGGTGATTTTAGGAGCACGACCTTCAGAAGAAAACAATTTTTAAGAATAGATTTTTGAAGTGCTAGTTTTCCATGTCTCCTTTTCAGGAGAAGACAGCTGGAACAGTTTGCTATTAAGCTTTTGTTCACGTTAAATAACAAGGAAAACCTCCCCATGAATCATTAACATGGGAAGCAAGTGATTGATGTCTTTTGAAACACTTATTTTCCAAATCACCTTGTGTACACCTAAATTCAGTATTCCCCAGTGAAGTGTAATAACTTCTGGAGAAATTCAGAAGTATCAGTTACAGAAGGACTATGCAGCCAAAAAGTATTTTTTTTTCCCATTGAAAATATACCTACAATGTAACCTTTAACTTTATAATTTCACTAGTAACCTTCATAATTTTACTGCCTGTCTTGCAGAGTTGAAAGTTTTCAGTTGCCTTACCTATACTGAACTGACATCCTAGCAGTTCTACTTTCATTGCAATTTTCTGGTGCCATTTTAAGGGGTTAATCCTAAAAAAGCGTGCAATAATAGGTGGAATGAAATTATTGCGAACTTCCTGGTACAATTCAGTATTCCCTTGAAATACCTAGAAAACAAAAAAACAGAGAGAAAAATTATTATCAAACAAATGCAATAGCAACCAAGTAGCTACAACCAATTTTGATGTTTTATTTAGGAAAAATAAGCTGGTTAGGATCCTGACAATTCACTCCAGAACACCGCTGCTGCCTGCATCTCTCCACTCATGTATATAACTAAACAATATATAACATATATTTACATATATATATAAAAAGCTAAATCCCATACATAACTAAATAAAATAAAAAAAGGTGTGGGTGTGTGTGTATGCACACAGCTACCTAGATCAGAATAAAGGTACCATGTAATATTCTACTGATTCTCCCCTGGCCATGCCTGCTGTTAAAGACACCTCACATGTTTATGGCACTGAATAACTGTAACTCAGTCCTCTTTGGCATTTTAAACTTACTCTTCAAATACAGCAAGGAGATGTGAGACCATGCAGGCATCAATTAAGCAGTGTCTTCACACAGCCTAACAGTTAAGCACAGCCTGTCTGGGGCTGGCATTTATTAGAAAGCATCAAGAGGCACAGCCAAGTATGTAACCACACTGTCCTCTCGTGGCTGCTGTCTGCAAGTGGTGAACTACAAGCAAACTAAAGGGTTTGGGTTCAGAGTGCTCAATCTCATACTGAGCCATGGGGTCGTGGAAGAGAAGGACACGGACTCTGCAAGAAGGATGAGCTCAGGCTGGTTCTTCACTGCACACAAAAACTCTCAAAATGTGACAATACAGAACAAATCTGTGTGATTGATATTTAAAACCAATAAGTCAGTCACTGCACGATGCAGTATAAACACACTGACACACATACTCACAGCCAGCTGTGGGTTTTGTACCCCCTGAGCTGCTTAAAACAGTAGAGCAGCTTGGCCCAGTACCCCAATGCTCCCTCTCCTTGAATAGGACTGCTTGGCACTGTGGCTTTGGGTAGGAAGAGAGCTGTCTCTCCATGTTCCTGCACAGCAGTTGGGCTTTGGCTCTGCACATGCTGCTCTGCGGTGATGCTCTGCAACTCAGGTCACCACAGAGGTGACAGTAAAGGAGTTCTTTGTTTTTAAAGCGTTGATACAGATATGCAAATGACACTGCACATAATGCAGAACAGAATTTTGGCACTTGCCTGAGAAAACAACTGTTACAGGGAGTTATCTGCTCACTCAGCACTTGGTAAACACTAAAGCCCCCTGCCATTCTTAAGGACTAGCCCTGCACTGTGTAACAGCTGATGTGTCTGCATAAAATGGAGAAGTAAAGAGCTTTTACCACATTTCTGATCAATGCAAATTGCTGTTGTTTCAACCTTGATACACAAGATTTTTGTATTGCACTGCTGTGTTTAAGTTTTTGTAACAAAATTACTCGAATATCCCTAAAGGTCTGAAATAAAACAATTATTCCAGGAAAATATCCATTCAAAGGACAAATGACCCCAAGGACCTTCAAGGGACTCACTCCTGAGCTCCCTGATGTATATAATGTGTTTACACTCTCAAAAGACATCCAAATCCCATTACTATTACTTCTACATAAGAATTTTGGTTTGTCCCTTCATAGGCATTTGTCTGTCTTCAAGTTGAAAGAACTGACTGATCAAATAGAGATGAGTCAATTTAGTTAGCCATGGAAAAATAAATCACTTGGTAATTTATATGCAGTACTTCATGTTTCAGTGCACTGTTGTTTCCACATCTTAAATTAGTAATTAGCGTTTTCATTGTTATGTATCCAAGTGACACTAAGAAACTGCTATCCTATTCATGACATTCTAAAAATCCAGGTAGGTAAACAGAAGGTATTTCCCTTGAGAGTGCAGTCTCTGTTCTTCCCTGCAGTGCAGGTGGATAAGCACATGACTCTCAGTGATATTTGCCCTGCTCTGAATTTAAGCTTATTGTTCTTAAATACGCTTAGTAGCAATGAATGAAGAAAGATTAAATGCGGAGGTAAGTTTATGGTGTTACTTTGGAAATAAATGGATAATGCAAAGGAGTCGGAGTCCGTGTGTCCACAGAAAACTGTTCCAATTTACAGCCACTTTTCCCCTAAACAAGGGCAATTTTTTTACTTTAATTTTTTTTTTTTGCAAGCTGACAGGCTTGTAGCTGTAGATCTCACCAAAGAATTACTTGTTTTGGTAAAGATGCAAATAAGAAGTAAAATACAGAGGTGACTTCTTTAGGGGATGTGCCCAGCCCAAAGTGCTGTACTGTCCCCGTTCATGCTGTGCCTGCCAGTGCTCACTACTAAAAGAAGGTACAAGCTGCATCTGGCTACCCAAGCAACACATGCACAAGTTACAGATTAGGGACACAGGTGCCCAACACTGAAAGTTAAGTCTCACATTAGGTTTCTGAGGCTGAGCATGTAATAGCAAAGGCAAGAGGAATCAGTAGCAACTATTTCCTTCAAGAAAGATTAACTGTAAAGTAGTTCTTTACTCTAGGCTTTTACTAGCCAAGATTTTGATGTCCAGTGTTATGAGAGTAACTTAAGTTCACCTGCAGCTCCGTATTTTTTGTTACTCTAATTTTGACAGAAAAAAAAATTTGGTCTGAGCTCAATACAGTGCAAGTTTTTGATGAGAAATCACTTTCATATTCCATTTATTATCAAACTCTCTCCATTGTCCTCTGTGCTGTCCAACAAAATTTTCCAACACTGCAACTCTGATTTGTCATTTTGCTCAATTCAAGGATTTTACTCTTATTTTCATAGATAAAAAGTTTAGGAAAAGTTTTCCTTGAGTACTGCCAGATCTCTAGTAGCTATTTGCAAAGACAACTAAAGAAAAGCCTTGGAAAAGCTTCCAGTCTCCTGAAAAATGCTAGGAATTTCAAACAAATGGGGAATAGCACCTCCCAGCCGGTCTGGTTTGCAATTATGGAAGGCTCAGTCAAAGGGAGAAGCCAGCAAACCTATGCATCCAAAAGCAAAGTTCTGCCAGGGAATACAGCATATGCTGAACTGGAGTCAAATGAGGTGATGGCAGAAGGCAAATCTGCTATTTTGAACCATACTGAACCATTTTTCGTGTGATTTAACCACAGCTGGCACTGCTGGGGTATGTATGGTTCTTCACGCACTGTCCTTAATGACACAAAGAGTGCAAAGAAAGATGTGTTGCCCGTAATTTCAAGCTCCACAATTTGTTTCATTTCAGGAACATGCAGGAGGAACAATATGCTCAAATTACAAGGCAACAGTTGCAAAGGTTTTCTAAGAAAATTATCAAACTAACCCTGAAGCCTAAATCCAGGCAGCTAACTAGCTGGTATGTTACTTTATGGCCACAAGAGGGCAATCCAAACTAGCAAAATATGCTGGGTTTTTTTTTCTTGAGTACTTCATACCAACAGTCACGTTAGTTCACATGTAGGTTCAAACAGATGGACCGGCCCCGACAATAAATTCTCCACCTTTCTTTCAGGAAATTTCAAAAATCAATTTATTTAATAAACTCAAACCTTTCACTTCATTAACAGGATGCTACATCCTACCTTGAAATATTCTTAACCCATAATAAACAGAAGAAAACCAAGTACAACTAAAGAGAGACCATTCTTAAAACCTGTTTCTAAAAAGTTACTAGGTTACTAGGTACAATTACATGTATGTAATAGCATGGGCCTAAAGAAGTAAGGTAAATTACATCCATGGATTTTAAGAAGGAAATTCTAGTTCCAGTCAGGTTACCAAGAATCCTGTCACTTGAGAAAATCTAATCTGAACCACTGGAAAAACTATGTAGAACATGAATCTTCTCATTTTTACTGTCTCTTAAATACTGCAATGCTGTAGACAGAGGGAAAGGAAGATTATTTTGCCACTAAGGTTAGGTACTTTTTCTGTGTGGCAAAGCATGAAGTCTGAATATACAATTTAATTTTTTAAGAAAACTCCCCTTTGCAAGGGCTATTCTCTTACAAAAGAAACGTAACAGTATTTGGTGAAGAAATAAGACAGAACTATTATAAAAGATGAAAACTATACAACCTCTAACACTTATTCTGTAACCAGAAGAGGGTAAGAAAGTAAACCTTAATTTTGAAACACACAACCTATTTTGAAAGACATACGATTACTGTTGAAGCCACAGAGCATCTAACAGCATACCATTGGCAAAGGAAGTTTCTTGGGTAGAATATTCCAAGAAAAAGTAATAAAAATAGTACCTGAATTTCAGAACAGTTCAAATCCTTACATATTTGCATATTGTCATATTTTCTTCTGAATATATACTGTTTATAATTCAAAATAAGACTGAAAAGGAAAGTTATTTAATGTTTCCTCACCTTATCAATATTAGTTGTATTTACAGTTGTGAAATTTCCATAGAACATATCTAGAAAGCATGTGGTATTTTTACCTTATCTTTATCCATGCCAGGTTCTCTGTACACTGTCCACTTCTGTGCATCATCACTGTATAAAATTCTGTAGGCTGAGACATAATAGTAGTACTCTGCTAAAGTTGATCCAGTAGTTATAATGCCTGTGAAAATGAAGGTGCCCAGTGAAGACAAAAAAACTAGTACCTGCTCGTGAAAATTAACATATCAGCTTTTGAATTCAGAGTTAGATAGCTGGGAGTCTCCACTGGTCCAGTTTATTTCAAGAAGTTTATCCAAGGTGCCACACAGTCTGAAACTCCTACAGTGACTGAAACGAAGTAATAATTTTACTTACTTTTGTATTTTAATTTTCATTATACAACCGTGCTAAGCCTTTTCCCCCCATTTCTTGATGGAAATGGCCCATTCATCTGACCACAGCCCACCGCTGTCTCCAGCTGCTGATACAGCACTGCTCTTCCCTGCTCTTGTACTGCCAATCTAAAAGCACCATTGAAAGAACTGTAGCTTCCTACAGCTGAAGTTTCACGTAGGAAAGCTGTTTTGTATAAGCTTATTAGCACAGGAATTAGAGGAGTCATGTAACAACCAAACTGTCCCCAGGGAGGTAATAACAAAGGCCACTGGCAAGCCCAAGCTGTTCAATGACAGGAAGCCAAGCTGCTGATAGCAGCGTGCGCAGCTGAGGTTACAGAGCCCAACTCATAAATTTGAGACAGACACAAACCCAAACTGATCCAAGGGGGATGTTTCACAATAGCCTCAAAGCCCAGGAATGTACAAGGCATTCTACCTAAAACCAATTTATTTTTGATTTAAGTCAGATGACAAACATGCCCACCATAAACAGCTGATCACCTCTGAACAATTAAATCAAGCCAGAAAACACTGGAATGAGCAACACTGTGATCAATGGGAATCAGTAACCAGGAGCAAGCAAGCTCAACTGAGAGAACATGAAGCAAACAATCCAGAGCAGGCTGAGAAACACCTCCAGCTGTCTGTCCAAATAAACAGCTACTAAAATCACCACGTCTGTGAAGGAGCAGAGCCAGGCTAACCCAGAGCCGGGCTGCATCAGCCTGCAGGCTGGCCCATTGGCCGAGGGAAGACACAGACTCCTGAGGGGCAGCAATTCCCAACTCCCAGCCCAAGTTCCATGTGAGGTGAGGAGGTAAAAGAGAGGCTGCCAGCTGGTTTACTTTGTCTGCTGCTTATCTCACATTGCACTGCAACTGCTCCTGTCTCTGCTGCTGGATTGACTATGGCCCTGACGGGCAGCATGGAAAATGTAGAAATGTTAGTCAGTACATCTACATCAGAAGTATCCATGGACTGAGCTGACAGACTGGGTTTTCAATTTGCACCTCCACGGAGACAATTAGCAGGAAAAGGGAAGCATCAAGGATCCAATAAAATCACAGGAAACACTTCAGCAAATTCTGATGGAAGAGTTGTCTTCTACTATGAAACTACACCTCTTCAGCTCCAGGTTCCTCCAAATTTCTGGTAATGGTAATTAAGTGTCACCGGGACTCTACTTAAAACCCAGCAATGGAAAAAAGGATGTCACTAAGCAAACTTTTTGAATGCTGCTGAAAGGCCACATCAGATTCACTTACCTGTTATTTTCTTTTCTTTATTCAAGTCAATCTGCAACCACTGATGTTCATCACTGATAAGAGCAGCCCAAGGAGGACCAGCCCTTTTTAGTCTGGCATTTTCAGGTTTCCAAATGTTTACTTGTCCTGTTTGGTTAGGCCACTCAAGAATAGATGATGATGTGATCTGGGAATCAGGAATCACCCCAGATTCCATCCCCAGTGTCCCATAACAACCTGAACAACAGAAAAGGTGAGGATTGAAAATGAAAACTGAAGTTACGCTGCATGGATTTTAAGACTTCACATACAAATACTAAAATTCTAAATTTATTCCACAACAACACTATCAACAAAACACAATGTCTTCTGCTTTCTAACAGGAGTTTTCTTTTTCCTTCAGCAAACTCCTTGGCCACCCAACTACAGACATTTTAATCTAGACCTGCATCTCATCTCTAGCTTATTCAGTAATTTCTCACATGTCACTGAAATGCAGAGAATCTAGATCAGTATTTGTCCTATCTCTTACTATTTCCAGGCCATTTAATTACTTTCATACACACTATCAGAACACATTTTGAAAGACAAAAAAAACTCCAGTAAATCCCACCCAGATCACTGTGTTTAATATTCTTCGTGCATAAGGACACCAGACATGCAATTTCTTCTTTCATCTCTTGCAGAGCTCTGGGAGAGAAATTTCACTATTGTGTGCATTATATTTTCTAATGTTTGTTTGTATACATTTTCCATTTCCAAACACTCCTACCCATCAGATTCCTGTCTTTATATTTCTGTATTTGTTTACTTTTGAGGAATATATGCACGATTTCTAATCCTCTTTTTTAAAAAAATTATACCCTTACAAAAAGCAGATGTGGTGGTTTTATGCTTTTTATATTGTTATTAAAACAGTTAAAGACACAAAAGGAAAGGCCACTGTCTTCACAGTACTTCCAACATACACTCAAAGATGGCATTTAAAGTCACTTATAGAAAAACTAGCTTCCATTTAGAAAACAATAACTAATTTATTTGAAAAACCATTAAGACAAAGTAAAAGCACACAAAGCAGTAATGCTTTAAAAAGGGGCAACACTTGTTATACCAATCATCAACTTGGCACACATGGACAAAGCAAAACTTAACAGCCAAGAAGGGACACATCTCAGAGAGCAAGGCCCAAGATGCCTTCCAGAGCAAGAGAGACAGTAATTTAACACAGAGCATTCAGCTGCAAGAAAAGGGGAAGGAGAAAAAAAAAAAAAAAAAAAGTAAAAGGGGGTGGAGAAAGGTGAGGAGTCATTTTCAGATTTCTTCTACTTTCCTAACAGACAATTAGGAAACTCTAAGAAGTAAACCTGGAAGAAAACTAGAATGCAGAGTTGTTATAAAAGGAACAACTCAAGTGCCCAGCTCTCTTTTAGCAGTGTGTTTAATGCATGAGTCAAGTCACTTTAAACTAGACCACAACAAGGAACGTAACCTGAAAGAATCTCTTTCTGCAGATAAGCAAGGCTTACCTATAAATGGATTAATCATCAAATTAAGATAGGAAAACAAAAAGTATACATTACTGAGGAATGCAATAAAAAACGGTCTCACAAAGTAGAACAAAAATTAAGAAATAAAATACCTGCACACTTATTTCTACTCACAAACTTTGTATTAAAGTATTAACATGTAATACATATGATAACACTTACCACTTGTCTTAAAGGTGAAGAGACTTGTAGACAAAGGTCCCCTGCAGAGAACAAAAGATGTTTTGTAGTACTCAGGTAAACTGAAACAAACTGTCTTCAATTTAGTTTTCTTGTCTGTTTGCCCCTGAAACCTATGCACATGTGTCTAGACAAACATTTAATGACTACAGTAACACTTTCTGTCACCAAGTTGCAATGCTGTCAATACAAACACCTTTTCAACTGAAACCTTGTCCAGAGATACTGAGTTAAAGGCTTTCAAATGAACAGTAAAAGCCCTCCCTTCCATATTAAGCTAATCATAATAACAACAATCAGTCTCCTCTGGTTGCTTTCATTCCTGGGACTTCTGAGATATAATGACAAGTTATGCTCTTTTCCCTGCAACTAAAAAGCTGCCACTAAATTATTATTTTTCCACAGACCATTAGGAATTTCTGGTCAAGAAGGTAAAAACTCCTTGAAGAGTTTGGGAAATTAATCTTTATAGTCTAGAGGTTAAAAATATCTGGTAAACAATTACACTGTAGCACAAGTGCACTTTGACAGACTTAGAGAACCTGTCCAGGGAACACATAGCTTCACAGGCTGAAATCAATCCCACTGTAAGACACTACCAAGATCTAAGGTGCCAAAGATAAGAAAAAGATAGGAAGTACACTTACACTTTTGTGGTGACATTGTTAGCCAAGGAGCCTTCATAGTACGGAATGCCTTTGCTGATCACAACATTAATTTGGCCACCCAGAGTATTTGACACAACGCCTGCATGAACACCAGCCATACAAAGTGATGATGACTTGAAGAGGGGGGAAAGAAAAATTTAATACTACAAAGTAAATAAATTAAATACCACACCATATATTGTAAATGGTACGCCATCCAATTATAGTCTTTGATATTATTACACTGAGATACTGTTCTCATTTAACTATTATCTCTGTTATTTAGAAACAATTCATCTTCAGTTTATTATGAAACTTACAAAAAGAAAAAAAAGAAGATCCTACATTTCACTGTGACCTTGCCCAGATGTATTTGGAATGTAACTCCCGTAATTAAATAACCTCAAACCAACACCAAGGTGAATCAGTCTGAAAAAGCCCAACAGCCAGACTTTCAGCCTACAATAAATTATGTTAGACAACAGAAGTTGAAGATGTAAATACATAGAAAACCTTTCAATAGAAAGCACATTGAAAGTAAATTGGTTTATTTTCTCACAATTAGGGAATGATGCACTGCAGATTTTGTAGTTTTTTTGCCAAGGAGTTATATTTTTCATTTTGACTCATGGTTAAACATGGTTTAACCATCCAACATTGATCCATATAAACCCACAGTAATACATGAATACAATTCATCCTGAAGAAGTCAATTACCTCCACTGTATAGGTCAGTGGAGATCAATTACAAAAACTATTTTTGCAGGACATCATGTTCTTGGCCTTCTCTCCCTGGATGACTGGATCTACTAAAAAATGTCACAGTGACACCTCCCTGGCCTGCAGGCTGGCTGTGCCACAGTGAACAGGACTCATTACACCAAGTCCTTCAGGCCATGCTCAGAGTGAGCACAGAAAGATGCCTCTGTCTCCTGAAGCAAAACTAGCCAAGCTGGGAAGCAGATCCTTCCAGACCAGTGGCCTTTGACCAAGAGATATCCTAGGGCTCAGGAGAAGAGAGGCAGTCCAGTTCCAAGAAGAGCTTAGCAGCAGTGGCTTTGAACGCATCTACCACATTCACCAAGGTTTCTGAAGGATTACTGGCTACACACAGTGCAACATGCACGGACAGAGCAGTTCTCAGGCATTCCTGCAATGTGCAGCACAAGGGTATGCACAGACACGATGCAGTTCTGCAGCCCCTCACATCCAACCAGACTGGGATCAACACAGCTCCCCCTTTCACTCAAGGTATGAACATGAGATACTGCAATAGATGCAGCTCTCTCCTCTGTGCCCACCAGATGTCAGCAATGAGTGCTCCAAGCTCCCAAGGATTGCCCACATTAGGGTGACACAGAAAAGAATCAATATTTAGGGTATTTTTTAAAGGAACAATGAGTTGCTGCACATTTGAAAGAGATGCATGAGAAGCCTCTACCTGAAACTTGGTCTAAAGTGCTGGACAATTTGATTTCTCTCCATATAGCCTAACTTCTGGGAAATTCTCTGCCTTTTTATTCAGTGAAGTATACAAAAAGAAAAGTCACAGTGCATTTATTTCCTAAAGTTTCCTTTTTCCTCCACAGAAAACAATTTTTCCAAATTTTTGGCAAAAAACCTTTCAACAAGCAGGACTCCTACAGATCCTGCAAATATGTTAGGCAGAGGATCAACTTCATCTTGTTACCAGCTATAAAAATTATCTTGCAGCCACTTAATGAGGACTCACTGTGGTCCAGAACATGTAACACAGTTACCCGGTGGTGATATTTTTACATGTGGGTTATTGTTTAAGCATGTAGGCTAGCATTTGCAGATATTTGAGAAAAGATCAGACAGATGCACTTCAAGTTTGTATTTAATTTAAAAACACTTGATTGCTAATTTGTTTTTCTTTCCTCTGCTCTAGATCTAATCGTTTATTAAAGGAGTATTTTAAAATAACAGAGGTTTAATGTAATTTTTACTAGATTGCTAGCAAAATTATAATCACTTAAAAATAAACAACTATAGTGAACAACTATAGCTGACTTGTATCATATGCTGTGTGTTTTACAGCATTTGAGCTCATGCTATTTTTACTTACATCTCGGTATCCATGGGGAATAGTGCCTGAAATTTCAGCAAAAGGAATCACACATCCAGCTGGACAATACTTACTGGAAGAGAAGAAAATATCAAGGCAAGACATGCATGCATGTACAGCTCCTTTAATGTCATAAAATAGTCACTCTGTTTTTAATCTACACTGTTCTTCATATATTACTAGGTAAGGATATATCCTAATGGAAGACCTATCAAATCAGACAAAAAAATACTCAGAAGTACACAACAGGAGAGCAAACATTTGAAAAAGTTTAAAGAAGTCTCCACTGAAAGTACAGTTCCCATCTTAATATGATAAATTAATAAAGCCAGCATTTTGTAACATAAATACTGCACGGCTCCTGTAAATCGAACATCATATAAGTACCAATATCAATTAATTTTATTTTATAAACCAGAGACCTGCGTATCTATTTTGTTTGCATCTTTAAATAATACATCTGAAAAGTAATGCTACTTTATAAGAGCTTTTTGCAATGCTTTGATCATAAAAGACTGACCAAATTACCACTAACTCACGAAAAGCAAGAGACAAGACACCTGCACCTCTGGAGCAAGCCCGTGTTAGTGTTCTAGGGCCCTGTCATACTGCACATACGAAAATTATTACATCTTCAAGATTTAAAAGTGAACTGGGGTAACCTTATTAACTGAAGCAATGTTTCAGGTTCCCTGAAAACAGTGGGATTCAGAGACTTTGGCACATGTTGAGTAAGGCCAGAACCTATAGTTAGAGCCATATTTTGGAACTGGGGAAGTGAAAGAGAAATGCAAAGGCTGCACTTTGAAATGTTTTGTGATGCCAGGGCTTAAGTTCTCCAAAAAAGAAGCTTAGGTACTTCACAATAGTCTGCAGCTCTAAACACTGTCCTTGCCTTAGATGGAAATGAAAAAGTAGAAACCAGGGAAATAACGTATGTTTCCCCTACCAGAAGGTACAGCATTCTGTGCTTCCACAGAACCTCATTAATGCACACCACACTGTGAAAGGGGTTTGTCATTTTTAGCCCATTTCATCATTTAGTGCTCCTTAGGTAACTGTAATATGAATTTCAGTACTTAAGGTGTATACCTGCTGTAATATGTTTATAAAAGCAATATTCTTTCTCTGGGAATTAGATATCAGCTTCTATGCGTTAGTGCAAATTAACGAGGTTCTACTGTATACTGCACATAAACAACAAAAATGTCAGAGAGAGAGGGAGGAAGGAGGACTGCAAATGTTAAAATTGTTCAGCTCTAACCCTAACTGTTTATTTCTCAAGTCCTCTGGATGGCCAATTTTCAAGCTGCAGTCAGGAAAAAGTAACAGTGAAGTAAAACCACTAAAATTACTTTATTAAAGAGATTGGGGGAAACAGGTAAAAATTGGTCTTACTTGAATTCTGGTTCGGAAAAGTGACTTGCATTGTCTAAACAGGTAATTAAGTCTGGAAAGAAAAAATGTTAGGTCAAGAGGATAATAAAGACAGTAAGTTTGAATATACTTTTTAAAGAGCATGAAGATATACATTTGAGCCTCCAAGGCTTCACCAAAGGTCTCAGAATGAAAAACCACATTCCTACTAAACAGTTTTGTATTACAGTAGAACCTTGCTAATTTGTCTTGAGTAACTGCGAAATGTACTGAGACATAATGACATGAGACATATTACAAAAATTCATTTTCTGTACAGCTTAATTTTCATTTACAGCTACACTTCAGAGAACTCAAGATAATTTGGAAACAAACATCTTGTCACAAAATTAAATTAATAACTCAGCTAAAGAGCCCTGTGTTTTCAGCATTTAACAGTTCAGCAGTGCTGAACCCATGCCCTACAAGGAACAAATATTAGAGTGCCATGTTTTTGGCATCCATGATAGATATGTGAAATTTCATGTTTGTGTCTGCTGTGCATCAGCACATACAATCCAAAATACAGAGAGAAAAGCATCAAAATCCCCACAAAATTAAAAACTGAAACTCGTTGTCTGCTCTTTTTAGAATTACTTCCAGATAGGATTTTCTCTAGCCTTTTGCCTCCTGGAGCAGTTGCTCACGATCCTTCGTTTCCTCACGGACCATGTAGGCCACTCATCTTTACAATGAGTGGAAGGAGATGCAAAACAAATACAGCAACCACTTTGGAGGCTTGGAGCAACCAAAAACATGGCAAAAAGACTAAAAAGTAGTCAGCAGATTATGTAATTAAAGACCTGAGGGAGTATAGGATACTGCTACTGAAATTAAATTTTCCATGAGGTTAGTCTGTATAAAATATACACAGTTCAATAAGAAAACTTGCTAGTTATCTGCCACCTTGACTGCTAGCTGGAAAAATGCATTTCATCCTTAATCTGAAGCAGTTCTTTCATTCCTAACAGATAGCTGACATTCTTCCTCTGCTATTCAAGGTAAGCTATGGTACCATTTCTTTGAAACTACAGTAACCTGTAAGTAACTGGCAGTTACACGGAAGTAACAGGAAGACTGTACTAAATTTTTAGAAGCTAATTTGAGGGAATGTGGGAATAAATAAATTAGTTCTGCCTTTTTACTAGGCAGCTGTAATTTTGCCACAAAGAAAAATTACCAAATAATTACAAATACCTGATTTGTCACTGGTTGAATAAGCTGCAAGAAATCCACGTCCAGAAGCATGAATTCCACTCATGAACTGTACCGTGACCTCATTACTCTTTGAAGTAATTAAACCATCCATTTGAAAGTCAAACCCACAGAATTTTCCTATGGAGAGAAGAGGGAGAACAAAGATTGACCCAAACTAAAATATCTAATAAGCATCTTATTTCATATGCAGCATCTTATTTCACTTGCAGTAAGCTCACATCACTTCTGGTGGATATTCAAAAACAATACATGTGCATGACACTGAATAACGTCATTAGCGTCCACTGGATGGCAAACCATGAGAACCACATTTACTTTGTCATTGTCAACAGCTGAGTCTCATACCCTTAACACCTGCAGATAAATGTGACCTTATCCCACTCACCTCTAGCCATACATAACCTTTGCAGTCACTACTTCAAAGAACATGAGAAATCTGACATGGAAAAGGATCAAGTTAGGGCCATGAGAAGCATTTACAGAGGCAAATGAGAAAATAGCCTTTCTCTTCCCTCAGCTGCTGGGTCACTTCTTCCTTGTCAACTCTTCCACCGTTTCTGTCAACTACTTTTCTTAGTTTTGAATAACAGCAGGCATACAAGCATATGTGAGCACCATTAATATAAACTGCTAATTGGTTCACTTTCTGTTCTGCTGCACCCAAAAAACATAACAGAGGTTCTGGATTAGGGTACTTCTCTTGCCATACAAAATGAACAAAAATAACACAATTTAAATTGAGATGCTGGAATCCACAGATATTGACAATGTTTGCCCTGTGATGTTCTAGAACTGCTACCAAATCACATTACTGGAGAATGGCTGTTAAACAGACTCAAGTCAATATGGAATTCTCCATTCCTACTAACTAAAAAAAAAATTAATAAAGACACTGATCCATTCATTAACAATCAGAGTGGATAATCACCAGCAGTAGATGACACTGCATATGTTTCAGTTTATCATTCCACTTGCTTTCCTCATAATAACTATGTTATCATATTGTAGAATAGCAAAAAAAAGAAGCAAGCCTCCCTTCTAAACTAAAGGCAAATTACAATACTAGAGGGAGTAGAGTAACACTGTCCTGCAGGAATAGTTCTTAACAAATAGAATATAAAACAAATATAATGTATGTCAATGTCTTTTAAAAAGTGACCTCCACTTTCAAACACAATAAAATAAAATTGTAAAAGCTAAAATACAAATCCCTATCATTATTCAGAGCTTTCTAAATGTTGATTATTCAGGTATTTTTTAACAAAGCTAGGGTATTTTCTAATAAAAAACAGAAAATAGATTTTACAATACTTAAATGCAATTTATAACGTTATACAAATATAACCTTAACTCACTACTTACACTGGTAATCAGCAAGAGTTACAAAGAAGTTTCTTTTTACCAAGGCTTCACATCAACCCCTTGCTCTAAGTCACATTTCAATGATTAATTGTATTCATTATGATGAACTGCATAATTTTTCCAACTACCACTTTTCTTTTCCTTTTTTAAATTTTGTTTTCAAGTTTTGTCTTGTTACATGATTGACCCACATAAGACTCCTCTCAGTGTAGGTCAGACTGTCCTCAAAACATCACTTTATCCCCTTCTTCAGGCAAAAATACATTGCAAGACATCTAAATCTAGCTTGGATAAACTCTCCAGTGCTGCCTGCACCATAGACAATCTTTGAGAAACTAGGCTGATGCACCTCATGATTCATGGCAATACATAGTTGTTAAGACTATAAATCGTTTTTCTAACTTTTCCTTGCCTCTGGTCAGATTTTTAGCAATCTTTTTAAAAAGCAGGCACACAAAAAACATGGACAAAATATGACTGCAGTGACGGCTCTGTCAACTGTATGAGCACAAGATTTAATTTTACTATTTTGTCTGTAATTATGCATTGAATGATCCCAGTGTTTTTGTACAGCAATATCACAGCAGGAGAGGGAATTCCTGTGTCTTAAGTACATCTGACTTCAGATGCACAGGGACTGGACTGTAATGAAATCTAATAATAAACACCTCTAAATCTCACACTAGAGAGAAACTTAACACCAAGTATTTGAATTTTCATTTGATTTCTTGATAAATATTCGAAAGGCCTGGAATAAGCACTAGCCCTTAAAAGCTTCATCAGAACCCATCTCTGTTTATCAATGAACTAACTCACTAACAATTTATTTTTAATCTAACCAGACAATTTTTAAGTCATTTGGGTTTAAAATAGGTATGATTGAATTTAAGACTTCATATAATACAGGTATTTTAATGCTAGATCATGCCAGGAGTCTTGAATGGATAATTTAGGATAAATCCAGATTTCTTCCAAGGAAATTCAGGTCACTGTTTAATCTCTCCTGTGCCTGTTGCTTCAAAAATGAACACTCAAGAACCTGCATCATCTGTATCTGCCACTGTTTATATTACTGTTTGTTCTGTGATTTAATTTATTAAGAGCAGAACAACACACACATTCGTTCAACAGACTGTGCTACTGCCCCAGCAGGGAACAGCTCAAAGGCAAGAGAAACAAATGAAGTAGAAAATTTACTCGAACCCATTAAGTCACTTGTAAAAGTGAGTAATAGACTTATCAGACCTTGACGTTCCTTGCCATTTAAGGTATTCAGTGTTTCCTATTTTAAACCAAGTCTGGCTCAACAGCTCCAAGCACATACTTATTTTCACACACACTTACATAGGTAACAATTGGAAAAGAGGGTTAACAAAGCTAACACTCCACTAGTCTCTTTATAAAAAACTCCGTTTACTGGGAGCGGCTTTTTGAGTTGTAAAAAAACAATCTCGGTGGAGTAAATCTCTCTTTCTCTCTCTCCAAATAAAGTTTTAGGACAGAAAATAAATCTGCATAATAACGACTAATTGTCAAGAAGGAAGAATGACAATTCATTTTGAGTTTTATGCAAAGTAACCACAAGGGCCTTAACACCCTACATATACCTTGACACAGATGATAACATCACACTGCTATCTGAAAGAAAAACCAAAACCCACTGGCTTCTAGTCATGAAATTCAATTTGTCCTCCTGAAGAGAATAAAAATTAAACTAAGAACATTATCAGAAGATGGAGAATATTTGAACTACACAACTTTTGAAGCCTGACATCCTTTAATACCAACAAGATGAACAGCTCAAATCAGAGTGAATTCATGTAAAAAGAAAGGCATTTCAGGTAAGATGTACATATACTACTTTTTTTTTTTTAATGAAGAGCCTTATAGTTTGACAATTTCCTCTCCACTGTTTACAAGCACTTTGCAAGCTACTGGGAAATGTCTGAGGGGAAAAAAAAAAAACACATTACAGTGGAGTTTTCTTTGAGAATCTAAGAATCCAAGACTATATAGGATCTGTTTTGCATTTAGCATCTAGTTATGGTTAAAATGTAACAAAAGTACCAACAGTATATCCAAGTTTTCTAGAAGACAATAGTCCTTAAATACCAATAATAAAAGCTCTTACCTATCTCTGTCCTGTTGGGGCCAATTCCATTGTGGACTCTTAAGTAACTGGAATGACAAGAATCTGAGTCATCAATATCAAAATCACCAAATTTGAGCTGAACTCGCTGCCCAGGCTTTACCCGAATTTCCCATTCACAAACTGTGCTGTTGGGGGAGGTCCGTGGGTAGTTTATGGAAGCAAGAGTTCCACTTTCAGGGCCCAGAACAGTGTGCCCACATCCATCACCTGCAAAAGAACAAAAAGAAATCAGCTCACACATTCATCTTCAAAGCTTCACTGGTAATTTCATCAAACCATACGAATCATGAAAACTTTAACCTAAGTCGCATACAGATGAAATAGCAATTAAGGCAACTAATGTTGCCTTATGTTTAGCTGCTTATCACAGAAGACCAGAAAGCTGCTACAATTTCCTCACTGAGATGCAAATATATCCACCATGGCTTAAGAAATTGCTGAGACAGCACAGAAAGTGTCTGTTATTTCATGTTCCCTCTATACCTCAGTGCAGAGAGAAACAGGTTCTGAAGAAGAATCTGCCAATAAAACAAGAGCACATCAGTTTTACTGTGATTACTGTATTCACAACATGAAGAAAGAGAAGTGGAAAGCCAACGAACAGCAAGCAGTACTGAACACAGCTGAACACAGCCCTGACCATTACCAAACCACCAGTACGTTGTTTTCTACTGCACCACCATTTTAATGCTGCAATTCATTCATATTTAGAGAACTCAATTTTTTTGGAACTGTACAACAAATTAAATTATAACTCCAACCCGGAGCCCTCTAAGTAAAAGTTGAGTATAAATTTTGAACAGCAATAACAATACTAAAGAAGACTTATTTAACAAGCAGAAAAAATAGCACCAATTGTGTATTCTCAACATCAAATTATAGAGAGCAAACAGATAAATCTAATTACTCAACAGCTACACATGGATTTCCCCTAGTGTGTGGAACAAAAGGTGTAAGAATTTATGTGCTGGTTTGGAAATAAGAATGTTCTTAAAGTAATATTCACAATGATCAACATGATTTGTATTGACAGAAGTTGGTTTTGACAGCTTGAAGTGTCAGTCTGAACACGTTTCATACTACACAGTATGTGCAGTTCCTCAACAAAACATGAAAAGGTAAGCTAAACTTTAGGAAAAAAGACTACACATACTTAAGAATTTCAACTAAATTTCAAAATTTTTAAATGTATTTTATGTAAGACTGAATGGAAAAATCAGCCCAATGCACTTAAGTGATGTGGGAAAAAAAACTATGAGTAACTTAACTGGGTCTGATTAATCTGCTTGCAAACTAGTTCCCACCCCAATATTTGCCTTTAAACCAAGACACAAACGCACCTAATTTCTAGTAACAAAAACTATCTTCTTTATAATCTGAGCACATTGAAAGAGAGCTGCCCATTCTAAAAGTTAAAATGCTGCTGACATACACAGATTCATACACAGATGCAGACGCAAACTGCAGCATTTCTTCTTGAGAGCAATCTTGAATCAAAATGATGCATCTTTGGAAAAGTTAACTGGAATATCTGCTCCAGTAAAATCAAAATTTCTCTTTTAAAGGTGTTGTTCGGTCATGTTTTCATTAATGCAATTTTGTTTCAAACACTTTGTTCTACCCCATGACAAGTATTTCAATTTGGGTGACGCTGATAAATTACTCTTCTAAATTACTGTTGTTTGAATATATGAGACAATTGTCCAACATGACAAAGAGGTAACTACATGTTTTTTGTATCATTGCAATTCCAGTTTCTTTCCAAAGGCATGTTATAAACCTAAGCAAAGTGAAAGCTTTATCATTCAAAATCTGTATGGCCTTGGTTTATTAGTTAGTTAGTAAACATTTAAATGTCAGATTCCTTATTAGCCACAATACCCCTAACAGACAAGAAAAACTGATTCCTTTGCCAGTAAACTGGTTCTTCGCAAATACTCACACACGTTACAAAATACATGGAACTTATTAACAACAATAAAACCAACAAATATATTCATGGCTAATATTTCAAGACCCTTTATACTGCAGACACACAAAAATAATTTTCAACACACAGCAATTAGTTTTAGGTTATGCTCTAAATAAAAACAATGAGCCAGTTAACTAGTTCTGCGCTTTTCCAATCCTGTGATGGGGTAAGCAACTGCTTATTCACTCACATATTCAAAGTATTATGCAGATGCACTAACAGAGTAGCCTTTTGAACATGAAATCATAGTAGCTTCCACCTGTATGTGCAGATCCACTCTATGAGTGCATTTTAAGAAAAGTAAAAATGCTTGCGCAAACTAGAACGCTTGGTAGCTAATTATTTCCCTTCTCAGTGGGCCTCTCACTGCAATGCTGTAACAACACAAATGCTATTTCTTACATCCAAGAATACCAATAATGCATGATTCTGCATCTTTGATTCTTCCCTGCATTTTTGCATCCTCAGCCTATGCTGCTGAAAGTCAAACGAGAGCTTGGGTTTCTTCTTTGACTCAAACTGTATTTAAACTGTAAAATTCTCTAGTTAAAAGTAGAAAAAATCATGCCTAACATTCATTTAGACCATTCTT
>JAWWTY010000001.1:20990051-21123533 GCA_035222235.1 Margarornis squamiger
CAAACTGTATTTAAACTGTAAAATTCTCTAGTTAAAAGTAGAAAAAATCATGCCTAACATTCATTTAGACCATTCTTCCCAGCAGCTTATTGTTCGGCTGTCTCAAGCATGAAACAATACCTGCATTGCAATTGCATGAACAGGGCACACCTTTTTGACGAGAAAGCAAAAGAAATACAAAAACACCCTTACATATTTAGGTGATAAAATGCAAATAAAATACAATACATTTTAAAAAAGACATTGAGACTTGACTTTTAAAGATGTATCACTTAAAAATGCCAGAATTTCCACCTGTAATTTGGAACAATGTCTTGTTTCCAGTGGCTAGAGAGAAAAACTTTTTAATCTGTCTCACACAATTTAATGGAAATGCCAATCACAAATATCCCTTTTGTTGAAAACGCGAGAGGAAAAATACTCCTCTGCTCTACCCATATTGAAGAGCCTGCTGTCAAATCGTATTAGAAAGGAATTGAAAGGAAAAACAGTTGTGCTGAATTGCATCTAGAGCATCATCTTACTATGAAGCCAATTTTTAGAAGTAGCTCGTTCTGAAAGGACATTTTCTATCACATTTTGTTGCATGTTTCACTTAAATTAGTGATAACAGAAATGCCAGACCCTTCATGCCTGAAGAATTTGAAGATTACCACTGCATACAGAGTCTGCCAAGGGCAGAACCATTCAGGAGCTATTTGTAAATTTCTAAAAATCAGACTTCCAGTGAAACTTGCAGAACAATGAAACTACATTTTGTTTTATTGGTACTTTAGAAGGGTAGTCCTTGAGCTTCTCCATGTAAAGTGGTGCTTCATCATTTCTGCCAAAGTTGTATAAATACCACCAATGAACTCCAGAGACACATATACACATCCTGTATCGGGGAGCAATCTGCAATACTCAGCAGCTTCTCCAAAAAAAGGAGAAAATACAGTTCTTTCCACTACAGCCACCTATACAGGAGCACTGGCTACTTCATTCATATGGAAGGCATTAAGTGCCACAGAATCTTTAGCTTCTGTTAATCTGTGTGCATGAGAGTGGAGTACCTGAGAACACACAGAAGAGATAGAATCAATTCCTAAATCAATTATTCCTGAATGGGCTGACAACCTATGTTGTCAGTACACCGCTGAACGAGTCTCCTGCTTTCTTTCAGCCTACTCTGTCACACAACAGACCTACTGCACCTGCAGAATAGATGAAGCCCTTTGCAGACGCACCAAATCACTTGGGCACACACACATCACACCTTCATGCTGCAAGTTCTGCAGACGTGCATCAAATTCCATGTGTTCTGAGGACCACATCCACTGCAAACAGGAAGGAGCTCGTCTCCTCACCAAAACGTGTGTTAGAAACATGGACAGCCCCTAAGGAGTGGGCAGAGGAAAGCAGACTGCTGTCATCAGGAGAACCACCCGTCTCTTCTGCAGGCGCCTTTGAATGCAGTCTGGATGAATTATCCTGACAGATTACACATGACCCCCGGGCTATGGCACACTGATGTCTGATGCAATCACACAGATGATTTAAAACAATTTCTTATAACCAAGATTTTACATCAACAAAATACAGGACTTGAACCAACACAAACATAACCAAAATACACTGGGTTTTGGTACATTAAGAAAATAAGGAATTGATTAAAATGAAATGTGCAGGAGTGGGTGCTAAGTACCCTATTAACACACACAAAAAGAAAATTAATCATTCTTTATCGTTGTGGAAGTCAATTAATCAGAACTTTCTCCCTCTGAGACTGGTTGCTGTTAGTGACTGCTAATCTTGTTCTCTCTACCAAAACATGCCAAAAATTAATTTTTAAGACTAGGGAATGCTTTCCCATTCCTAAGCTGGAAAAGAGTGAATGATAAAGACATTAGACAGTGTAGTATTATAATCTATAATGGATAACTGATGCATATCAAAACACTGATATCAACTGTAAAACGTGGCACTGCCTTTTGAATAGACTTAATTTAACCAGTGGGTTTCCTGAGATTTTACTACACAGAAGATGTAATTAAAACATCTTCATTAATCAAAGGTAGAAACAAATCTATTAGAGTTAAGTAAGCAAAAAGGGCATTTTAAAGCATTCATTTTAACTCCAAATGCACTACTATAATTTCTCCTGTTTAGCTCCTGTGCTCTGCATTTCCCTGCTTTTTATCAGTGTGCTGCTAAAAGACTACTTTTTGCTTTTCTCAGTGTGAGCAAGAAAGTTTACACAATGAACAAAACAGTTTCACGAATAAGAAACACTGAAGAATTAAGACCACAGAGACATCAAATTCTAAATAGCTTTTTCATGTATTTTCAAATGCCCTTATTTGTGTCCTCCAAACTCAGTGCTGTTGCCACCAAAATCCACAGAATGATGTTCTTCAGGAAGGAATCTGTTCCTCTGTCAGAATTAATTTTCTTAACAGGCCAACACAAGCACACAGTTCACTTTCATCTTTATGCCACTTATTTGCTTCAGTAACATACTGGTTTGGGCATTTCATCCCATTACAGATGTTTCACAACATAAAATATCCCACACTTCCACATGAGAGGCCACAGCTCAATAAACACTTGAAGGCACTTCAAATTAGCACAGCCACAGATAAAAGCAAGCCTTGTCTGCCTCTCATTTTTACCCACACCCTTCCTGGTACTGGAGGTAAACACTTCTGCGGCCACATGGATAACCAGACCAGGGCCTTGGCATAAAAAGAGCTGTTAGTTTTAACCTAGAGAAACCCCCTAGTTCACTTTAGTGTGCACATGCAGCAGCACCTTCCTTGACAGAGGGACAGGGCAGTGGGAGAGTAAGGAAACACCAGCAACTTCTTCTTTCACCAGCACTGTCAGCCCATGTTTGCATTTTAAATGACCTCAAATCCCATCCAGAAATACTGTAACCATCCCTCCCCTGGGAAGAGCAGTCACACAAAGAGTGGTGCACTGGCTTGAGGAACTGCAGACAGTGCCCGACCCACTCCCACTACAGTGTTAGATCTCACCAAGTCACCCCTCTGAGGCAGCACACTGTGCAAACTGGCAGGGAAAGGAACAGAGGGTAGATGGGATTACAACTGTCTCAGCTTGGATTGATTTACCTGCTGTGGGGCACCCCTAGAAGGGTAATGAAATTATTGGTTGAGGTTTAACAGAGATAGGAACGCAAGAAAAGGTAAAGCACAGTGAGTATCTTGCCTTTGAAAATGTTGGCAGCTCAGTGCAGAGGCAGCAGGGGGTGAGAGGAGACAGAGGCTGATTCTCGCTCTTATAGCACAAGTACACAAATTAAGATGCCATTACAACAGAATTTTACTGTTTTCATTCACAACACTGGTCACGTGCTGGGCTAGTGATAATTGGCACTTTATTATTTTCATCTGTACACACAGCTTTGCAATCAGCATCTCTGGAAACGCAGGCAGCTTTCAGGACTGAATTTTACAGAGAACAGTTAGCTCTCCTAAATTTAGCATCCAGAATATAGTAGCATTTTAAAAGAAAATACCTTAAATTATTAAGTCATCAGAGCAGGTAAGACATGCTTCCTCTGCTATCATATACTAACCAAACTGACTGCTTCAAAAGAAGAGGAAAATAAAAACGACTTGTATAAGACAGTGTTGTACTTACTGATGCCAGAGAAACGATGTAAGTCCCCGGGGCAGCTATGACCTGCTGGCAAAAGTAGCCCACAAAAACAGGCTAGCCATGGTGAAAAGTGATTTACATGAGGACTCTGTGCCCAATGATACCTAATGCAGAAGCCCTTCTGATCTGCTGCCCATGCTGAATCACAGGGACAGCTCATGTTGTATGTTGTCATTTGCCTGGCACACGCAGCTTGCCAGCTTCCCAAGACATAGCATTTACTTTGCAATCTGCACCAACACTTTCATAAAAATAAACACTGTTGTGCTTCAGTGCTTTAAGTGCTACACAGCAGAAACACAGATGATGAAGGAAATGAAAAACAACACACAGATGGTCATGTAAAATGCTATGACAATAAGCAACAGTCACAGTCAGAATGGGCTTCAACTCTCTTGTAAATTCTTCAAACTCCTCACCACGCAAGGACCACATGAAATTTCACAAGCCTTACATATGTCAGCAAAGAGGCAAAAGTTCTCCAATCATACCAGCAATTGACATGCTAAATTAACACCAGAGCCATCATTTCCTCCCATTTCCAATTCATACGTGAGACTGGACAGCCTACACTGCAGATCCACGGTGGCACACATTAATTCACACACCAGATGCTGCAGCACCACCTTGCCTTCCATGAGCACCTACCACTTCCCACCCTCCCCGGTGCTCCTCATACCCTTGATGAGCTGCTCCACAGTTCTATGCCCAGGTGACCACCCCACCTGCCTTTTGCTGAGTGAGGGCATGGCCATGGCTGAACAGTCACTGGAGCCTGCACAATGCACAGGGTGCAAGGCAGGGACAGGGAGGAGAAGGTGAGATGGCAGCAGCCAGAGGTAAAAATAATTTTTGGCTACCATGGGATCAACAGAAGCTGGCAGGAAAGAAGCTGATGGTTTGAGCACCTGAACAACAAAAAAAACCCCAAACAGTGGGGCATGTGGATGCTTTCAAAAAGAAAACCTCAAAAACCAGTTGTAATTATTTGCACCCTGTAGCCGCAACAAGAACAGTGGCTTTAAATATCAGTTTCTAATCCTGTTTAAAGTTTGTTGTCCAACTGATAAGACAGTAACATTCCGCATCTCTACACCACTACTTCCTTCTCCCAGTGTAGGTGACATACAGTATCATCCTGATTTCTAACATTCATTTTCTAATAATTACAATGGGAACTGTTTGGAGTTTTCCTATTTTGAATAACTTGGCTCAATTATAGCACCATAAGATTTAACACACAATCTGTTCTAAGAGGCAATTCATTCCTAGTTTTGCCTTGTAGATGTTCCCTTAAAATGAAGACATTTTCACACTTTGCACCCTCTCTGAATACAATCAACAAAATAAACATTATATACTACATATACATTATGAATAATAGAACTATTAACTAGGAAAATGGCAGTAAATTTAAACTTTAGCTGCCAAAATTAACACAAAAAGTATAGCAAGAGTATGTAGGAAGCCAGTAATCTGTGAAGCTTCAGTAAAAACTATCTGTAAACTTTAAACCTGCCAATCAGCTTTGCTGTACCTTCTTTGTAGCAAGAAGAAAAGGATGTCTTGTGTAACGGAACTGGAGAACTTGAAAACAGCTCTTTAAAAACGAAGAGAGAAAGGAATGTAGATGCTTTATTTAATCTTTACAAGTATACTTGAGAAAAAGATAAAAACTGGTCACCACTGGGGCTTTGCATGTAAGTGTTCGAAAGCATTAAATTTAATGCACCCTTCTTTCCACCCTTGTGATAATGAGATGTATTTTGACACCTGTACACAATTCTACTAAAATAGAATGTAACAGATAACGTGTTTTGGGGCTTCTTGTTTTACCACAAAACTCACAGATTTGTAAAAGAAAAATTAAGCACCAATAGCTTCTTAAGCACCAATAGCTTCTTTCCACCACAGTGAACAATGTTTTTCCCCATATCTTAACCATTTTGGAGCAAAGTTAAAATGAACAGATTTAAATGGCCACAGTCCTGCTAAACATGCAGCAGCTGCCAGCTATGAAAACCTTTGAGGACTTGCTGGCAAACATACATGCACAACATACTCCACATACATGCTAAATCTGCAGTAAACTACCCTTTCAGAGTCAAAAGCTATGAACTTTTAGATGTAATCAAGCAAAATTGCAACATTGTAATTCACCTTCTGTTTCCACTGCTTTCCTAATTCATCCATAAACAGTACTAGTGTAATATGACTGAGCATCACCCTGGGAAGCTCTCCCACCATCAACGTTTTCAGAAACTGTGACAAAAGAGTTATCTGCTCACAACCATTTTCAGAAGCATAACAAGCTTTTCAAGTTCCCTTTTCCACCATTAATAATGTTCCTTAAGGATGTATCAAATTATTACGTCTGACAGCATTTCAAGTAAAGAACCAAGAAAATTAGCGTATTTTCTAAAGAACCACTGTGAAGGAAAATGTTTAAAAAGAAAATCCATGTGGTCTCATGCACAATACATAGAATTTCAGCAAGACTGACAATCCAAAGATAAGTAGCTGGCGAGGATTGTCATTCTGATAGATACTATTCCAGTCCTGGATGACAAAATCTCTTCCTTAAGCTGAAAGTAAATTTCGAAAGAACTTCAAAAATCTGTGAGGAAGGTTTAGAGGTGGGATTAACATGGGAAGTTATAAAGTGGAGAAGAAAGTGTTTCATAAACCATATAGATGATCTGACCATTGATTCCATTTTCATTTTTCAGTACGTAAATGATACATGAGCTCTGGAATATGGTTAACAAGGCAGTCTCCTGTGATTTTGACCAGGTTGAATTGAGTTTTCACATAATATAGAACACAGCAATGTTAAAATGTAAGACACTTACTTAAAAATTTTACTGAACAATGAAAAATGTTAACAAAACCAAAGATATCCACACAGAACAAAACACAAAAAACCTTAAAAGTGCTGTTTGTTTTTTTCTTTAATACTACAATTAACAAAACTGCTATAATACAGTCATGACAATGAAAGACAAACTCTGGTGTAAAGAAAGCACCAGAGAAATATTTCCATTTAAAAAAATAAAAAAGAAAAAACCCAAACCAAAACTACAAAATAAAAAACCTCCAGACTCTATCTCTCAAAGAGAAAAAGTGCCAAATTTGAACTTCTCTGATCCTATAAGTTATTTTAGAGAAAGATGGATTCACTGAAGGCCAGAAGGGCCCTTTTAAATTTTTTGTATACCATAACTACTTAGAGTTGGCTAGTCTCTATTCTAACCAAGGGGAATTCGGAATTTGCATTACATTTCAGACTTGAGCAGAAGTACCTTGAGAGAGAGAATTTTTAACTATTTTGAAAGTTAGCATGCTTTAAACACCTGGAGGGGAAACAAACAAAATACAAAAACAAACCACCACCACACCATCTGTTTCTCAGACATTTCTTAAAAATGCACCTATTAGTATTGCCAAGGATGACACCACTAAGTTCCTAAACTTGATTGAGCTTACACAACAACATTCACTAATGCAATAGCTATGTATACTATTGTAACAATGGTGCAGAACTGGAACGTTCCCAATTGTGATACCATTCAAAAACAAGATGCATGGAATTCCGATTACTCGGACAGAATTAGTATTTTCAATAAGACACTAAGAACAGAGGTTGTTACGATCAGCAGTCATCTAAGTGTAAGAAAATAATGATTACCTGAGTTACAATGCAGAACACCTAATGGACAGAGACCAGTGAACAGGCCGAAACATCCTCTTCATGTCAGCAAGCATTAATAGCACGCAACTGACATGTAAACACATATTTTGTCCTCATTTACACATATTCTGCTTCCAGGAATCCTTTCTCTTCAAAAGAATTTACTTTCTTAAAACAATTGCCAATAGCTGCTAAGATTCCTTGCACTTCTAATGGTTCATGCACTTATATTTTATGTTGCTACTGCAAACGTATTACAATTGTTTTATAGCTAGGGAAGTGAGAACTCAATTCACAGTCTCACTGGAAACTTGCAACAAAATATTTAGAAGTGTGAGTTGTCATTTATTGCAAAGACAAACACTGATGAGTTTGATTTTCAGGATGCAACTAATCTCACCAAAGTGCAAGAGATAGCTAATCACTGAGCTTTAGTACCCTTCAGCTGTTTGCTGGACTAAACCTTATAGACTAGCTCACAGTATTTGCAGAGAAAAAAAGAATCCAGCCCAAACAGAAGCGGCCACTACAAGCAGAGATTTTGCAAGAAATGCCAACAGAAAGCATCCAAATGTCATAAGCAGTACCAACTGACTGTGTTCCAACTCCAAGGTCCAACTGATTGAAATAATTGAGATAGCTGAACAGGTGTGAGCTATCTGCTTTTATTTCAGTTTTGAAGACTATAACAACATAAAGAAATGTTATCCTAAGTGGCCATGCAGGGAAATAGAAGAAATTACATGCCCAAAAGGAAACAACACAGATTAAATATTTCTTACCCATCCAAGGGCTTGGGTTTGTTTTCTTTTCCAAACACTAAAGAAAGAATTCATCAAACAGAAGCCATTTTCAAAATCAATGTCATTTTATGGCCCAAATGTGAAATCACTATAACATTTTCAAGTATAATTTTTAACTCAAATAATGCAAAAAGTGTTCAATTATCAAGCAGTAAGATCAAATAGAGTATGAATAGCACAGCTCAAACTGCCTGCCTGCAATAAAGGAAGGCAAATGACAGATCTTAGCAAAATCTGGTATTTCATAGTCTTGTCACATTAATGAATAGGCTTCACAAACAACCACCCACCACTTGGTATAAAAAAAAGCCAGCACTGAAAATTTTATAGATCCTTTTTTAATGCAAGTCACTACAAGACTTCATACATTAACATTACTATTGCTCTCCCTCCTCACATCCCCTAATCTCAGTTCATTAACAAATCCATACTCTATGCTTGGACAACGGTTTCAACTATACCACTATTTTAAATAAAAGGACCACAGATGTTCCGTAATATTTAAATAAATTAATCTAAAACCAACTCAATCGGAAAAATGCAGGAAAAGGGAATCCTTTAACTACATAAAAAATTCCAGGTGCTAAAAAAAAAAAACCACCTAAGTGCTTTTCCCAAAACACAGAATGCAGCTAGAAAAGTGGGGGTGACATGGAACAGCTTATTTAAAAGGCTTTTAAAATATGGATAAAATAACCAATACAGAAACATTTCACAGTATGCTGAACAGCAATTCCAACTAGGATTGCATTTGAACTGATGACTATCTGAGCTATGAAAGCTGATGCATTCAAGACAGCGCTTAACTAGCTGATGACTGAAACTACACAGAACAGCAGTGATCACATTAAAAATCTAATGCATCATTTTCCAGAGTATAAAGCAGGTGGCAGAATTGTAGAAAACAGAAACACATTATTTTTCTCTTACACAAATAACATAAGAAAAGACTCCTGCAAATCTCTAAGGCTTAACATCTCCATTCAGTAGCAGGAAAATAATTTTCCTAAAGACTGCATTAAGATGCTAGAAGGTCACTGGCTTGACATGCACACAGTAACAGCATATAAGCTTCTAAAGGAACATTTACACTGCCTTTTTAACAGTAGCCCAGGTGCTTTACTTTTATAGTCATGTACACACACACGTGTATGTGCATATATATACACACATGTACGTAACAGCAATATGCATTTGTACTGCTTAAATCCCAAATGTAGTATATTCTAGGATCAAGTATGAGAACTCTAAGAGTATTAACACAAAACGGTGATTCCTGCTTGCTTTACAGGAGCAGATTAGGCCAGCACAAGCTCAACAGACCCCCGAAGATGAGCTGGGCTGAACAAACCAGTCCCGCAAGGCAACCTCCCAGAAAGGATGGTTCTGCAGAACACATGTATGTACCTTCTGCCCACCAGACCCACTTAACCACTTCAAATAAGGCTCATTAAATGGAGGAGGAAAAATAACTTCTCAGAGATTGTTGTTTCCAAAAGCAAAGACGGTTCACTCTTTTCAGGTCTATACTTCCAATATATAGCTCACTTCCCCCAAGGACCAGCATTCTTCCACACAACTCTCTAGAGCACTGCTCCTCTTCCTCCTCACTAAATCTATCTTCAAGGCCAGTGCTGGGAAGTGAAAAAGAGCATCATAAAACCTGAATAAGCCTGGCAAAACCTGAAGCCTTGGTCTTGAAAAATTCTTCCATACTTCTCAACACAAGGATGGAAGGGATTTGCCTCAGCACTCCTGCCTACGTGGAATCAATCCCTGAATCCTCAAGAGCCTCTACTTGCACAGTCGCATCGTCAAAACGCTCTGCATTCTTAAGTAAAACTGTCCCATTAGCAAGCCAAATAGCTCATTACAGCTCTGCCGTCTTGATCATAAAACACTTACTCTGATGTTAATTTGAGGGATAATAGCTCTCTCACCAAAAATCCGGGAATCTTTTTAATCAAAGTAATTCCTTATGGGTGTGGCTGTGACTGCCTTCCTCCCAGAAGAGCCCAGGCGAGGAAAAGGGATACAAGGGGCAATGAGCCACCACCCAAGCTAATTTAGCAAGGATAGAAAGAAAATGGCACTCGTATGAAGGACAATACAGGACAATTGCCCATGTGGCAGACGATTTTGTGGTAGTGCTTTATATTCAGATGCCAGGAGCTCTCTGCAGCAGGAAAAAGACACCTGCAGTGGGCTACCCTGGCAGCTGGAATCCTTGTCAGTCCCCTGTTCTAGAAAAAAATCACGTCTTCCAGAACATCGAAGGGAAGCTACAGCCTCTCCCTCCCTCTAGCCCAGCTGATGGATATGTAGCTAGAGCCACCTTCTCTTTGCCTGATTCCTTCTCCCCAGATTAAGGTTGATGGATCAGCATGTGCCTAATTCTGGATTGGCCCCAATGAAAGCCACCTCTGCCTACTGCCCTTGCCAGATGGGTAAGTAGAGGTGAGACCAGGAGCACTGTGGAGAGAAGGGGAGAGCACATAGAGGAATTGAAAAGGAACAGGGAATATGCAAAGGATCCATAAATACTGAAGTTTAATCACAAAACACAAGGCCACAGAAAACCATTTCATTAGGCTCAATGTGCATAGAGTCATTAGCTCTTTCACTTGGCTTTTCAGATCATGGTAACTCAGCAGCATACATTTAAAAACTCTTTCTCTTCTACACTGAAGCAAACGTCTTTAAGCTACAGTCCTGAATCACTTTTTTGCATTTTTTTCAATGACGTTTGAGGATATAACAACATCCTGATGGGCTGCTATCTGTTTAGAACAAAATATGGGAATTGTATTCCCAAACAAGCATCCAGCATTAATTTCTTTAAATAAATTATTCCAAGCAAATCTGCCTCAAGTCACTTTGGAATCAACTTCAGAATCAAAGCTAACTTTTAACTTTAGGCTTTTTTTTTTCCCCGATTTTATATGTACACTGGTATCCACTAGGAATCCCGACAGATGGCTACCAAACTACATGTGATAAAGTTCTTGCTCACAGACCCTACAAGCCTCACACCTTCAGAATAACCAAGACATTATTCAACTTCTACCTTGACGAAAGCTAAGCAACCATTCCTCGTGTGGCTGTGTTTTTTCTAAATAAAAAAAAAGGAGGTTAAACTTAGCTAATGAACAGGCCATACCAAATTTATGTCAATAGCTAAACATCTGCTAAGAGCACTGTTTCTCAAACAGCAACCCACAAAGAGAGCAGGAAGCTTACATGGTGCTGGCTTGCTTTCATTCACACCTGCTTAATTACATGAAAAACAAATAAAACACTTTAAGTATTTTTCAAATATCGATATCCCTGAAACCAGGAGTTAAAGAGTCACTACAGAACTGTTTCACGAATCACAAGAGCTGACTTGCACATCCATCGGCTGGACAGTCCCCAACGTATGAGACTATGAAATGCAGCACAGGGTACTTCTGAAGCTGTTTGAGCTCATACAAAATGTTCGGAATTTTTCAAGACAGCAAGATGCTCAAATTCAAACTCTTTACCAAGGAATGCTGAATTACATACACTGAATGATTTAAAATATGACAGACTGAAAGAAATCCCACTCGAATCCTGTAAGATAATACCATGGTCTACTAAGTGAAAAACATATTCACCACAACAATATCTGCACTTTTGCATTTCTCAGTTTGCTGCTATCTGGAAGGAGAGGAGGAGAACATTTGACCTGATATTAAAAACAAGCTTCACACTGACCAAAACCATACTGTTATTTTTAAACCAGTTCATATCAGGGAGGGACTCTACAGAAAAGTATGTGAGAAATAAAAACACTCTATCTTCAGAAAAATATTTAAATACCATGGTATGTGAAGCTTAGAGCTGCAGAACAGGAGAAAAGGAATAGTTGCTTATTAGCAGAGGATCAGTCTCCCTAAGATAATGGATAAGGCTAAGTGCCTACACAGTATCACTCACTGTACTTTTAAAAGAGTTTAAAAGCAACTTTAACTGTGGCATTTCCTAAGTCTCGGTTACTTTCATTGTCAATCAACATATTATCTTAGAAGCCTGTGCATGTACTTAATACCTTAATTGCACAACAGCTTTGTGCAGACCCTTCAAGAGCAAGGCAGCAGTTTCATTTCTGTATGGGAGTCCTTACCCAAATTAGCACTACTGCCAGCATTTAAAGATACAGGATATGGGCTCCCCAACCTTCTCTGGAAAAAGATAAATGAAAATATTTTGGCAAGAAAACAGTCCCTCACAAGCAGAACTTTTCTTAGAAGCTCCAACAGTTTCTCATCCTGAAGCACTGTATTTGACAACACCAGAGACCCTAGGCTCAAAATAAGCTCTGCTTTTCATTACCAAATAAAATGAAGCTTGTCAACAAAGCGGTTCCTCTCCTGCTCAAAAGCAAGACTTCTGTGCAAACGTTAGGCAGTAACTAGAGGGACACTGTAAATTGAAATTCTGGGTAGGATCTCTTCAGTGGTCTCTCAAAGTACAGAAAGATAAAGTGACATATATAACTAAAAGCCTGCTCTCCACGCAGTGCCACTTCTTGCTGCACAGTCCCACCCCTTCTAAGACACCTCTGACCACTCAATGAGCCAATTCCACTCAATCATTTGGAGGAAAATTATGACTCTTCCCTACCCCCCAGTTATTTCAGTTTTCTCCTAGAATAACAAAGTCAGTCTGCTTGCCAAAAGGTCAGACAAATGTCAGGTCAGCACAATTACTTGGTGCGTGATGCTCCCACAGCATGAACTAACACCTTGCTGCTGCCTGACTCACCCAGCAGCAGCCTTCAAGAGACTAAATGTTAAAATTGCCCAATTTCCTCTCAAAAGCAAATGGGTCTTCTCCTCCTCTAAAATAAAACAAAAACAGATATGGCAAACGCTTATAAGCATTAGCTTCATATGTGTATAGAAACATATTTAAAATTAAATGCAATCAGCTGGAATTGCAAGGAAAAGGTAAGTCCACGTGACTAGTTTGATCTGTGGACATACCTCTGACTCTTCTCCATTCAAAAAAGATTTTATTAATTAGTTAAATACTTAATTAAAATGTAAAATCAGAAGAGTGCATATACTGCTTGCTGCCTTTGTGCATTTAAACACAGCATGTGTGACACTGAATCATACTTCCACCTCTGAGACATAGAAAAAGTTATGCATAAACAGAGATGGGTTTCTGAAACAATGCAAGCCCAGTAAATGAAGCAAGGGGAATTGAAAATCATAAAACTTATCTTCTCAATCCCAGTACTCACAGAGGCGAAAGTTTCAAGATGCTGTCAAAACACTCACTCCCACCACTTTGTCCCAAGCACATGATCAAAGTGACAGCTCCTGTGGCATCCTCTGATCCTCTGCCACGCAGGGACCAAACTGCGCCTCGTAATCTTCAAAGCGCTAAAGCCCGATCATTCACTCCACCCGAGGAGGAGAAATCCCGCCGATTTCTCTAAACAACAACAAAAAATCCTCTCCACCCTGCCACTCTCGCCCCCACTATACGCGCTTCCACACGCTCGCCGTGGAAGCTTATCTCCGCGGCAAGCAGCACCTCCCATTTATCGCCCCCGGGCTCGCAGCAGGCGCTTGGCAGCCCGAGGGCACACACGCCCCGGGGTGCCGGCAGCTCCCCGGCACGGCGGGAGCTGTGTTCGGGAGGGCAGAGCCCCCCGGGCTGTCCCCCCGGGCTGTGCCCCCCGGGCTGTGCCCCCCGGGCTGTCCCCCCGGGCTGTCCCGCACCCCCCCGGGCTGTCCCCCCGGGCTGTCCCCCCGCCACCCCGCCCGGGGAGCGGGCGGCCAGGGAGGAAATAAAGGGTTGCTTGGGCTGGGTTTTTTCCCCAAACCGGGGCTTTTCAGTCCCCCTTTGTTGCCCAGGCAGGGGCAGACGCGGGGTGCGGACACGAGCGGCGGGGGCCGCCCGCAGGGCTGTGCTCCCCGGCCGGGCGGCGGGGCTGGCCCGCCCGCTCTCGCACCCACCTTTCTGCGCCCCGGCGCCCCGCAGCAGCAGCAGCAGCAGCAGCACCAGGAGGAGGAGGAGGCGGCTGGGGCGGAGCAGCGAGGCCGCCCGGCGGGTCCCCGCGGGGAGCGGCCGCCCCGGGCTCACCATGCCCCGCGGCGTGGCCAGCGCGGCCGGCGCTCCGAGGGCATCGCGGGCTGCGGGGCGGCCGCGCCGGGCCGGGCCGGGCCGGGCCGCGTCTCTGCTCGGCTCTGCTCTGTGCTCTGCGCTCCGCCGCCCCCCGCCCTACCGCCCTACCGCCCTACCGCTTCCGGGGGCGCGGCGGGGCCGGCCCGCTTCCTGCCGCCCCCTCCGCCCCGCCGGGGCAGCGGCAGCGCCGGGGGCGGCCCCGAGCACAGCGGGGACCCCGGCCCGGCCCGGCCCGGCCCGGCAGTCCGCCCCCAATGCCCCCCTTCATGCCGCCTCCCTCCTCCGCTACAGCCGGCTGGGAACATTTCACCTCTTTCTTCACACACGCACACCCACCCGACTCCAAAGTAGAGATTAAGTGAGGCAAACTTGCTGGAAAACAAACAAACAAACAAACAAACAAACAAAAGTGCTTGGAAATACGAATATTGCTGCTGGTAATGCAGGAGGGGGTAATGTGGTGTCACAGATCTCTGCGCGCAAAAGCGAGTCCAGCTTGGCCATGAGGTCCCGACCTGCTGTGGTTTCGGTCCTTGTCCTCCAGATTTTGGACTCACACCACGTGTCATCAACCTTAGGAGGCTGAATTCACCCATGGGCAATAGATGCTTGAAAAAAAATAGGTGACTTTCAAGTCTTATGGTCATAAGAAGACAGCAAAATAGCAAATTTGCATGGATTTACAGTAACCATACTGAGTTAGTTCCTCTAGGATGTCAAGCGTTTTTGGGAGGGGGAAAAAACACACTAAGCACTGGTAGGATCAAAGAATCACCTTTGTAATACCACCATCACTGTGCAAGGGAGCACCTTGTCACGTTTCCCAGTGGCAGATGAAAAGAATGTAATTTTCAGATGCTGATGAAATGTTGCCGTGTCTGTGCTTCTACAGCTGCAGTCACAGCCCAGATTCCCCCCAGCGAGTTCCGAGGGTGAAGAGCCACACCTACACGGACATCATCTCACAGTTCTTTCAGCTTCATAATTGAAACCTACTCAGCACTCCACTGACCATGCTGTCTCTCACCACAAAGCAGAAGGGACTTTGGACTCCACAGGTTCCAAAGATCAGCCTCTCGAAGCCAGTACTAGCCTCATGGTTCATCCTTTCTGCTGTGGAAGGGCAAGTCAGCCCCTGGTGGCATACAGACCCAGAGGTTCCACTGTAAAAAGTGTCTTACGGAAGAAATCATTCTTCACTTCTCCCAAACAGCTCTATGAAATGAGTACTGCTTTCCTGGCCAGGGGAGTCCAGTGCTGGCTCCACCAAAATGTCAGGAAAACCATCTCAGGAGTCAGTCAATCCACAGAGTTGCTTGGAGAACTATTTAGATTATGTTTACTAATTGTCTTAACATTACTGTTCCTTGTTACGAGGCTGACAATTGATCTATGTCCAAGTCTATGCTTGAACTTGTTTGGCCCATACTTGTGCCATAGCTGCTTCTCATATATGTGGAGAATGACAAAAGTGAGGATTTTAAAACATTTCTTATTTTTCCCCTTTGAAAAACTTTTTAGTGACATGGGAAGAGGCTCCAATGAAAACAAAGTCAAGGGAAGGATATCACAGATGAGGGTCTATGTAATAGTCAACAAGACACTGTGCAACACATAATGGAAGATGAAAATAATTTATGTGTTTTCCTTTGTCTTCCATTCACCAAACACAAAAGTTCGTGCCATAGGTCATGTGAAGGGGTTGTATCACTACAATAACATCCTTTCTGTACTACAGAGAGCACATTCCTAAGATCACTAATCATTAGTGGTATTTGTTGTATACTGGAAAAATCAGTTCTTGAGTAATTTGTGGCTTAGTAGCGCCATGCATTAACAGAAACATCTGAACATCGTACACATAAGTCAAACAGTCTCTGATGGACCTGATACAGTTTCTTCCTCTGTTATGTTCTGTTGTGAAGGTGTTTTGTTCACTTGATTTGACTATTCTAAATGTTTTGATTTGTTCATGTAAAAAAAGGAGTATCTGAATCTGTGAGAAGGTTGGTTTCTAAATGGGGTGTGAAAACTTGCAGAATTCCTAAGAGCAGCCAGAGGCCAAATTTGCTTAATCTATCTTGGAAGTTTGTCCTGAAGCCACATTCCTTGACCACAAATGGTTTTTATGGACCCTTGGGTTGCATATTTTGCAAAGGGAACACCATCCTGACAAGAAGCAGCGACAAACTATTAGAGATTACACACCCTAAAAGTCTTAAAGATTCATAGACTCTACAGAGCCAAAGAGTTAGCAATGCAACTGCTTGGAAAGCTTGTCTCAATACATGCAACAAAACAATCTGAAAAATTAGATAAATCCAGATGGTCCCCCTGGCTTTCAGAATCTTCCTTCTTCTCAGAAGATTTCAGCACAAAATGAGTTTAGGTACACCAGCTGCAGAGTACTGCACATTTTGGTCTGTGAGAGTTCCCGGGCATCTTCTCTGGGGGGAAACAGAACTGTGTAATAAAGACTCCATCTTAGTTTGTGACTTAGAATGGTCCCTGTCATCAAATCAAAACAGATACAGAGTTAAAATGCTGTGGGAAGCAAATACAAATATAATAACATATGATACCAATCTCATAAGGCAAGTTGCCAACACATATTAAGAAATCAGCACAAATACTGTTTTTCAAGATAATAAGACAGAAGACCAAACCAGCTTCTTACTGCTGATAGGAGAATATTTAGCCAACTAAGCATTTCTGTAATGTTTCCTTCCCATTGTGAGTAACTTCTAGAGGTAACTGAAATTATCATCTCCATCTGGTTCTCTCATTTTCCCTTGAGAAGCTTCTGAGCACTGGGCTTCTTTCCCACTGTAGCTCTCTAGCTTTTACATTCTTTCATTGCATTTCTAAAGCTGAATTCAGCTGGAGGGCAGGGCTGCTATTCAGAGGGAGTTCCACAAGAGCAATCCCAAGGTCTTGCATCTGGGAAGGAATAGCCCCATGCAACAGTACAGGCTGGGAGCTGTTTGGAAGCAACTCTGCACAAAAAGACCTGGATGTCCTAGTGGATAATTTGAGCATGAGTCAGCAGTGTGCCCTTGCAGCAAAGGCAGCCAACAATGTTTTGAGCCGTATTGGCAAGAGGGTCAGGGAAGTGATCTTTCATACGACTTCATCTGAGCACTGTGACCACTTTTGAGCCCCCTCCAGTACCAAAACAATATTGGCAAATGGGACAGAGTCAATCAAAAGGCCTTCAAATCAGCCGGAGGCTGGAGAGCATGATGCACGTGAAGAGGCTGAGAGAGCTGGATATTTTCATCTTGAAGAAGAGAATGCTAAAAGGAGACCTTGTTGCTGCTTACAACTTCCTGCCTGCAGGACAGGGCTGGAAAATAGAACTAGCCTCTTCTCAGGGGTGCATGATGATGGCCCAAGAGCCAACAGACACAAGCTGCAACATGGTAAATTCCATATTCTAGATAAAAGGGAAAAAAGTACCATGTGAGTGGTCAAACACCAGACTAGGTAGCTCAAAGAAATTGTAGACTCTCCATATGTGGATGTGGTCGTGGCCCTGATAAGCTTGATCTGATTGGGCCTGTTTGAGGAAGGAATTGAACTAGATAACCCCTGAAGGTCCCTTCCAACCTGAATTACGACTATATGATTCTAAGGCACTAGGTAGCGTACTATGGAGGCAAGTCCTGTAGTTCCAGGTGATGTTCTAAATGAGCAAAAGAGACTTTCAACTTTCCAGTTTCTCTAGTTACTTATCTGTGTTCTCTAACTGAAATAAGAGCTTACTTTGAAAAGGTTGATTCTTTGGAACTTGAAGAAAAGGAATAATGTGTTTAAAGGAGACAGATTATTGACTTCCTTCATGATATTAACACATTAGATCTTTTCTAGCACCTCCATCTTCTTATCCCTTGAATTGTAAATGTCACACATGCTCTAGATTTTTTCTGTGACAGAATTCAGAAGCCCACCCAGCCAGCTACTATAAGTACTGTATGTGCATCTGAGGGACATATGTCTCCTTTTTAATGTCAGCAGACACCTGAAGGGTATTACTAGCACTGTTCCCACATATTCACTTGTGAGCAAGTCCAGATTCTGTATTCAGGTTCACAGTTTCTCTCTCTATTCATTGAATTATTAGATAATTTTACCTCTTTTTCCAGAAAACAAATTTCACTGCCTATAGTGGAATTTCAGCAAAAAGAATCTATCTGCTAGTTGTCTGCTTAATGAGCATATTCTTAGAGTTGTTTAGATTGCAATACAATGGCAATATAGTCAAATTTGGCTGATAAATTTAGAGGTCTTAACCTCTTAACCTTCTTAACAGCAGGAAAACAAAAGCCAAATGCCTCTCAATGGCACATTAACTTTGTGGAGGTGCTTGCCAAGAAGTCCAGTATGTAGGTTAGAACTTGCAGTCTGCTCAGATGTCATACTTAGGGATGCAAATGATTTTAAGCATATAATACTCAAAACTAAACTAACCCCAGAATTTTCTTTAGCCAAAGTGTTTTCTAGCAATAACATGGAGTTTAATATGCATAAAGTTAATTCCAGACTGAGGGACCTGAGTAAGGTCTTCTGCTCTGTTTTAGTTCCTTCTAGTGTTCTTGTGATGCTGTGTTCATTTAAACACTCCTGGACTCTATGAACTATCCAGCATATATATTGAAAATGCAAAATTCTTCACTATAATACAGGGATGTCTTGGTGCCACTCTAAAAGGATCATTTAATATTAAAGGAAATCTTTAACTTCCGTGGGTAGGTAACCATTTTACCCAAGAGTAGATAGATCCAGTGTCCTGCCCATGAATAATTGGACCCAGCTCAGCAGGTGGGTTTAACATATGCCATATACCATGTCTAAATCTGTCCAAGATTTAGAGTATTTAAAGGGATTATTCATTGAAATACAGCTTTATAATTTAACAGCTACAACAACATTGGAACAAAATCCCACCCTTTCCTTATTATTTTTAATTATTCAAAGTATTTGAATTAAACAGAAGTTGTTATTGAAAAAGATATTGTTCTTCTTTCTGCTTCTTGGAAAACACATTTTAATAAATGGTTCCATAGTCTTTTAAATTAAATATCCAAAGAAAACCCATGAAAAACTATGAGTAATTTAAACTATCATTAGTTCTAGAGAATGGAAACATCCCTGGAGCTTCAGGAGTTTACATGGTGTTTCAAATGTTATTTTAGTAACCGTTGTTACTGCTAATCTCCAGCCAAACTGAATGGCTGGTGCCTGATCTTGCAAACACTTCCAGAGTCCTGCAGTACGCTCTGTGGCATGAGCTAAATGTGTGGTTACTAAAAGACTGCAAGACCTAGACCTTAGGATCTAGCTTTTGTTGCTCTTGGCTACTCTTTTTCATCTCATTTGGAATTTCTTGGTTTTGTTATAGCTTTCAGTAAAAATCCTTCTACTCCTCCTCTCTTCAGGTTTGTTTGTTTTTTTTGTTTTGTTCCAGTTTTAATTGCCTATTATGCAGATTTTTTCTTTAGAATAACAACAAAGTCCTACTTGCAGAATGGATTTTAATTCATCCTTTTAGAAAGGAAAATGGGTATTGATTGTATATTATTCACATCAATGGATGTAATTAGTCTCATCCTCAGAAACACATTTACAAAACCACCATGATATATTTACCTAAGATAAATTTTTAATTCACTTCAGATAGTAGCCTCATGATTTTACATAAAGCACATTTATTTGACACTCTAGAGTTATTTGGTTGTTGAGTGGCTTCTGTTTTTAAAAGAGACTAAGCACTTAACATTTATTTCAGGGTTATTTTGGCAAGATAATCTGTTAATTTTACTGTGCCTAAAGTCATTATCAGGGGGAAATGGTAGCATAAATTCCAAAACAATTTTCTTTTACATTTTTACTGCATTGTATATGTGAAACAATTCAGGGATGCTGGGGAAAAAAATTAAGCTATTTTTTGCTTATATTAACAGGGTAAAATAGAGAAGGAAGATATTAGGGAGGATCTCATATACTGTCTTTTACCGTTGAACAAGTTATGTTTATTGGATCAATGCCCAGTACTACTAAGATCCTTCAAGTAAAAACAGTTAGAAAAACATTAAAGACGAATTGTGTCTAGCTGTGGGCTTGGTATACTTAAAGAAAAGTAGTATTTTGAAGTATTGAGCAATCTAAATTCCTAGGATGCAGTGAATCCTATGGCTCAGTGAAAGCTGAAGGAGGAGGCTCTGATTACTATAGGATTAATTAAACACATAAGCACAGGCAAAATTTCAGTCATGGCTTTAGCTTCTGTTGGAACACAGACTTAAGTCTGTATCTGTTTTACTGCATCAGGAATCATGAGTCTGCTGCTTCAATTATTTCCATACATTTGATCTCTATTTTATAGTTAATGTATTGTTCTTCACATTCTCTTCAATACTTTGCATTTTTGTCAGGATCTTGGTTTTCTCTTTTAACTTTTCTGCTTTTATGCAAAGCCCAAGTTGAAAAAAACTTTCATGATGTGCACATCCTCCAGATTCTGTATCCTGCGTCTGTTGTTCTGGTCCTTTTCTCTTCCTGCAACCTTATTTGTTCTTGCGTCTGAATTACTTTAGTCACTGTACCAAGAAGAATCGTGGTTTGATTTATACTGATTTCTGCTTCCAATCTCATTGACCAGTGGTAACTAGAAAAATTTTAGATGCAGTTTCTAATGATACATTTACATGCTTGAGGAGAACAGATAAGAAAATGGGAAAATAATTAAGAGCAACCTTTCACTAGTCCTTATGAAGGTGAGAGGAATTAAGTTACCTTTCAGGCCTTTTTATCCAATCTAAAGAAAATATCATGTCCATATATCAATGTCAGAGATAAACATAATGTTAAGTTTTAATGTATTTGTGCCTAATGCTGTCTACGGGGGAGCCTCAGATGTAAACAGAACCTTGAGGTGAGACTATGCTATTATAGCCTGGGATCTGTGAAGACAATGTCTGGAAGCTGAGATCTAAAAGGAAGACCTTCAAGCAAATTTTCTGTTTCAGAAGTAGATGTAGATGAGATTGGTAATTTCCTTAGAAAAAAAAAAATATTTATTTAAAGAGTTTATACTTTGCCTACTCTTAAAATTATTAAGGTATGAACATGTTAATAACAGCTCTTTCTCTTCCAGATAAAGAAATTGGAGAGAAGCCTGTTTTTGTTTTGTTTTTTTTGCCTGATTAATTGTAGTCCCACCAAAGCAAACTGAGCTGAGTTGAGCTGCAACCACATTAGTACAGTGATGAGTAAAATGAACTGTAGTGAAAAGAGGAGGATTAAAATGTGGAAATATAGTCTATAAGGCAAATATCTTTTGTACAAATTTAAGCAGTGTCCCAATGGGCAGCCCTAACTGGTGCTGATGAAATTCTTAGCTAGAACTGCAGGCAAAAATGACTCAACTTCAAGAAAATCAGTGTAGCATTTAACTGAAATAGCAGAGAATTATAAATTTTAATGGAAGGAAGCCTGGAAATATTAAAATCTTTAAAACAAATATTACACCTTCCTAATAAAGACATACATGAAAATTAGAGAATATGAGCAAATTTAAAGAAGAAATAGGGCTGTTCTATATGAAATCCAGCTTTATGCACAGGGCTAATGCTTCTGCCTGGAGAACAGCATAGCCAGTTAGTATAAAACCCATAAAGTTGTGTTGTTTTCTGTTATTGCCTGCACTTGGTTGCTGGCAAGCAATGACTGTGCAAGAGTTTCAAGAATCAAAGTCCAAATTAAAAAAAAAAAAAAAAAGAGAAATATAAAAGATGTTACAAATGAGTAAGTTTCTAGCCCTTATGATTGATTTTCAGACATATGAGGCAAATACAACACACACTCCCCCTCTGAAGTGCAGTGCCACAGCTTCTCTGCTGACACATGTCCCAGTGTCCTTCAGGCAACACTTTGTGAGAAAGATTTTGGATGAGTTGCTGGATGAGATTGCAAATTAGTAGTGTCAATCTCTCCTGAGAATGAGATGTGAGTTCTACAAATGTTAGTGAAAATTGATTTGGAGAGACTCATGAAGAATTTGGACGGCGAGTTGCAACAGATGGGAAGGAAAATGTTCATTAAATCGTATCTTATGGGCAAACTTAAAGGGAAAGAATTATTTTATTGAGTATTAGGAGGTTAGACCAGTAACTGACAGGCTTCCTGAGGCAAGGCACAGCAACCCAGATGTATGCCATTTTCCTGGGAAGTCCTAGACTGTGTGTGTTTGTGCAGTAGTTGTATTAAGTGAGAGAGGAGGCACGGCAATCTAGCCTGCTCTTTGAAAAATAAAAGGTAGGGAATCTTTGTCAAAAAGGTCAAGTAGGAGTGTAGACTGTACTTTTCAGTTTATTTCTAAATGTTAGGAATGAATTCTGCATCAGCTTTTATGATAAGAAGGAAAATAGTGTCTTTCCAAAGAAACTGGAAATATATTTTAAGCAGAATGGATCAGTGAAATGTTGCAGATCAGAAGGGTCTTTTAATTAAGTTTGATGATCATTAAGGACATGCTTATATCTCAATGTAAGCAGAAATCTCCTTGTTTGGAGTCAATTCAGTCCAAGACGGTGTTAAAAGTGGGTATGGCTTTGGTGGCAAGTTCTATACTGAGATGTGAGGTCCAGTCTCTTAAACAACTTTACAGCAATGGGAGAAAGGACATGAACTAAAAGAAGCACTTCCTTCACCAAGACCATGAAAGCCTCCTGTAGCCTCTCGTGCAAGTTGTAACAATGAGAATCAATCAGCAATGCTGATGTTTTTCTTTTGTCACCTGCAGTATCCCCAAGCAGCATTAGCCCCTTCATTTTTATGCCAGTGTGCAGAGTGTTCTCTGGGATGTATTTAATGTTTCAGTAGTGATTTGCATTCAATTCGCCATAATAAAGGCCAGATGATCACCTCTGTTATGCAAAGGAATGCATGGAGACAGCGAGGAAGTCAGTAACTTGAAGTGGCAGAAGGGACAAGTGCCATTCTGTTCAGGGGGCTTTTTCTCTCTGTCCATTGACCTTTCAATGGCTTTCTTGCTTGCAAATATTCAAGGGGAAAGGGTGCAGCCCACTGGAAGGCAATGAATTCGGTTAGAAACCACTTTTTATGTCACAACAAAGACTCAGCTTACCCAGGGAAAGATACACAGGATATTAAAGGTGTTCAGTAAGTAAAAGCCTTGTTACTTTTAGGCTTTTAGCGCACATAGAAATTCAGCTGGGATCCAGACCCTGAGCCTTAGAGATGGCTGTAAGACCTGATAGCATTGTGAATATTCATATTTTACATCCACTGAAATAGATCAAGTTTTACCTGTATGGGATTAATGTGCATGTTTTCAATTTTCTTTCTTCTTTTTGGTCAGGATGGAGAAAGAATTTGGGAAATAAAAAAAAAACAAAAACCGAACAACAAACACCCCACATGGAAATTAACAAATTGATATATTAACAATTGTACATATTACATATAAAATTAATACATTCATATATTAAAAGAAATTAATAATTCAATTGGATTTTCAGAAGGTAGGGAGGTGATAATGATAACAATAATAACAACAATTATTGTTACAGTTATTATTCTCTCTATCTGTGAGAGCAGAATACTCAAAATCTTTGTCCCAGGACAACAGATAATATAGGCTTGCAGCCTCCATTGTGTAAATTATGTGAGAAGAGCCCAAAAGCTCTGGTTCTGAATGCTTCCTGAGCTTTGGGAAACCTGACTCAAAAGTTATGGCAAAGTCCTGTTGCTGAAATTTGTATCAATGCACTTGTTTCTCTTCTACCAGCTGTAGTCCTACTTCAGTGAGTTAATTTCTGAAGTTCCCTTCTCACTCCATATTGATCTTGAAGTTTGTGGTTTCCATTCGTGTCTAAAGAGGGATTTGTGTGCCTGAAACATTCCTTTTTGCATCCCATTGGCTTGATGAGAAGACGTTACCTCTGCCTACAGCCCTTGCCTGCGTGCCTCCTGAGAGAAAAAATGCAAGCTGTAATGAGAGCAATTCACAACTGGTTCAACGTGGAAACCCTCACAGAAAAAAATACCCTTCCAGTCAGCAGACATTTTGCCTAGTCTGACATGTCTGGTTTTGGCCCTGTACTCCTAATATAAAGCCCCTCCCAGAAGAACTGAATCAAAATATCTAAAATTAATCAATATCATATTTATGTATAAAACAGACTCAGGGACACTATTTGACCTTTTGGTAACTGACCTGCTAACAAAAGCGAGGTCTCACAGGATTTACCTCTTCATGCTCAGTGTGGGGCAACAAGCCAGTATAACATCTGCTCAGTATGCACTGCAAAGAAAATGAACAATGCTGACACCATTAATCAGCTTGTCCAAGTGAATAAAATGTCAAAACCTGATGTAAGAAAACTTGGCTTTAAAAGCAAACATTTCATGTGGATCTGCATGGGTCCATCTAATGATGGATTAGTTAACCCTGGAAGATGAAGAATGACTCCATCTTAAGGTTTGAGGGGGATTGCATCTAAATCTGACAATGTGCAAAGAAAGACTGTAAAGAAATTAGAGATATGGGAACCAGTTTTACAAAAATCAATCACCATCTATTGCTGCCTCAGGTTTCAGTGTGTGATATTAAACAGCATGAACAAAACACACCTTGTTTGGATTCCTACCTGCAGGTTGCAAGCTGTGCATTAAAAGCAAGCTTTTTCATTCACAGAATTCTTAAACTGCAGGTAGCATTTTTTCCTTCCCCTCCTTTGCTGAGCCACAGACTGGAACAGTACCTCAAAGAGAAAAAATACCTGGAATTAATTTCAGTGGAATAGATGCAAAGCAGTGCAGCTGTACTTTAAATCTGGGGTTAAATTATGAGTGAAAACTGAGGAACAGTCAGTAAAGGGTGCTGATACTTCCTTATTTAATGAGGAGTAGAACATCTGTCGGGGAAAGAGAAGGTAGGGAACACAGACACATGGAAGCTACAGATGGAAAAAATCTCTGCTAGCCAGCTTAAAAATGCAGGACCTATTCTATTGCTTTGTCAAATCTGCTTTTGAAACTGCAAGGCTTTTCTGCTTCCAAGATTCCCTTTGGAAGATGTCTCTGGACTGTAGTGTATTTTTTGTCTCAGTATAATTTTTCCTGATATCCTTTTTTTCTTTTTAAACCTGATTTTCTTTTCTAATTACTAGCACACCTCTTTCTAATAAAATAAAAATTCACCTCCCTCAGTAGCTTTCACTGCCTTTCTTTCAGGGTTTGATTCTCTTATGTCTTCTCAGAACACCATGCCCTAAACTTGCCCCATTGGAAATTATCAGGATTACTCAAGGGGTAGGACTCTAGCATTAAAGAATCAAGTGGGCATACTGGAATAGGTAAAATGTTCCTTAAAGAAAACAACCCAAAAATCCCAAAACCAAACCAAACCAAACCAACCAACCAACCAAAAAAAAAACCAAACAAAAATCCACAAAACAAACAAACAAAAAGCAGATACTTTGTGGAGTTGACTACCTATTTTGCACATCAGTCTCCTCATCTCTGTAAATCAGAGACTTGGTAAAGAGAGTTGCGATCACATGAACTGAAAGATGTGCTGTTCTAATAGAAGAAATATCTTATTTTTCTGTTGTAATGTTTTTCATTTAACTTGGGGAAGGAAAAAGCTTAAGAATTTACTGTAAAGTGCTGTTGAGTAGGGACTGTGTCTTTGCTCCAACTGGCTAGAGAACAACAGCAACATAAAATAATTTTGGATCTGATGATCATGAATTAGATTGGATCAATATAGATTAAATTATTGCAAATAATCAAAAAGCACTGTTGGAAAAAAAGAAGAAACTTTATAAAATGAAGAGAACCATTTGGGGAAGTCGAATGGACTGAATAGTTCAAAGTCCTGAATGTTGAGAATGTTTGGGAGGACTCCTAAGTAGGAGATGCAAAAAAACTCTGTAACTTGAATCCCAGAAAAAGAAGATCACTCCTAGAGGAGGGATCTGACTGTAACTGGGTAAGCAGCTACCTGAATAAATATATTAGAAGTAAACAAAAGCTTAGGGAAAAAAAAAAAATCTGCCTTGGACATCAGAAAAAATAGCAACAAAAATTACTCACTGTGCAACTCTAACAAATCAGAAATTAATATCTGCTGAAGACACCACGAGAAAATGGGGGCTATGTTTTCCATCCTATACAGGAAATAAACTTCTGTGTTTAACAATACAAAAGGAACATGATGCACTTCTAAACTTCAATAGTATACTCAGCTTCAGAATTTGTTGCAAAGACAAATACTGTACAAGGTAGTGAAAAATAGGACAAAATGCAGTCTGGGTTTATGAAAGATAACAGATTCATCTGGCATTGTTTTTGACAGCAATCAGCTTTTTTAGGGAAAGAAAATATAGTAAATCTATCATGAGTTCTGTAAAGTATTCTCATACAGTTCGTAAATTAAAGTGGAAAAGATATGAAATAGCATAAGAGTCGCCTGAATGTGTGAATACAAACGAGTTTGATAATAGCAAGAGGAATTGGCAAGGAGGGTAAGGGAGAGAGAGAACAAGGGTTTATCATGGAGGGTCCAAAGAATATTACAGAGACACATCCTCCAGGACTGTTTATGGAACTCAGTATTATAAAATTATCTCAAGAATGGCCTTGGCACAAAGAGTAGGAGCATGTTAATGAAATCTGTTTGTGACACAGTGCGAGGCATTTTTCAGTACAGTGATAAAATATTGTAAAAGGACAGGGAACAGATTATCATGTGAGGAAGATCGATTTTTAAGTCAGGAGTAACACAAATGTGATGAAAAGACTAATAATAGGAATTCTCATTTAATTTGGCAGTTTATCAACTGGTGGTGTCCAGGGACAATGACTTGTGTGCGAGGTTGATGGCCCAGCTATGAGATATGACTGACAAGAAGACATGAAAAAGACAAATGCATTGCTCAGATGAGAGACAAGATATTTTAACAGAGATTAGGAAATACTAAATTAATTTTATATTAAATAATAAAATGTCCTCCGGAAGGGGTCACCATTATTAAAAAAATTAATTTGATCTGGATTGGGTGCACAAAACACATGCAGATACGGGATGCTAGACTGGTCAGGAAACTGGATTCTACATTCACGAAGAGCCTGACTGGCTAAGGTACCTTAACAAGTGATATTGTTCAAATGGGTAATTAGATAAGCTCATAGGTAAGAGGAATTTATTCTTCATTTCAAAAGATGATACTGGCAAAATGAGAGCTAAAGCAAGGTTTCCAAAGAGCAGAGCAGGGAGTTACTAAAACAGCCTTATGATAGAATAGGTGCAAGACCAATTATCCTTTTCAAGGACTGCCAGCATCCTGTTGGTAGATTTTAATTAAATGACTGTTTGCCATAACAGTAGATTGCACTTTGTGGACCTTAAGCCTTTTATACAGAACCTCAAGATCTTTTTTTCCCCACTTTTACCCAAAGGAAAGGCAAAATCAAAGAGTTAAAAAGACATATAAAGTTGCCACTACTGTTTAGGACTGAGGAATGAACATTGATACAGACAGTTTCAAAAACTCCCTGTGGACTCAAAAAGCTTTAAGTGGTATTTAGTTTCCCCTCAAGCTCTCATGGATTCACTGGTTGTTCTTTGACTTCTGAATACCTCTCTACATCATATGAAACATTCTGGAATAGCAAATTAGAAATCTCATAGCTGTTTCATTTATATTTTAAAGAGTAACGTTTCTAAAAAACTATTTTGAGCATTAACTCAAATAGTCCAAAGAAGCTCTTCAGTTTCATACTCATTATAAATTAATTTTATGCTTTCTCTATACCTTTTCATATTCAGCTATTGGCAGTTAAATTTTAATGGCAAAAGCTGGAACTTCTGGAAAGCAGACAAAGAGCAGAGGGGACTTCCACATCTGTAATGGTAGGGACGGCAGCCTGAGCTTGTGAGGTGAATATGACTAGAAAACAGAGAATTACTCTGCAGTGAGGTGGTTAATTGTGCCATTTCTAAATGGGATTTTTCCTTTTCAAATTGGGCTTCCATCCCTTCCGGATGATCAGAAGCTCATCCTTCTCATAGCTAACACTAAAAGTGTGGTTCAGTACACTGATGATACTTGGCTGGCATTGTCAAGGATATTTTAATACTCATACGGACTATAAACTTAGACACTTTATAAGCTATTTCCCCTTTTCTTGTTTGGGTGGAGGGTTTTGGTTTTTAGGTGTTGGGGGTTTTTGTTGTTGTTTAGGTTTTTTTGTGGGGAGGTCATTTGTTTCTTGGTTTGTTTTTTCTTTTGATCAGAGCTGTTGCAACTGCTGTTGTGATTTACATCTTCTGGTGGAGTTTCCCAATCTGTAATCTGTGTTCATTTAGGAAGGGGACTGTCATTTACTAGATTTCTGCAAAATTCCCACCACAGAAACTTCCCTGAGGATTTCCAAAATCCTCCTCATTCCCTTTCATATAGTATCTAATGATAAGTAAGACTCAAGACCACAATTCTTCAGCAAATTCCATTGCTATGGAATCACAATATACACAAGGCCCTGATAATATCTGCATATTTTGAACATAATTTTGTTCCTAGACAGCTGCACATAGGGTCAAGTGCCTTGGGAGTTTAGATCATTTTGTTTCCTATGCATTATCTAAGTGAGGAATTGCATGCAGGCACAGAGTGCCTCCCATGTTATCAGGAAGCATCTTGAAATTTGACCTATATTTGAGAATGAACTTCTCTGCATTGAGCTTCAGATGTAAAAGTCCTGCTTGCTTGTTCACAATATTTGTCACCAGGCTTTATTATTTGATCTACTTTTCATCATCTTTCTAGATGCTGCTGTTTTTAATCACACATTGTCACATCACCACAATCTCCATTCGTGCAAATCAAAAATACTCTTACTGAGCTTGTTGGAGGTTCATAGATTTTCACAAGGTGGTCCTTTATACCCTTTCTATGTAGGGAGTGCACAACAGCATTAAAATGTAGCTGCATGGCTGTTGCTACAGCAGGATACAAAGGGGGTAACCTTTTTCTAGACCAGCTGGCAGAGCTATCAAAACCCAGGCTTGTTTGCATATTACAAACCATTTATCTAATGGAAAGTCTAAAGAAAGGCATGACTTTATAAAAACTATGTGTATTATGTAAGGGTAGCTCCTAAGCAATGTTTCGCCCTAGAACCAGCCGATACCATTCATTTTCATTTGATTGTTTATAAGCATTTCTAGACTGGTAGGAAGGGATTTTTGTCTCCCACTGAATATGCACTGCACTTGTTCAAACATTCCCAATCCCTGGTGCTCCCTCTTTATTGCGTTTTCTTTATAGTCTGCTGTCCAAAAGCAGATGCAGCATTGTACTATCTGATTGTCCTCTTCTCAAAACTCACCACATTAAAAATATTAGTGATTATTTCCCCACAACCAAGAGGAAAACTGGAAAAAGCCCTCAGCATTTCTTGTCTCAGGAAGTATTTTGGGGTGCCTATGGGTGGGATCCTAAGGAACCCCACGACATGTGGTGTGCTTGTAGAGGAAATATGACCAGATCTGCATACAGTTTCCTGGTATCTCAGGTAGTCTTTCAAAACACTTAGTTTACCATTTCATCCATCCAAATATTTACCTTTAAATTACTAGAAAATGTTTGCTCCTGAGAAAGCAGTGTGCTCTGTGTTTATCGGCAACAGGCTGGCTTGTGGAATGTGTATTGCTCTGAGTAAGAACCCTGGAATGAAAAGCTGAATCCTTCCTCAAAAGCCTGCTTGCTTTCTTTCCTTTTGTTTTTTTGGCCCAAGGAGGTTATTGACACCATTTGCTGAGCATTACACAGAATTGCTGAGCCCTGCATTACTGTGAAAAAATTTCATCATTACAGAAAAACATGTTCCTTCAGTTAGAAGGAGGCAGTAACAGGATCAGCACACGGTTTGAATAAATATTGCTTTATAAACAGGTTGTTAACAACATTTGACTCTCTAATGTTGAGAATATAGTTTCTTGATTTTTAGTGAAAGATTAAAAGGAAAAATTCTTAGGATATAAGAACAGGACCAGATAATCAACATATTTACATTTAGGAAAGTCGTGGTCCTGTGTAACAGTTTAATAGATTTTCCTCAGCTAACTCACAGTGAACTCACAAAAGAAATGATCAGCCTAAAGGAGATGTCTGGAGCATTCCTTCCAAACAAACAGCTCCCTTAGAGAAAAGTAGAGTCCTCAGAAACTTTTCGGCTCCCGTCAGGTCATTTTCAGCTAGAATCAATCTTCCTGGTGCTTTGTAGGCTGAGATTGCAATCTTGCCGGGGAAATTATCAGGAAGCCACGGAAAAGATAAAATCTTTGGAAAGAAAGATGTAGCCCAGAGTGGATGGTAGAAAGACTTAGTTCCCTGTGACCGCTCCACCTTTTTCAGGAGTGGTCTCAAATATTTCTCCTGTTTCACAACTTGACTTTCTGCCAGGCTGTTGGCCAAGGGCCAGCATTCCAATTAGGCACAAGCTGGAAGATGGCCCACAGGTCAGTGCCTTTCCCTGGACACCAAAGGCAGTGTTAAGATAACATGTTAACTGAGTTCTGGCCAAGATCAGGCTGCAACCATCATTTACTTATTCCTCATCTTTCACAATGTTGCAGCTGGATTTATATATCTGAAAGTTAGGAGATAGTAATGTGTGAAGCCTGAATGAACTTTTTCATATTGGAAAACAACAGGGGAGAAGCTTTGTGAGCAAAAGCAGCAAAACAGCAGTGAAAGGACTCTCTTTGCAAAAGACAGCTTAGTGGTTGGAGTTTACATGAGTGAAATAATTTCCATCTTTACAGCAAATTTCTGGAAACAACTTACACAACTGCCATTGGAAGTGAGAAAGCAGCGTTTTTCTCATATTATGGGTGGCAGTGTAGGAAAAAATAATTTGAAGTCACAGAAAACAGTGATAGAGCTGGGACTGTATAATTAAAATATCAGGTAATCAACGCCTGTACGCAGCTTAAAGTCACATTTGCATTGAACTAGGCCAAGCAGATATTCACAGAAACTCCATGAACTGACCACCGCTGTAAAACAATAAAACAACACGATCCCCACCTTGTAGATGGGGAATTGAAATGCAAATATATTTTGTCACACAGGAAAAGGCAGGAACTGAAACAGATGTTCGAAGATCTGGCCCAGTGCCTTAAGCACAAAATAACGCTTTTAACTCATAAAAGTGTTCAGACAAAACTGCTCTTTTTCACCTTTTATGATCTTATGTAGTAAAGAGAATAGAGAAAGATCAATAAGTACACTGTTAACTCAAAGCCTACTTGGTGATAAGAAAACATGCTTTGATGACTGTGGAATGTTATTTGACTTTTTCTTAAATTGGGGGAGGGGGGGGGGGAAGGAAAAAGTGTCTGTTTTGTGTGGAGATGATTTCCAGACTTGCATCCCTTCCCTCTGTCGACTCCTTTTTTAATTTGATACATGTTTTCCAAAATGTCTCAGGGTTGACCCATATGGATGGTACTGGATAAACTGCCTAAGCTGCTTTTCAAACACTGCAAGTTGTTGTGAAAACTTGATAGGGCAACGACATGGATCCATTACTTATGTTTCCCAGCCCGTACTCTGAAAATGTGTTTCGAAAGCATTGTTTCTCCAGAATGTGTAAATAAATTTGACTAGAGCAGCTGTGCAGAGAAATGCTGTTGTGCTGTCATCTCCTCATCCCTCTGGATGCCTGATGCCTTGGCCCTGGTAATTACCCTCATCTCCCGAGGGAACAGAAATGTGCTGACTACAGGGTTGTTCCTGTTATCTGGGTTTCCTAGTGTGCTGGGAGTTCTTTGCTTTAATTTCATTAACTGCCTTAAAGCTCAGCCATGTGCAAAATATCATCTCTTTTTTTTTTTTTCAACAAAATCTGCATTAAGGCAAAAGCAACTGTTTAATAGCCTAGTTAAGAGGGTGAAGTGGACAAAAAGCTGCATGACAGGTTCCTCATGTAAGTGCCAATTCAAATCTATTTAACTACTGTAAATTGATTTGAAGGCAGCACCAGATGTGGCACTAGATTTCCATTTATTCCTCACCAAAAGTCAGTGAAATGCATGCTGTCTGGAAATTGTCTCAGGGAAGCAGACGTGATATGTTTATCAAGGCTTTGACTGAAGAGTAATCCTTGAAGCTTCAGATAGGAGCTAAGGGTGCTCAACATCTCCCAGGAGACTCACAGTCTGATGGTAGGTCACAGCATAAGCACAATCTGCTTTGTGTAATGTGACTCAGATTCAAGAAGTCTTTTGAGTAATTCTGCAAATGGAAGACTCAAGTCAAATCAGATATTTAAACCATAATAATCCTTTGCTACAGAACCCAGATGAAACTACTTTGCTTCAATAATCAACATCGTAATTCTCCAGTCCAATTTTATTTTGCAATGTTCATTTCCTGTGGCTGTTTTCTAAGATCTCACCATTTACAGGAAACCTAACTCCCTAACACAGCCCAGTTGGAGAGAGTTTCCACTGCTCACAGAAAGGTACTGAAAGGTACAAAAGTTCAAACATACTCAGCTGTGGATGAGCTCACCCTCACTGGTTCTCTGCAGCTGATTATAATGAAAACATCACCTCCCATGTGACCAAGCTCTTGCCATTGAAAAGCAATAATGTCATCTCCGGTGGGATTCTGGATGACATACAACTAGTACTAAAACACAGATATTTCTCCAGGTTTCTCTGCAGCTTGTAATTTCCTTTAGTGGAACGATTATGTGTTTAGGCAGAGTTTAAAGAGGGTAAAGGAATAAACACTCTCTTAATATTAAAGGGAAAAAAAGAAAATAATATGATCACCTTAATAGAAGAAATTGTAGCTTGGAAGTTGGGGTAAACATATGGGACTGCACTGATAATAGTGTTGATTTTTATTCTATTTATTATATAGGAAATTATATGGCTTTGAATAAAAAAAGAGTTACTATTAGCATTTATTCCTTCAAGCTAAAAATGTTGTTATTGGGTCTGATCAAGTAGTCCGTGGAAATATTAGCTTTACCAGGCATTTGATTGAGCCTTCAGAGCATTTAGATTAGTGTCTGTAATACAAGAAATTTGCCTTTCCAAGCAAGAATGCTGTTTCCAAGAAATATCAGTCTTCTCCTAAATTCTACTGTGCCTGGTGGCCTCAAGGAAGAGCAGTGGCATTCCTATGAAAAGAATAAAGGGCAAAATACTTGCTGAGTAGCTGTCCTTGCTTATTATAGATGGGTGATTACTTGCCTAACATTTAATTTGTGGCAGTCTTCCTTTCTAGAAAAAAGAAAAGAACCATTATATTATGCACATCTGCCATGAAAGAGGAGATGAAATGCTGTTACTCGCAAACAAAAGAATTCAGATACCCTAAGGAACATCAGATAAGAATTACAATATACCCCAGAGTTTGCTTGAGACAACCAAAGCCATGGGGAGGCTATGCACTTTCCAGACACTCCTCTCAGCTAGATTCCAGCACTGGGCAGGGAGATGTGTTGTAATAAAAATGTAGTATTGATGCCTTAAGCGTTTTTATATATTTGTAGATTTTAATATAGCTGTATAGTGTCTCACTCTTAAGGTAGCAGATAACAGTTTCTAAACCCCTTTCTCATGGTTTGTGCCACATTCTTGAAATTCTGTTTAACGTTCTTTTCAAGGAAAGAGATTTTAGCAAGGACATCTTGTTTGGGACACATGCACCTGGACCAGAATAATAAGATACATTACAGTCAAAACAAGATAGAGGGCCCAGAATCCTTGGAGGGCCTCCAACGGGGCAGTTCTGAGGGTGGTACCAAGGGCAAATGGTTTTTGGGTTGGATGTACCCACTAGATATGGTAATTAGTTAAAACGATATAATTGTGAGAATTCTGTGCTGGTGTGTGCACCCATGTACTCTGCACTCAAAAGTTTTCATTAAAGAACTTCTCTCTACTTTACCTCTACTAATATTGTTTGGAAGTTGCTTTTTCCCTCCATTTCAGGCAACAATATCATCCCTCGAGGTTTTAAGAACCTATCTATCTCTCTGAGAAGGGAGTAACATACAGCTAAGAAAGGAATCTCTTCAGAAATATCCCACCCAGTCTAGAGAGTCTGAATGCAATAAACATTGTTGGTAAATGATCATATCGAGTCAGATTCTTTTTGTACACAGGCAACAGATTTTCAAAATAAAGGACACTGTATTATTTCAGCAGAGCAAGAGGAAATGCTGACATTACAGACTAATCAGTGCATTGGAAATTGCTGAGTAGGTATTTCTTTAACTTCACAAAATCCAAACATCTTAGAGTGTGCATTAGCTGCTGAGAGTTTCATTAAAACTTCCTTGAAGCCATTTATAGTCCTTCCCAGCTCTTTATTATTTCTCTGAGAAGAAATCACTGGACTAAGTGGGCCTGAGATGATGCGTAACTTACAGTGTACCACCTAGCACGATTTGTTAGGATTAGCTTTAAGAAGTAAGAGGCTACAGAAACTATAAGGTAGGCCTACACTTAGCTCAAAATGTGAGAAGAGATGGGGTGTTTAAAAAGAAGTTGTCAAGGCTACTGCTGCCCGTATCATCAGTGCTGAGGCAACACTTACCAGGATACTTTAGAGATACTCATGGCTCTCAGAGTATTGGAGACAACCTGAAAGACCAAGCAGAGAAACAAAGATCTGCCAGTGCTCAGGAAGGCTGGGCTAAACCCTCTGTGCTAATTCATCATAAGCCCTCAAAGGACCTCAGCCGTGTGCATCCTCTATAAAATTATGTCAATTATACTTCTTCCCTATAGACAAAATACTATTATCAAACGTTCCTTTATGCCCAAATAATACTGTACTATGTTTTAAAATTATACTCACTGGTCATGCCACAAACTGCTACAATGTTTATGTGTGCTAAATATTCACCTTTGACAGCTGTGGTGTATGTACAGTGCTTTGACTTGTGCTGTTGTATGCATTGTAAGCATCCTATGGCACTCTTACAAAGTGCACTGACTTGTGTGAAGTTGGTCTGGGTTCTGTGTTTCATTTTCCACAAGTGTCCTGACCCAGCTAGAACTGAAACCTTGAGTACAAATAAAGTAACTAATTCCTTAAACTGTTCTCTAATAAATAATTATGATTTTTGATTCTGTATAGTTCTTAATTTGCCATCTGGTACATTTTATAAGAAAAATAGCTGGCATGTATGTATACAATCAATTTGGTATGGTTTCCAAAAATGTTTAGCTTTGGTCTAACTTAAGGCTAGTCATGTCTAGAAAACCCACCTGCCATGAATTATTTTTCTTCTTTCTTGCTTGTGGAAAAAAAGAGGCACATAGGCTGAGGATGAGGAAAGCTTGCCAAAAATGTCTGGAGATACAATGATGCTGACTGGAGCATAAAAGTTAAGATGACCTATTTCTAAACAAACAAATTACTGGCAGGATTTTTTTTTTTTGTTACACTTGTCTCTATTTTCTTAAGGCATAGCTGACACTCTGCCCCCCGCAATCCTCCAAACAAGAACCCAGAAACCACAAAGAGCGATCAATGAAAGATCAATTCCACAATGAGATGCCACACCTAATGCTCAGTGGCCATGAAGATGTCAGATACAACTTTAAGAGGTCTTCGTATATTTCACTAATTGAAAATAGTGTGCCAAATCCAAAGTGACAGAACAACATGGCACAACATTAGGAAGGAACACACCAGGCAATTCCAAAGGTGAACCTTTCACAAATTAACCAGGTGCGTTCCCTTACCATGTAAGAATTCAAGCAGGCTAAACCTTGAAAAGCTTTAGAGTCTTGGGGCAGGAAATCTGTGCATGTGTCTCAAGAAATTGAAGGTCCTTTGAGCACAAAAGTAAATTTAAAAAGGTTGTAAATAAACTAACTTGTTGTTCAGGAGACAATTAAAACAAAGTAGAAGGAATTATGTTACCTCAATAGTTACAGATTTATCTGGTGGAAGACATTTATTATAACCTTTATTTATAAATTCTCATTTTGTTGGCCAGATCTGGACTCCCTGTAAGGCTTAACAAAACTCTGCCTAGCTGCTAAAGAAGTGGTACTGCAGCTTCTAAGCAAGGAAACCCATTGTATCTATAACTACTTCTTGCCTATAAGCTGCTGACTGTGTGTTACAACCCACCCCACGAAGGGAGGGTAACCCAGGTTCTTGTTAATAAATCCCTTGGTGTGGATTAGAGTGAAACCACACTGAATAACTGGTGTTTGTAAACATATGTGGGGTTTATTTTAGAACAATTTTGTTTCAAAGGTAAACAGATATGTTGCCATTTTGGGTGTTATCATCTATAGTAATACAGCAATATTAAAGCATAAAAATAACACTTAGGAAAATATGTAAGGGAGAGAAAGAGAAAGGAAGGCTAAGGGTCCACCCACTGAATCCAGCAATGAAACTTGGTAGTTGCAGCTGCCATGTCTCTTGGTTGAAGTGGTGGTCGCAGTCCTGTCAAAGGGATGGTCTGGATCCATTGGGGCTGGGGGAAGCCCCCCACAAAATTCAAAGACTTTGTGAGTTACTATACACTTCAAGCTCAGGTGGGAATGCCTTGTACCTCCTCTGAGGTAGGGATTTTTACAATGGATAGTGTCATGGGACATGTCCTGGGACATGTCATGAGCCTCTGACATCTCCTAAGACTCAGCATCGATGGTGGTCCGTCATAGTCCAACATTTGAGATGAATAGCCCAGGCCAGATGCAAAATGTCTTTGAGGTTCCCTGGAGGGATTTTTACAGCAGAGTCAAATCCAGTTTGTAACTTCAGGGATGCACACTCTTCTGCACATGGGATAGTTGGACAATGGCACCCACTTATCTGATCTGAAGGTCCCAAAGTAGGCATATTCAGAGAGGGGTGGGCTTTGCTGGGTGAGCAGCTGCTTCTTTTCAGTTTGCTACAGTGGGCAAAAAGTCTTTTGGTGATCTTAGAATGTTTAAGCCATTAACTATTTCAGTCTCTGACACTGTGCTTTTGAATTTCTGGTTATAAAAGAGTGGAAGCAGGCTTTTTTTCAAGTCACAAACCAGTCCATTTGACAGAAAGTATGATTTTAAAACCAATCTTCTCATTAGAGCAGCCTGACTCGGAAAAACTCTTTTCACTCACTTTGAAAAAAGAAAACCACCAAACTTAAATAAATAGGACTCACATAAGCAGGGAAATAAAGTACTACCCAGGCTATATACAAAGGAAAACTTAGAGTGTGTCATTTTTCTGCAGATTTTGAGCTGCTGTGAGGTGGCTGAGTGTTAGGACACAGCAAAGTCCAGCTGTCCCCCAAAGCTGGGGAATTGGGAGCCAAGCATGATAACAAGGACAGTAGGGCAAGGCCTTGTCCGGTCCCTGTGACTGGAGTAAGCAGGACCAGCCTGCCATGGCAGCCAAGGACAGCCCAGAGCCCAGGTCATACATGGAGATGAGGTAGATCCAAGGAACACAAACAAGAATTAAAGCTGAAATAATGACAGATTTAGAGCAATTAATTGCATCTTATGTATTAGGCAGTAAGCAAGTAAGCTCTGCTGGTCAATTGTGGGTAGAAAGAAAGCACCAGCCATCTCTGATTATCCGCTGTGAACTGGAGTGCAGGATCTTCAGCTTTTCTCCTTGCCAGAATTATATGTGCCTTCATGGGTCATATTTGTCTAAGGTAAGATAAAACATGTTTTAGGACAAAGACCCTGTTTTCCTATGTGCTTTCCAAGGTTAGTGCAGTTCTGTGATTCCCATCTTGGTCAGTCCATGGAAAAGCAACATTAAGCAAATAGCAAACTGCGGGCTGGTAACATCTGCAAACTGCAGGTGAGCAGAGCATATTCATCTGCCAGCCTGTCAGGCTCACATATGATTTAACTTCTGTATTTTCTGTGTCTGTGAGAAACGCTTGAGAGTCTTCCAGGCAAAAGATACCCTGGAAGGAAGAAAGCAAGCACAACAGCAGCATTCTATGCTGATGATTAGAGATTTCTGCCAGTGATAAAACATATGCTTAAATTTTACTTCACTGCAAAACAGTTAGTAATGAAACCAGGTATTCCGTTTGAAAAAGGTAGGGGGGAACTTCCATTGACTTTAGCTTTGGGTGAAAAAAGGAGGAAAAATGTGAAGCAACTTTTGCATTGAGACAACGGCTAGGCTCGTGCTGTCCTCTACTGGTGAAGAACACACATCGATCTAGAAGTGACCGTGCTTGTGTAAGTGGTGCTTGAGTAGTGTAAGATGTTTTAATAAACTTTAAAATAAACGAAAGCTGTAATAGCTGTACAAACTAACAAATTGGCACTGCTAAATTTAAATACTTACCTTTTGTGTGTGTCTAAAAACATGATTTTGTCTTCAGACTGAAGTTGATTCAAGTAAATCCAGCAGCTTAATGTAAACATTCTGCTGTTACTGTATATACAGGAAAATGTTTCCCATGCCTTCCCATTCTCAGTCTATTTTTCTTTTTTTTTTTTCTTTATAGAAAATTCCAGGAATTTTTGCTTGAATGGGAATTGGAATGGTCTGAATTGTAGCTGCAAATTTAGAGGCCATATTGAAGAAATATTTAGAGGCCATATTTGAAAATGGGCTCCCAGAGGTTTACTTTATGAACAGCTCAAATCATACCCATTTACTGTTTAGAGCAGTAAGAAAATAGTGCTGCCCTATTTCTGATATGACACAAGTACTTTTACTTATTTAGAGATGGATAGTTATAGAATCATAAAGTAATTTCAGTTGCAGGGGTCCTTTAAAGGCCATCTAGTTGAACCCCCTGCAATGAGCAGGGACATCTTCAACTAGGTCTGGTTGCTCAGATCCCCGACCAACTTGGCCTTGAATGTCTCCAGGGATGGGGCATCTACCACCTCTCTGGGCAACCTGTTCTGGGGTTTCACCACCCTCACCATAAAAATTTCTTCCTTATACCTATCCTCTTTAGAGTTTCAGGTTCTGTAGATTCAGTATGACTTCAGGTGAGGATAAGAAGATAAATCTAATGCTCAGAATAGCACCTGTTTTGCTCACCATCCAGTTCACACTGATTAGATGTCTGCCCTGGGCTCCTGCTCCCACAGCTCATGTCAAGTTCCTTCTCAAAGCACCACATTTCCCCATCTTGTACAGTCCTCTGCTCTCCTTTGTTTCTGGAGTCTCCCTATGTTCTTCTCCATACAATCAATAATGACAATTCAGAATGAAGTCTGATTGCCAAGAGAGCACAGCACCCACTTTTACTGCAGACAGATCCAGTTTTGGCTGGAGTTGCTTCAGGTTTTATCATCTGGTTCACCTCATACATGCTCAGGAGCTTAACACCACACCTCACTTCTCTCACTGCACCAACCTGACATATTCTTATGGTAGTTCTCTCAAATATCCTTCTGTACAGTGTTTTCTCACAGTAATACCTGCTGTAATCTGAATGCCTGTGTATTCACTAATTTAAAAATCCAGCTCTGAAACACAAACTACCCCAAGTAAAACAGAAAAAATGCAGTATATGCCTGTACAAACAAACATTCCTTTTTCTTTCAGTATCTCTATTAACAGACAACCCAATGGACAGTATTTATTTAAGCAGAGATGCTTGCAAAGGTACTGTAGAAAGGTTGACAATAGTTTTTGATAGGCATGGGTTGTGTTTGTGTGTTCCTCTCCCTCACTCTGCTCATGTACTTCAGTGAAGAGTGGAGCACCAATTTGAATGGTGTTTGCTGAGCCCAGCATGGTCACCCAGCTAAGTGCTTCCATGGAGCAAGGTAACAGCAGTACAATATATTCGTGCAGAATGACAAACAAGTCTCCAGAAGACACAAGGAAATGTCCTGCAGTGCCTTGTTTAGCAAGAGAAAACTGCAGATGAGAAGGACACAGCACACAGGCAGCATTCATCACAACAGATTGCTCTTTGTTTTACCTAAAGTGAGATGCAGAAAGTTTAAACACCTCTCTCTCTCTCTCTCCTGGAAGGCTTGGGTCGCAAAGTCTTTGTGGTCCTCTGCACAAACATGAAAAATTTATAGCTAGAGAGTCTCAAGCACACTGGCCTTGGTGGTCTGATTTCTGAATCTGTGTAATGATTTTAATTAATTTTTGACTTACGATATGTGGCTGGGATACAAGTTTAGTACTTTCTTCTACCCTCCACTGTGGCAGCCCTGTTTCTTCCTATCCTTGGAAAGGATTCACAGTGACCAAGAACAGACTTACAGCCGCTTCCATGGTAATCATGGCAGCATACCAGGGCTGATGAGAAACTGCAAGAGTCCAAGAAAGACTTGCCCCTTCTGTGATGCAATATAAGACTATCACCTATTTCTTTCCCAATTATATGGAAGCTTCTGAGATACACAAATGCCCAGAAACTGCTGTAAACTACCACCAGAAAGGGACAATTTCACCTCAGGGCAATCCAGAGGGAGCATGAGACAACACAAAATGCCTTCACATATCCTTGAGCTGTGTGTGCACTGCACAGAATTACACCCTAAGGACAGAAATGGAACTGATGGAAAGGTCATCTTTGTTGTGTTTGCTTTCTGAGAAAAAAAAAAATCCACTAGAGGTTATCAGAGGAACAATTTTATTTTTAGAATGCTCTTGTTCCCATGAAACTCAGGAGAATTTTTATCTTTGACTTGAATTGGAAGAAAATATTGCCCTTGGGAAATGACTTTTTACATTACCAAAAAAAGAAACATGATTAGGAAAATCTGTGGAAAACTTCAGGGAATTGCTCTCGAAGAAATGTATCTATAGAGAGGTGTTCTTGTTAATTCTGAGGCATTATTTTGTCATGTTGCTAGTTTTATAGGGTAGAGGTTTGCAATTTCTTCCAGAACCTATTAAAATAAATGGGAATCACAAGTTTTTAGTTAGCACTGGATTAGAGGAGCATTTTATAGGGCAAAAGAGAAAATATGATTTCATTAATTTATTTAATGTTTTTGTAGTAAGTGTAAATATCTTCCAACACATACAAATGTAAGGAAATATAACGATAAAAATCCTTTCCAACAAAGCTCTATACAGCTCAGCTCTCTTAGTTCTCTTAGCAATGAATAATGTACAATGCATCCTGTGACAGAAAACAGTGATTGGACTAAGGTGTTAGAGCATTCACTGTAGGGATGGCTTAGGATCACAAGACTGGTAAAAGACGGCTAAGGTCTTGCTTCTACATTAATTCCTTCAAAAGCTAAGGAAGAACAGCAACCTTTGGTATCTTTGGTATCAGAGCAGCAAACTTTGGTATCATTGTGGTATGAACTCTGTAGAACGTATTGGTATTTTATGTAAAAAACATCCTGATAATGTATGTTATGATCTAGGAAACAGGATATTACAGGAACAAGTTAACTGGTGGACCTACTAAGTTCTGTGGTAATAGTATGTGGGCTATTATTTGTAGTGAACTGTGTGCTTCTCTCCAAACTTAATTTTTAGACTAAGTCAGTGGGGTTTTATTTTGTTTATTGGCTAAAGTTGTGCTTAAGTTTAAGGTAAAGAAAGCTAAATGTTGATATTTATTTCCTTGCAGGGTCCTAACAGGTTGTGGCTGGTCCTTCCTGTGAGTAATGAATGATCAATGCCATAGCAGGAAATCTTGACCAGGCTTTGGATATGGTGACCAACAGAAATGAATTTGAAACTAGGGATCTGTGAATCAAAATTTGAATATTAGTGTGGTTTCTTGCAGGGCATTGAGGCCTAGAACAAGGAGTTGTTCTAACACAGGAGATTATCTTTTTGGACTTTATGAAAAAATTTAGACAATGTTAAAACTGCACTTCAGGAAGAGCGGGGGCTGCAGAGATCAGCATATTTTTGGAGTCTTTCAGTTTTCTTGGCCAGAATGAAAGCTATTGTTAGGAAGGGTGTATTGTTAGGGAGTGTGGGCGAATAAGGTTTTTACCAAGAGGAGAGCAATGGTTGGTGCTTTGTTTTAGATAAACAAAGTCTGAAAAGCTTGTTCTGTGCCTGGGTTCTGTGATACCAACAATTCCCATTTCACTGTTGGTCTAAGTTGTGAAGAGCGGGTATGTGGTCTGTGACAGAAGCTGGGGCACGAATTAGACTCTGGACAAGATTTTAAGTTGGGATTTGCTTTAGGTCTTTAGTAATTTCTTCATGTTCAACATGAGTTTTGATAGAAATGAGATGAAGGATGACATAAAGAAAGGTGAATTACTATTCATTTCAGTATGGCTGGAAAGAAATATCTGGAGAAATGTGATGCTGACAGTTCTGTTGGGATAGGATAGGGATTGGACTTGGGGATGGACATTGTATTTATGCCTTCTGGTTATTTTTGGAGAGGGACAAGTGTTAAGAGGGCTCTGATGAAGGCTAATATGATTCCTTTATGGATTATTTTTAAGACTGAATGGAATTATTTGCTGCAAAAAAAAGAAAACAAGCAAGAAATCACAGTTTTGAGTGTTTGTTAGGCTGGTAAATAGCACTGCAATTGTTTCATCCTGTTCCTCCATGTTTCATTTGAATAATTAAAAAGAAATATTTATATTCTTTCCATTTTATTTTATTTGAAATTTATATATATTTTAAAATGTCAAAAAAAACCACTTTTAAACCAAACACTAAATGAATAGTCCTAATAGCTGGGACAAAACAAATTCTTTTATTAACACTCTTTTTTTGTTTCCTGTGTCAGGTTTTCCAAAATAAAATTTTCTCCCCCAGTTTTCCATTTGGCCAACTGGGCTAAAAACCTTTGTCATAGGGCTAAACTCCATAGGAGAGTTAACTTCATGCACGGAGCGATATACAGATACAAAAATTAAAGAGAAAAATAGAATCATCCATAGTATTAGTGAAAAAGTAAACACTTCAGCTGTTTGCTGTATGACCACAGCACAGCACAGAGGAGCACGTGAAGCACATTAATAGGATATGCTGCCTAATTTTCCACTGTTCACTTCTGTTGCTTTCCTTGTTTTGCACATGAAAGCAAAGTTTCAACATTCAGAACACTCCTTCTGGCAAATGTTATGAATATTAAATATTCATGTATGAAATTTGTTCAGATCCAACCATGGAATAATTTTGAGTTTGTTTATGACCAATTAAAATGCCATATAAATTTCAGATTCTGCCATCTGAGTAGCCTGAATGCAGAGAATGAAGGACAATATCCTGTACTTCTAATTTAATTTTCCCATCAGTGTTTGTTTGAACTCTATCTGTGGGTCAGGACAGTGGACGTCTGTACAAATATTTTCTGCTTACACCAGCCAGGACTGTGTGCATAATTCCAGTTAAAATTTCAGCAACAGTTTGTAGTCACTTAAGCTGACTTTTCCCACATAGAAAATAAGACTTTCAGATTGAGAACTTTCTTAATGAGATGTATGTGTCTCTTGCCTGTGGCAGGGCTTTGGTTTTATGCAAACTGGACCTCTCTTTGGCTCCAGATCTTGACTGCAGTTGGAAGAATCTTATAATCTTCAGAAAATGAAATTTTATTGAACTTGGAACAGTCCCACGAGCATCAGAGATCTGCTGTGCACACAGAGAAAACAGAAGATAAGTAAATGGCAGAAGAATGTAGTGAGTCAACCTGCAGAAAGAAGGTAAAACATGTGGAAGAGGACAGCAGCAGGTAGAGGACGCAGTTCCCCTTTGGGTCAGCTGGAATTGTTTTTCCATTGACTTTTAAATTTTATCTCTCAGTCCAAGTACCATCAGCCTTAAACTTATGAGTGACAGGGAGGTGGAAAGAGGTGGAAAGGGCACTTCCATGCTTCTCAGCTTGGAAAAACAAAGTGGGAATGTCTGCCAAAGAAATCTGGACTTTGGATTTTCTTGAAAGATCCAAACATTGTTATTTCCTCTGATTTTGTATGCAATACCTAAAAGAGATTGACTTGTAAGTGTTCCCATGGTCTTTGCATACACAAAGAGGAATGAGACCTTCTCAATGGCATTTATTTCAGACTGATGGAAGGAACAAAGAGCTAGGCAGCTTCCAAGAGGGTGTTTCCTCAGTGTGACCCTGAAAATAGTTTGAGAACAGTCTGGCTGCTCCCTCTGAGCACAGACACAGCTCCTGGAAACTGTCGAAGCGCCTGCTATGGGCAGTAGACAGACATTGCTGTCTGCCTCTGTGGGCAAGATCATGCAGCAAAATTCAGATAGTAACATGGAAATGTCCTCAAAACAGGGGCAGCTGGAGTAGGGGGTTTGGGTTGGATCGCTAAAAGAGAGGCCCGTTGGAGAGACAGGCTCGTTTTCAAAAGCTGGATGCATAGTCAGATTGCAGGCATTTTGAACATTCAAAGATACTCAGAAATGGGCAGTGGTTTAGGTTCTTAGAAAGCCACTGTCAAGTAGTTTTATATTTTTACTACCAGGACTTTGGACAGAATAAATGTGAAATAAATTCAGACAGCCCCCACTACAAAAGAGAAAACTGATTCCTTTCCCACACTGTGTCTCATACCAAGACCACTTTGAGCACTGACCACTCCAAACCTGTGTTGCAGTCATTTGTAAACAGTTTTAGGGCCAGTTTGCTCGGTCTGTATTTGACATCACTTCAGTTTTTTGCATAACAGTCTTTAGGTAAATACTCTATCCAATGCCCTTCTAAAATTATATAACTCTTTTGGTTCCCTCATAAATTACACAGAAACTAACAGAAATTTAATAAAAGTGTTGTAAATCTCCACTTACTGAAACAATAACATCCAGAGCAACCAGAAGGCTTACACAATCTGCCAGATGTAAGCTTGGGATGAAGACCATGGTAGGTTTAATTTTATCCATGACAGAGCAGAATATGAAGAAAATGTATCATGTGTAAGAGAAAATCAAGAATATTTAAAGTGTTTGTTGCCCAACTTACTTTTTCTTCCATTAGAGAGAAATTTGTTCATAGCTGAACTCCTATTTCCAAATAATCCAGATTCTTTCAGACCATTTCTACAAATCCACTTTACTTGGCCTCTTGTAATGATTCCACTATTCCCATGCTGGGTCTAGATGATCTTTAAGGTCCCTTCCAATACTTAATATTCCATGATTTTATGACCCTATGTTGCTGAACTATGGAGCTTTTCACAGTCATGATTTTCTTTAGGATGGAAACTGGAGAGTGATGGAATGAAGAGGAGAAAGGAAATGATACCACCCCAGAAGGAAAGACAGGAAATCTGAAGTTGTTTTTCGAAGCAAAGGTATAAAAAACCACCAGAATCTAAATGTTACATTTTGGCAGTATCAAAACAAAATTATCTTGAGGGCAGACTGGTTGATGTTTGGCTCTGTTTGCTTTCTTAAACTTCTACATGTATTTGAAGTCTAGGAATAATGAAATCTGCTAGACTGAGTTTTCAAATCGTATGAAGGAGCCCTGAAGCTGTCCAGATTCTTGAAAAGAAGTGCTCAAGACCTTACTTGCTGCACCTTTAACATGTTTGTCCCCAAAGTTATTCAGATAGTGAATGTGCTCCAAAGCTGTGACTCAGGAACTGAGGGTGAATTTTTCTCACCGAACAAATCCAACCAAAATCCAGCTTCAGCACCAGAGCAAGGATCTATTAGAAGTGTGTTAGTGCAGTGAGGGATCCCTCTGAGATTCACTAGGATGAGGGCCACGATGATATTAGCTCTTCCCAAGCCAGTGTTCCTCTACCTCTGTTCAGTCACCCTCAGATAAACAACATGGAAGCTGACAACCACATTCCATAGACATTACTTACGGTACATTTTGATGACTTCAACTACAAACATTTCCTCCTGTTTTTCTCATTGTCATAATCATTGCATAACCAAATAGCTGCAAATATTCACTATCACAATGGATTTAACCTATCGGTTTTATATGAGCCAACCTATCTGCTCCTAATTTCTTTTTGCTTTCAAAACAAGTTTATGTAACAGGCTAAGATGGATTTTTGTAATTTCCAGCAACTCCAGAAAACCAATCTAGACTTCTATGGATCTCAATGACTTGTAGATACTAATGTGATAATATCTCTGAATGAAACTTTGTCATGACAGCATTGTGTCAGGCCAAGCTTCATAAATACATGGGGCTATAGACCAATACTTGGCAGAAACCACCCTCCCACAGTGTATTGAAGACTTGCAACTGTTCTGTTCAGACAGAAGTCCAAATGGAAAAAAGGTGGCATTAATACTTTTGGATTTGGAAGGGGGGGAGCTTACTTCAGTTCATTTCGTCTGTCAACATTTCTGACTGTCTAGTTGCAAGCCCTGCAGAGTTGCAGATGCAGCTTTAAAATGCGTTTAAAAGCATTAAAATGCAGCTGAATGGCAGCATGTTTGCTGAGGGGTACATTTCTGCCAAAAGGAAGGAGAAGAAGCCACGTCATTTATACCAGCTGCCACCTTTCTAAAGGTACTAAATTATCTTTCCACCTATAAAAGTAACTCTATTTTCTTTTCATCCCTTCAGGCATATGAAATATTAAGAACCAGTGTAGTTGTCTTTTTTTTCCTTACTCTGGCCTTTCTAGCTTCTGTACATTCCTTATTACTCTATATGTCGCTTAACATAGTCTTTTATGTACCATTTTCCCAGCTACTGAATGCAGGACATTGTAAGAAACAATTGCCCTGGGTAAACTGAATTACAGATTTTTAAAGCAAAACAAAACCTTATCTCAAGAGTTCTTTATCTCTACAATCTTCGGAAGCATTTCAGGACAATGTCCAAAATATGTAATGCAATGAAGATACTGTGTTCTGGAACTGGCACAGCTGAGACTAATCCTCTTCAATGCTTTGACTCAATGATAAATATTTCTAATGGCTGCGTTTATTGCAAACTTGAGGCTCCCTCTATTTGGACATGAATTCCTATTAGACAGTTTAAAACCTTGGATTAACCTTCAAGCAATCAAAGCATTAACTCTTTTGATTGTGAAGAACTAACTTTCCCAGTAACAAGTAAGTGTATGTCTCTTGGCTAGTTCTTAGATATCTTTTACATTTTACAAATGCAGAAAGAGAGACAAAGGAGGTTGGACGAGGTAACTGCAGCAATCACAACACCAGGAGAGCCTTGCTCCCCACTCACACACAGCAAGACTGAAGCTGTGTGCATTTTCTTGTTTTGGTCTGAAGCAAAAAGACGTGAAGAGACCAACTACAGGGAGCAAGAGCTTGTAGGAAATTGCGTGTTTTAATTTAGTCCACCAATATCCTGCAAGTAAAAATTTTGATTTTTAATTTAGTCCACCAATATCCTGCAAGTAAAAATTTTGAGTTTATGTGCCTACATTTTCAAACATAAATGAAATACACCAGTTGTGCCCAGCTGGTGTATTAGCTGACACAACCGAAATGTAGTATTTATTTTCCTTAGATAAACAAAGGTTATTTTTCTCATTCTTTCTTTCTTTTTTTATACCTGTAAAAAGATTACATGATGGATTGTGTTCAATTGCATGATGAAAGGGTGTTCAATTGCAATGAATGTATCTGACATTCGATAATGGAAAAAGAAACAGCTTTACAGTTCTTTGCAAACCAGACGCAAAAATGTTTGATATTGACACTGCAAATAGAGCAGGAAAAAATGGTAGATTTTTTAGAGGTAATGCTTTTCCCATTTGAGTCAAGATAAATTTTTATTAAATTTTGAAATTTAAATTGAACATGTTAATCTTCAGAGTACAGACACCAACATTGAGGCTATCAGTAAAAACATCTCCTTAGAGTTAAGGAGAGATTCCTTATAATGCAAGTACTTGGAATAATATCTTACCACTTCGGTCTGAAACATAGACCTGTTTACACAAGTGAGTTGATCAGAGACAGTTTCTGGCCAAACAAATGTTCAAGAAGATTAATGATGAACACATGCTGTATTTTGTTATCTAAAACAACACCGAAATTCTCAACTGAAATCTAGGTTATGTGATGACAGAGTGTTGGTTAGGGGGATTTCCTGTTTTGGGAGTGTTAACCCACTGTGTTCACTTTCAGTGCTCTTTGGAGAAAGCAGCTGTGGTTTTTTTCTAGAATTTCACTCAATCACTAGGGAAAGGGTGAATTTTCCTTCCTACTGTAGGCCAAAAAATGTAGGCCTGAGAGGTGCCCCAAATATATATGCGGAGAACATGCCATTGTTTCATCCACAACAAGGACAACAACCAGGAAAAGCATGTCCTCCCTCAATTCAAGCTATGCTGCAGTTGCTAGGATGCCATTAAATCTTATGGCTTTAATAGCAAGAGGTTTGATACTACCCTGGCTCCACAGAAAACACAGTAACATGCTGCTGGTTCTGCAGGCTCTAGGCACTTAAGCATCCAGTTAAGCAGCCTGGAGGCCTTTTTAGACCTCCCAGTGCTGCTGAATAATTAAATAGCATTGGTGCAGAAACAGTCCATGCTATCCAACAGACCAGACATGTTTATCCATGTATTAAAGAGAAACTCAGGCCGTTAAATCAAGGAAGCTGAAGAAAGCTACGGCTGCCACTAGCCATTAATATGGAACTAGACATCAGATGGATGTCCTGCTACTACTGATGTGCTTTTGCAGCAAAGGCAGCCAACAGCTGTGGCTTCAGAAGGAAGAACATGGCCAGTAGGTCAAAGAAGGAGGTTCTTCCCCTCCACTCCAACTGGTGAGGCCATATGTGGAGTTCTGGGTCCAGTGCTGGGCTCCTCACTACACAAGGGACATGAACATACTTCAGCCAGTCCAGTGAATGGCAACAAAAATTACAAATTGATTGGAGCATCTGACATAGTAGGAGAGGCTGAGGGTTGGGATTGTTTGCCAGCAGACTCTTCTCAGGGGTATCCAGTGGAAGAACAAGAGGCAATGGGCACAAACTGAAATGCAAGAAATTCCATTTAAACATCAGAAACCACTTTTTTTGTTGTTGTTTTGTTTGGTTTTGTTTTTTGGTTTTTTTTTGTTTGGTTTGGGTTTTTTTTGGTTTTTTTTTTTTTTGCTTGTTTGTTTGTTTTTTGTTTTGTTGTTACTGCAGAGTGATTTAGGATTGGAACAGGTTGCCCAGGGAGGCTGTGAGTCTCCATCCTTGAAGATATTCAAAACCAGTTCAGTATGGTCCTGAGCAATCTGTTTTAGTTGAGCCTGCTTTGACCAAAGGGGTTTAGACTAGACTATCTCTAGAGCAGTCTTCTCACCCTAATCATTGTGTGATTCTGTGATTGTAGGCTTAGCCATGCAAGTGAGCATGATACCCTGGGGCTTCAGAATCCATATCAATTCTGCACTCAATACAGAGACTAGCTTAAAAAGCATGTCCTAGCAGAGCATTCAAACTCTTATGCGAGTGAATATCACCTAGTATTTGCTCCTCAGTGTGTCTTTGACTTTATACCTCACAGCTCTTGTGTCCTATCTGTTAGTAGGAAAAAGGTGAAAATGCAAGAGCAAGAGATAGAGAAGGTTTGCTGTATGTACCCAAGTAACACAGACTGCAGTGGACTGTCCCGCCTGGCATGAGAATGATCAAACACAACATTGTTGCTGGACCTACGGCCCCAAGTCATGTTTTCTATTTGACACCTCAAAAACTTTGCCTGCGCTAGTTCTGTCCATGACTGCATTACCTATTTCAGGTTCTAAAGCTGTCAGCATTAGTATTGACTTTCCATTTTGTGTTGTTTCTCTTCAGTGAAGCCTGAAGAAATACTAGCCCTTGGCCCCTACGAGGGACTTGAAACAATCTTGTCATGCATCAGTTGGTGACCATCTCCATTTTACAGAGGGAAAACAAAAAGCAAAGCATGACCTAGCGTGCCTATGAGCTTCAATCCATGACTACAAGTGTTTCTAGGAGTGACTTAACATCACCCCCACAGCTTACAGTTCAGGGTAAAACAGCGAGCAGTGTGATTTGGGGTGGCAGGGGCTAATAGCTGCCTACACCTCTGCAGTTAGACCTGCCTTTGTCAGAGCAGCATGGGAAATGTATGGTACAGTGGAAAGAGAACCCAGGACTCCCAGCTGCTGGATCTGATTTCCACTTGATATTTTCTCCAACAATATGTCCACTCCTTGCCAACTAGTTCTAAATGATTCATTTTGTTACTGGATAGTCATATTTTGTGGGTAGCCACTAGTCAGTTTGAGTTATTCACTTTTACAAAATACTTCCTCTAGAAGGCACTATAAACAGAATTAATTTTTAAAGAGTTTGAGTTGTTTGAAAGCCATGAACAATGATTATTAATATTGGCACAGAGTAAGTCACATGCTGATGATTCAAGGGATGGAAACTGGAACATTTTGGACAGAACTGATGTTTCTATAGTCACTTGCCTTGTATCCAGACACTCAGGTGGTAGAAGTGTTAATTATACCTAAGGCAGCAAACTGGGGAAGATACAGGTACTAATACATGTGGACGTGTGGTAAAATAAATATTAAGATGAAGCAAATCATGTATATTCAAGTAAAGTAGTTTCCATTTCTTGGTTACAACATGCAATTTTATCATGCATCTCTTCTGAAAGACAGAGGAGAAGGAAGGAGTTTGTCTCATTGAAGGCAATGGAAAGTATGCTTGATATAGCATGAACAAATATGGACATGAAACTGTGAGGCTGCACTGCTATGCACCCAGATTCCCGAACAACCTACAGTGATGTTTTGACTTGAAATTTCTTGCACTGAAACTCATTCCTGTGATAAAAAATGGCCAGTCCCCAGCCAGTTAACTCAACAAGCCAAGAAATCTTGCCACTTGGTGATTACAGCCTAGTTACCGCTAGCGCTCTACACTGTTCTGCTTCCCTAAAAAAATAAATAAAAAAAAATCTCCAAGGCTTGCCACTGTTTGGAAAGAACCTATAATTTTTTTGCACATGTCTAGACTGGTTTACTGCTTTTCAGTGCGACTTCTTGTCATGGTATCACAGCCAGTATGTACTTTTTGACTGTTGCTGACCAAGGCAGACTCTGAGTAGTCTTCAAAAGCAAAAGAATTTGCCAGTAACTGAGTCAGTTTAAACTGCCTGCCAGGAATTTGCAGCATGCCATACAATACATTTTTGAGTCACCATCTAAAAACAGCCTTGATGAATAAGTACTCGACAAGAAAATGAGTCTGAAATTCCCAGTTGGTCTTACGCCAGGACTCTGCCATGCTCCCTTTCTCTTCAAAGTCACCCGATCTTGGAATAAATGGCTATTCAAAATGTCACTTTCAATAGGGAGCACGACAAGGGGCTGCACAGTGGGCCTTAATGATACAGCCTCTGTGGAGAGGCACAGGAGTCTGATGCAACAAAACACGCACGCACACACATTGCAGGGGACTATAGAAGAAATGAGGGGCTGCCTCGATGTCTAGAGCCATGAGGGTAATGCCCACATCTCTCGTGTTACAGTCTGACTGAGAACAACTTGCCTATGGAAAACATGTGCATATCCTGTAGGAAATAGAAGTTATTGGTGTTTAACTCACCACTAGGTGTCACGACTTGTTCATTTTTAAGGAGACTGCTGATTTTTTTTTTTTTATTTTTTTTTTTAAATTATTATTATTATTATTATTTTTTATGCCTAGAGGCAAAAAAAAACCTCTCAAGGTGAAAGCAGGAAGCCAGTGTATTAGCCAAACACCTAGGCTGGCTCCAATCTAAATTTTTTTTTTAGTAAAGTCAGGGTGGTAGATAGCACATTCAAGGGAAAAAAAAAAAAAAAGATAAATCATTTCCATCCCTTTTACAGATTGCTGTTATCCCAGACCATATTGAAACACTAAAAATGTCATGAATGCAGGTAGCTGTAAAGTTCAGCAAGCTTAGTGCACCATGGAGTTCTTATATTTGCTTGCTTTGCCCTGCCAGAAATCAGCCCCAGATGCAGTAAAGTTACTGGTACACGAAAGTGAAAAAGGTTTTCCCCACACCTATGACATGACTCTTTGCAGTGGATCCCAGAACACTTGATTTTGTTGAAAGTCCATTCTGGTTGTTACTGACAAAAGCTGTACATTTTGTGGCATTAGAGACTGACAAATACACAGAGACAAGCCTATGTATATATTTTAGTGTATATTCACAGGAAAAACACGGGTCAGGAAATGTTAATGCAGCCACCCCTCCCTATGCCACGTACTTTTCCCATGCTGCCATGCTCTCCAGGGAGGTTTCACCACCTCCTGCTTTGAAATAAGGCTAAGCCTGGATCATACTTGATTTTTAAGTCTGTGGACTGGAGGCAAACAAGGAAAGGAGTGAGGAGCTCTTTCTCTCTATCAAGGTTTCCACAAACCTCTTCAAGCTGGGATAAAAAACTGATCATAAGAGGTGCAGCCTTGTCAGGAGAAAGACAAGCAAATTCTTCATGAGCGCTCTTCTCCTTCTTTCTGCATAGTCTGTGTCACGTTTAGTGCACAAAAGTCTGGGGTGGACATGAACCCATGTTCAGGAAGGGGCAGGAGATCTGATGCGTCAGACTAGATGCTCCTGGGCACTTTTTAGGAACTTGGCAACAAGACGGGACTGATGAAGCTGCCCAGTATGGGCAGATGTTTTTTCCTCTGACCCCTTGTAGAGTACACATTTACTGGATGATGTACAGCTTGTTCTCTGAGCCAAAGGAAAAATCCAAACATTGCTGGCTGCAGTCAGACTTTGTTTGACCTCTTAAGTAGTTTAACATGGTACTGGCCTTCTTTCCCATTTTAGGTCTTCCCCTTCCAGAACAGCAGAAGGGATTTAATAACGCAGCTTCTCAAGCACCTACATAATGCCCTGAACTGGAAGTCATAGATTTTTGATAATTGCCTTTAAGATAAAAGCTTTTCTTTTCTCTCTTTTGGAGACATCTTACAGAAGCACAGGGAAACCCAAAACAGAAACTCACAAGTGACTTTTTCTCTTCTAGGTGCAAGGGATGTTTTTATTGTAATGTGCTATGAGTTTCCATCTTCCTATTCTTTAAGTTAGGAATTTGAGAATCAGCATTTGCATGAGAATTTAAGACTACACAGTTTCCTCTATCCTTCAAAGTAAAGCCATGCCACTGGGTGGTCTTGGCACCGAGCTCTCATATGGGGCCAATAAAGGTGATTTTTATAAGTGCAGAACCTGAGAGATCTGATTCACATTAAAAATGTGTAACTAATCTACTACATAAATTGATTGATTCATATTCCATATTCTGTGTTGAAGCAACACAAAAAGATTTCACCCATTAGGATTCAGGGAACATTTTGGATATTTGTTTAAAAGGGATACCATTCCATTTTTTTACCTTTCTTGTAAGAATCCTCTCTTAATTTAGTATTCACTTAATATTCCCTTTACTATTACAGAAAGTTATATATAAATTTCTTAATATTTTTCCAGTTTATTTACCTTGGGCATATGACAGTATCTTCTGTCTAGCCTGCTTCACTTTTTCTTTTTTTTTTAAATTGGAAAATTTAATAGTAAAACCACAGAAAAGCAGGGGAATTCAACAGCAGGTGCTGGGACTAAGAATATTTTCCACTTATTCTCTAAATTAATGGAGTGTATTTCAAACAGCCAGTCTTTAATCTATAGCTTTAGTTTAATAATCACCATACTTAACAAATATAGGGTAAACTGAATGTCAGATACTATTTATTTTTGGTTCAGAAAATAATTGTTGACTTGCATAAGGACAAATTATTCTGCAGCATTTTTGCTCCACAGGAATTAATGCCTATCTGGTGAGAAGATAATGGAAACATCCTCAGGATATCCAGATGTTTTGCTTTAGCCAAAATTATGTCTGGACATCAACTATGAGTAGAAGAAATACATGCTTTTTCATGAATTTCATATAAACTTGATTAACTGCTCAGCAGTAAACTCTGAAGATCTGCTCTTGTTTCTACAGTAGCATTATTAACACTACAAATTGGTTTGATCTGCAATAAATAAATCCTACCAATGCCAGTTTACAAATGACCCCTGAATTAGATTGTAGTAGAATGCTGGGATAGGAATTACGAGAGACATCAGATTAAACTCTTGAACAGCAGATGTAGGGGTGGATGAGCCTTGCCAAATCAGAAGCTGTCCTGAGCATATGCAGAAACATGAGTTTAGTGCTTGGGAGATCCTTTCTTGGCAAAGCTAGAGGATGTGAATCCTTAACAAAGTCAGATTCCACACCTGCACTTGGCACCTAAACTCTATTTAAATCTCATTTCAGAGCTAAAATAGGACATTATGCACTTGATCTGGACTCTTTCCTTTGTTTCTTTTGAAGAACAGGGAAACTGTTTTGTAGTGCTCCTCTAGATCGACTGCCAGAAACCCCCTTATAAAAGATAGGGAGTGTCATTTGTGAGAGGGATACTAGCTGTGACCTACTCCACATCAGTGAAGTGAGGGTAGCTATCCTAGGGACTATGAAGTACTTGTACACTGTGACAAGGGGCACAATGGCAAGGACCTCAGACTTACATGGATCTGCTTTTACCTTATTCTCACATAACACAACCTGAAGAGGTGAACTTGAAGAGGAATAGACAAATACCTGGAAGGCAAATAGTAAAGTTTCCTTGTAGCCTTGAAGAGAGACAAGTGCTGATTCTGAATGACAATTCTGACTCCTTAGGAGCAACTTTGCTTGAAAGTAGGAGATGCATAAGCGTAGATAGACCAATTTGTAGACAGAAGTAAAATTATATTACTTCCTACCATGTTATTAGAGTGCCTCCCAGTCCCTGGAAAGTTACAGCTTAAAACAACAGACTGTAGGATGAGAGAGGCTGTAGTATTCTCATTAGACAGAGAGGGATCTGAAACACTGAGAGATCAAATGACAAAGTGAGAAGCATAAGAATATTGCTAAACTGTGAGTTGAACACCAGTCCTTGGTGACTTTCAGTAGGCAGCTGGACTGCTCTTCTCTTGAAAACTTTCTTAAGATGTGTGCATCTCTTCACAAGGGATGGCTGCAAACTAGGGGATCACCCTGCCTTGTAAAAATTTGACTAACAATATTCACTTGATGCTGTGTATTGGTTTTTGGCAGATGATCCAACATGTAACCCAAGGATACGGTTAATTACAATGCCTCTGAAAATAAGAAAATTAGCCAGGACTGAATTGTTAGAACAATGTCCTCTGCATTTGTGGTAAAGTCAGAAAATGCCTTTAGGAAGCAAAAGAATGTTGCTAAAAGCTAAAACCATGAGAAGGGGTGTCTTTTAGGGAGCTAAAATAAACCCACTGCAGTAGTTTGGTGACCCCAGCAGCAGGCAGTCAGAGCTATGTCTTGGAGAACCCACTTAACCCTGGAACATGTCACTCCATCAGCACAAGCATCTGTTTAAAAACTGCATGTCATCAAAGAGGCCGCTAAGATTAAATTAGCCAAACACATGCTTCACAAAATATGCACTCAAAGCACAGAACCCAAACAGAAAAAAAATATTCTCACTGTTGCTCTGTGATGTTCCTTAAATAGCAGCAGTGCAAATTAGTTGCATGCAAATCTTAATGAATGAAATCCAAGCTGCTATGTCCAAGCTTTTGACTGAATGCCACGGGTGGGTCATTCACCAGTGATACTGTTCAGTTTATTGGCCTTTTTATATCAGACTTGTGTGCCTAAAGCACTCATTTATGACAATGGCCTAATTCTCACAAGTGTTCCCATATGCTTCTGATGTAATTGTAGTTTTCAGAGTCTCTAAAACAAGTCTGCTTGTTTGAGTGGTTAAAGATGGCTTTTAGTTGTGTAACTTTCAGGCATCCCGTATCAGAGAGTTTAGGCCAAGTGGAGAAAGTTACAACAGATCTCAGGCAGTTACTAAGTCCTGCCAAACCCCAGGGGACAGTTTATTCATCAGATTTTATATACTGAAAATTGTATCTTTGCTATCTGGGAGTTGCATGGTCAGTCAGAAGTCTTGTCAGGCATGAACACTGCAAGCAGCACTTAAAACAACTTGGGTGTTTTTTTGATTTTTTTTTTTTTTTAAATGACATGTCTCCAACCAGCTGGACTAAATGTGCTGGGCAGCCCTAATGTGGACTGGGCTCCCTGATGACCAGAGAAACTGATGATACCAAAGCATTGCACATTTTGGGCATCATAGAGAAATGATCTGCGGAATGGTGACTTGCTGACCAATGCAAGCACTGGGCAACTTGGTCTTGATTAACATTTTGCCAGTCAGTGTTAACTGATCAAACTTTGGTTCTGCTTCATTTTGGGCATTCTTTCTTGCTTTGTTTTGATCTCTTGACTTTGTAGAACTGTCTTGTCATTTTAATGAAAGGCTATTCAGGGAATTCAGGTGGTATTCACATTATTTGAGATTTCTAGGCATAAATTTCAACCTGCTTTTCTTGTCCTTGACCAGAAATTTTTCTTTGCACTTTTTCTTCCTTTTTTTGTCAAGGAGGGCAAGACAGACGTGCTGGTGTCTGATTTTTAAAAATAATCATTGGATTGACCTCTCTAGGATCAAGCTGTCAAGGTAATGGGGTGCCAAATGGGGATTCATTCAGGACTAAGTAACAAGGATGGGACTTCAGATTGTTTTCAGGCTTTTTTGGGGAGCATGCCTTTGCCAAGCTGTCACAGTTTGTCTACTGTAAGCATGCTGAGCTTACGGTAGAGGGAAGACCTTCTATATAGCCTGAGAGAAATGACATTTTTAAAATACCGTCTCTTATTTATTGGGGCATCTAAGGCATATACTCAGAAATGTTGCTTTGGTGCTGGTGTCACAGTTCTGGGATATGAGCTCCTGTTGCCGCCAATTTGCCACAAATCAGAAAAACTTGCTAGCTATTTTTGCTCTCATGCCATTCCATCACAGTTGGTACAGGTGAGCACTTACTCACAGCTGCTTCTGGGCTGAGCAATAGCAGCTCCAACAGGCCACCAAAATCCAGCACACCATCTCCCAGTTTTTGGGAGCAAGAGCTGAAATGTGGCTAGCTCTCCTTCATGTATTTGGCATAAATAATGTGTTCTGTCCCTTAAAATAATACACAATATATGGCTTTGATGCCATTGGGGGAAGCCAAAGGGAAAGGAAGTTTTTTCACAGAAACACAAGAACTTTGCAATTTCTCTCTCTTAGGAAAATGAGGTCAAAGAGATATAGTGTCAGTGAAGAAGAGCAGAAGCTCTCTTGAATCCACTGGGTTAGCACCCCCTGCCAGCAATGATTCAAATCCCAGATATTTCACTATTTTAAGCAGACTGACGTTCCTATAAGCCCCTAACAGTACTGTTATGGATAAATGCCTAGTGTTAAAATCCAGAGAACAATAGTATGCAAAAAATGGGACATAAGGGAAGTACTACATGCTTTTTTTCTAATTTACCTGCACTACCTTTATGATGATTAGGCATCCTTTCTCTAAGGACCAGCTGGGTCATATGAGGTAAACCATATATTGAGCTGATTTTTCTTGCCAGACATTGGCAGTAAGAATTGAATCTGACATCTTTTACTAGTCATTAGTCTCTGGTTCTATGGCTCTGGCTCACAAATGTGTCGCCAAGAAGCTTTGCCATTCTTTTATAACTAGCATTATTCACAGTTATAATTTATTTGAGCTCCTGCACTCGTCTTGATTGGAATAAAATAAAATCCAGGGATGTCGATTTCTGTTTATGATCAAGAAAAATTCTGTCAATGTAGAGAGGTAGAGAAAACAGAATACCTAAAAATAACAGAAGGAAGTTTTAGGAAATTAAATTTATGTAAATAGCTAACAGGAGAGTCTTTTTGGAAAGGTCTTTTGAAAATCAGGGATCTCATACCCTTGAAAGGGCAGGTCAAATGTGATGTTAATATGACAAATCCACTTAATAATGAAGCTGATTTCCTTTTTAAATCTATGCTTGAACATATTCTGTGAGCAGTCAATTTCATTAATGGATTGTGTACACAGACTGAAAGGTGAGAGTTTACTGGAAACGTGTTTTTGCAAAAATTAGTTCAATACTGATTTAAAAATCTCAGCACCCTGTCCTTTACATGGTGCCTCAGTGGAAACAGATTTAAAATCTAGAAAATTGTCTTTTATCTAGTTTGGCTGTTAGTGTATGCTGTTCTCATTTTCATTTTGGTGGTATAATTTAAAGAAAATTAACATACCTTGTTAATCCATATTCCTACTTGTAGGACTACTTTTGAGTTCACTCTCTGTTCATCAGATACATGACTCTAAGGTAGCTTGCGATACCAGTTTTGCACATTGCTGTCCACGGGATTCTGCTGATCCCTAATCCTTCTAGTCCATCTAGACTGGGTAACTTCTCCAGACTGTGCAGAAGACTGACTAAAAGCGTGGCACAGACAAATGCTCTACTTACATTTGTTCTGGGTCTTTTCAAGTGTCATCGGGCACAATCACTAAAAAGCAGTGAATTTGAATTTAGGTTTCTCTGCATTTCAGTGAGAATGCCTTCACTATTACAAAGCTCTTGTCTGTCTCTTCAAAAGTGTTTTGAAGGCACAGTCTCCAAAAAGTGAGAAGTCATTGCAAAGAGGAGATGTGTGTGTTGTTCTCCACAGTGCACGTTAGCAAGAAAAGGTACAGAGATTTTAGGGAAGATACTGGAAAACTTTTCAGAGCATCAAGTTATTTCAGCCTGGAATACATGGCACTGGAAAACAACAGAGTTTCCATGGCACATTTTTATTATCAAGCTGGATTTTTTTCTATCAGCCATAGCTAGAAGTAGAGTACAGTACACTACAATGTACTTCACCTTGCCCTTGGTAAAAGGTAGACTAAGCAACCTTCTACAGTCCCTTCCTTTTCCTATGAGTGTGGAATTGCAAGGACAAAGAATGTGTACATATTGCACCTCAATCTTTTGATTTTAGTACCAGGTTTGAAAATATTGCCATAGAACTCTAGGAAGTGGGGATCACTCAGTTTCATAGACATTTCTATCTGTAGTCAATGATTCCTTAACCAAGTGCTACGTATTGAAAATAATTCTGTTACCTAGAACAAAGTAAGACAGACATTGATCAAACGTTATTTTTCCAAGGATTTAGGGTTAGACTACTGATGAATACTCAAACCAAATGTTATCTATGTAACATTTCAATTACAGAATAATTTCATACACTAACAACATGCCCAGCTTGAAGTTTTTTATATCTAATCCCTAATACCTAAACCCAGTTTTTGATAGGCCTAATCATGGGAAATTAGAGGAACATCAGTGAAGTTATATATCAATAAAAGATTGCAGAGTATGATCTATGAATCTTCCCCTAATATACTTTATGTGTCCAACTATGAGGGGAAAAAAGGAACATACAGCTCTTCACCAATGCTGCTGATGTTATTAGTGGGTATCACAGTTGTTACATGCCCTACTTGTTCTACAGCTTCCAAGGAAAAGATTAACAACAAGTTTGTGTCATGTCTCAGTACAATTCTAGAGAAATTTTGATGAAGTTAATTGTGTGTGACAGACTAAATTTGGTGCAAAATCAAACTTTGGACCAGTATCTGCACTAAAAATACAGCTGTAGAGGGAAAAATAGGGCATTTTTAACAACTTAACATTTATTGGACAAGGAGAGGTCTGAAGAGTGCAGAATGGAAAATGGCAAATATCTTTCACAAAAATAAGAATTGTCCCTCCTGCATAGGCTTGGATAGTTTGCATGTGTGGTACAAAAATGTGTAATGGAAACCTGGGAAACAAAGGCAGCTTTTCAGGCTGAAGATTCCAGCTGTTCGCAGACTGTGGAAGAGAAAACAGACTTTATTCAGTGTCTGCAGATGTTTCCAAACTTTCATAGTTCTAAAATTTAAATTCAGTTACCTAATCAATATTAAAGATCTGAGGGAAAATATGCTGCCCATTGGATATGGTTTAGGTGGGGAGGAAAACAAAGGATTCAAACATTCTCCGGCACAAAGATCTGGTGGCTCAGAGGCAGCAGCAGATGAAAACAATGACTGGAGACAGCGTGTGCTGGAATGATAAATGAAGATTCACTTCTTAGCTACACTGATGCAACTTCACTCTCTTTACTGGAGTGTGATGTAACTCCAGTTTAGTCTACCTACTAGGCCTGATCATCTGTAAATAAGGACAAATCCCAACTTTAATGGGGATAGGATGTGAATCTCTATCTACAGGATTCACAGCTGACAAAATATCAGCAGCAGTGTGTTTACAAATTTGGCATCAAATTCATGTACAGCTTGAGACTAAAACATGGATTTACTGGTGTCCTCTCAGACAGGCATTACCTTTGACATTTTACAGGCAGTCACTTCACATTTTCATATAGCATCAACAATACAAACTATTGTTTTACTGACCAAGCACACACGGAAGGAGCGAGGCCTCTTTCTGTCTGACAAGAAGATGTATTTTTGGCAGGTGTGTACGACATCCGTCTGCCACACATCTGACTTCTGCAATGTCTGTGCTGAAAATTGTTATTATTGTTCCACAAAAATGGATCTGATTCTTGAAGCACTTCTTTTTATGGAAACACATCAAGCAAATCCATTTGCTAACTTATTCCAAAGGCAGATGATAGTCGGCTGTTAAAAGGAACCTAAATACATCTCACCTCAACCCTAACACACTAGGCTGTGTTATGGGATAGAGAAAGTTCTTTCCTCATTACCATCTCACATGACGACATCAGATGACAGATGTTGATAAAAAGATGGGAACTGGTGCACCTTAGCAATTTCTGAGATTTTTGGTTGCTAGTATTATGGAAACTAAAGAAACTTCTAATTCATGACTTCTGAAAAGGACCAAGCACTGTGTGAGTTAAAGCCACTGGATAAAAGCAGTCCAGGTAAATAGCTTTTCTTTGGAAAACCAAACACATATGGGAATGAATTCAGAAGTTTTAGTATAATCTACAGGAGATGGTTCAGTAAAGCAGTGCAGGCTCACTTGGTTATATATAATTTAAAGGTTTCTAGTTTTCTTCACGTGTCTAAGAAAAATGAGTTCAATTCACCCATATTTGCATTCAGGATTCAAATCAATGCTATGTTGCTGAAGACCAGATTTTGGGAAATATATTTATTAGAAAATAACAGTCTAAAGAATGACTACGTTGAAGTGTGCTGCTGGGTATCCAGGGGAGATCAGATGAGGAGAGAAATCAGAGCACGCTGTTCCATGTACATGGACAAGAAGATAGTTTTATGTGCTCAGATTTTAATGATGGTGTGAAGCACCTTTCTGCCCCATCACTGTCTAGGAGGGGAGTGAAGCAGGGCAAATTTACACTTGCAGTTTGTCCAGGATTCCTTTGGAAAACTCAAGCTGCTAAGCCTGTGAGAAAGAGGCTTCAGCTTGTCTAACTTCAAACGTGTTAAAAAAAGTTCTGTGTTATAACTGGACAAAACCCAAAGCTTTAATACTTTTTGGACAAGGATTTTTTTTCTGTGTTTGTACCAGACTTAGTGTGCCCATAAGTGGCACTTACTTCTCCTAGTAATGAACATGGAAATATGTAACCAACCTTAACCCAAATGCTGAATTATACCACATCAGTCCAAGACCTCTTCCTGCGGCCCTGCCTGTGTGCATGTATGTGTTACTCTCTACAGAAAAGTTACACTCAATTTTGTACTTTTTAGAGTAATCAATAAGAAAACCACAACAAAATCCTTGTTCTGCAGATGTCGTAAATGGCTTCGTACTGCACGTGACCCTGTGACTGAATAACCTCTGTCCTGCTGCCAAAAACATCTGATGAGTGATTGTCTTTCTTTTTAGTGGGATCCTTATTGATGAATGTAGCCAGGAACTGAAAATCCTGCTGTGGTTAAGACAGCAACATACTTGCTTATTGTACCCTTCCAGGTCTTAGAAACATTTTGATTTGTCTCTCACCTCAAATGGCCTGTCTTACATCTCATCTTCTGACACATTCTCCAATTCCTATGCATTTTTGGGTCATTGTTTAATATCTTTTTATAGTATGACTAGCTCAAAGCCTTCCCTTCTTCGCAAATCTAAATTTTCTTAGTGCTTCACTGTCCAGGGTTGGCACAATTATTGCAAATGATCTGCTTTTCAGATGATTCCCAGATCATTCCCAGACTGTGAGACAGCCTGTTTATGTGGTGGAAAGCACCAGAGGTAACCTTACACTGATAGGCTAATTGTTTACGTGATTGAAAAAAATCAGTGTTCCCATGCTTCTGTCTGATTGTATCATCCTTGTTTTCCTGTGCTGAGCATCACTCTGTCAAGTTCACCTCTTCCCCCTCACCTCTTCGCTGTGGAATATATTCCGTGTACAGACCACCTTGTCTTCTTGAAGATTTTTGGCTTTCTAAGCAAGGAGCTAAGCAGATGGCATACTTACTATCTTATTATTCTTGTGGACAAGACAGGACAATTCGAATTAACAGGGTGATGACACTGAATGAAGAGTGAGCTGATGCAAGCAAAAAAAAAAAGAAAAAAAAGGAATTGAATCAGGGTAGGAAGCTGCAGGATAGGGCATTTATGCAGCTAGAAGCAAGAAGTCATTATTAGCCAGCCAAAAATCTCATACCTGCTGGTGTCCTGGTCCCTTTGTTAGATATTACAGATTTCTCTGTCTCATCCTTTGTTTTCTAAAGTGTTAAGATCTGTGAGAGAAGAACAATTCCTCTACTTGTGAAAACACCTTTTTTATGCTGCTGTGATATTTTGTCCAGAATGTTGGGCTCTGACAATATTACTGTTTAAGTGAACTGGGAATCTCCCACTGGTGTTGACTGGAGTTTTGGTTCCTGGGGGTCTGTTCCTTTGTAGTCTGGCACACACATTTCCCTCTTCACTTGGAACCATTCCTTTCTTATTTACCTACTTCATATTTTCAGAGCTAAATTTAGTTTCTCCTGCTGTTTCTTTTCTGATTCTAGAGTGGCTACTAATCTAGCTCCATTTAGTCTGTCACTCATTGTTTATGGAGTTGGTAAGGAGCCTCTAGGAAGTGAGGTATTGCAGAAGAGGATGAGAAAGGTAAAGCTAGACAACAGAAATAGCAGGGAAACCTGTCCTGCAGTGGAGCAATATGAGTATCAGTGGGAGTTCTATATTAAATGTATGTTTCTAGGAATCTTTAGAAACAAAAGTGAAATTGACAGTACATGAACTCTTTTATAATGCAAATTAGGACATTTTGAGGAGCTTGCCCAAAAAGCACTGTTGACATTCATTTTATGTTTTCCTGTGTGGACTCAGCCATTGGAAATCTTTCTTTGGTTTGTATTTTATCTTCTTTTTTCAGCACTCATGTAATTTCAGACCATTCTTTATAAATTGCATGCTGAAAAGGCAGAGGACACAAGTTATTTTGGGGTGGGGGTGAAGATCTGACCAAAGGTTTTAGCTCAGCCGGCTTCAGCCCTGCGGTGCCCTCTGCATTAATCAGCTTCTCTGTGGGAAGGGGAGAGAGAAAAGAAAAGGAGAGAACAAATAGACTTCAGCTGAATTAGTCATGACAGTGGAATATGTGGCTGGTTCAGTGAAATGTGAAGTGCATGATTCCATTCCACGTACAAATGGAATCCTCAAAAAAGAGTCATCCTCCCAAGGTTTGCATGAACTCGCCCTGTAGACAAACACTGCTCAGGTGCTAATCAACAGAATTGCAACTCCTTGACATCCACTTTCAGAGGAAGATTTTAGTAAAATGGGTTTCATTGCTCAGTTTTAATGCCTCTGGGGTAAGATTGTGTTTTTGTCCCAAGCCTGAAGCAGAAGACAGATTGTAATTACAATGCTGCAGTGGCACAGTAAGGGCTATATGGGGTTCCCCTTGCTCTTTATTAACCACAAGCTTCCCCACCGATGCAATTTGAAAGAAACAAAAGGGAAAACTGGGTAATGAATTACTCTGATTTTCTAATTCTCAGAAGTTAACAGTAGGGCTACTATATTTGTGTTCCAGTTACTGCAGAGGAAGCATAATATCCTTTCCCCCCTAGAATTACAAGAATAATAATACTTGGTGTTAATTTATGGAAATAATTATCCCAAACAACTTTCTCTTAATCCAGTCTTATTTAAGGAAGTGTGACTCTGGAATGGGACCTAAAAATTAGTCAGTCTGAAGTGTGTAGGACACACAGTGCTGGGACAATGCACTAGTATCTATGAGAGCTACAACTAGACTTGGGTGTGTCTGAAGTTAGGCTCATAAATCCATATTTAGACAGTTAAATAAGTGGTCTGATTTTCAAAAATGCTCCTGACCCAGCTTCTCCAGCTGACTTCAATAAAATATGTGTGTATGTCTGTGTGCATGTGTTCAGTGCTTCAAAAATGAAGCCACATATTTAGATGCTTAAATCTAGGCATCTAGGTCTCGAAAATGTTGCCAATAATAATTCTCCTGGCTTCACCATGGGAATAACACACAGAGTGGATTTCAAATACAGGTGTTTCTACAGGAGAATGAGCAATGTGAGCAGAGGGACTTGTTGTAACCATGGGGGTTTTGGTTCTTTCTGAAACAGGGAATTGTGGTTTTGAAACATCAGCAACTGTCTTTCCTACACCTGAGCAAACAGCCCATAGGAAAGTTATCAGAGAGAATTCCCTGAATCCCTGGCTCATCCTTCTGATCAATGTTTAATAAAATCAGTCTTAATACATTGCTTTGCATTAATAACACGTAAAAACAGAAAATGTTTTCTTAAGCTATTTTATGATGATCATGTTTGAAGGAAACTCTCCTTAAAAAAACTTACCTACATGTTTTTTAGCTTCAAGTGGAGACAGCAGCTTTACCATTTTTAAACAGGTTAGATGTTTTATTAAAACTTCATGGACTGCAATATACACTTTTGGGGAATGGATGACTGGTTCTTTTGAAAATAATTCAGCTGTAAACCTAATCTTTGAGCCACTCTTGTGCTGAGAAACTTAAATTTAGCCTGTGACTTTTAGTAGCAGCTACACAGATCTGATTGCTGTGGGACAATTTACAACCAAAAGGAAGAATAGATTTTCTTAATTGAAAATAAAATAGAAGTGTCTTAATAATCTTTGCATACTAGTTCTCTATATGTAGAATTCTCTGCCTGTTTCTGTGAGTCATTTGAGCTTTGGGATAATACACAATGGAAAACATTGTGCTTCAGGTTAAAAACCTGCTGTGTTTAAGCAGAAGGCACTTGGCAGAACTTGCCAAACACTGACCAGCTCCCCACCACACTTTTCATGTTTGAAGCCAACTGCAGTGCAAAAAAATCAACAGGACTATATAGACCAATCTGGCTTCTGGTTTTGTTACAGCTAGAAAACCTTTTGGTTCTATTATGAAAAAGAATCTTCCAAGAAAAATAACAAACCTTTCTAATTTTATACTTACAGAATTATTCCACTGGAAAAAATTATGTGAAGCCTAAGCACAGGTATCCAACAACAGCTGTAATCAAGCTTACCACAGAAGGCATTTAAACTAAGACGCTAGTGTCTGCAAAACTCATGTTGCTTTGATTTCCTCTAGGGACAATGATGCTGGTGAGAAGTGGGCCAGCATTCTCCTTACGCCCTACTTGCTCCACACGCTCTTTTCCATGCTGCATTTTCAGATCAAATCCACTGACAACACAGAGCTGGATGGGTCTGCTGGGGTGTGTGAACACAACTGGCCTGGTGAGACGGTGATCACAGCCAGAATGTTACCATAGGATAGGTCTACTCCTTTTACAAATGCAGAGGGGACGTATTTAACGCATACAAATATCCCCAGGGTGGGTTCCAAGAAGATGGTGCCAGGCTCTTTTTGGAGGTGCCCAGTGACAGGATGAGGAGCAATGGGCATAAACTAGAACACAAGTTTCACCTCAACATGAGGAGGAGCTTCTCTACACTGAGGGTGGCAGAGCACTTGAACAGACCCAGGGAGGTCCTGGAGTCTCCCTCTCTGGAGACATTCGAAACTCACCTGAACATGTTCCAGTGTCACCTGCTCTACGTGACCTTACCTTGGCAGGGGGATTGGACTGGATGATCTACAGAGGTCCCTTCCAACCCTAAAAATTCTGTGATTTTCTGATATGCAGTCCTAGAAGACAATTTGTGTCCAAGGCAATACCTAGTATCAGTGGCAAACTGGATGTTGGATGTGGGAACTCCTGGCACTTGGCCTTGTTCTCAAACCATTGGCCACACAACTTCTCCTGGTGTAAGCAATACATCTTAAGTGAAAAGGAAAACAGCATGCAAAGCAGCCATGAAGGTAATGAGTAATATTAAAAAGACAACTATGGAAATAATATTTTTGAAATCAAAGCACCCAAATAAGAACTGAAAGAATAATTGCATTTGTGTTTCTGACATCTTCAGTTGTCAGCAGGGCATTAGTCTTTCTGAGTTGTAGCAGCAGGACATCTCTAAGTTCTCCATATGTAGCCAAGCAATTAGACAGCCTGGGAGGATCCCTATGGCAGGGAAAGTAACATCTTCTAAAGCAGATGAATGAATCTTAGAGAAAATGATGACTGTTCCAATAAGGGTCTTTACTCTTCCTAGAATGGTGGTGAATCCAAAGGGAAAACAGGAGAGATGAGAAGTCATTGTCAAAATAAAGGGACCTGTGTGAGTCCTGCCTTGGCCTCTCACTGTTGCCAGAGCTGTGCACCCATATGCTGCAGTGCCACTGCATGTGCTGTGCCATGTAAAAGGAGCAGGGCTTTGTGATGATGAGGCAAGGATGGGATGCACAGCTCAAGCTTCAGCACAGCACATCAGTGTTTCTCTCTTCATTCGGAGCTCAGCATCCTGTATGGAGCCAAAGCAGGAGATGTGTTGTGTGGCAAAGAAAAGAGCTGCAGAAACCGAGGCTGGGGTGTGGGAGACAAGTGTCTCCATCTCATCGTCAGCAGCATGAAGTTCATCATATTTGTAAATGCAGTCCCACCTAATTTCACTTGTGCTGCTAATCAGCAGCATGGTTGTACAGAGCACCATAAGGTAGACATACAAATGAGAGGATGTTTCAGCTCCAACAGCTGCCTTGAGGTGTTAAGCCATATTAGCACAGACATTTTCACTTCTTAGTTCCTGTGCCATGTGTCTCGGGAGATGCAAGGAATATGTGAGAACTCAAATTGCACTGTAAAGGACATTCAGTGAGTAGATATAAGTGACATTTTCATGTAGCAAAATGATAAGAAAGATATGTGTGTATTTTACATATGTATTAAAGCCTGAAATAAAGTATACAGTGGCAGGGGAACAGTGGGATTGCCATAGGGTTATACAGAACCAGTTCATTGTACACCTTAGTCCTTTAGTGACTTCAGTTAACTTAAGACATTCATAGCACAAATGAGACACAACCTTTCTTTATGTAATGTAATGTATACATTAGAACAGACAGTGTTTCTTTAGCATTCATGAAAACAACATTTTCTCATTTAGGTATCCTGCAACACAAGCTCTCTCAGAGAAATCCAAATCTTTTCTATAATTCCCAGCAATAATTGCTCTGGAAAATACACATTTTCATGGCCATGGAAAATCTGCTTCATTAAAGTTATTCTTTTTTCAGTCGTGTTCCACAGTAATTCCCCATACATATCATGATGCCAAGGTTTTGGTCCAATGTCTTGTCACATTTTTGTCTGCTCTAGACTTTCATCACTCAAGACTGACAGATTTCATTAATTTTATTCTTGGTGCAATTCTAATTATTGGCACTATGTAAGTAAGTAGGAACGCCTATTGATATACTAGCCTACGGGACAACGTAAGAGAAAACTTAACCATCATGGTGTACAAGCACAATTTATTACCCCAAATCACAATAAATTAACATGCTGATAATCAGAATTATAACTTCTATATTACAAATATAATTCCACTTCCTTCTTAGCATTAAGCCTGTAATACATACCACTCCTATAGATGTAAGCTGAATGAAGATTTTCCGCTAAGGAATGCCACTAGTCTAAAGAGATTTTTGGACAGGAGACACACTACCATTAGACTTATATAGCACATCATTAACTTTAGCATGTTGTCCCAATTTTAGTGGATCAGTTGTTCAGCAACTTGGAGAAGCAGTTGCAAGTCTTGTTATGAAGAAAAAAAAAATAAGAAGTCCTATGGTATTACAGATTATAGTACATAATTGCCAAAACATCCAAGTGTTCTCCTGAAAGAAATCTGAATTACAGTTAAGAATTTATAATAAAGATGCTTGTTTCCCCTTAGGGTTTGTTTCCTGTTAAAATTTGTCCTTTTCAAGAATTGTTTGATAATGACTTAAACATGGAGCACACAGAATTTGATTCTGACATCTTTTGGAATCTGTGCTAATGTGTAGACGTGTGGCAAAAGGGAAAATACTTCTGAGTAAGGTGACGTCAGATCAGATCAAATTCCTCATGCTATAGTAAAAGTTCTCTGCTGCGGCCAATTAGCTAGAACCGGCTTTTTCAAAAACAATTCACAAAGTTCTGCGAACTGCAGGAAAAAAGTGTGAATTAAACAGAAAGCAATATGGCATTTAAAGAAATGAATGTACTCATCACACAATGCCACCAGACCCAGACACAACATCTCCTGAACTCTCCTTTTCCTGACTTAAACACAGTATCATCTCAGCTTCAGATAGTCTTTGAATTGCAGATTGCTAGAAAAGATGACTATGCTGATACGCATTAGTGTGAAGCTTCCCCTTCCTGATGCTCTTATCCAGGCATCTGTTTCTAGTCACTTTTTGGTTGCAGGATCCTGGACTAGCTAGAGTTCAACTCAATTTCATCTGAACAGCCATTCATCTTTCCATACATAATTAGCCCCAAAATGAAAAACTTTACCATAGAGGTAATTTACAAAATTACCTTTAAGAGAGAAAAGAAGGCTGCAGCTGCTCAGATTACAGTGAATAAAAAGGATAGAATTTCTTATAGTAACAATTATTTGCATTGAATGCTTTTGATATCCCTATTTTTAAAGGATCCATTGGGGACAACTTCTTTTTAGCAGAGTCAAAAGGAGGTACTGGACATTGTCAGCAAGAGGTAAGATGATTAAGACCTTCACAGGTCTTCTTGTCACCAGCATTTTGAAACCTGCCGTTCATACTCCACTGAGCCTCTGGGTTCCCCATAGTAGTGAAGATTCCAGCTACTTGGCAGCCAGGGGAAAAAGCAAACCAAGGCACTCTGAAGTTAATCACCTGCCCTTTTGGAAGCAGGACAAAAACTGGACAGACCAAATCTTGACTGATTATCTATACAAGAAGATTATGGCTCTATAAGTAAGCCAGGATTGCTGGTATAACAGATTTGGTGTATTATCTATAAGCATAGAGAGTCTAACAGCCTGCAGAGTAGCTACTTCATCTCAAATTGGAGTTTAGAAGAGGCTTCCAGATACAGAGATGTAATCATGTGGGACTCATTCATGGTGAAAAAGGCAAACACGTTCTCTAATAATAGGCACTGCTCCAAATAAGATCTACTAAGAATGGGATTTCTTTCAAAACTCACAATGTAAAACTCAGCTCCCTCCGTCTCCAGTGCTAGAACTGTGGCTGACCGGAGGGAGGGCAGAGTGCTTCTCCAAAATCAACCCCAGAGAAATTTCCCTGGACATTTGGTCTCTCACATGGTGGTGCCAACGTTCATTCAGGGCTAGCATGGCTTCCTGCTCCATGCAAATGGTTAAGCCCACAAGACTCAGCTCCTGATCCTGGCTCTCCTGATACTGTTTGGGGCAATGCTTCACAGGCAGTTTGCAGTCAGCATCTCAGTTATTCCACCTGCAAAATGGAGATGAAGAAACTTTGTCTGTGAAACACTCAGAGACCAAGTCAGAAAAACTGCCAAATAATAACTAGATTTTACTGCTATAAATAATACTACCTCCAGGTCTGTAGGGATGCCATATTACAGAACCTCTTTATTTCCAGAAGGATGCAACTTAATTAGTTCTTTTGCTGTTTTCTTCAAGGATACTTTTGGCAAACATCTCAGGAATTAAAACTTTCCAGGACCCTTGCTATATTGATAACACAATGCAAATGCCTGAACAAATAGTTTTCCTTCTATCCCCCCAACATCACTTTGCTAAAACATATATGGGACTGGGTGATAAAAGATCATGTTCTCTGTTCCAGAAAGAGAGGTTTTTCTCCCTGTGCTACAGTAAAACTGTCCATAACAGGTCATTGCTGAGCAAAAGAGGCAATTTTAAACTAATTTTGTGAGTTCACAATGTTTTCAACTGAAAGAATGAGAAAACATAATTTGAGAAAGAAAGACCTCATTTCTAAGGGCAGAACGGAGGTTAACTGGGAGAGCACAGTTGGGATTCTGTTTTATTTTAGGGTCTGACCTCTGTTTAAGTGTTTGAGGCAATTGTAATGGTAGGTGTTCAACACAGCAAAGAGCCAGGTGCTGCAACAAGCACTGAGTTGCTAATGAAACAAATTATCAAAATCCTTCCAAGTTCAGTACATGTCTGTGAAATCCCTGTTCCACAGTAATATGTATTGATGGTTGCACTAAGAAATTATGAAGAACAAGGTCAGGCTTTTCAGCTTCAAAGAATCCATCTGAACTTACAGTTTAAGTCCCTTACTTCCATTTATGTCCCCTTCATTACTTACATATGTCCTTATGTCAATAATAGGAAATCAAATCCCTAATACTGATCTAATTGGGTTTATCCAAGAAAAGCTCTAATTGGGACTTCAGTGCAGAGACAGAGGAGAAAAGGGGCTGCTGTATCCAATGAGTTATGCCAAGATTGTTAAGTTTTAGTGAATTAGCATCTTAGTGTCTTCCTTAAGGCCAGTTTTGAACAATCTCTATACTTTTAGCTGGTCACAGCACTCAGCCCCTCTCATCCTCCCCCTGACCCCTCAGATACCTTTTCTTTAAAAAGATCTATGGAAAAAGATCTATTGTCTTAGGACAACACAGTCCCTGCAGTTTATGTCTCTTGGTACTGCATAGAGAAGCACTGTAGGCAAGTGGAAGTCTTTTATCACCCCTTGAAAAACACATGAAGGTGGCTGCATAGTCTTAGATCTTATTAAACATTCTCACTAGAAACAGACATCTTTGTGGTTTCTGAAAACACTTCTTTCAAATCTTTATAAAAAACCCTGTATGTCAGTACTGTGACAGCATCCTTTGTCCTGGTTTGGCTGCTGGTGCCCAGGTCTGACTTAAAGGCAATGTAGCTGAGGATTGGCTCCTTCCTTTGCTGATTGTGAGGAGGACTCAGACAGGGCTGACTCCCCTTCCTGTGGGAGCTGCTTCAAGCTGAGGCTCTGCTTGGTCCCAGCCTGAGCCGTGGCCCCACCACATCACAGCCTGTGCCTGCCTGGGGACCCCACTGATCCAGACCCTGACCCACAGGCTGACCTGTCCATTCAACATCAACAACTAGGCCTATGCCTGCATCACGGACATATTAGATGTAAAGAGATAAGCATCTTTTCAGGATCCTTTTAAGACAGCAGCAACTTTTCACTTGATGTTTAGTTCTTATGTATGGAAATTACACAGCTGAAGAAAAGGATTGTTAGAACAAGTGGGTAATATTGAACCGGCACAGACAAAAGAAGGAGAGAAAAACAATGCCAAAAAAGATTTTTGAATGGAATTGACTACTTTGATGTACTTTTAAAGGGAACTCCTTTTCAGAAACTGTATTTCCTGAAAATCAGGTTAATGTAGGGTGCTGTTCCCTCCTCTTAAACTGAGAAATCCAGCATCAGCAGAAATCTTTCTAAAAATCTTGTTTAGTGCATTTTCTCTTGCAAGTCCAGTAGCCTGATTTAGAGTTCTGGTACATCAGTATGAAATCACTCCCTCAATTTTGTGGGTTTTTATTTTGTAAACAGATGCCAGATGGAACAAAAAAAACCCATAACCCTTTTGCCCACTGAGAGGAAACCATTTTGCTATCACTCAACACAAAGGACAATCAGAGAAGCCAGTGCAAACAGGGCAGGACAGAGCCTAAAGGCAGGCTAAAGTTAAAATTTATGTTGTTCCTAAGATGTGCTCAAATAAAAAAAAAAAAATAAAATATTATTGCTTCATCTTTGGAGATGCAAACTGTAATATATTGGAAACACTGACCAATTCATAAGCATTGCTTTTCTAATAACTGTGAGATGAAAAATCCGACCAACTCTCTATAAAATTATTAAGCTCATTCTTTGCTGGAATAGCAGATGCCAAAGAAAAACAGTCAGAAAGGTTGACTTACAGAAAGACTAGCAAAAAGATATCATATTTAGAAGCTGGTCTCTGTTAAAAAGTTGGAAATAAAAGTACTGTTTTGAACTGAGTACAACTTTTCCCAAGCCTTTGACAGACGTGACTGGCTTGTTACTGCAGCACAGCTATTATTCAGAGGCTGTTTTACCGAATACGTTTGACAGTCAAGTTTCATGATAAACAGAAGCAGGTATAGAAGGGGCTCTAAATGACAGAGCCTGTGTTCAGTGTCTCGCAGGTCAGACTGTGTGGTAACATCCCCTGGAGAGTGAGCTGAATATTTCTCTGTTTGCAAGATTGCCTGCGTGCCTCACTGCAGACGATACAGAAATGTGGATGTAGATTACTGTCAGAGATGGATGAATTCTCAAATAACAGAGGGCCCTTGACTTTTCCTGACATAGTGAAGGCAGAGCAATGCTGGCATGCTGACCTCCCTCTCTGGTGATTCAGACTCACATATTCATACTGGTGGGCAAACCTCCCATGCTTCTGTTTTGAGTTTAGAGACCCATCAGACTATTTTGAATTGGTGAACTTTTTCTTCCTGCAATTTAAACACATTTGTTTGCTTTTCCCTCAAGGGAGGTTCAATGTGAAATAGAACATGTTCTTTTTCCAGCTAAAAAGAAACATATTCCTGGTAGTGTTGAATGAAGAACATACCCAAAAGATAAGCAGGTACAAGTGGCCCTTTTGTGCACACACACAGAGACACACACTCAGCAGGACTCCTGTGGGCTGGAGTCAGAGTGGAGATTGGCAGGAGGAAAGGGAATGAGAATTTGGATAGCTCTTAGTTTATCATGTGAACTCTGAGTGGAAGAGCTATATAGGGTATTTACATTGGGGAATTACCATTTCCTTGGCAGCTCCCTCCTCCTTCTCCCCACACTGAGTTTGATTTTCTTCTCCCTTTCTGCACTTGTTTGCTTCATTCACATGCTTGAAGTATTCCTCCTTTGGTTCCATGTCCATCAGATGACCTGTTTACAACACATGATGTAAGTTAAGAGCTGCATGAAAATCTCTGCATAGGCTGTGCTCTCATAGAGTTGCATGGCATGTAGGTAGCATCTATTAATATTTTAGACATGTTGAAAGGAAGGCTATGCTGGAGCCAGATCCCATGGTTTGGCTGGTTTCAGTGCATATAGAGCATTTCATTACATTTACTCTCTGTTTCTGTTTTTCCAATGAGAAATGTGAGCCCAGTGATTTTAACAACCTGTCTTAAAGGATCAGGTCTTAGACCCCAGAGTTCACCTCCACAGTGGGGCTATTCCACAGGGAGGCAGCAATCCTGAAAGAGCCCTCATGGGGACAGTGGATGATAAATTTCTACAGCTATGTTGTAATACAAATTCAGGAAAGGAAAGTTAAATGCAGTTCTGTCCTGTTTTTGCAGAGGTACCTCATCACAGGGCAAGGGGGGAAATAACCTAAATTCTTCTTGGCTTCCATGCATGTGGGCTTTGAAGGCGATGCTTAGTTCCACATGCCCATTGATCAAAAACATGGCAACACTTCAGAGAAGCAAAAAATGGCTGGGAAGAGCAATACCCAGAGGAAAATGAAGGTGATAACATATAAGCTGCAAGAAGAATCAGAAATATTTAAACACATTGAGTGAAACGGGTATGTTAATGTAATATGTGAGATAGAATTAACAGGAGAAGATAAGATGAGAAAACTGAGGTTGGTGTTGGGGAAAACTTCATGAAATTGAGCTCTCTTTGTTGTCTAATAATTAGATTAGCAAATGCAGTTGTGGAAGCCCTGTCATTTGGGACATTTAAAAAGAGACAAGGAAAAGCATCATCAGCATGCAGGAGGGAAGATTTTTGCACTCTTGGAAGGTGGAATGAGCAATTCATTAGAATGTTCATCTATGATATTTTAATCGGAAAGTGCTAGCAAAACTCAGTGAAAGGTGAACGCTGATGCTTTATTTTCATCAAAAAGAAAAAGGAGGTAGACAAATTAGCCAGGGAAAGACAGCAGAGGCTTCCCTGATACAAATGCTGGTGAATTCAGTCTATGACAACTCAGTGAAATATTTTATGTCACTGTGATAATCAGAAGGAAAGAATAACTATTAGAATTTTATAGCTATCCTTTCAAATTTCAAATTTGATAAGCCTTTGTATGCTAGCACTTGCTTCGCAAACTATTGACAAAAGAGTAGAATATTCTCAGAGTCTGAAAATTATTTAGGTTGGAAAGGACCTCTGGAGGTCATGTAGTCCAAGTTCCTGCTAAAAGCAGATCCTTCTTTGAAGTTAGAACAGGTTGCTCAGGATCATATCCAGCCAAATCTAGAATATTTCCAAGGATCAAGTTTTTAATATTTCTTTGGACACCCTGTTCCAGTGTTTGATGTCTTTCACTGTGAATTTCTTTTTTTCTGGAATCCAATCAGTTTTTCCCTTGCTATCTCTATTGTCCTGTGTCCTTAAATTGTCCCTTGAAATGACAATTTAAGAATTAGAAAGCAAAAGTTACAACACAATAAGGACAGATTAAGGAAAGATTAGCAAACCTTTACAAGACTTTGCCTTCTCCCAAGGTCTTTCAGCCATTCTAGAAACATTTTTATGGAATGAAAACTATTTCTGTCTGACTGCAGATCTGTAATCATGTGTGACATGTTTCTTTTAATGGCTTTCTCTGTCATCAAGCTCATAGCAGTAAATTAAAATCCCAAAGTAACATACCAGTAAACAGATCTTTGAACACTGATCTGATAATGCATACCTAAAACATTAGGTGAAAATAACTGTAGTAAAAAATGTGTGTTTAACATTACTGTGAAGGCAGAACAGGGTGACATGGTGACTTTCAGCTAGTAAACCTCATAATTGTGTAAGTTAAATTGATTGATTACAATAAAAAAAATTAATGAGACATAAAGTGTTCACTAAACAGTGGTAATGATTCTGAAATTTCCTACTGAGACAAGTCCTGTTTCTTGGCAGTCTGGCCTCGGTCAAATTGGTCCGGGGACAACCCAAACAACGAGAAGCACCCAGACAAATGTCAATATTTGAAATGAGGGAACAACAGGCATTTTGGATAGCAAGCACATTTTCTTTGGATCACCCACCCATCTTTTCAGCTTAATGTTGTCCTGGAAGAAATTTTAACAATGTATATTTTAAGGGAATATGTACATGTCAGATTAGGAGCATAGGTCTCTCAGAAGGATCATTCAGTAGTTTAGAATAAGTTCCATATCTTTTCTACAGCCTAAAACCAGAGACATCTTAAACCCAGACTCTTCCTTTTTATTTATTTATTTATGTATGCATTTATTTATTTATTTATTAATGTGAGCTGTAATACAAAAGGTTTTGAAAACATTGATGTAGCCTTACTCTGGTTAAGAATACATCAAATTGTAGATTTCCCTCTGGTACTTATATCTATGTCTCAGAACTTTTCAGGGGCATCACTCATATGCTATCCATGATTTCCTTTCCTTTAGTTTGCAGTAAGACAACCCAAGGAGCTAGGACAGATAAGTGTCTCAGGATGTTTACAGGGTGCTTAGACAGAAGAGATGTGGAGTAAATATATGGAGATTGCACTGGAAAAGTCTTTGCCATTTTACTAAGGAGTAAAGGAGCATTCATGCACATTGCTTACTGACTTCCCCCAAATTCAGTGATTGAAACCAGTCTCTGTTATTATCAGTCTGCGGATTTAATAAAACTTTCACTGCCTAATGACCCTGCATGTAGTCAAACACAGATATTGTGCTGTATAGAACTTGTTGTAAAATTTTCTGCTGGTTATTATTACCATCTTGTCTGTCAGCTCGAGCACCTGCTGTTTCAGGAAGCAACTGCCAGTTCTGACATCTGAATGCAATCCGGAAAATTATAACCACGCATCACTCAAAACATCCTTTTCAAAGACACAGTCCAAGCATCATAATTTCCTTGGTTGGTCGCCTGTTAGTAACATTTGTACTAAGATCTTGGAGATAAGTAGGAAAAGTTTCCAGATGCACAGACATATACCCTAACTCTTAGATCATGAGGAAAACCATTGCAACTAAGGGAGCAAGGGGGGCAATTCAATTTTTGAAGCTTTTACGTGATTATAAAGGTAGGAAAAACAAAGTCTTACATTATAGGGACTTTTTTCCATATGTTGTTAAAATTTTGAATGAAAACCAATTTGCAATATTTGCTCAGGTTTGAGTGGGGGGAAAAAAAAGAAAATTCTCTTTTTTAAAAATTTTAACAAATTTTAAATTTTTTAATAAGTTTTCTTTCCCTTTAAGGCCACGTGGAGAACACAATGGTTTTAATAGACTTTTGGGTCAACACCTGAATAAGTACAATTCAGCAATTTAATCCACCTTGATAGTAGAAGCAAGCAATGGATTTACTTAGTGAGGGTAACAAGAAAGGCTTTAGCACCCACTTTAAATGTGGGTGCTCCTCCATCATGTGGCATAGTAACAGAGTTAAAAAGCTTTCCCTTCCAACCCAGAAGAGCAGTATTTTGCCTGTGAATTTTCCTACCCTGTCTGAAAAACAGCCCTGTGTCACTCAGCCACCCCTGTGCTTCTGCTAATGTAAGTAATGGAAACAGCTTTGTAGAAGGACTAGAGGAGTAAGGTTTAAAGGTTTAAAGGTTCTGAGCAACTACGAAGAACTTTCTTATTTGTAAACATAAAAGTAAAAAGCTTATGTTTTTAATCCTGCCTTGGTTGAAGCTTTGAAATATTTTCATGCTAGTTTTAAGACTTCAGTGTTACAAGTTGTTGCAGTTCTGCACAACTTGCTAAATACAGACATAACAGTTGCTGCTGAAATATTTGTTATATCTTACCTCACAGCAAAATGAACTTGCATAGATGAAGAGCAGGAAAAAGGCTATGAGTGATTCAAATAGCAGGTCTCTGGCCCCAAAGTCACCACTGAATAAATGACTTGGTGAACATCATAATATATGCTGCTGAAAATCCTTTCTTTTCACTACCACCTATAGTATAGCAATCTACTAAGTGCACCTCTCCCTTGATCTCTTGATGATATATACATTCAAATAAGTCAGAAATGTCATGAGCTTTGGTACTATTGGTCACCACAACCATAAAATATGAGGATGACCTGAAGATGGACGTGTATAAATGAGAGTTTGTTCACTGGATCCCTGATATGTGGCTACTCCAATTTCTCTGGCATGGAGTTAAATTACCTTAAGTGAATTGAATAGCCTAATCACGAACTCAATGTCCTAACTTAGGTGAATAATCTTGAGTCTTCTGCTTCCTGGGAAAACTGAACATTGATGTCATTCTTCTGAAATTAATGGCCTCAATTATTTGGGGTGGCTGCTGGCCCAGTGATTCAGCTGGATTTTGTCTGAAATGTCTGTGAAAATGAAGTTCTCAAAAAACATTTATTTTAAGATAGACATCATTATGTCACCTAGTAAAACTAAAAAATAGCACCCACACATCTCTGCAAGAAATAACAATGAGATCTTCCTTTCTTCTCATTGTAGGAAAAACTTCCAGCCAGGAAAGGCAGGAAATATTTGACCAGAAAGATATATCTTATGCTGAAGTCTGGGAGCTTCTTTCCAAGAGGAATTAATTCCACTACTCAAACCTTTCAGCTACTCACGAGTGAATATGTAAGCTAAATCATCAAGAGCAAGTAAAGGCAATTTAACATGTAGTGTAATAAGTAATAATCACCAACCACCATGAAAAATTCAATTCAGAAGGTTTTAATTCGATCTATAATGTTTTCCAGCTGCCCAACACATTGAAACCTCTCCAGCATTTAATGGAAGAATGTTTTGTCGTGTCCCTATTGAATAAAATATTCAACAATTAAAAAAAAATCTCTTCCTGAAAATATTCTGCCTGAGGGGATTTTTTTGTTGGTTTTTTTCCACAAATCATGGATTGCACAGGAGAGTCCATAGCAATAATTTCCTATCCCCTCAACCTAGAGATTTTAAATTTTTTATTCTTTCACTGAGAGAACACAGGTTCAGCGAACTGATTTCATTATATTTTTCAACCATTGCAAAAAAATATTTTAAAAACCCAGGACAGGTTAGATGTCCATTCTCAAATAAAAAAGAAACAAGATAATAAAATATCTCAGACTAAACATTTACACATTGTCTGCTTGGGCTGGAGTGTACGGACATTTGAGTTCTTTGTATTTCTGGTAGAGTCTTAAGCTGCAGCAAAGCTTTTGGCTGAACTGCCAACAGCACCAGTTTACCCAGGAGGCTGCAGGCATCCTTCCATCATTTCAAGATTCAGGTTGTCTGAACAAACAGAAAAAATGTAGAAAAGAAGCTGAAGAATGTCAACGCAGCAAAGAGAATGAAGCTGGCCTTTGTGCTAGCTGGATGCCAATACAGCATATTTTCCATCACACCTACCACTCAGACTTAGCAACATGCTTTTCCTGTGAAATGCATGTTCATCTGCTAAACAATTTGGCCTGAAACATCTGGATTTGGAGGTTATAGTGGCTATCAGAAAGGCCTAATATGTGTCAGATTGCTTCCTCACATTTTAGCTGGACTAACAGCAAAATAATTTTAACTGCAGAGACCATCCATCTCAATTTCAGGCTACACACTAAGCCAGCTTTTTCACAAGAGCTAAACAATATCAGGGACTTAAAAAGACATAAAGCTTTACTGCCTATTGAAAGTTAGTTCCAGACTTCCTAGCAGCACACACAAAAATCCAATTTTGTTGTTCTGATGATGGAGGAGAGGAACAAAGCCAGAAAACCCTTCTCTGTCTGCAGCCTGGATGTGGCAAAATTCAACGCTGCATCAGCAGTAGAGCAGTTGTCGTCTTCACCCTCCCTCCCTGGGCAGCTCTCAAGGTGATCCTCCAGCTTCCAGAGACAGTGCCAGCCCAGGAGATGGGAGATACAGAGAAATTAACTACAAGGATTGTGATATTCTCCCTGTTATAGGGTGCCTACTGGGACCCCCCTGAAAAAAAAGAGGTGGGCTGGGAGTGGATGTGGCTGGGAAGCAGCTCTCCCTGAGGTTGTGCCTTCACTGAGGCTTACTGCCCTGAGCAGCTCAGGGGAAAATGTTTGGGATACAGGTCTGTTTCTATTGCTGAACCAGACCTAGGCTGAGATGGATGTACCACCCTGGTCTGTCATCTCAACCTGAAGTCAGGATTTTGCTGCACATGGCATCATTGAGCTGCCATTACCAGCTTCCTACACCAGTGTGGAAAATTTACTTGGTCCATTGGAACAGACCAGCTGCACAACAGGGCCTCTGAGCTGCATGTTTGCACAGGGGTTAACTCCGTGGGCCTCTACACCAGGGACCACTGTGGACTACCACAAAAATGCAAGAAGTGAATAAAGAAAAATTGCCAGGAAAAGGCTAATAACACATTGTCAAAACCCAAATATTACCTTGCTGAAAATAATTAAAACCAATGCACTTCCATGAGGCAGTTGAGCAAATTGGGGTTTTCATAGGCTGAGTAGAGACCCATTCATGTTGCCCCAGAGGTACTGCAGGGAAATCCCAAGTGGATATAAGAGAATACAGACAAGGCAGAATTTACTCAGACACCCCTTAGCTCCAGAGCCTCTTACAAAAACACTGGCAAATTAAACTGTGAGTGGTTGGATTCTTAGTTTTAGTTACAGAATATCAAGGGATAATATAGAAAGCCATCAAGACACTGTGTGCCCTAATGTCAATAAGTGTCACATCCCTCTGTGGACAAGGAATTAAAGTGCCGACTGACACAGAGTGCTCCTTGGCTTAAACTCAGCTGATACTCGCCACACCTATTTCTCTTCCTGGGTGGCTAATGACTTTGCATAGATTAGCTCTCACTGGCAAAAATAATTATCATTTACTGATAATAGGTGGAGTGCGAAACAAAATCCTAATGTTTCACATTTTGATCAAACATTTTTATTGCTTTTTATCACACACTGAACGCTCTTGGCAACAAGCTGAATGTCGAATCAAAAGAACATTCAGCTACTAACTCTACCGTGCAATTCTTATTTTTAGTATGAGCTGAAAATACGGTATGTACTGACCAAATTCCTCGTGTGTATTCTTACATTCCCTCTGAATTTTCACTTGCATATACTATTACTACTTCTGTCCTCTCCTAACCTGTTTTGAAATGTTATTGTTTGCCATTTTATAGCTGCTCTGTTTCACCTCAGAATTGGCTGCATTTCAATTGTGGTTACTTGTTACATCTAGTTTGTCAGTCTCTGAAGGACTATGGGAAGAAAGGTGTTAAAAGGAATAAAAATTAGTATTATTATTTTTGGTAGAACTTTCATGACATTTTAACGAGAATCATGCTATAAAGAAGACTGGGAGAATTAGAAGTTTAATAAGTCTATTCACCATTTATATCCACAGTGAAAAGAATGGAAACATTTATTTTATGAGAATGTTTGCTACCTCTGTACAACAGGCCCAAGAGATGCACAGTTGCGTCTAAGAAAGGCGCAGTTTACTAAAAAATCAGTTTGGTCTTGAAAACCTGACATCCCTGATGAAAAAGCCATTAAATCTTTGCTATGAACTATTTAAGTGTTCAGGAGATCAAATATATGCAATACAGAGCCCTTAAAGAACAGTGTCAGAGGTCAGAACAGAAAAATTAATCAAATACAGCACAGAAAAGTCAAGAAGGTTTGGCAGAAGAACCCACACCTTTTCACATCCGTCTGTGCTAAAACATTCAGCCTGTGTTCTGCTTCCTGCAGCTTCCTCCAGACTACAGCAAGGACCTTTTTCAAAGGTTTACAGTGCAGCCCTAAAAGGAGGTACCAGGAGAAAATTTAGATGTTAACAAGTAAGCAAATTGGTTGATAAATCCCAAACTACCTGCCAATGGACAGCTGATCACCACCAGCAATCCCTTTTGCCCTTCTGACTACTTCAAGCTTCTATCTGCTTTCAATCATGTTCGCTGTTAGGAATCAACCCATGGGCTGTGCAGCTGTCCAGCTGGTACATCCCATTCTGCCGACTGATCCTTGACTGCCCCTTCTGGGGGCAGGAGACAGCTGTCTCTCACCTTCTTGTCCAGGGAATTTCCTGTTTTCCAGCAGTTGCATCCACCAGCACTAGTGATTCTGGCAGCCATCAGATGAGCATTTTAGTCCTCTGAAAGCTTGCACTTTGTTAGCTCAGCCTAGGGAAGGTACACGAAGTTAGCTGGCCTGGATTTATCACTCACCAAAATCCTTACTAATTATTAGGTAAGTCTGTGCTAGCATGAACCTTGCCCTCCATTATGCATTATGTATGCATACACACCACTAGAAGCAACTCCAGCAGTCCTCAGGTAATCAAATTCATGGTGATCCTCTCATTACAAAACAGACTGTTTCAGCACATGCCAGTGGGCAATAACAGCAAATGACAGTAGCGTGAATGGAGAAGGTGCTCGAATATGACCTGCTACTGGCTTCTTATTCTGCAGTTTAACTGCTGTGATTTCAATGCTAACAGCATCTTTTTTCAATCTTTCAATTCAAAATTTCAGAAAAAGCTGACAAACATTGATTCCTAGACTAAATTTCCCTTATAGGTGTCTGGCATCTTTTGGGAAATAGGAAGTATTAGGTTAGTAAACAGGGGTCTTGTGGATTTGGGAGAGATTATCAAGTTTTAAAAGCCACTAAAGAAGTAACATCAGTCCTAGTATGTTTTACAGTATATAGCAGAAGGATTTAAAACAAGCCACATGCAAATGTAAAATGTAAAGATCTTTACTTTTGGAGATCTGAAGCCTTTCTGAACTTGTCTAAACTTTTTGGTGTGGGGAAAAAGTGGAAGCTGCATGAGACTTCCAACAGACTCCAAGATTTGCAGTTCTGGTCACAGGGCACCCAAACTCGAGGTGGGTAACGACACTGATTTTTCTAGTCTGGAGTATCAGACTAGATTTTTCCAGAGTCTGAAAAAATTACATTGATGAAAAACTCTAAAAGTTCTTCTTGTCTAAACTATATTACCTCATGCTAATGTTTCCTGAACAGGATGGGTAATCTTTTCTTAAAGAATTAATTTGCCCATACATGCCCTACCATTTTAGTAAGAAAATCCATAACCTCTTGGCTGTCACAATCTTGAGGAGCTGCTCCTCTATATTATTCTGATTTAACAGGCAGGGAAATTTCATACTAAAAGAGGAGAGTCATGACAGTGTGAAAGGACATTCATGGGGTCAGCATTGTAACTTCTGATATCACTGTAAATAAGACCACTTTTTATACATACCTTCATGCCTTCAGCTGGACATATCTGGAACTTAATTCAGTCTTCTTTCAAGCCCAGAAACTGACAAAATGTGGACATTTTGCAAAGAAAGGAGACTTACATAAAAGTGTTCTCTGTGAGTCTGTCTGCCCAGCTCGATCACCTGAGTTTTGTGAACTGATTTTAACCAAGTTTCAAAGAGAGGTAGGTAATAAAATTCCTTCAAATGGTGTCAAACGCTGCTGGGTAGAAGAGAGAGTAAGAGAGAAAGCAGGCAGAACTCTGCCCTTATAAATACGATTTAACTGCAGCAACCTTGCCAAAGAGTACATACATTCTCACTGATAATATATATGCAGCCCCAGATTGGTCATAGCAATGCTGTCTCTTTCAAGGGAAATATAAAAGATAACATGGGCAGACCTGAGGTTGTTGTGGGGAGCTTTGCAGGATAAAGAATGAAAATTCATAGAAATGCTGTTCATAAAACATTCATTAATTATGAGGCCCTCATTAAGAGAGTAGTTCACAGATTTAAGGTCAGCATCTAAATGTGGGCCAGGTTACTTTTCTCATGCTGATTTTCCCCTTTATCCTGTCACTCTGGTTCCTATTTCACATTATTAAGGAGGACATTGTAGTTTCAGATTAGAGAAACAGATGGGGCTGAGGCACACCAGCCTCTGGCAAAACACCTGTGGAAATTTATCTGATTTTTATTGCTCCTCTTGCAGGTTTTAGTACATCTGTCTACTTGTGAAAGAAGAAACAACAGTGAGGCTTCAGTATTATTTAAAGATCGCAATTTTTTTCAAGTTTATATGCATCTTTAGGGATAAGACATAAAGCTCCAAACTCTCCCATACTGTATCATCTGTATCACATGTAGATGACACATCCTGTATCATCTAGATAAAGCAAACTACATCATTCTACCCTGGATTTTGTAGCTTTGATGTGCTGGGTGGAGGCCAGTATGAGTGCTTCTATCATGCCATTGTATACTTCCTTATAGCTAAAATCTCCTCTTCCCTTTTAGTCCCTAAATTATGTGTGATACTGCACTGCTATGTGCCTGGGTGTTGAGTTCTACGTGTACTGTCAGTGCTGTCTGGAAAGAAAGCATAGCCAAATCCAGGTGGTGACTCTGCATGATACAGTCCAGAAGGTGGTGTTAATGTAATTTTTTCAGTCCCTGTCTACCCTCTACTCTGTATTTTCAATCATTCACGATCTCAATTCAGAACCAACTCAAATGCAATCTATCTGAAAATTTGGCTTCCTTCTTCTCCTCTTTTGTTTTCACAAGAAAGAAACACAGTTGTCCAAGAAAAAAATATTAGCATTTATTCCTATATGTCCAATACTTTATGCCCATGCACAGGACTGTTTGATAGAGTGGCAGTCTTCACAGCAGGAGAGGTCATAGAGCCATTAAGGTCGGAAAAGGTTGGTGTTTCCTTTCTTCCTGAAATGATACCATACTTCAGAGAGGCAAAACAACATTTCAAATGGGATGGGGAAACAAAGCATCAGTTACACTCTCCTCTTGTCTCTCAGACATCCGTGAACTGCACTCATGATCCCAAGGCATCTGGCTTAATGGGTAGGTATATATTTTAAAAGAATTGACCTTACTGATTTTAAAGTGCTGCCAAACATTCCCAAGCAATTTTCCCCGCTGTAAACTATTTGGAATAAAGTGAACGACAGTGGTTTGGTTCAGCAGAGCAGCCTGCATTTGAGATTGGTCATCGGGTAAAGCTCACTTATTTTCTGGACACTGTAAAAGGAACTGACTCCATTCAGGTCAAGATCACTGCAGACTTTGTTTATATAGAGGCAATTTTCCTAGTGTTTGTTGTTAGAGGTGCTTCAAACTACAAAGGCTATGAAACACTGAGAAACTAGATTATCCTTTTATCAAGCAGCCAGCCCGGTTTTGTAAACTTCTAAAATAACATGTTCTGCAGACTGCACCAATGTAAGGGGTGTATGAGGACTGTTACAAGTATTAGTCTGGCACACATTGCTGATTTTTCTGCCTGAAAGGTATTTGCAGGAAGGATGCCATCTTCCTGAACTTACCCATTATTTCCTGAGCCTCCGTTTGCCATTTGTTTGCTCTGCTGTCTGTTGCAAGCATACAACTTTTCATTTGTTTGGACAGAGAGTTATGATCATGGGATAAAGCCAAAACTCAGGTTTGGACTTCTGGATAAAACTTCTAAATTAATTTCCTGTGAATAATTTTCTTTTCTTTACAAAAGAAATTAATTTACTAAAATATTCCTGGCAAGTGAGTCCCAAATGGACTGAACACTTTCAATTTTTATTTTATTTTTTTTGTGAAAATCAAATTACAATTTCCTTTAAAAATTCCAAAGATTTTTGGAAAAGACTTTTCTTGTCTATCTGACTATTGGTACTTAAGAGTACAGGTTGTGTCTGTTGCCCTCCTGTCAGTGTGCTATGTTTAATAAACACAGGTATACCTGACACGATCCCTTGCTCTACAGCCTTATGAAAAAGGAAAATCTAAATTAATCATCCAAGGAGCTGAACGGTGTTTTTCCAATAATGGGTATGAAAGCTTAGATTCACTATGAAAACACTAAGTTGACCATGAAGATTCCCATTTCAAATATGGAAGCATATGAAGAAATTATATTTCATGCCCAAGGAAGTTGTGGGTTCTCTTTCTTTGGAGGTATTTAAAACTGAACAAGATGCAGCCATGAGCAAAATGAAATAACTTTAAAAGCAGTCCTGCTCCACAGGTTCCTCCTAACCTCAAAGTATTTTGGGAGTCTTTGATTTTTCATCTTATTTTTACACATGTACATAAACCTGTGACCTTCAAAAGGAAGCAAGAGACATTTCTTCAAACTAATGCTTCAGGTTATTGAATTATTGAAACCTTTTTCATTTTGTGAGTGAATATAATATTAATTTTTCTACTGTGTTCAGGATAATTCCCGTGAAAAAAAGTAGTGTAGATGGATATATATTCATGTGCATGCTCAAAGGAAGTGTGCATCAGATCACCTTTCTCTCCACAACCCACAGAGCAGCTGTGCTCCACTGAGACAGTATGTGGAAAAAAATAAAGACATGTTTTGAACTTTTAGACAGTGTTCGGGGAGATTGTTTTGGGGATTTGAATTACTGGCTATGGAATTCTTTATGGGAGAGCAAACCAAATCTTAAGCTCATGTAGGTCAAAGCAATAAAAAGGCCATTTCTTCAGCAGGGTTTTCTTCAAAACCAAACCAAATGAAAGCAAAACAAAACTGTCCTTTTGCCTCCCACATATCAACGATGGTCATCTTGGCTATCCACAGGGGAAAACAAATACTGCTTACTGGTACTTCACATACTTCATAACACTTGCTCAAAACATTGGCTCTCAAACATTAGCATACATCTATAGTGAATCATAAACGCTGTCTTCACCATTTTTTATAAAACAGATTATTTTCTTTGAAGTTATTAACACTTCTGTCATAATATACTTACAATACTTCTCTATTCTTATTTGTTGACACATTAAAAATAAACACACAAGCCAGAACTAATGAAAAGTCCAACAGAAGTACAAATATGAATACGGTTTTCAGAAACTTCATCCGTTATTTATAGAAAATAATTCTGTATGCATCTGGTCAGACTAAGACAGTGTTGGTGGTCTTCAACTCCCCCTTCACCTACCTCAAAGTACAAATAATAAGAGCAACTGATAAGCACCTATTCACGAAGAAATGGCTCAAAACCAGAGCTGAGGCAGATGGCTTGCACATTTCAGGGTAAGCACAATGTGTGATTTCAATTTGGAAAATTCTGCATGGGACTGGATGTGTGGTGATGTGTGCAAAGCGGTGAGGGGAAGGGATTCAGACAAAATCACTTTATCTCTGACTTCCCTGGTGGTTACCATGTGTGTGGTACTCAGTAGAACATCAGAAATCAGTCCACGCTACGAAGCCTTCTGATGCCCCCAAGCAGTGCTTTGCAAACCCTGGGAAGGTTTCCTCATGCAACTGCTCATGGTTGTCACAGGAATCAGCTATTTTTGTCATACCTTTGGACAGTAGGTATTTCACTTCTCGTTTGTTTACCATCTAAGTGGAAAAAGGATCTTTTGTTAGACATATTCAGAATGATTTTCTAAATTTTTTCCAGACAAACCCTCTGCCTATCTTGGTATCTGGACATTTTAGCTTCTCTTTCAGATTACAAGCATTTCAGTACATTGCTTATGAATCCAGTATCATTACCATTCCAGTAGTTCTTCATAACCAGAAAAAAGAGCTTCTGTTTCAAGATGAAGAACTAAACTGCAGACCCCACACCACACACACACATGCATGCATATGCACATGCACCCACACTTGCCTTTAAATAGAAGACTTAAAATACTTTTCTTGAAGCATTATCAGGATTTGGAACTTCAAGCAAACATTTCTGAAGACAGGCCAGCTTTTACGATCCGTATTAGACATTGCTCATCAAAAGCTAGGAAATTTTCTTCTATTTTCCTTGCTTCTTTTTGTTCCTTGACTTTAATCTATTCTCTCCCACTATTACTATTTGTGAATTATGGAATAGACCTGCCTAGATCATGGGTTGTGTAATATAGGAGAGCCAATATAACTGAAACATTCTGGGATTTCTCCTGTTTTTCAGGCTCTGTAAGAGTCTGCAAATGTTCAGCTGTAGTTTCGAACTGACTTTATTTCCTTCTTCCTTCTGCCAAGTATCTCCTGTGGGACAGCACATTATCTTTCATAATAATGGTATGTTTTCCTCTGTAAGCATCTTATAGTATACTGGAAGCTGGATGAAATGCTCAAAATGTGCTGACAATTAGTCTGTGTGAAGAACCTCAGGCAGAGAAAATCAGGACACGGTAGTCCTGTGAACAACCACTCCTTCACAAAGATTTTCTTTTTGCTTTTGAAAGGAAACAAGTTCTGAAGCAGAACTCATTGGCTCCTTTCACAAACTGGATTCAGAATTCCAGGGTGACTTGAGGTGAACTATATAGGTTTTGCCATTTTTAGGATATGGGAAGCATTTACATGTCAAATAAGGCAACTGGCATACAGATATATGAGCTGGCTGAAGTAGACCTTACGTGCACTCTCATGATTATTTAAACCTGTCAACATGCAGGAAAGCTGCAAGCTTGCTTGACCACATCAGAGTTTTACGGTGTCTGTGGTCAGAAGATAAATGGACAGAAGACCCTGTCCTTAGTTTGATTTACAAGGACATTTTATACTTTTCCAGTACTAAAGTGGGATTTTAAAGTGATCTATATCCACTTTAAGAACAGAGAAATGCACTGCCAACTTTAAATGCTAATGACAATCAAGCCATTCTTATTTGTGTGTGCCATTTCCCCAGCAGATGCAAAATATTGTTTCCTTTATCTCTTATCTTTTTACTAGTGGGACTGTGCTTCATTACATGTTTTGCATCACTGAATGCAAGAAAGTCACCAGCTTGGTTCAATGTGTGAGATGGTGTGATAACAAGAACACAAAACTACTAAAGGAAGACAATTCCTTTTTAAAGTCCCCATTTGGATTCAGGGATTCTACTGCACTTCCAGTCTGACTTACTAACGTATATAAAAGGTTTAAAATCATAAACAGCTCCTAAGCACGTTTTTGTAACTTGTGCTCTGACTCATGCCTGGATGCCAGCCAACAGTGCTGACTCTCTCCACTGCTGCAAGTTGCCTGCTCTTCCCTCCACCTCCTCAGGATGGACAGAGTGTGGGAGGACAGTTCAAGGCGAGATCCTCTCTGCACTCTTGCCTCTTCCTTTAAAAGATGGAAATGAAGAACTCCTTCTTTGGCTTCACTGAAGGACTATGGGGAAAATTGGCCTTGAATCTTGTCATTGATCTTGGATTATGTCAAAGGAGGCTGCTAAATGGAGTGTGGTGTACATGTCAAGGACAAATGGCAGTATCCCTTTGGGAGAAGGCACAGCGAACACTAACTAGCATTTAAGTGAAGTTCAGGGAAAAGCAGCAAGCAGGTAATTCACAAAGGGAAGAGCAAAGGGACAGGTGGAATACTAAGCTGCGCAGCAGCAGTCTTAAGCATACTTGTAAATGATCTGAATCAGAAATCAATGAATATCATAGGTCACTTGTGCTATTAAAAAAAGAGCAAAATTCATTTTTTATTATGGCCTTGTGTTGAACCAGTGGTGATTCCATACATACTTCCCAAGTATATCTGGAAAATATATTGCACATTTCTTAGGAAAAAAAAAAGTAAAGAAGAAGAAAATGGATACAATAAATTGCCCACCAAACCTTGTGAAGAAAGAAAATAAAAAGACTGTTTGAACAGCTGGAATTTAAAACTTGCTATATTCCTGAGTTATTTATTTTAATAAATGAACAGCTACAATTAAGGTTAAAATGATCATACATACAGGAAGAGAAACAATCCTATTATTACGGCTTCCAAGAACTTGTACCCTGCGACAGTGCTGGTAGAGGGCCCTGCATTATTGGTGGTAACTTTAGATAGACATAAAAGCGTTTTTAACCACAACCACGTGAAGCATATGAACCGCTGTCCCAGCTAGTGGGGATCAAGTGAATGGAGGGCTGAGGCCGACACATTTCTTCTTTCATATGTATCTTAATACATTTCTGAAGCTCCAGTATTGAAACCAGACAAATGACAGTCTCTGTAGAAGCCACAAAAGTCATACAGAATCAACTTAACAAAAGTCTATGCACAGATATTTTTTTAATGCTTGCCTCTGTAGTTGTTTCTGGGTAGACAAACTTTACTTAAACCTAAGGGAGAAAATGTAGTCTGCAGTCCCTTGGGGGTTTTTTATATGATAATTGTTACAAAAAGTATCCAGGTTTTAACCCCCACCCCTGGAGGAGAAAAAGCAGGTCACAGAGTAGCATAAACCTTTCAGAACATCGTGATACCTTTCCAACCCACAGTCGGGAGCACTGACCTTTGAGGACCAGAGAGACATGTGGATTGCTGTACCTGCACAGAGTCCCATGGAAAGGGAGGGCAGAAATTGCACAGGCAGAATCAAGCACAGGGAAAAACAGCTCAGCATCCATAAGATTTTGATAGGAGGGATGAAGGCATTCACCAGGACTGTTCAAAGTACTTTCATTAATAAATACATTTGATTTAATGTAGTCTGACTTCTGGTTCCACTTTGCCAATGGAGGTAGAATGTGGCAAGCACAGAGAAGCTCCCCACTTTTTGAAGAAGTGCTCCAGAGGTAGTAAACACTTTTACATGGACCTCATCCAAGAACCACTGAAGTTAGTGAGGGCAGGGTTTCAACCTCAAAGTCATTTTTAAAGGTCAGAGAAGTAAAAAGAAAGACTGCCATTAATTTTTATGGGCTTCCAATGCACTTGTTTTTTACCCTGGGGAATTTGAATCAGATCAGAACTTTGTAAGTCTGATCTGAGCAACAAGAAGTTGTCCTTTTGGCAGGTATTTTCCCACACCCAAAACCACCAAAAACTTTCCCACATTTCAGTAAGATTAGCTGTTGCTGTTCAAGATACATCCAGGTCTGTGGAGAAGGTCCAACCAGAAAAAATAAATCTAGGAGAGAAAGCTATACATTTTGCAATCATATTTCATCATTTATGCCGCAATACGCATTTTTTCCTAAAAGACATTTAATTGCTTTCTCGTGAGGAACTCCCTTTAAAGTAATGTTTCCCTAAGTAAGTCCAGAAGTTTCTACATCTCAGATGAATGACATATCCTGAACTAGTCTGGTTCCAAATAACTCCACTCGAAAACATGTTTTCTCATTTCATTAGGTGAGTAAAATGACAATAATTAGACCTGAGAAAAAGTATTATTGTTTCCCAGTTCTTTCAGTTAAACTGCATGTCTGCTTTTTTGATTCTCTAGGGGCTTCTTTAATGCTTTGCAAGTGACACACAAAACCCACATCTTGGGGTAAGAGATAAAGAAGATGCACCATGTGCACATGCTTAATAAGTGCATAGTATCTAGAATAGTAAGTATTCCAGAAAACACCATATTTCCTATCCAATTGCTCCCTTCCACACACACAGTGCCACCTTTCCAAATGAGAAAGCATGAATATGGCAAGTCTAGCAGACCCCTCCTATTTCCCCCAAAATGCAGCTGAAGACATAATGTAATTTTAGGAACTGTACCTGAAAGGTCAGAGCTGAAGAAACATTCATGATACAGTATATAGTGACAACAAATTTATTGGTTTCAGCCATAATAGCCAGTTGTACGGGCTGCAGTCTGTCCTGTTTCAGACAGAGTGATCCTAGTGAGCTGGGTCAGTCACCCTAGAATTTCCCTGTGGAATGGATCTTCCCAGAAGTGCTGCTGTCTTCCTCATGCAAAACATTCACTGTTGCCTTTAGTCCAAGGCTGGCTTCTTTTGGTGCCTGTTATTGTCCCACTGTGCTTCTCTTTGCTACATTTAATGCAAAGCCATTGACTTCAGTGGATAGGTGGGTACTGGGTCAGAGCAGCTGCTGCTCTCAGCCATGATGCAAAGCTCTGGTTAAGCTGCTTTGTGGACCCTGCATGCAAGGCAGTAGCTGCCTACTCCCACACAAATGCTTCAGTAGCTTCAGGGGTGCTGATTTTATCCCTTGGGTCAACTCATGTAGCAGGTTCTCTTTGTATGCAGAAGTGATGCGGATTTGCTCAAAGGTAGCTGGGAGTCTAGACCAAAATGAAGCAATTTTAACAAGTGCTGCAGTGAATCTGCATCATTATAGGATATAGTACATGTATGAGCAGGTTTTTAGAACATAGGGCTAATGCAAAAAGGTTTTCCTGGCATGAATTTGGATTGGTTTATTTTGAATAGAGTTAAGCATCTTTTTTTTTTTTCTTTTTTTTTTCCAGAGAGCAGTAGATGTGGTAGAAGAAATGGAGCTCTGGAGGCAATGAAACAGACCAAAATTTGTGCCAAGAACAACTGAAAGAATTTTGAAGACTAAAAGGCAATTTCCCCAGTTCTCTTTATATGAAATATTTGTCTAGGGAAAGCCAGAGTGGTCTGCTTTGACATTTTTACTTTTGCTTTTAAAATGTCCTTTTTCCATTAGAAAGACCTACCTTATAAGTAAGGAAGCACAATAAGCAATGATGATGATGAAAAAGTTAATTAAAATGTTTTAATAAGCATTTAAATTATTTCAGAGTAAATTAAATATTTGAAGTTGTCCAAAAACACCTGTCTTTGGTTTCTATTTTCCTGAGTCCTCCAAATTGAATTTGAATAATATTTCTTCAACTTTTTTCCACTGAGGCACCAAGCAAAAATGCCATTATTCTCCTAACTGTATTTAGAAGTTATCAAACTTGCATGAGCTTTTGTGAGTTATCTTTAATGGGTACAGCTAAAATCTGTAACTTATCTGGCTAACTATGAAGTATTCTGTATGTTTGAACAAAGATTATTCTGCATATTAAAAGAAAATATACTGGAAGTATGCTGAGGATTAAAAATCTTCCTTGAAAGAAAAGCTCTATAATTAAATTACAATTTACAAAGTTCTTCAGGTTCTAGAATTTAAACATGATCTTTGAAGGAGACTGTAAGGACCAAGGGCAGTCAAAATATGAAATGACATTTACCTTCAGTACAAAGACATTATTTTTCAGCATCCCAAGTGTTTGTTACCTTTGTGCCCTTTCAAGTGCACAGTCTGCATGAATCAGGTCCCAGAAGTTACAAGAAGTTCTCTTGGCATGTGATCCTTAGCAGAAGGACAGCTGTTTTCTATGGCACAAGGAATGCTGGCATTTTTTGTGCATAGCCCAACAGGTAAAGGGCTGCTCACAGTTGCTATGCCACATCTGTATCATTCGTGCCTGCAAGATTTTAAGACGACTTCAAATGCGGCCACCCTAAAGACAGCACGTCAGGTATTTCCCAAACACATTCTCTGTGCCACAGTAACTTCAACAGTAACAAAGTGTCACTTACAGTCTCTAATGAAAACAACTATAACTGCATTCCTTCTTTTCATTCTTTAATAAAGGCAGTGGGGAAAACACAGAGGTCTTGACCTCTGGACCCAGCTCCTAGGAAAAGCAGGGTGTTTATACATGTATACACTCAGTGTGCACACATGTGTGTGTGTGCAGTTAGTATGCATGCTCACAGGAGTCAACACCTGTAGTGGGGACATTCTGTGTGACTCCTCACAGTCCTTGTACCTTGGCTGCTCAGCTTGGTGACCTGGCTCTGGTGCCCTTGCACCCAATGGTTCCCTGAATTTTTAACAAGGAGGAGTGACAGCATATATCCCTGAAGGTCAGAAAGCAACCAGAGCAGGTACATGGAGCACAGAGCTGAGAAGTTATTCTAGATCTGACTGATGAGACAGCATCTACACAATTAACTGCAATGTTAAACCTTACAGCAAAATTTATTATCTCAATTTTCCATTAATATATTTCAATGGGGGTTATGAATACACTCTTCTTATCCCACTTCCACAGACCAGAAAGCCAAACAAGCAGTGGGAGGAGAGCAACACTCCTGCTATCCTCCAGCAACAGAGATGAAAAGAGAAGTTGTATCTTTTTAGTTCTATTCCAGTGCTCTAGTCCACTGCATAAATTAAGAGTGCTACTACAGGGATCTGAGGTATTGTGATGAAGTGTGTTGTTTATTGATTACACAAAGAGCCTGGAGAGCCCTTGTATACAGAAGTATGTGATGTAACAGACTAAATTCAAATATACTGGAAACACACATGCAATTCTGAAAATGCTTAAATCAGTATATGGAGAATGAATCTCCATATTGATTTAAGTGATTTTCAGTCACTTAGACCCTCTGAAAAAAGGGGGAATAAAGTCACCCTGTTCTGTGCATCCAAAATGGCAGGGCAAAGGCTAACCTAGGTCCTCCCTCTGGTAAGAACAGACAGTGCAGCTCTTCTGAAAGCAATTCAGAGTATTGGTGCTCTGGATCAATCCCTCTGGGAGCCTTTCTCTGAATACTGGCACGAAGTATTGGTGAAACTAAGGAAGCAGCTCCTTAACCTGGATGATACAAGATAACTGGTGGAGATAACATCTTAATATCTCCATGGCTTTTACCCAACACTAGCTACTGAATTTTTTGTTTTATTTTCTCTTTAACATTTACCATGTAGTGACCTTCCAGTGGTCAAAGTCTGGAACTGCTAAGTGAGGATATGCAAACCAAAGCATTCCCAGCCCAGTGCATGGAGAAAATACAGACTTTGTGATGGTTTTGGATAGGATAGAGTTAATATTCTTCATAATAGCTCCTATGATGCTATATATTGGATGTGTGATGAAAACAGCATTGAGAACACAGGGAAGCTTTAGCTACTGCTGAGCAGTGCTTAAGCAGCACTGTTTCTCACCCCACCCCACCAAGAGAAGGCTGAGGGTGCACCAGAGGCTGGGAGAGGACACAGCTGGGACAGCTGAGCCCAACTGACCATGGGGATATTCACACCATAAGGGGTTGTGCTTAGCAATAAAAGCTGCAGGGAGAAGGATGAGAGGGAACATCCGGAGTGATGGCATTTGTCTTCCCAAGCCACCGATATGCTTGGTGGAGCCCAACTTCCTTGGAAATGGTTGAACACTAGCCTGTCCATGGGAAGTAGCGGATGAATTCACTGTTTTACTTTACTTGTGCACACAACTGCTTTTATTATTAAACTGTCTTTATTTGAAACAACAAGTTTGCTTACTTTAGGAATAAAATTTTCTCCCATCGGGGGAGAGTGACTGAGCATCTAGGTGGGAATGAGCTGCCTGCCAGGGCAAACCCACAGCACCTTCCAACACACGTTACAGTAGATGTTTCTGCTCTGGTATTCATTGTACATGCACATCTATCATGTCATAGCTCAGATGTGCTTAGAAGTCATCAACTTAGTATTTCTGATCTTTCCCACCTTCTGCCCTCAAGGGTGACATGTAGGTAAATGCTGTTTTTTACAGTCTTAGATACACACTAAGAGAAAATAAATGAGCCTCTGAAGAGCACATTTTTGCTACTGTGAGCTAGGAATTGAGGCTGTGATGTGAATTTACCAAAAGGAAAGCTATTGTACATTATGCTTAAGATGAACCTTTTCCAATCCTAATGATTCTATGATTCTATCTCAACCAATATCTGATAAAGCAAGTGAACAACCTACAGAAACTGGAAGCCAGACAAGACAGGTTTTATACTTGCACTGTAAACTTATCCAGTTGATAGTCATTGCTAGAAAGAGATGAATGCATCAGCAGGGGGAATTTGTACAGCTTGATTGCAACATGCAGTCAGCACAAAAGCTTGGTGGATCGTTGGCAGAAATTAAGTTGGCAGGGCTTTGATCCAATGAGCAAAAATCAAAGACTGAGTTCTGGATATTGAAATATTTGATCAATGACCAGAGAGCTCTGCCACTGTTTAGCTAACAAATGACTCATTCTATGCCAATCTAAGCTATTCATTTTCTGATTTGTAATGGCTATGCATGGAGTATTGCTTTCAACTCCCTCTCCCAGAATACCTCCAGCAGCAGAAGCAGATGTTACAAGCCAGTCGACGGCCACTTACAAAGCTAAACTCAACTGCAATTTGCTGCTCTTGAAGTCTGTAAAGATAAGCCCATGCTCACCAGCTAAAGGATCAGTCTCCTAAGTTCTTGAAGGGACTACTCATGTATACAGTGATCAGGTTACCACTTTTGAATAAAAAGAGTTTTCTTCTCTGCTGTGGAGAAAATGAGCTGCAGCTCACACATGAAGTCATACCAAGACAGGTGAGCCAAAAGGAGTGGGTGGGATTGCCACAGTTTTAAGAGGTTAAAGAAAAGACTTGCTGCAAGTAATACATGAAGGCATAAACTGCCTTTGGACGTTGCAGAGACTAAAATTTTACGTGGGTTTAAGGAGAAATAGAAATTCATAGAAAAGAAATCTACTGAGGATTGCTAAATGCAACTATATGTAGCTCAGAAATCCCTGGGCTGCAAGTGGCTGGCAGCGAGGAGGGTATTTGGGGAAAGTACTGTGTATGCCTGCTCTCTTTGTACACTTCTTGGCTCATGTTGAAGGCAGGATACAGTGCTAATAAGAACATTGGTCTGATCCAGAATGGCTGCTCTTATGTGTTGTATTAGTTAAATAATCACATCTTCCATTCAGACAAACTGTCTGCAATTAAAGTCAATTTGTAGTTTCCTGGCTAGTTTAAAAACTGCAGCAAGCATTTACAGCCTCCTCTTTCCCCGACCCTGAATGACCTGACACTACATGCTCCCAGCTGGTGGCTATGTTGCTTAACCTGGTGTTCACAGCTTGTTCTTACTCTGTGCCACAGACTGCATGAAGCCAAGAGACACTTTGGTATTTTGTGTCTGCATGGTAAACCGGGCTTGGAAACAGATCTGGCTGTGACAGAGTGTGTGTTTGGCAGAGCATTTCATCAGCCGGGTCGACCCCGTGATCTGGTTCGGGGTGCTGTGACTCCACAGACCCATAACAGAGCCAGGCAGAGGATCCTGTGCAGGGGAGGAGAGGAAGGATGGGACTCCTCGCACCAGCGCTGCAGTCAAAGCAAAAGCAGTGCAACCACAGCTGGGGCTGTGAGTGATTAACACCACTTCTCCTGCAACTTCCAACCCACTCTTTGATCCTTTCCAAAGCCCTCAAGGGGACCATGACCTTCACTTTGAAAAACACTGCTGCAGCACAAGCAAGCTGAGAGGGGAAGTCCACTGACAATATGCAGCTGTAAATCTGGGTTAAATAACAAGTTATCCTGGATTAATGGCTGCTTGCTGTTCCTGGTACACAGCAGCAAGTGTGACCCATTAACAGCAGATGTATATTTGCTTAAATTAGCCTGATAAAGTAAAACCCAAATGCAAGTGAAACCAAAAGCAAGGACTTGGGCTTTAAAAGGATGTGGAACAGAAGAAGCATGTACACAGAAACTCCCTGCAAGAAGACATTTTTAGCTTGAGCAGAAACAAGCACCAAGATTTTTGACCAAAAAGTGTTACAAATCAAGATTACAGTTTTTGCTTATTCTAAATTTACTGCTTTGGGTTTGGCTTTTTTTTCCCAAAGTAATGGCCACAGTCCTTTTCCCTACCCCTAACTTTTTTTTCCTTGGGTAAATACAACATAGTCCTTAGGGATATCAGCTCCTGAAATGGTAGCAATCAGTAATAAGGACCATGTGCAACCATTACTGTGTAGGCCACTTGATTCTTCTTGTAATTTTTTTTGTTATACAACACAAAACACAATAAAAAGGGTATCATCCCTCTGCCATCAAAATTAGATTGGTTTGAAAATGACAATAGAATATTTCACAGTATTTCACAGAAAGTGGATCTTTTTGGTTGAGGGAGAAAATAACAACACTGACTGGTAATTATAGTGTAAATAAATCAGCAGATAATTAACAAATTTTGTCTGGAAGATGAGTTGAAATGTATTGTGTCACTTCTGGCTATGTCAGTAGTATATCAACGTAGGGAAAACTAACCATTTTTTTGAAAGTTCTCTAAATTGGAAAAAATCTCCTTAGACTGCCATTTTCTTTCCCTGCAACATCTTGGATGCTACACAATGTAGGATTCCCTGAGTCCTAGCCATTTACCAGGGAATTTCTGAAGATATTTGCCATGTCTGCTGCCCAACCAGAAAGCAATCTGGTTTTACCTCATTCAGTAAAGGCACATATTTGGAAAAGCAAATCTTGGCAAATGAGAAAATATTACAATGCTGTCCACTGTTTCATGTTAAAGAGGCAGTGTGAAATTAAATTAAGCCTGTTGGGAAAAAATATATTGGAGGACAAATTAAGCCCAAACCTAGAGAAATATTCTCAGGGAATTAAATATAACTGCATTCCTTTCTTTGGAATATGCTTTTCTACTCTTTTGTCAGAATGTTCTGTATTTGACACACCACAAACCTCTAGCTTTCATGAGGACTTTCAGACAGGCAATGTTGCTCGAAGGACTGTACCCTGCATGGACTGGGACTTGTTCCTTTCTATTTAAACAGAAGAAAATATAATTTTTTCCCCATTGTTTTATCATTTAGGTCATTATTGTTGAAAATGCTGAAAGTTGCACCAGTGTCTATTCTGAGGTCCAGCTGGATTTACAAGTGATTGCACAGAGTCTTGGGTAACTGCTATTTTTTGTCTAGTAAAATGAATCTCTAAGATGTGGGGGGAACCCCACAGTATAAGACAGGAGAGCAAACTTGGATGACACAACAGAATCATTAGAAAGTTCCAGCCTGAGCAGATACTCCCCTAAAGACAGAAACAGCTCTTCCAACAATAGGTGAGAAAGAAGGTGTACAGCTGTCCCAGGTAATTTTGTTCTACCTAAGAACTGAATAATGAGAAGGCCAAAGTGTCTCATTTATACAGATGCACATCCATATGAATCACCTACAATGCAGATAACAAGAGGGACCAAAAATTCTTCTGAACCCTAGACAACACCACATCCCTAGAAACAGGGCAATTCAGTGGTTTTTGTAGATTCTGGACTACAGACCCACAGTGTGATGACCTTTCATAAGTCACTGTGTGGGTACAGTACAGAACAGGACAGCAAATGATTACCCCGTCTTTGTTGCTAACACACTTTGCTCCTCAGAAGGAAAGAATGCACGTAAGCTGCTAGACAAAGAACTTCAGCTAGAGCCTGCTCCTCTCTGTGAATACTGGCTATTTTTTGCTCTGATGCAAAACTCCTTTTGGAGAGCAATGAAAGGGAAGCTGGTCTTCATTTTTCAGCAACAGAAAAGAGATACATCCACTGTGGGTGAAATAGGTGGGAAAATGAAGTTCAAGAGAGGGTTTCAGAAAGGTTCATCTGTGCCACAGCCCAGATGCACACTAGTAATGTTATCCGTATCTAACAACTGTACATTACAACACATAGGAAAGGTTGATTTACATGTAGCTTTGTTTCCTGCAATGGAGAGTTTTCTTTGTTGTGGATGGGAGGAATGGGATCTAATATCACCACAATGGGAGTGGTTGCCACAGAGTTACATGCCATACATTAGCCTGGTTTACAAAAATATCAGACTGGAATGAAAAAGTCAAAAGGTCACCCAAGATATTATTCCTTACTCATGAAAATAGTTGGATGCTTGAAAGCATTCATCACTTTATCATAACTTTGCAACCTTCCAGTGTGTTTTATATTTTAATTACTGTTATTAAATCTGCCACTAACATTTCTTATGATTAGAAAAGGATATATTAAGAAAAACATATTACAAAGTACTTTCTAAACTTTTCTAGAATTTCTATAATTTCTGTGCTATCTGTTACTACCCACCATTCATTTACTTCCATTTATTCTTCCTGTAATCCTATATGTGCCCTAATCAACCCCTCAAAACCAAATATGGGATTTGCTTCACCATTATTCTATTGCTATGAAGGCACTTCTTGACATTTCATGCTATAAAATGCTGTTATAACTCAGTTAAACTTTTACAAGTTCAGTTGAAATTTTCCATGCCTTATGTTTGCTCCAGGCTGTTGTTATTCATGTGTCTTTAAAATTCAAGAGTCATGGTTCAACTGTTTCTAAAAAGAAAGTTAGGGAAAAATATGTTTTGCCCACATATAAAAAAAATAGACTATTTCTTGTACGTGATTTGTTTAATACTTTAAAGAATGTATATAAAATTTGGCAGGGGAAGGGGCACTCCTGCCAGGAGACCTTTTTGCTGTCTTCGTGAAAGCTTTTTTGAAAAATGCATTTTACACATACTTAGTGAACCCCTTGATTTTCTAGTAGTTATGATCTCTGAAGGCTCTTGTCCTACAGACCATGGTCAGACTGTTCCTTGCTCCTAGTGATTACTCTCCAGGCTGTGCTGCCAAGCCAGGCTAGGGTTATTAGGGTCAGGATAATAATGGTGGCTCAAAATTATTCTAGACTATGAACAGAAACTTAAAGCAAGGATCTTCATTCTCTCTCTGTTAATAACAAGACTGCCACTAACAAACAGCATGGAAGAAGAAACCCACGGAAGGAAATTCAGAAGTGATATATGCTGGACAGTATGAGATAAAAAGGAATAGTCAAGAGTAATGAATCTAAAGATGGACTGGAACCAGTACTGGGTGCCTGTGAGAGACTCAACAAATTCAGAGCCAAACGGCTGAAGGGAGGGTCAGTGGGATCAGGCAAGAAACAAAAGGGTTGAAAACTTCAAGGATTTTTTCTTGGTTTTATTGTTAAAGCTGAAAAATGTTACGTCTAGAAACTGATGTCTGATTTTTATATTACTTCAGTGCAACAATTTTGCTGATTTCAAGTGGAGTTACTCTCACTTTTTTGGCGGCAGTATGAAGAGCAGAATTGGATCCTTCAGTTGCTCTGGAAAACTTTATGCTTTCCAAATGCACCGGTAAGAGTTATGGCTTTCCATGTGACTGTTACGAATGCGTTCGGTTTTGGAACGCACCAAGTTGTTCTACAAACCTACAACAGTTCTCAAATGTCAGGCATGTGCAGCAAACTAGAATTCTTCTAGCAAGAGCAGGGTAGAAATGCGTGACCCTTCAGAAACTTTAAATCGTGTTTCAAGTGAATAATGACATATTTGGTTTGCTACATTTTTCTTTACATTGAAGATACCTTCATAGCAGATGAAGAAAAGAAGCAAACCAGTTGCTTACTGTATAAGTTTAGCCATACAGAAATGTTTGAATTAGAAATGTCATGAAAAGAGCAACTTACAAGCTTTATTTCATTATGGACAGCATTAGTCTATTTAATCTACTCTGACGACTGTTTGTATTTCGGGCTACATGAATAGGGTATGTATACTTAAGTAAGACAAATAAACCTGACACACCTGGCCATACTCCCAAGAGTACATATAAAACACTTGATGTGGTGCAAAGTTCCCTCTGAATGAGGTGAGAGGGACATAAGGCCTTCAAGCCCTGCCTCACAAACACCCCACATTCTGCTCCCTAAATGTGCCTGGCCATCAAGCAGGTCTTGCCCACAAAACTGGAAGCTGAGCAGATCATACAGCTCAGTGGGGCTCCATCAGTCAGATTTCTGTTAACACCACCTTGGTCACTTGACCACCAATAGGGGAAAATGTAACGACTTCCCACAAAAGGGAGACCATAAGGCCTGGAATTTGCACCCATGTTTAGAGAAAGAGATTTTAAAAAGAAGAAATCACAAACCTCTGAACAAAACCTTTCTAAGATGCATACAACAAAATTTGAAAACACATGCTTAGCCAACTTCTGATCTCAGTTGAACTGGGAAACTCTGCTAAAACAGAGGGACCTGGAAGAGAGTGAGGAAGAGAACAGATGGGAGAAGCAGATGAAATGAAGAACAAATGTAGACAGGATGATTCATTTATTTCAGAATGGACAGAACCACTTATCCAAAACTGCCTGTAATGAAACACACATATTTTTCCATGTATACAATGTTTTGAGTTGGTACAGAGACATTATGTGATCATGAATGGGAGGGCAAGAGGGAATGAGACAGTTTTTCTGGTCCTGGTTCAGAAAAGAATGTGCTTTATCTTCTGTGGGGCTTAAGAACTACTGTAACATTTTCCTGAACTGGAGATTCTATGAAGAGATGCTTCATACTATGAAAATGTTACATCTCAAGGTATCAGAAGTCTCAAGGTCTCAGTGGCACTTCGCACTTCTAAGCATATGATATTTTGAAACGTACTCTGAGTGCTGGTTTATCACTCACTCAAATCAAAACAAAGATTTGTTTATTATTCCAGTTTTATGCTGTTATATTTCACTTGAGTGGATTTAAACTAGGAAAACATGGCCAAAGATGTATGTTGAACTTTTGATTAAAGAAAATATCCAGAAACAAAACACTATTAAGACAACAATATCAAGGACTAAAATGTGAGGAAGTATTAGAATCAATTGTTGCTTGATCCATGTGAATGTGGCCTTCCTGCATGCATATGTTCTACTGCAACCTTTAATCGTAGGTCATTCTACATGGAAAGTCTGTCTCCTTTCAGTGGACACAAAAGATGGTCCAAGCTTTATTAAAACAAAATACTGAATTTGTGTCTTTATCATGTGATGTGCAACTGCCTCACTCCCATAATCCCTCCACCTCTCAGAGCAAATGACACTGATCTCTCAACAAAGGACCACAAGACCTGCCAATTAAAACATTATACTCAAGCAAGACATTCCTAATACCCCAAGATAAAGCTAGAAGACAGACAGGGAAAACAATGAGAAAGATATCACAGAGAACCCATTAATGACTGATACAAGCAACTAAAGCTAATAAAAAATACAGAAAATACAGAATTTCAGCCATATTCCAGAATTAGTGTGGAAACAGCACCAGGCCACATGTTCTGCCCATAACCCCCTTGCTTAGCTGATAGAAAACTATCAAGATGTCACTAGCATTCTATTTGACAACTGTCACATGAAAAATGCTGGCTGTATTAAAACAATTCTGGGGGGAAAAGGGCCTATGCAGATGACAGGAACTCCTCCAGAAAGGGCATTGCTGTCTGCCTCCCCTTCAGCAAAGCTGGAGATAGTGATTTTGTGATAGCTTGCCTTTATAGTATCAGCTATGGGCAGACACGGATTTTTTGATCAATGGATTTTAACACACCTACTTAGCAGAAGAATTAGAAACAGTAGTTCCAGCAGTGATACCTATAATTTTAACAACATATAAGTACATATTCTCATATTCAGAAGACATTAATTCTTGAATTCTTGCAAAAGTGGCAATTGAAGTGACAAATTGTGAGATGAAAACTTTTTGTGGAGGGCTTTCAGAAACCAGTTGAGAAGGGCCGTGCTTGAAAGTAGCAAGAGGAAATAACTGCCAAAGGAAGAATTCTTTCTTCCAGGATTGTTTCCACCAACACATCAGCTTCGTCATCACTTTCAGATGTTTTAGCAGATACTTTCTTAATGTTTAGAGAAGTGATTGCCTGACTACCTTCTGTCTACTGAGTTTTCAAGTGTCCAGTTACCATCAAGGAATAGTCAGAATCCACCCACTCTAAATGTGTAAGGGAGTGTAAAACATGGGAGGTACAGCACTGGCACGGGGACTGTGACATCTGGATTTTACGGTAAGTTTTGGCATCGCCTTTCCGGACAACTTTGTCAATACTTTCTCTAGATTAAAATCTTTGAAGGTCTAAGGCTTACACCCCTCTGTAAAATAACCTTCCTATTTTCCTTCTCTGACTTACATATTTTTATTGTGGCCAGGCCGGTTTCATAGCTTTGTTCGGATATCTATTACCAATAGGGCTCCAAAGTGCTCCCTTTGAGCAGCACTTAACAAAAAGGAAAAAAAATATTCAATTTGTATCCTCTTCATGAATATTCTTCCACAGTCCCCTTATCAGTTACAATGAAAAAGTTATACTAATATGAACTATGGCTCACATTATGACTATTTCTTTCATTATTATCTAGAAGTATCCAGATTTGCTGCCTTTTTTTTTTCCCTGTGGCATATTGTCAGCCATTTGTGAGGCGTGAAAATGGCTCTAACAGATAGTGCGATCATACACAGACATAGAAAATTCTTTCTGAGATGAGTTTCTACTGAATGGGATCAAAATCATTTTGCCTGATCATGAAGTCATGCAGCATGGGTTCAAATTTCACACAGACTCTCATCAAGTCAGGAGTAATACAAATAGAAAAGCTGTGCACTGAAACAGAGTAACTGTGACCAGTCACTATCTATTCAAGGGGCTCTGACAAAACGAGCCTTTCTGATTCAAATCTGGGGAATTAAAAGGAGTCCCACCTGCAGAGGGATGGGGATTCAGACATCTGTTGAATCATCTTGTCTTCCTGGTTTATTATGCCTTGTCCTCAACACAGTACTGCCCGTTTTCTTGAGCTGTTTCTGCTGCCTCTGTGTCTTGGGATAGATTCTACAAACTGATAGGCACAGCACCATTCATTTTTGCCAGCTGTCACATCAAAAAAATCTTTTTGGATGTGTATGTTGGGGCTATTAAGAGTACAGCCTCCCAGAGCTGTCATCCTTTTTCTTTCAAGGCTGAAATAAATACATGGCCAAACTGTGGGCTGTGGTGTAGCATCTTACAGAGAACAGAATTTTCAAATCATTCATAGTATCAATCTAAAGCATAAAGGCAATGAGCATTGGGGGGCATGCACTGGACAGAATGCTGCAAAAGCATTAAACTGAAATATTGATGGAGAACTTGTTCATCACAATGTCTGCACACTGATCTATCTTTTGAGTCAAAGGAATGAGTGGAATTATTTGCTTTGTCTGCTTCTCAAGCCTTTTTTGGCCCATTAGAAAAGAGTGCTTGTTTTTTTTCATATTTTGATCAATAGATGCATGAATTTGCCATTGCTTTAGGTGTCCATTTATGACCCTGTTTCATGCAGGCAAAGGTCATCTCTAGGCACCTAGAGATTAACTATACTGATGGGAAATTGCATTTCACTTTCTGACAGTTTTATGAAAAACATTTTTAAAAAGCTGACAGTGTTATTCAACTAAATATTACACTTTGTCAGAAAGGCTGTTGGGAAAATTTCCAGTGCTGGTTAGAGCCATGTTTTCATGGATTTAGTAAGAAAGAGACATCAAAGTATTGGCTGGCTTGTTTCATTTTTATTGCAGTTTTGGGGAATAGTTAAAGCCATGGTGCTAGACTCACTGCAACACTCAGTATCCCTGGATACGGATGATGAAGAAATGGAAGCAGTGAATGGAAGCACACCAGCTAACAGTCACAGTGTCCAGAAACTAGAGCCACTCCAATGTGAAGTCCAGCAAGGACTAGTGACCTCTTTCTTGACTGGGAGCAGAATCCACGAGGCCTTCAAAATGGTGGGGGCCATGAGGAGGCAGTATTTTTATGTCTATGTTTACTGTATCAGTAGCTTACCTCAGTGCCTCCCTGAGAGAGACTTAAAGTTTATGGGGTGGCACCAGAGCTGGAAGAGTGGCTGTGGGAGGTTCAACTACTGGGGTCCCATTCCACCCTTTATTCAAATGGCTTAGGAGAAAGTCAGTTGATAAATCCATTCAGTGATATTATCATGGCTCTAAGACAGACCAGGCATAGAGACCAAGAGTAACCTAGAATTGCACCAGTTTTAACTAGTTGCCTAATATGAGAAATAGCTGACATCAGGAGGTTGGAGAGACCTAGAAAGGTTTCAGTCAGAGAGACTAGAAGAACAAAGGTGATCAGAAGAGAATTCCAGGGGTCTATCAACTTGTTTTAAGACACCTAGGAAAATAAGGTAGAAATAATGTGATTTCACCTTCTCTTGGTGAAGGGGAAGGGTGAATTTGAGGAATTTCAACTTAACACCAAAATGCTATGATAACATAGGTAGACACTTTTTATGCCTGGCATACTATGGTATATGGGTAATTGTGTTAATAATACAATGCAATATCATGGTAGGCCATTCTGTGCATATAACTTAAATGTAAGACTGTCTCACATCCCCTTTATTCACTGCATTTTGTAAAAGGATTGTTAACAACTAATTTTTTTAAGAGATGGAAGTATGTAAATACTATATTACTGCATTTTCATTGTCTGTCACCTATTATCCAAAATAATGAGTTTTTCAAAATATTTCCATGGCTGATACATTTCTATTATTGCATGTGGATAACACCCTTTATCTTTCCACAGTCATCATGCAAGGTGAATCTGCTGTGGAGTAACAGCTTAACTCATTGATGCTCTCCAAAAGACAATTTGTAGTCAATATACTTGGAGGAGGTTTTTTGCAGGCTTCTCATGTTATACAACCCTTCTCATTATGTTCATGTTGAGGAGAGGTGGAAGGAGGGAGAGGGACTCAGGCAAGTGATGAATTTAAACATATCCCACAAGGGATGTTTTCCCCCAATTATTGTAGCATAAATCCCATGAAGAGACATGCTGAATTTTGTGAGATGAAGTTTTAGAAACACATTGCATTTATTTGTGCATTTTTTATCTCTTCATATCAATTTGTGCTTCTATCAATGTTCTAATTTAACTTAAGCAATTCTTCCCCTTCCATAATATTCTGTATGTGAACATAACCCACTCTCAAATTTAATCTCACTAGGCCAAACTAACTCAATTCTTATAAACTTCCCTCCTAAAACAGGTTTCTCCCTTCCCAATTATTTACCAACTCTCCTCTACATGACTTCCAGTGTGAACTCACCTTGCTGGAGTGCAGATGACTTGAATTCTTCACTAATGCCTTGTACTGGAAATGCTGATTGGAAATGCATGTCCTAGCTCCATCCATACATCACTTATTTAATGACTCACTGTCACGACTGACAGTCATCTTCAGGCTGCCATTAGGTATCTAGCCCAACTTACTTGTCTAGGTTTCCTCTACTGTCAGTGGTGGGAGTGATGAGCTGGGATCAATTTATCCTTTCCATCAGAAAGGCATTTGAGATAACTGGCCAGCATGGCCCTTAGCAGGGGCCTTTGCCTCTCTCAAATTATCTCAGAGAGGTTCTTGGGAAGTATTTTAGACTATGCATCGGCCTTTCAGATGGCAACAACTATGTGTTAGGACTCCCAGTCACACAATCTGTTCCACAGGGGAATATAGTTGCTGCATGACTTTTAGACACTGAGATTTCAGGACAGGAGTTCACAGCCCCAAGTGAGTACTTTACTCAGGGAATGGGGAAAAGCTAAGCAAACAGGAAAACAAGTAAGAAAAAACAGGGTGCTGAGTAAGAGCTGCCTAAACCAGATGAACAGAAATGATTAAACGAGCAGAGCAGCTACAGTCCCACCACTTACACAATTATGTGAGAAGAGCAGAAATCTTGTGGTTTTCACTGCATGATTGGTCCCTTTTGGCAACTGGTGTTCCTCTATTGTTTCCTTTAGAGAAAAAAAAAAGACGAACATAGGTGAGAGCAGTGCTTTGTTTCCTCTCACAACACAAGGAGTGGAACACAGGCTCAGAAAGGAGAGACCTCGCAGGTCCAGGGGTTTGAGCCCACTTCTGTCCTCTCCCAAAGAAGCAATCTCAGGTCCAAGGATCTAGCTGTACCATGGAGGCTGCAGTGCTTAGGGAAGCCATACAAGACTGGCAAGTCCAAGAAGTTAGCAAATACAGAGGACCTACATTTTATTTCAATATTTTTGCTTGCTTATTTTTGTCTTGCTCCTGAGCGCAGCCATCCAGATTCCTGCTGTGTTTCAGACTAGGGGCCTCATTTTTTTCTGGGTTTCAGTCCTCAGTTCCTTACTTGTCAAAGTTTTAAGGGATGCTGTCAGGCTTCCCCAGATTGCCGGGACTGCAACTCCATTCGTAAAGAACTAAAGAGGCTGCCAGAAATGAACAAATTACAGACTCTGGGGAACAGTGTGGAAAACCCGCATTGTTCCAAACTCTTTAAAATCAGACCCCTGTTTATTTTGATGCCTAAACACAGATTTAAATGCTTAACTTCAGGCTGTGTGCTTGAAAGCTCTGGCTCTAAAAACTCTTTTCAAAACTTCTGCTTGGTGGTTTAAGGTCACCGACTCTCATCTGGCCTTCCCATAATGTGTAATTTCCCCTTTGATAGCACACAAGCAGCATAATACTAGGATAGCCAAAGCACTGGAAGCCCAGGAGGCAGCTGCAGAAGGCCAGTCCCAGCACTCCAGTTGCACCACAGGCCTGTGGGCAGCTCTGCGAGGCAGAAACAACCCAGGAGGATGAAAGGACAACCTGCCTGTTCTGTGATTTGGGAGAGAAATAATCTGACTTGAATTAAAACATCACTTTGACTTACGAAACGCCTTTGTAAAGGCAATGTGAGCCTCCCAAAATGCAGTAATCCTTACTAGCAGCTGCAGACCTCCAGCTGGGCACTCTGTAATGGTCCCGTGTACCACCTGCTCTTTCAATCCGGCAGCCTGATCATACCTGCACGAAAGTGAGGAGAAGGAAGCTCCTACTGGGAGGCTGGCCAGGATAGGAGCATGGCAAGACTGCTGCACTGGTGCCGATAGCTGTGCAAAGAGGGGTACAGGCTGTCACCTCAGAACAGAAGGGCCAAAGAATCACTCTGAATGAGCAGCAGTTCACTGGCTGGAACAGAACTAGGCCACTTGGGAGCAAATAAACAAATTGTCCATACTTTCCTTCCAAAATTTGGTGCTCATTCACTTTGCAGAAATTCATGATGGCAGAAAAAAGGGGAGAGAGTTGGACACAAGATATCCACCTTGCTTTTGCATGTAACTGATCTCTAAATCATGTTTTGGCAGGAACAGCTTTTAACATTTTAAAGTAATGTCTTATTTTTCCTCATCGAAATGTGCTGATCTGGCAGTCTTTGTGACTGAAGCCCTTTATTGAACACAGAGCACTTGCTGGGATGACACAGCCAGAAGTGACACTGTTCCCTCCCATTTTATACTGCACAAAATTAAGAGGCTACTGTACTAATGATAGATTGTCTCCAGTGACAAATAAAAATACTGTGTTCCCACCTAAAGCTGCTTCTGGAACGCCTCAGGGTTCCTTTATTTTTACAACCTCTCTGTAAGCAGTTACTTTAACCCTCTGATCATATTTATAAACTGATATACATTGCTATAAAAGATAGACTTCTTTTACAATTCTGGACGATTGCCTATGGGCTTGCCGTCCCTCCCTCACAACACATCATATTATTCTGCTTCAAGTACTATATTCACTATGTAAATCTTACTATTCAGAGCATTTTTGGATATCCCTCACTGGGAATCGCCCATACACTCCCTATCAGTTCCTGCCTGGGCTTCTTGGTGGAATGGCTACACTACACTGAGCAAGAATTGAGAACAAGTTTCCAGTCTTTCAGAAGAACTGGGTTGGTGCGAGAGCTCAGCAATGTCAGAGGCAGCCAGGCTACTGCCATACACCAGCCCAGATGGAGCCCTCCTGATCTGATACACCCTTTAGCTCTGTGTCTATTTCATTGTCTTGTATCACTTCCTGCAAATTGCAGCTGGTCTGCCTAACAGGGATTTCCCTAGAAGATCTGGGTCCTGAAATTCCCGAAACTCTCACCTTCAAAGTCAAAACATGAGTTTGGACAAAATATCTCAGCCAAAGTCTGAATTTAGGGAACTAATGAGCTTTGGTTACATTGAGGTATCCTTCTAAACAGCTGTTGTTTTACTCCCCGGTTCTGCAAATCTGAACTTGTTCCTAAAATGGTACCCTCCTTGGGCTTCAGATCTAAGTATCCTGTAATTCTGAGCAATCATACTTGGAATACAAGACCTGGCCTATCTATAATCTTTACCAGCTTCCTGGAGTGCCTCTAGCAACATCAACTGGATATTCACCCTTCTGAGTCAGATTACCACAGCATTATACATCCTGTGGGATTCAGTACTAAAGCCACAGCTCTCTTCCATTTTCCATATTCCTTCCATCCAGAAGATTTTCTGGAAGGAGAAGAGGTGGCCTGAACATGGAGCCCAGCTTGGAACGAGCAAGGATAGACTCCTTAGGAAGCATGGGCTGGGGTAGTGGATCAGCATTTGTCTTGAATAAATGCGGGGGGAAGGGGATGGGAAGGTGTGAGGCTAATAGGTAAGGAGTTTAAGCTTTTTACCTGAACCAGAGTAGATCTTTTCAATATGAATACCAGGTACCTTACTGAGTATCTAGGAAAGATTATCCATTTTCAGAGGACAAGAGATGTTCCAGCCACAGGCTGCATTTGTAGTGAACAATGAACCAACATGCAGGACCATCACATTGCCAAACTCCCAAACACTTTCTTGTAGAGCACAGTTCATGTAACAGGTCATTCAGCTGTATTTTAGTGAAATTCTGCCTAGACTTCCTGGCCTAGTGAAATAACATTGCTTAAGCTCTCACACCACTGGGTAGAAGGAAAAAATCCAGGCTGGACTATGTTATCATCTGTAATACTATAACACACATTTTTCTTCTTTGGCAGTTTCAACAGCATTTGAAATCTTGCTGTAAAGTCCAAGGAAATCAGAATATGAGACATTTGTTGAGAACTTTCCTTCTAACATATATGTTTCTCAAAAAAAGTGCTGACTTGAAGCTCAAAGAATCGAGAAAATTGAAAATTACACAGTGTAAAGATACCGAGAATTGCTTTTTTGCTTTGGAGACCCGGGCAGGTTCAGGGAAATGTCAGTGTAATAACACAGTAACTTTGCTGATGAAGGTCTACCATAATTGTTGATCTGTACTTCATCAGTTCTTTAAGAGCACCAATTTTCCCTGACCTAACTTCAGAATTGGAAATAAGGTAACTTTTGCTGTTGTTGTTGTTGTTGTTTTGGGGTTTTGGGTTGTTTTTCTTTTTTTTTCTTTTTTTTCTTTTTTTTTTCTTTTTTTTTTTTTTTTTTTTTTTGTAAGAGGCCAGGCACGGTCTTCTGCACCTTTGTTGTTATTTTGTTCCAGTGAGTTGTTTGGACATTGAGAAATCAAACTGCCAGTGCTCATGAGCTGTAATTTTCAGTTTTTTAAGGAAGATACACAAAATGGAAATTGGCAAACTTGTGATTCCACTTCAGGGTGTCTGGTGAAAATATTTTGGATCAGTAACATATCTGAGAGAAGACTGGAGAATTGGCCAGACTTCCTGTATGTAACATGCCAGAAAAGCCAGAGCAGCATCCACTCACAAGTCAAATGCTTTTTAAGGTTTAGAAAAGTTTAATTAGAAGAGTATTCACTCTTTATGAAGTATGACTTATAGAACAGGGTTATATAGGAAAGCTGAAATCACCCACTAATTGACAGCTCTATCCTGGGGATTTTTTCCCCCTTCAACATAAACATTTGTCTTGAACATTTTTTAAAAAATTACAGTAGACTAAGAGTTTGCCAAATATTTAGTGGTTTTGTGAAGTTGTTTGGTATTCATATCTACTACAGTTCTACAGAAAACAGTTCTAAGAGCCATTTCTTTCACCGTATGGCAGGCAATCTAGAGAAGGGTGAGGGATAACAAACTTGAAAAAGATGTGCTAAAGAAAAATGTGATTTGAGTTGCTTTTATAATTACATAAAAAAGAGAAGCTTTTGCAGAGGCTAGAGTCATGTCCTGCCAATATTTATTACAGTGTTTATCATTAGGGCAGTGATTTTTCACATGTTCAGTCTATTCCAAAAGACAATGCTGCAATGTTTTTGGCTTTTGGGCATCTCACCTTCCTGAGAGTAGATTGGAGACTGACAAAAGCTCTCTCCTTCCCCACCCTTGTTTACATCCTCACCAGCCCAAGGCAGAAGCTGGACAGCAAAACAGCAGAGCTCCCACTCTTTTTGGTTCCCTTCCAGACACATCACACACAGATCAAGGATCAGACCACACCTGGCCTTTGAAGAGCGTGGGCAAGGGGAGAGAGTGTGAAAGAGGCCTGTCCTGCATTTTGCCCTGTGGTTTGTCCTGTGGTGTAGTCAGGCGTAAACACAGGTAAGCAAGGGCTTCTTTCTCCTCATTCAGGCAATGTAGGGGTTAGTCTCCAACCCAGAGCTGCACTGACCCATCTTGTCTTTTAAACAAGCAGGTGACTTGATCCAACTTATTTGGACCCCTAACTCACTGCTTTTGTCTTGTAACTTCCAAGGTGGTCAGAGCTGCAGTCTTAGTTCTTGCCACAGCTACCAGTCAGCTACCATCACATGTAAAAGAGCAAGGACACGTTCCTCATCAGCTAGCATCAGCAGGCCAGAGTATGCTGCACTTCCACACCTGCACACTGTAAAGCTCTGAGAAACAGAGTTTGCTGCTCTTCTGTGATGGCTCTTTACTACCTTTTTACTTTACTTGTTTTTAAGAGCCAGGAAGTTGCATGGCTCAGCTGGTAAGCTGTGGTACAACAATTTACACCACTTGAGTGTAAAAGTTAAAATTGGAAGCATTGAGGATAGAACTGAATTTATTTTAAAGTGTAGCTGGGCTCTCGAATTAGCTATTCTGTAATCCCAGTTCAGTTTTAGGAATGTCTGCCTGGGAAATCCTGAAGAGCATCTGAGGACAGCTTTCTGTAACCACATATTGTGTGGAAGTTTGCCAGGAAAACACGGAGAGAGGACCCCAGAGACAGTGATCTCTCAGGAAGAACTGTCAGCCCATAGGAAACTACACAGTTCTTTGCTGTCAGTGCAGTTTTGAATTCCCTGAGGGCCTTCAAGGAAGATTTCTGTTATGCTACTGCAAATCATCTCAATGGAGACTCTTTATGAAGTGTCTTAGAGCCATAGTGAACCAACTTGTTTCTTGTTATGTGTATTTCAAAAATCAGGTGCTATGTTTTCCTGTACATGTGCTATAAACTCTGTTATATGGAAAATAGAAGACTTTTGTGGCAGGAGTTAAGTGAGAACAGGTTACGTTTATATTTCTCAAGTAGTGATAAATAAAAAGAAAAGAAGCTTTTCTATTTACAGGTCTGACCTTTTGTTCTCATCGACTGTTTGGAAAGAACATGAAGAAAGGCCAGACTGCAGGACAAACAGCAACATTTCCTCTACTGTGAAGAGACTTCTGACCAACCCTACTGAACAAGGAATCACCACTAAAGAATCACTAGTTCGCTTTTAGACCTTAAGCATTTATTCTCAATTAGTACCTAATTGTTCATTCAGGAACATGGGAGTGACCATAGACAAGAACCTTTTCATTCAGTCTTTAACATTTGGCATTCACACTAGCTGGGGAAAGAAAAAAAGGAAACCAATGCTTACTTCCCTCCATGCCAGACATCTGCTTGTTCTGCTCCCCCTGCATATGCCTTCAGCTTTTTGATGCACCATAATTCAGTTCTGCTGCATCCTCTCCTCTTGCCTCATTGCAAGAGCTGACATGATATGTGAACTCCTATCCTGTCTTGCAAAATTTAAAGGGTCGATCAAGACCATCTTAGACCTCTGTGTCCAGTTTCCATACTCTACTAAAGAACTACCACATCTATCTGATACAAATAGAATAATAATTAATATAACTTTCCACATTTTAGGTATCTCTCACACCAGCACAAGATTGCTGGGCTTTAGGTCCAGCTAACTGCTTACAGTACTGTGATTTCAACCAAATGTAATGGCCTTTCTGAAAATCCATTTCTGCTTTGGGATCTCAACAACTTGGTTCCACAGTGAAGATAAAGGATAGAAACTACTGGATTATCAGCATCCTAGCAAGGCCACAATGAAAGGGTTTTCATTAACAACTAAATGTGTTCTGTCATTAGCTGACTAATTGACAGTACTTTAAATGTTTTGTACTACCCTATTCCAGGCTCTTACAGCCTGGTGCAACTCTTTATACCTGGTGCATAGTTCATAGTTTATGAGCGGCAATTCTTCGAAGACACACAGCCAAACCTAGATTCTGAAATCCTAACACCCACTTGAGCTTTACTTCCATCCACAAATAAAAGAAATACCTGTTGTCTGTCAGATGCCCTTATTTGAGAGAACTTGTATCAGTATTTATGTTGGTGTGATTCCACATCCTTCACTAGGAATAGGATCAGATATGAAGCAAGCTTCCCTGTTGGACATTTTCCAATATGTGGAGCAGTGCACCATAAATACTATAAATGTCAGCAGTGATACGAGCTGTATTATATACACAGGGGAAAAGGAGTAGAAAGGTCAAAATTCAGTTATTTTAGGTCTCTATACCCCAACCATCACACTTCTGCTAACGTAGGCTATTATACCAAAATATGTAGGGGAAATAAATGGAATACTTGGCACCATCATGAACACATGTAAGGCCAAGAGAGCAATGTAATATGAATACAATCAGATTACCATAAGATATATTTAATTTAGAACTTGATGACAGGCATGTTTCTAAGAGTTGTCACCTAAGGAACAATGAAATCTCATTTGAATTCATAAGGACTTGCAAGACTTTGGAGTGCAAGGCCCTTTGATATATCTCAAGATTTCTCATATTTTGAGACCAGCAAATCAGGACTCTTTTACTTCCTACCCGATGCTGAGTATTTTCTTCTCTTGCTGAAGATAGTGGAAATTCAGGATATTCTTCAAGTCCAAGGGGCTTTCTGCACCTTTCAAGGTCAGTACCTCTGTTAACATAAACAGTCTTATGTTATACTTTAGAAAACACATTCTGGGAAATACTGATCAGAAAATGTATATATATATGCCTAAAGTCAGAACCAGATGCAACAGGATTCTTTTAATTACCTATGAATTTTGATCCTGTATGTCCACTAGCATGTTAGTACTTTATCATCTCCCTAGTCTTGCCACAGTATCTGACACAAATAAGAGTGAAATGCATCTTTTCTTCCCCACAAACTCTATTTCAGGATTCATCTTAAAGTTGTGAGTGTGTTGATCCCTCCTTCAATTCAAAAAGAGAAGAGGAACAGCATGAATTAGAGCATTTTGTCTACTGTTGCACTTATTACAGAACTTGTCACTTCCATATTATAAATGAAGTTTAAGCAACAACATTCTGTCAGCGCTCTTTAAAAACTCTGCAGATGTACCCTATTTCTGAGAAAAGACACTGACATTTACAAGGGAGCCCTTGTATGTGTATGTGCAGCAGTGCCAATAAAACTCCAATCCTTGCAGTTCTGAAAATGTTTCATGTGCTACTGAGACTGCAGTATTGACTGCCCAAAGAGAGATGTACATCAGATTTTTCATTCTTTCTAAGCATAGGCAAAATTTTCCCTTTTCATGTACTTTCTCCCTTACATACTTTTAATACAATTTCCTCTTTCTGCCTTGTAACATCAGTGACTTAAAGCAGTTTCCTAGGCCATGTGGAACAGAGGGGGAATCAGTGTCATTCTGAATTCTTTCAACATTATTTCGTGTTTTCAGATAACCAAAATTACAAGAAATACAGTTGGATTATTTGTGACAGCTGAATAATATGCTGACACACAAAAGGGACAGATGAATATCTTCAGTCACCATCATTACTAGCATTGGGCAGCTGGGTAAATTTTTCAGAATCTGAATTCTCAGAGGTGTTTTGTTAACAGTTCTAAACTACACCTACATGATGAGGGGACAGAACTGGATTTTGGCAGCTGTGTTCTGTTCTTAACAAAATCTCAGCTGTTATAGTTTGCTTTTGCTATGACAAAATTAAAAAGCCATTTCCAAGACTTTTAGCCTATAAGAGAAACATGCTTTTCCCAAGTTTTGCCTCAAATTACATTAATTACTGCCTTTAAAAAATAACTTTTCCACACTTCTAAGACAATGTCTAAGACATTAAACATGCATACTACGTGTACCTTACTAATATAAGAGCTCACACCTAAAAATAACCCCAAATGCCATCAACTTAAAATAGAGAGATTGATATACTCTCTTATTTCTCAAATACATAGAAGATAAAGCACTATTCAGCAAGGTTGCAATTGCAACAGCTTTCTGAAAATTGTATCTAAGTCTAACTTGGGATAGATGTTATTCCTGTACTGTATTATTTACTATTAAAATGTGAGGTTTTTTCATCTTCTCCTCCAGCCTTCCTCAGCCCAGATTCTGTACTTTCAGAAGTATGACATCTGCTATACAGGGATAGCCAATGAGGCTATTTCTGAACAAATATCTTAAGGACTCATTAGTTGCTGAAGCTTTCATTATCAGCATACTGTTCATTCTGCTAGGAATTAGAATTTATCTTAGGTAAGTCTACAAGAGTTTCCTCTTAGTTTCTTGCACAAGCAAACTTTGCTGTTTGGGGCAGTGAAGGGCTCTGGGGAACTGACACAAGTGCAGCAGATGGAATTACCATTGCAGTCTGTCCCCATGGTTATATACAGTTATCAGTATATTCTTTTTCAAGCAATAAATTAAAGAAAACATTTACCAGAAAGGGGGAAAATAACAAAAAAAACTCATCCCATTTCAGATAGATATGACTGCAACTTCCACATCTTTTGTAACAAGAGAGGTGCAGAATGCTTTTGCTGGTCCAATTGAAAGGAAGAAAGGAAGGAAGTATGAACAGAAAGGGAGTTCACCTGTGAGACATGCTCAGCAGTCCTAGCTGAGTTTTTCTCAAATACTCCATGTTCCTTTTGGCGACATTTTTTTTTAAGGTAGAAATGGGGGATTTTCACATATATGTTTTTCCCTGTGTCACAAGGAATTGCTGTATGTATGTAAGTTAGAGGTTATCAAGCAAGTCTTGGCGAGGACATTATATGAGGGCTTCATGCACTTTATATTTCATGTATAACTCTCCCATTCAGCTGTCAGCGCTACGTTTAGCCAGTCCAGCACGGAGGAAAACTAATTACAGCAGTGGCAGTACTGCCAGGCTTGCTATTCCTGTGTATTGCAAAGTTCCCCCTCCCATCTACTCTCTCAGGGAATGGGAGTATTTCTTTGATTTCTGCCATTTTAATCTTGCACATCAAGAGGTGATGGTTGTTCTTCACTCCCCTATACCCTACATTTAAAGTGCCTGGGACAGGAGATTGTGAGTGTGCTGCCAAACCTGCCGTCTGCACAGCTTTGAGAGGGGAGTTCTTATAGTCTTCGCTTTTGTCTATAGGACAGAAGAATTTGTAGTACATTGGCTGTAAAGTCTAGAGGTGAAGTTTGCTGATTTTAAAATTTAAATATTTTGGGCCTTCTGAGGGCAAGATTAGGAACACTAAGCTGTCCATTTCAGCTGGTTAAAAAAAAATCCGCTTGCACCACATCTCCAAAATCTTCACAGTAGCAAAATAACTTCCATCCAAAACTTAATGAAATTAGAAGGCAAGTGTCCATGTGGACACCAGGGAAATAACAGCTATTTGGCAAAGCTTTCTTGGCTGTTACTCCTCCAAAGCATCTCTTAGCTTGCATTAGTTTTCCTTTACCCACATTAATCAATCACTAACCAAGTAATTATATGAGATTACCATCTCAAACAAACTTTTAGATCATTACAAAAAAATCATACTTGAGATGAGATTTGTTCCTTCTGTTTCAGGGACTGAAAATTTGGCTTGAACATTTGGTATATAACTGACCTCAGCGAGGAATAAGTCAGGTCCTACACTGATGGGAACAATCCTGGTCTCCTGGGAAAGGAATGTATGAGACAGAAGTGCCCTTTTATCTCGTGGCTGTATTTCCCTTACACAGGGTAGGAAAATACTAAATAAGAGAGGTTAAGGCAAAAATACAGATTTTTCAAGGCAAAAATAGAAACCAAATTTGATAAGAAAAAACATAATAAATGAATGGGAGTGATGAAAAGTGACTACAGACCAAATAGAACAGATGAAGCCAACAACTTGAGAAAGATATAGATGTTATGGAAAACAAATTAATGAAATACCAAGAGGGAAAATAAGTAAAAAATTAGATGCCCTTGAGAACTGGAGGCTGGAGGAAGGGAAGCTATGAAGAGGGAGCTAGTCAGGAGCAAGTAACAAAGATCAGAAAATGAAGCATGTATTTGAATTGGCACCAACAAGAGAAAATTACTTCAAATATGGCAAAAATATTTAATGCCCTGTAAAATACCAGCTTTATGCATATAACAGATTGACTGGTATGAAAATATTTTTATAGCTCCAGGCTTCACTTGACATTAAGAATTCTTGGAAAGGTAGGCTACAGCTCTGCTTTTTCTTCTCCAGGCCTTTTCTGAACATGCTAGGACGTATGCCTTGCTTATTCTGAGCGATCTTCTGTGGGTGCCCTCACTTTGACCACCCTGTTAAGCTTCTTCCACACCAACCTAGAGTACAGAAAAGGCACATAATCCTAGATAAGCCTTCTGACCAAACACAGAATGTACCAGCCTGGTACAATTGCTACAGTAAACTATAGCACTTGTGAATATATGATGAGTTTTCTATATGTGCCACAGTCAAAATAAGAACCATGACCTAGGGAATATTCTCCTAGTTGGAACTCTTAGCTATTTCTATGTCATCAAAAGTATTTTAAGACCACATCATGACTCAATTTCCTGTTAAGTGTGCAATATCTAGCACTTATATTTTATCCTTGAAGAACCCTAAGTGTTATTGTGACCCTATTGAAAGGATGCTTCACATTGAACAGATAAACCATGTGGAGAGACCTGTATGCCATTAAAGTTAGTGAGAGGACTCAGTGTAAGGGATAAATATCAAAGTTCACTTCAGCCTTGAGCAAAGTATATTGAATTGGGTTCTTCATATGTCTTCCAATCCTCTTGGTTGGAAACCAGTCCCCTTGAAAAATATCTTAGAATACTGTGCTGGAAGTCTCAAGTTTCAGTGGTTGTGTTTTGTTTGTTTGGGTTGAGGTTTGCTTTTTTTTTGTTGTTATAAGGTTTTGCGTACAATGCCTGCACTCCGTCAGCCATTTGTTGCTGCATTTGTTCAGTCAGATTCCAGGGTATGGCATGATGTCTGGTTACATGAGCTGCTTAGTGAACAGAACATAAAACACACAGGAAAGGGAAGCTTTCCAAAACTTCACAGAAGCATATAATATTTTATGTTTTCCTGATGGGTAAGCCATTATCCAGCTTTGCTCAGAGTTATATAACAGTAAGTTTTCTCAAGGCAGGCCTGAAAGATGAGGACACCAACCTGCAGATGTGCTCTTGCTCACTGTACTCATGGTGAATCACCCTGAGAAACAGCTTGGGTTTGTTTTTTTCATTTGGAACTCCCTCCTCCCGTGATTCACAGAATTGATATATACACAATTAGCCATGGTTTTGTAAAGATGGGCTTTCACCTATAATACTGGAAGTTATCCTTAATTTACAAGAGAATTTGCTAATAAAATGCCACCAAAAATCACCCAAGTAGAAAAACTCTTACTGTGTTGTTGTCACCACACATACAAGGGGCTGCAATGCAAGGGTCCCATGTCACCTTTGACACTACACCAAAAACTCTGTAACTGAGTTTGTAGCAGTGATCAGAACCTGCCAGACACTTTACTACATTGTAGGCACTGACCTTCCAATAAGCACAACACTTAACCTAGATATTGATATCAGATAGCATTAATACTCTTGAAATACAACTTGAAATAGTCCATGCTCCCAGAAAGTTAGCTCCCTGGTTTCTGCCCCCTTCCTTCCCCTTAGTGTTATCATGCTACTCGTCATAAGAATGCAGCACCCAAAGACCACGAACATCTTGACATTCTAAGCCACAGTGCATTCTATTTCCCATCTATAAATGCTTCATATAATGTCGATTTTTTCTTGTTGTTTTGTGGACACCTCATGGTTCAGGCAACTCTGGCTCACTGTGGATATGCAAGCAGGAAAAACAGCAGTTCCTTGATAGCCTTACTGATGCATACTGCTGACCAGCAAAATGTAAAACAAGTCCCTGATCATTTGCCAGGGTCACATCTGGGTGCAGAGAAAGCAGCAAGATCACAGAAAGAGATTTTTCCTTGTTCCTATTACCTGAAAGGATTACGACACGTGTTTTACATTGGGTAGGCAAATTGATTCATATAAAATAAAGGCTTAAATGTAGCCTATTTCTTAAGCCATGATTTCCTAAGGTTTGTACAGATTCAGAGAGGTATGTCTTGTTTTCCTTTTCAAGCCTTCCTGCTTGCTGTCTGGGCTTATCATAATATTTTCCTAGGGGGCTGTGTAGAGGACAGTTTCACTATTTTTAGCTATTTCTGCTTCTCTCTAAGTATCATGGGACATGCTTATGAGCAAAGAAGCCAGTAAGTTCTGTGACCTTACAGGTTAGTGAAGAGCAATGAGAAAAGAGTGTATAAATATTAAAAGGATATTAAACCGAATTAGGAAAGGTTCACATCAATGAAACATCTTTTGTTACTTGCTTGGCATTATTTTAGATGCATGTAAAGAGATATACAGTCTTCCTAAAGAATTGCATTTCAGTTTGGAAGCACCATTTCTATCTGCGTGTAGGTTACTGGCTCCAAAACTATTGAGTTTGTTAGGCATAGTACCAGAGGGCCTAATGTGGACTCAGTAACCTCAGAGCAATTCACTGCCATATGTCTCATGGCAAAAGCCTTTAACATATCAGGGACTCTGACAATTCTTCTGGCAACCTCAGCAAGTCCATTAACAATCCTTGCCTTCAATGTCTCTCTTTGCAAATCGGCCCTTGGGCACATGGAGTGCTTTCTAATGCAGGTTTGCCTGTGCAAACGTGAACTGCTGCTATAATACAAGCTGCACAACAAATAAGATAATCTCCTGTAGTCACTTTTTTGTGAGTAACAGTTAAGTGTCAAGAACAGGTAGCCTGCACCAATGGAGTAAGGGGGACTCCATATGCACCCAGGCATCCTTGCATGGAACCACAACAGGGCTTACAAAACTGTTTTTCGTGCTCACACTTGAGCTTTGTTTTCTTTTTGGAACTTAACTCATTTTTATTCAGTTGCTCAATAAAATTTAATGGGATTGGAGTTCCATGCTGTGCTGAAGAGTTTACAATGTACAAAATACTGGAATCAAGAGAAAAATATGACAAATGTATTAAAATATTTAGACATTTTACTGGTGTAGTCACTTTCATTCAAGAATTTCAAGAAGACATTCTGATCATTAATCACCGCTCCCAGATGTCATGTATAAAAAGTATTACTGAACCAAATGCAGATGAGACATAGCAAAGATGCTAATTGACTTTTCTGAGCTCATTTGGGATCTAATCTAAATATTCTGTTCAAATGCATGACTATTGCTATTGCAGTTGCTCTTGCCTTAACAGGAGGATCCAGAGAATTGACTACAGCTCTGGGAATCAAGGAATCCACACCCACAGCCTGCACTGGTCAGCATACCTGGCCTGATCTGTGGAAGAACAGTTATTGTAGCTCTTTGCAGAAAAATAGCTTAAAAGTTGCCACTGTGATTTTATGTTTTTGATGGATGTTCCATTTCTAAGCAGATTTTCCATATGCACATGCACACTTTTCTATATTTTCTGTGTTTCTTCTGTTTTCATATGTTTCATATATCATTCTGGTAGCAATTCCTTTATCAGTAATTTTGATAAAGGAAAAAAGACTTGGCACATGCCTGTGAGGACACTGCCCAGCCTAGAGTCCCACTAATGGTGCAGACTGAGAAAGAGCGATTCCATCCGTCTCTAAGCCTGAGCTAAGTCTGCATCTCCAGTAGCTAAGGACACCAATCTTTCTCCATCAAGTCTGATATTGCACCACAGACACGATGAAAAATCTGCAAGCCATTTTGATCACCATCCTCCACAGCTGTGCCAGAGAGAAACAGTGAGTCAGTTGTGATAAAATGCCATTTGTTGTAGGCAGGATGAAGGTAGCAACAGATTTTTTGGTTGTGTAGATGACATGCCACTTTCTGGGTAGCAAGTTGCCGAGGTTCCTGACAGGGATGCAATAAAGGTAGTAATTGACAGGTTAGATCCAGGGATATGGTTGAAGTGCTTCAGATGCATGTAGACCTTCCTGCATGGACCCACAACAAACCTTGTGGGGAAACCCTCCTTTATGCTCACATTTCCAATTTCTGTTTACCGTTCTGTATAAAAAGCTTTTCTGTGAAGTTTCTTGGTGGCCCTCAATCAAATGGTTTGTTTTATGGTCAGGCTTGTTTGTGGTAAACCTGTTATGGTCTAAGAAGACAGAGTTTCAAGGAGCACTGTTACAGCAGCTAAATGAGCCTGCAGGTCACACACTGCTGAGGGTTCTTTCTGTGTGAAAGCTCCCCAGGACAAACACACATTTTTCACAGTGATGCTGTGTATTTTGATCTCCATCCTACACAAATTCGCAATACAAAGTCAAGATATCATGTAAACTCATCCTCAATTTTTTTATAGACCATTTCACTTCTAGGAAAAAAACCCCAACACAGTCTGAAATGGGGATTTTTTGGGGTTTTTTTTAATCTCCCCTTCTCTTTCTCAGTGGCATCTGCTGGAATGAGGAAAACAGTCTGAGAAGGTCAAGACCTTTTACTAATTTGTCATACAAGCTGTAAAGCATGCAAATGTTGTTCCACAGGACTCCTTCATAAGCTGTTAATTCCAATAATGTCACTGTCTAATATCTGGTCAAAACTTAGAGACTGACCACAGTGAAAACCCATGGGAAACTCAGACCAGAAGAATGGCTGCTGGTACAGCAGCACTGCTTTCAAAACAGAAGAAAAAGTCAATAGGCTGACAGAATCTGTTCTTAAGACAAGTTTATTATTTTAAACTGCTTTTGAGAATTTCCCTGCATTTTAGTTGGTAAAAATAGCAAACTCTGCAAAGACACAACATAAGAATTACAATAAACAACCCTTTTAGAATAATTGGTCTTATTGTTCCTTCACAAGTCTAAAACCTGAGGAGAAATTTGCTTAGGGCTATGTTATCATTCACACTAATACCCAAAGCATTAACAAAATAACTGTGTTTGTGTATTCATAAGTAATTTAGCCTTAGTCTGAGAAAGCAACTCTCAACTGTGAGAGTTTCAGGAAAAGGCGGTTAAGAATTTACTGCCAAAGACTCACATGTAACAAATGCCCCTCTGTGTTAAAAGTGTATTAAGTAACAGCAAGACCTTTCTGGTTTGGAAACCGTAATTTTCATCTAGCTCTCAGTTCCTAAGAGATTATTACAGATGATCTTTGGCCCACTCAGTGGGACTCATGGTATGTTCTTGTGCCATCAGAAAGAGGCCTCTATAGTAAATGCTGTACCTTGCAGTGAACTTCACAAGCAAACTGGGGTCTCTTCAAAGTGCAAGGAAAGCACTGCTGCAGTTTCTCACAGTCCCTTACACTGAACCTCACAATATCCCTGCATCCAAAAGGATCCTATAAGAGAGTTCATAAATCTCATTTGTACTGTGCATTAACAATTCCTGTGTATGGTAAATGAGTTAGATTATGAGAATCCTACGGTGAGGTCGTCTGTGGCTAACTTATTTTGCCAATCAGATAATCTCCTCCTGGCTCCTGCACTGGAACACGAGTCCTTCTCAAACCTTGTCAAGGCTTTCATGCAGCAGAAGGATTAGGAATCAAGAACAGAAAGGGATTTCACAATTTGAAAGAAATTCTCAGTAGACAACATATCTGATGTTTCTCCTTCTTGTTGTGAATCCAGCTGTATAACCTCCTTTGAACACAAGTGCCATGCCATTTCTGCAAGCCAAGAAAGAGCTACATTATGGACATAGGTGGGCAAAAGAAAGACTAATAGATGCACTGCTGTGCAGGTTACACAAGAGCACAAGGGATGTTGTTCATGCCTTGTAACAGGAGGAACAAGTGCAGCTCCCACTTCTGCTTCATTGACAGCAGATAATGGGTGTTATTCTATGAAGATTGTTTTGCTGTCTAGACAAGACACCCATACAGAGCTACAAGGATATTTTTTCCTTGATATTTCATCTTCTTAGGTATTGCATAGCTTTGTGGCTGATTTAATGGAAAAACCACAGGACAGGCAAACATTGACAACTCCACCAGGCTGTAAGGCACAAAGGGTCCTGGTCTACAGGTAGAGTCATGCATTGCGGCCCATGGCCCATCAGAAGCTAAGGGAATCAGAGATAAGTGGGGTCTAGCATAAGGCAAACCCTTTATACTTTGTCCTGCCTAGTCAGAACAAAGACAGATATACTGATGTGCTGTGGCCATCATGTGAGGTAGGAAGGCCTGCCTCAAGGTTATGCTAGTTGAGCAGGACTTATAACAGAGAGGTAAGAAAGAACTAAAAATGGAAAAGAGAGAAACTGGCCAGATTAGGATTCATTGCTTTACCTTACTGATTTCTGCATTTTCAGCTACAGAACTCTGCCATTTACACACTGGGGTCAGAAGCTGGAGGGATATGGCTGACTGCAGCCAGCTGCAGACCCACCTGTAAGTGCAACACTCTGCCTCCAAAAGCATCCTGGTATATCTTTAGTCTATACACCTGCACCATCTTTCTCCTTCAGGCAGAGAACACAGAAAAATTGCTTGATTCCTAAGAACTATGAGGTATGTGAGAATGCAGTTCCAAATCTTTTGATGATGCTTCGGCAATATGAAGAAGTCTTAAAGTGAATTTAACTTAAAAGGACTGTGGCCCTTCCAACAGAGAATAAAATTCCCCTACATCAACCAGGCACCTATAGCAGCTCTGAATTGCTTCTGGAGTACTGATTTTTGAAATCTTCTCTTAAGAGCAAGGTAGGTCCACGATCACTACTGGCAGGACCAAGGATAAAACATACTGAACAATCCAGTGCCCAGAAAGGTGGTGGATGAAACCAGCTCTTGCTCCTACATCACACATCAAAGGCAAAAGGCAAACCTCTGAATTCATCAGCTGAAAGAAGGATGAGTTTTAGGTCTCTATTATAAACAGTAAAAATATTCACAGTATGTGTAGAGGAAAGTTGCAATTGCACATGATTGTATACATCACATAAAAAACTTCAGACAAATGTACTTCTTATTCAGACGTAAAGCACCAGTAGCAAATAACACAAGGCAGCCAATATTTGTATCCAGACTTCAAATAGAAATTGTCAAATTAATTCCTTGTGAGCTTTCTTACCTCTTTCCCACCTCTTCTCTCAGAACAGCAATGCATTCTCAACTTCATGTCAATGTTACTTTCATCAAAGAACTTGAATAAAGTAAAAAATAAGTATTTTTAATGTGAAAAACCAATAAGAACAAGTACTTTTCAGTGAAAAACCAGGAGCTTTGAACTTTGAAAATACTTGTTCTCTCAGTTGCTGCCTGGGAGTATTATACTATGATGGAGTCACATTTATCACAGCTTGAATGAAGCAAATATAGGTCTAGTAGTTTCATGGGAGTTGCCAGTTTTGCCAATATAGTACAAACATGATGCACTGAAGTGTTGTCAGAGCTATAGTCTTTTGTATCAACAATTCATATTAAAATGACCTGGAAACAAACCTGCCTTTTGCCATTGTATCTCCGACACCATTAAAGCCAGTCAGAGAAAAAGTGAGGGTGAGCTCATTCTCAGCCTAAGTGAACTGGATTATTAGCTCCTTTGACTGCCAAAATCCCCAAACTATTCTTTGACCGAAAGGTAACAAATTATGTAGAAGGGATCTTGGCTTGGAATCTGATTCTCCTCTTGGAATTACATGATATTGAAAGAAAGATATACAGAAAGAAATTGATAGGCGTAATTTTTCACAATTGCCCAGAATACCTGTGGTTGATTAGAAACAACTCGGTAAGTCTGTTATTTAAAGGAAATCACAAACCCCTCCACCGTTAATCAAATGGGAGAGGCCACTTAGACTCAGGCAAAAACAGAGAAGGTTCAGTGCCCTTCGGTTAAGCAAGAAAACAAAAGAAACCATGGGGATTTGGAGATGGGTTCAACTCTAGGTGTGTACTGTAAACAGCAAGGAGGAAAACAGAAAGAAGGAGACAGAGCATGGCAAAGCATCAGCTTTTTGGTTGCAGCTTGCCAGAAAGACAGGCATGGAGCTACAGGCCAAGTAACTGCTTTTGTTCAAATATGGTCAGATGAACATGATCTGTGTACATCCTTTATGCATAAGCAGGACTGCTTTAAATGAGTACTTTACCATCATCAGGTTGTTTTTTCCAAATGGAACTATTTATTGCCTGTTTGCTGGCATTTAAAAGGGGATATCAACTTTCCCTACAGAAGGAAACCATTTTGTTAATTCTCATTCTCCCTACAAGAAACTAATAGTAAGATGATATGATTAGCTATTTGGTTATATGACTAGACTAAAAAAGGAATAAAAATTCAGACAACTAACAGGCTAATCCACTACAGTGTGTATTGAACACAGAAAAATAACAAGCCTCCTCAAAAACCTTCAGATTATAATCAGAGCAAGGCTGTTGAGCTCCACCCCCAATGCAGTTTGCAAAGAATAGTGATATTGACAAAAGGCAGAAAAAGGTGTTAGCAAACATACCAAATGTCACCTAATTATCAGTGTCCCAGCAGGAAATAAAGTGAGAACATAATAACAAACCAAAGTCAGGTAGTAGATTTGACTGGAGTACAAGTGAAAGGCATCACACCGCATGACCACAAGTCACAATAAGAGTAAAGTGCCACACATGCCACACAAAACAAGCATTTGTGACTGAGTATGGGAACAGATTAAAAACCTTATTAAGTAACTGGCCAGATGGAGCTTTGACCTGAAAATTACTGAGACCCAATAAAGGACCCTTAGGTTCCCTTTTGCTATCCCTTTCTGCATCAGGAACTGGGAATTGCTAACCAAGAGAAAGAGTGCCCCTTCAGATAACCATTTGGTTGCTTAGAATATAGTGCAATTATTCATAGCACAGCTTTCTTAGATGTTTGCAGAGTTCATCATATACCACTAAAAAAGAGAGAATGCTTTATTTGCTACAGTGGTATCTACTATAAAAGGGGCCAACCCCTGGTCCCTAACACAGTGCCGAGGAATAATGATAAGGAAAGGCAGTTGTGACCAATTTCTGTGAAATAGTTACTGATAATGTGGAAGTGAAATGATGTAAACAGCTTTCCCTACCACTTCTTTTTTTCACAGTACCTTGAGATACTGCATCTTCTTAGTTTTCTATACTGTGCAATGGAGATCATTTGGGTTAGGTTTGTTTTTTGGTTATCTTGTTTCCACATTCCCCAAGGATAAGAGACAGACAGGCCTTTTTATGAAGTATCAATGGACTCCCCTCTACCATAACGTTTTAAACAGGTATAATTTCTTTCGGATGTTGACCCTTCCTCACTTTTTCAGTTAACAAAAGGCATATCCTGTTATGACTATGTTCTACTTATTCCTATGCATTTGAACTTTCCCTAAACCTTCCTTTCTAGGGAAATTTTTAAGTGTGTGTGGCAGGTTCTTTAATTCATTTTTAGCTGTAGCACAATATTGTATTTGGCTGCCTGATTAAGACTAACATTTACATGACATTTAGGGCACACTATTTTCTAGACTGTCTGTCATGAGTTGATGGACAGCAAAAAAGCCTGGATGTGAAGTCTTATATATTCAACTGGAAGAAGGGAGTGGGGACTGCTTGGATTGGAGTGGGGGGGGAGGGGATGGAATCTGGGGCTTGGACAGCCCTATTCTCCTGTGTGCAAATGTGGGGGGAAAAAACACCATCTGAATGGAACTCATGTTACTATCCTACACCCAGATCCTTTATCACTTTAGATAAACACATCTTTCTTAAGAACTTTGAAGTATCTTTTAACATTTATAGACTAAAACAATATATTTAAAAACTATGACTGGGAATTTCAACTTGAGTTTAAGGTATTCGAATCTCAACAAGATGGCTATTTGGCAGTCTCTTCCCTTTTCAAATTCCAGTTTTCATTCACTCACTACCTGCACACTACAACAAATCAAATAAAAATTATTCCCTATAAACAAAAAATTTCAGTCTCAAATTCTTCACAGTTTTAACGACTTAATGTATTTGATAGATGCTAATGTTAGGACAAAAGATAAGAATTTATTTAAACACTTGGCTCTATGTACAATCTGATTTTCCCATGAGAACTTCAAAACTGCTTTTGAAACGACTGCACGAAGCACTACCCCTTTGTCAAAGGGTACTGTCTGGTATTCATTTTAGAAAGAGAAAAAAAGGGACAGAAGAGAAAGGAGCAGGAATGGGCTTGCACATTATCTTGGTCCTTGTAACAGACATACACCATTTTGTGCCAAATAGATAAATTTGATTTAAAAGCAAAAACCGTCCTGTGGTTTTGAACTCTGTCATGACTTAAGTTCTTAGTCCATCAGCTAGCTAGTTAACAGGCAAGAGAAACTGATCTGGAGATAAGCATGGACACTCCTTACCTCTCTGCCTCTTCTGATGTTCTCAACAAGAGCGAGAGCAGAGAAAGGGCAGGTTACACAAGGCGGCTTTACGGGATGGGTCTGTGTCTTAGTATTTCGAGACTTTAAACTAACCATGCTCTGTGCCAGGTGAACACGACAGAAGTAGCAAACAAGGTGTTCCCACTAGGTTGTCTTCTCCTCTGTTTCCAAAACATCTCCATTGTGCTTTTTACCCAGACACACACTCCTTCAGATGGCAAGTTACCCTTAACCATTGTACTCAGAAAACTTTTCCTACTTACCACACTAGAAGGTTTTTTAACACATCTTTAGCCTATTTTCCAGAGCACATGGAAGAACATGATGAACAAAATAAGATACATTCCTGCTGAAATCACAACAAACTTACTGCTGCTGTGCTATGTTCATTCAAATCTTCCAGTACAGATATAACTTGCACATACAAATCTGTCAACCCAAGGCAGCATGTACCCTTTCTATCTGAAAGTTTGATTCATTACATGTGTGTATAGTTCCAAATTGAAAACAAACAAACAAAACCGAAAAACCAACTTTCAAAACTAATCATGGAGTCAAATGCTCAAAAATTAGGAAATGTGAAAGGCCAGTTGGTCTAATACTGCATGTGCATGATGACAGCATGCTTAGTTATGCGATCCTATCTTTTGTCCTGGGATCATTACAGATTCTTTGCTATATCTCCTCAATCTTCTTGCCTTCTGCCTTGTCTTTCCCAATAAGACTTCTTCCCAGGCTTTTCTCTTGCCTTCTTTTGGGTTTTTCAGTCTTGCCCTTTTCATTGTATCTAGATGTCTCTCCATAATCTGAGCAATTTAGAGAGCTGCTCTGATGCCACTGTGGGACACAACTGGTTTGGGTAGTGGGGAGATGCTGTTAGGGCTGCAGGTCCTGTCTCTGCATCTGACTTAGTAAATTGTGTTCAGTGGATGTCAGCTCTGGCCTCCATGTGTTCCTGACCCTTTTCCAGACTCAGAGATCTTCCTCACAGGCAATATAAGTTTTACTCATCTTTGGCTAGGATTTGTGGCAATGCAGATCTGTGATGCTGGACTACATGAAGGGGAAATGTTTTCTAAGCACCAGTTTTTTTCCTGCAGTCGTGGGGGACTGTGTGAGCCAAGGATGCAAAAGATGCTTTGTATTATTGATCTGTTTAGATCTGTGAAACAATTTTGACAAATTTCTTTTCCATTACACTGTTTGTCCTAAAAAATGAACTGCAGAAAAATGTTTCCCATCCCTCCCCCTCCTGTATGCAGCTGGCTGATGCTTTGACACATAAACACTTTGGAAGGAGACTTTAATTAGTGAAGGGTGCAAGACAGAACCATGTGTGTCACAGAGAGCTACCAGGGAAAAATACCAAGCTCTGCAAACACAGCGGTATTCTGTTGACTAGAATGTGTGATATGTTGCAAGATACAAAGTCTCTGCTTGCAAAGAACTAATGACTGTGTTCTGTAAAGACTAAAAACTCAGTGTGATAAAATGTCCCCAACAAAAATAATACACACTAGGGTTTGTTATCCTAGCATAAGTCAAAGAAAGCTTAAAAAATACATGTATTTTCCTTTATTTTTGGCAGAGATGGATGCAGGAATTACAATGTTTCATTTACATATGACATTATAATCTCTATGCTTGGAAGAACCATCTGTAAACAAGTGCCCATACAAGCCCTGTTTTCAGCCTTCCATTTTCCTTAGATAGTCTATAACTCTGTGATAGCTTTATATTAAAAAAACCTAACAATTATTTTATATATATCCTTTGTTTAGCCCTTGTCACCTTCTCCACTACTATTCTTGCTATGCTGCATCAGTGCTTATACTAAAATATGAACTTTCTGTGGAAGTGCATTTCTTTCTTCAAATTTGCATTCCATTAACTGCCTTTGGGATACCTTCATGATATAAACCACATGCATAATCATACAAATGAAAGGAAGGGTTAAAATCATGTTAGTCATAATCCAAAGCTTAAAAAACCCCTCAATAAATGCCATAATGAAGACTGCCCACCCAAGTGGCACTAACATGCACCTGAATGGGGTTAACAATCATTTTCCAAAATGTCTCAGAATTAATTGCTGAGAGCAAAGGAAAGACACACTTGGGACTCACAGGTCCAGAGCAACATTCAGGAGAAGAATATTGTTTGACAGACTGTTTGATCCCTTAGGCCTTGTTTCCATTTCATTTCTTTTTGCACCTCCTCCTCATGGTTTTCCTCTTATCCTAATGCTTCAAATCTCTGTTCCAGAGAATGAAAGGCTCTAGAGATTCCTGATGGACTTATGAAAAAAAGATCAACAATAGATAAAAATGCATTTATCCCTAATCTTGTTCTTGGAAGCATCTGTACCATTTAATCTGAAACATTAAAACAAAAAAATTCAGGCTAAGACCAACATGGAAAACATCAGCATAAACAGTTCAAATTTGGCAAAGTGAATTCAAATTAAAATAGAACCTTATAAAGAGAAGTCTAAGGAAACCCTGAATTTAAGAGGGGGACATTAAACAGTTTTACATGTGAAAAAGACTATATAAACCCCCCAGTATAATATTTGTCCATAACAAGTACCACAGAGATGTGTTATGAACTTTTTGTGGATGGTGTCGTCTTTCTAATCTCAATTTAGATGCAAATAAGAAATAAAAGATTGCCCAAACTTACAAAAAAAACAGATTAGTAACAACAAAATAAAGGCAGATCGGATGAAAATCTCAGAAATCCAAAGCCAACCATTACTTTAAAAAGCTAAGGAATTTAAGGAGTGAGTCAGTTTTTAATTGCTGGCAGTAATCTGCTTGAGTGAGAATTGAAGTCTAGAAGAAAATAATGCCACAAATTGGCAACACATTGGCTGCATTTATTGGCTTAGAAGCCATTGAAAATATACAAGTAGGACTCTCCAGCTCAAATGTTATTTCCATCTTAATAGATTAACATGCAACAGCAGAATCCATCAGATACTCAGACAGCTAAAAATCTTCACAGTCAAATCACTTAGAAATGCACTATGTATTAAGTGGAATGCATTTGCAACAAATTCCAGTATCTGTCAGAGCTAAATGTTTTCTCATATTTTAATTTATACATAAAAGAAGGTAAATATGTTTAGAGCAGACAGAATTAGGAGCGGAGAAGAAACAAGTCTTGAGTGTCCTGGGAGACACAGAGAATGGTGACACACTTTAGGAAAACCCCAGTGTTACAGAAATATTGCAGAAAAAAAATCTATTTTGTTTCTAATACAGCCCCTGTTCTGGTACCCAGCACACAGCCTAAGCAGTGTGAAATGTAGTCACATAATAGTACTGGAGAATTAAACCAATGGGGAGATGCTCCTCATTCTTAGGACTGTAACACCTGCTGCATATTGGGTGTGGTAAGTGGGTTATCTCAGAAATTTGATTTCTCCCCCTGTAGTTGCATGCAGGAAGCTATCACAGAATTTCACTCTTACAGACAGAATCAGCAGCAATAAAAATTAAACAGTATCTGTGTACTGTCTGGCTACCCTAGAATGGCAAAACTTCACTGACCCACTTCTCTCAAGAAAATAGTCCCTAAATCCTACCCCTGAAAATTATGGCAGAGCCTTTTTCATCAAGGCACTATGATTTCTCTCACTACATCTAAGGCAGATATATAAAAAACAGATCAGTCTCACCTGAAGACAGCAAGAAGCCATTTGCACCAGTTTAAGTAATTCAGAGAAATAATCCTTGTAAGAGTTACATGACCAGCACTTGGCCAACATCAAATGCCAGTCACTGTGGAAAGGGGTCCCTGAAAAATCACAGTGCTGACCTGCTAAATGATACCAGAGCATAAGATTATGTCTTGTGATAATATGAGTGAATCTTCAGGTAAATAATGAAGCTCAAATGAACTTCATATCTTCCATAACATTTGAAGAGCTGTTACCTTAGCTCAGAAAAGGAAGGAAATGTTTGCATTTTAGGACAATGAAATTGAAGTGCCTTCATATTCCATGGACCTAATAATCCTATATATATCTGCTTCCTGACCAGATGAACAAAACGTAGAATCTAAATGAGGGGAAATACATCTCCCATTATAAAACCCACAATAAACAGGTAAGTACAGACCCTTGAACCTGCTAGCTAGCAATTCCTGCTGTTCTTCAGTATTGATTAAATTCTGCTGTTTCCATACAGTATTTGGCCACGAAATGAATTTAAAAAAAGGAGGATAAATTCGTCTTCCTGTGTAAACTGTGTTGGTACACCCAGGCCAGTCTGTCCAGCTCTCAGATAAGTACTGAATCTTCCAGAATGGGATCCGTAAGTAAATTCCCTGTTGAAACAGGGAAGAACCAACCTTCCCATTTATTCAATAAATGCCACTCTCTCTGTCAGACCATGGAAGTCCTGCAGATCCAGTGGAATATACTTCCTTCAAATGGGTTCCTGAAAGTCTGTTTTTATCATAAGTCTCTGGCAGCGCAACTTGGAAAACACAAATCAAATTTCCTCTTACTTAATTCGTTATAAAAGCAAAAATCAAAGCCATTGTAAAGTCCAATAGAAAGTATTCTTAATTCTTGTCAAGTGACAGGCTTTCCCCTCACCTTATCAAGTGTGTGAAGTTTCTTTTTTAAGAAATGAGTTTTCATCTTTGCAGAAAAAAAAGAAGTCTTAATGTTATTACTCCTCTAGTCGCAGTACTTGATTTGCAATAAGGTCATATAGAAATGTCTTTGTTACAATTCCTGGAGAACTGTACAGCTCTGTAGCAGAGACTGAAACAGTGTTAGTGTCTGTTTTCACTTATCCCATTCTTAAGTTCCTTTTCACTTAAGCTGCTGTTGGCTTTCTTGGCATAAAACTTCCCACTTACAGTGCTCATCAGTGTTTTCAGCCAAATACTGAAGGTATACAGTTAGCACACTTGGCATCTAAGTAAGTCTTCTACGCTAAAAAGCAAAATTCAGCAAACAATTTGAGGTCCAGCTTTTTGTTCTGCCCTCATGTAAAACCAGACATCAGTCACTTCATATGAAAAACTATTCATGTGTGTAAAGGTAAGCATAGATTCAAGGAATTGCTGTTTGCCATATGTAATTTTTTTGCAATATGACTTTATGTGTTACATTTACATCATATTGCCCCTAGTTTTCCTTCAGCAACTCCATCTCTCAGACTTCACAGAGCAAAAGGCACATGGAAATTACCCAGGCAACAAAACCAATGAATCCAACTTCATATGCTTCAGATATGAACCAGAGAACATGTACATGAGGTTGGATACCTGTGTTTGCCTGGAAGTGTAATGGATACATGCCTCTATAATCCTTACAGAAAAAAGAGGTTCAGATAAAAAAAAGGGTACATGAGAATACGTTGTGATGGTACCATTGTGTCAGTTGTAATGCTCTCCTTACTATAACATGAGTGTCTACAGGGAGACTGCATAATTTTTTCTGTCAATAGTAGAGATGCTAAATTGAATACCATAATGAATATTACTCTTGCTATCTGTTTATTTCCAGACTCTGAACATAGGATATTTTAGGCATCAGGACCACTGGACTGCATCTCTGGCGTCTGTGAAAGGTGAAAAGGAAACGTATATAGACAGTGCAAACTACACCAAAAACTCCATAAAAAAAGCTAAAAAAATCAGTGTTGAAAACAATTGTTCAAAATTAATAAATGGT
>JAWWTY010000001.1:21123633-21245280 GCA_035222235.1 Margarornis squamiger
AGCCTTAATTAGTGCTTTTTGCAGTAGTAATATGTTTTTTAAAGCAATATCTTGAATCCTTTTAAAATCCAGCCCCAGGTGTGTATGTGAAACTGCATGTGCATAAAGATGTGTTCTGCACAGCTGGTATAAAGAGATTTACCCTGTATGAAAGCTATGTTATTGATAGCACTGTTCCTCAGACATATATATAGAAGACATTAACAAGAGAGCAGTTGCCAGTGATTCTCACACTAATGCAGACCTCTGTACCATTCTCAGAACACCTGGTGCAACCTCAGCAAACTTAAATTTGCTTGCAGAAACAAAGGAAAGCTCTGGATTGTGGTTTTTTTAAAATATTTTTTTTTAATGCTTCACTCCGTTATTGAATCTTTTACAGAAAGCAAGAGAAGTATGGCTAAGAGAAGCCTGAAACCATCCATACAATCTGAACAAAGGAGGATTAGGTTGTTAGTTTTAGTCTGCTTGCAGAAGTGACCACAGTTCTGGTCTGATGACGAGTGTTATACATTTGTGCAGCCACTTCTGTTACAGCTGAACAGAGTACACAGTCAGTGGACATCACGAAGAGCCTTCATTCTCTCAGCACATCTCCCTGGCCAGCAGGTATGCCTGCAAGTCAGTAAGTTTAGTTGATTTACTCCTCAGGCAGCCATTGCAGCTCTTCAGCACTATGGTAAACTTGTGGACAAAATCACAATAACTCCCTTATCTTCACGGGGCTAACAGCTTTCAGGAAGGAGGCATTTTTGTAAAGAACAAAAAATGTTCCTCACTCTCAGTGTTGTCTTAACTGTGTGGCCTTGCTGTGCATCTAAACCTACAGAGTTAAAAAACTTCATAGCAAAAGCATTTCCCATATTCTTTGGTGTAAGAGGACATTTGTGACATGGCAATAAGACTTGCAGGATGATGTCCTGTCTGTGTACCTCTGCTTGCAGTTCACACACAGTGCTAATATAAGATTTAACCAGAACAAATTGGAAAAGTCATTAAGCAATATAAAACAGTGACTACAATTCAAAATAGAGCTTCACAAGTCCCTAAAAAAGCACATACAATTATCAGGCTGTAAAAGAGGCTGAAATGCAATTGGTGGTGATATTTCTTCTGAGATGGTAGGTTTATAGAAGTGCTTAAGTATGTGTTTGCTGGAAGGATCCCAAAAGGAGATACCAGTGGAAGAGAAGTCCCCCTTCCTTCCAATTTTTTTCTTATGCTCATCTATCCAAGAGTGGTTATTGTCCAGATCGGATACATACATTTTCACTGTAAATATTGAAATCTTGACAAGAAGAAAATGCAAGTTCTTTACTATACACAAACGGATTTTCCATTATAAAACTGATGAATATATTAGCCAAGCTTCCTGGCAGACAAATATAAGGGGATGACATACAGAGAGATCTTCAGTGATCTCTGGTTTAATGAGTGGCATCAGGTCATTCTAAGACATTAGATTTTCACAGGTCTCTCTGTCCTTATCTATAGCACCTTGACTACCATATGGAGACTAGTGATACTATAGCTACTCTGTGTATCCAGCAGGCATCTTCCTGATGCCTTTATGGATCACAGATTAGAAACATTTAATGTGGCCTTTATAAATTTCTAAGCTACTTGTCCTTGTTGGAAATTTTCACTTGCAAGTGGAAAAAAACATATCCTAAATTGATAAGCCACCATTCTTGATGCTCTCAGCAAACCACCCTGTGGAAATGAGTGAAGATAGCTGAAAAGTCAAGCTCATGATTCCATTTTGTCCCTAGTTTATACGTGAACTGTTCTCATATATCCCCTCCCCGGGTTGTGTCCCTTTCTCAGGATGACAACTACAGCATTGCTTTCCCCTTAGCAGGGAGGATGCTAAGATGCAGCTTTCCACTGATGTGGAAGGATTGGAAGAATTCACTAAGAGACCAAGGAGGCAATGTCACCTGACCTACCAGTCTACAAGTATTGAAAGTTATTTTTCCTCAAACAAGGATATATGAACAAAAGTCTCCAAGGCACAAGGCGTATCTCCAAGGCATATCTTCCTACACCTTTATTTCAGGTCTGGCTCCTTTGGACCAACAGCTATGAACACCAAATGGATATCCAAATCCATTTTCTTTTGTCTCATGCATCTCTCTAACCCCATCACTTTGTGAAACAACACACTTAAAAACTCAAAACTAGACTCGTTACTGGGGTTTTTTTCTGACATAGTGATTTCTTCCACTGGCACTAGTCAATAGAAAGATGGGGCATATGATGTCTCCCTCAAAAGCCTAGCCTTCTCTCTTATTACAAGACTTTTTCTCCAAATTGCTTGAATTCACTTTCTATCTCCTTTCTCTGAAAGTCCTCCTCTCTGGGCCACCCACTGCCCTCTAGACAGTGGCACTTACCCAATACATTGCTGAAAAAACTTTACAAGTGCTGGCTTTTCCTCAGCTACAGCCTCCCAGATCCTATTCTTTCACCTACTAAAGCCATTGGCAAAACTCCACATGACTTCAATGGAAGCAGAATCAGGTTGCTGATGGATAACTGCACTTGTTCCACCAAATCCCCATGACAGATATAGAGTTGGTAACTGTGTGGGCCTTTTATTTTTCTCTATTGTATTATAAGAATACTGCAAAAGTATTGCAACTGTATAATGCTGTACGTGCCTGTAACACCATTTTCTGAATCTCACATGAAGTACTTGGCTTCTTCCATTTTATTTCTTTCGATTTCAGGTTCATATGCCAACAACCACTTGCAGAATTAAAAAAGGACTGACTCTCTTGGCCAAATGAAAAAGTACATTCCTGATATGGCATCCAGCTGAGAATTTGAATAGGAAGCAATATACTCAAAAGGATTCTGTGTCTTCCTCCAACCCATCATCCCACCAATTTTCTGTTCTCTCAACACTCTCAGAGACTAAGCATCAGCAGTTCCTTCACAGGATTAGCTTAGTCCAAGATATTTTATTGCCTTAACCCTTTCTTTGTAATGGTGGTTGCCGAATGCAACCTTACTAAAGCACAGATGAAGAGAGAGGAAAAGGTTTGAATACAATAAGCTGGCCTGAACGTCAGCCTAGAATGTGTGGTGAACTGTTCTTTGAATTACAGATTTATGAAGTGTCTCTGCATCCTTCTCAGTGCATTGCTCAGTTGCTTTTGTTCACCAAGTTCTGTGTGGTTAACGTCAGGTGCTGGTCTGCCCACCAGGACTACCCTGCTGTCGGCCTCTTTTCTGCAATTTTCCTCCCTTGTCCTGCTGTAACAGCAGATATTCCTGATGAGCCTAAACACAGCACTCCTTGCAGGAACACATGTCCGTGATACACCTACAACCTCTAAGACTTGCAGGCCTTTCTGAATAGTCAGACACTTATTTTGCTAGGATTGGCAAACATTGCTGAAAAGGGTAATAAAACAAGTTATATAGGCTTAATATTGGATATAAGCAAAACAGCCATCAAAGTAAACTCTAAAAGTGAGCACAAGCTGTGATAGTCAAGACTTGTGCTGTGAGCATCCACGAGAGCAGAGACAACCTGGCTCTGTGAGCTCTCTTTTCTCTCCTGCTGTGGAGCCAGCCGGATAAACAGGAGAAGTTTGGCTGCTCCTGCCAGAAATTTTGGTATGCCTTTAATCATACCAAAGTGCATTTATTATGGAGACAAAAATCACGTTTACTTGCCAAAATGTCATTATGGAAAATCTAAAATGATGATGAAAGGTAGACTGACATTGTTGTAGGCTTGTTTAATCACATATAATTGCTTTATTTACTAATGAATGTGTTTTGATGTCAATGGTACGTTTTAATGGGATCTATGATTATACAACCAATATTTATGAATTCACAATGCTGAGTAATTCTCAGTGTTGTTTTTTATTAGTAACATCCTGTTGCAGAAGATACAACAGACCAGTCTGTGCTCTACCCATTTTCATCTTGGGCCAAAACTGTTTTCATTTATTCCATGTCCAAAAGAAGTGATGGTCTTCATTTAGTCAGTCAGACGACACACAGCTCCCTGCACATCTGCAACATTTAAGTATAACTAGGTAAAGATGAATGTGTTTTTTTTCTATATGGCCACAAGGCAAAGAGAAATATGAGTATTTGTGTTTTATTGTTTTTATTATAACTATTACCTTATATGGTTTTATCTTGCAAAATAATCACTGTAAGACATGGTTTGGATTTTAGAAATAAGAGCTACAAACCTTACCTGGAGGATAAAACCCAGAGCTAAACAATCCACAAATTAAAACAAACAAACAAGATCTTCAAGATTTTTTAAAAATTCCAGTTGTGACAGACATGTTGTTTCTGGTGTCCAGTTTGGTACAATACTCCATGGGAGCCCTAGTAAACCTGGAGTTAGGGACACTAGAGATTTTACACACAAGAGCTCAGTAGCAGCCCACAAACAATTCAAGAAAACCAACGTCTTTCTGATTAGGTTAGTTTCACATATCTTAGCATCTCTAATAACTAAGCTTATCAAAAAGTCTGCTGGGATAACTCTGCCAGAGATACGTCACTGCATAACAAGAGTAGCAAAATGACACACATGTCCCTGTCAGGCCCACAACCCTTCTGTGATGCTGTGCAGATATCAGACTTGAGTTTATTTTCTTCAAAAGCCCTGTTAATGCAAGCACAAACTTCTTCAGGTTTACCACATACCTATTTTGGTCTCCTACACATTAACAAAGCTAGACCTTTTAAAAAAAATCTCACCATAGTTCTTCTTTGCTTTCCCCATTACATTATCCTAGTCCTATAGGAAATCCAGAAAGAATCTTACCCTACAGTCATAACAGGAACAAACACATCTGCGCTTCATCAGAATTTTTCTCTATGGGGAAAAAAATCTTCTTTCACACATTCTTTGACATCTAAGCAAAACTTTTAGCTGCTTCAAGCAGCCTGGGACATCACTCTTGTTTTTGGAGAGAATACCAGTGTTGCTGAGAGACTACAAAGAAGGCCCAAACAACAAATACAAAAGAAAGACTGAGAGAGAAAGAGTAGTTTGACCACTGAGAAAACATGTGCTACAGCATTTGAAGCCACAACTATTTTCTCACACGATAAAAGGGCACCAGTCACACTGTGGCTCTCAAGCAATATCAATAGCAATGCCAAAGGATACGCCATAATGAAGAACAGGAACATGTGCTTTTTTGTGCTGCACAATGGGGCAGGAGTTTCCAAAACAAATGTTTCAAAGGCAGAAATGCCCATGCAAACCACTGGTGTATAACTCATCATGATGAGTGATAAATAACCAGCCGGAAATTTTCTTTTCAGTGTTTATTTCTCTACAATATTTTTATATGATAATCAAAACCTAAATTCAGATGCTTAAAATTTCCTTTAGAACTAGCTGATTCCACAATACCTCATTGGGAGTGCCTTAGGAACAGTCATGGCAGCATCAACCAAGCACCCTCACAGATTCCAAGTGAATCAAGAATTGAAGAGTCATTTTGACTTTAGTCCTTTGAGTCCCTCTGCATGCTATCTTTTTTGGTTTAACCCCCAGAAAGCCAGAAATTATGGCAGAGATTGCTATTCAAGCAGAAAAACAAAGATCCTGAACAGTGCAGTAATCAGTGTAGTGAAATCCCACTGTCCTATTTGCATATTTCTAAAGCATTTTACAGCAGGGCTGCTACCCATGAAATGCAACATGGTGATTTTACACAGTCATGACTTATGTAAATAATTTTTTGCTCATACAACTTTCACTCCATTACATCACAAAGGGAAAATGAATGACAGGGTAAGGGAAAGAAACAGCTGGACATCATATGGTGAGATGCAAAACGGCTGGACCACAGTACTGGAAACATAAAGTCATTTCAACAGGGCTATGTCCTATTAACCTCTAAACCTCTTCCAGACACTAAGAAAATCACTAACATTATAAATGAAAAAAGTGAAAAGTACACACCATACTCCTTGCAGCATTTTGATACTCAAGAAGTTAGTGACAGAGAATTTATTGTAAAATGGTGTCCTCCAAAATAATGTTGATGTGACTTAAACAACTCATACAGTACAATGATGGGCTGCAAGCAAAACAAGAGATTGATACTAGCCCTCAGGAAGAAATGGGAGAAGTATAAATACTAGCCAGTCCTGGAATGCCAAGAAGTTGGCTACTTAGCTTTAGTAGTTCACAGAGTAACTGCAACACCTGATTAGAGAGGTATGTATGTGAGAGAGGAAAATCAGAACTACACAAAGCAGCTAAGTTTGCAAACAGTGGATAGGCAGCAATGGTTGTGGTTTCCAGCGTGATTTAATCAGCCTGCACAGATGAGGCCAAACACTGATCTTCCTTCAGATGCATTGATTACTAACAATGGACTATGAATTCAACTAAATTAGCACTTTTTGTTGGCTCACAGGTCGTAGAGACCTTCCACGTCATGAAATAAGTTAGGCAAACTAATGTTGACCTGTAGCCGGGTCACAGCGTGTTTGAAACAACTACTGCTTTACATTTTCATTCCTCCTACTGTGATGGCTGCCCAAGGCACATGGTTTCACCTTACTGCTTGCAGACACAATCCTCCTTCCAAACAAACCTGTACAAAAGTCAGATCTGAATGCTTCTGGTGAGAATTTTGATACACATGTATGTTCACAGTTCGTGACATTGTACAGCCGTCTCCACACTAAAATTCTTGGTTTCTACAGATATTGTTGGAATATTGATAGAAGGCATCATTACTTCTGTCTAAAACTGTGTTTTGCTCAAACAGATACTCAAAATATTTTTTTGCATGTAATCTGACTATTTCTACTTCTAATAAAATTTGGTGCCAACGGAATTAGTAGGAACAACCACATTAGAATCCCACTTACCAAACTATTTAAATGTCCTCTAATTTGTCTCTCCTGAATTCTTCTGTGATTTGCTTTCATCTTTCAGGAAATGACAAATCTACACAAACATGTCACTAAAACAGATTTCTGAGCAGAGTGGCTATTGTACACCTTTTTACTTTGTTAACAGAATGACCCTACACAAGTAAAACATGGTGTATTTCAATGTCATTTGAAATAACTTCACTTTTTAAAACATAGTCTGCTTAATTTTGCAATGACTGCTTCATATTAAAGTACTGGAAAAAAGAAGAAATAGATACTTGAAAAATATAACACCATGTTTTATAACAATGTTATTAAACATTAACAGGAATGATGCTGCGTAATGATATAGGATGGTGTGACTTTTATTTTCCAGAGAAAAATTAAATAATAAGTTAATAGAACACAGGGAATTCTATGGGAATGATGGGCTTCTTCAAACAACCCACAACCAAGTACTAGCTCTTTGTACATAGTTGGGAAATTACTACTGAGTGCTGTTGCTTGATGGACCCTCTTACTTCCACTCAAATTATAGGAAGCTAGTCAGTAGGTATTAGCAAATAATTGCTTTTCATTTGACAGGATTTTTTTTAAATATTAGACTGAACCAACTTTATTTTCTTCACTTTAGAGGAAAACTGGGAAAAGCAAGCATTTTTCTGCACAAAGAACATTTTATTTGAGCATTAATAGAATGTTACATTCTGCGACAGCTGTACAAAAAGCAAATAAAAAGCCAAAAGGAGAATACTCCTTTTTTATCTCACAGCCCCAAAGCCTCCTCACTGCTTTTGTCCACATTCTTCAAGTCTAGTCATTCATCTCCACTTATCTGTTCCTTATAAATGCCAAAATGTTAATTTGACCTACAAAAACCCCGTCATTTATTCATATTGGTCAGGAATAGATAATCCAATTTAGATCTGAGTTTTTAAATATTCAGCTATCAAACAAAAAATTCATTGTTAGCATAATTGTCAGCAGAGGAAATCTGAGCTGAAGTTAGCAATTTTATTTGATGGAAGTCCTAACTTGGTGAGGGTTTACATTGGGAACTCATATATACTACAAACACACACACTATATTTGGTGAAGAGTAGAAAGACCATCTATCTACAAAGAATAACAAAATAATTCCATTTTCAACGATAAAGTTATATATTTGAATCTTAATCTAAGAGAAATGTTTCCCATTTAGACAAGAAAATGCTTTTGGACTGATAAGGACCAAAGCTAGTTTCCTGAGTGACCAAAGCTGAACACAGAGCTGTACTGTTCAAAGGTTATATTTTCTTTAATTGTAATTTTATAATCTCACAGGTTATAAGTCAAGATGGATTTGACAGTCTGGCTTTAGGAAGGTTTACTTTAACATGCTGACATGCTCAATTTGACTCAGGAGTTAAGATAAGTTGTAACAAAGCACCAAATTCAAACAAGTTTCCTTCATATTATCAAATCAGGACATGTTTTTAAAAATCTTCTTACCAGGTTTAAAAGGTCAGCTGACTTGACTTCCCTTATTAATGTCTCCGCTGGAGTTCACATTTTGTTCACACTTCTGGCATGAGTATTAGCAGCATATGATTTAAAGGTTTCACTGCTATGAACTTCCAAAGTCTCTGGAAGGGCCATCAACTTTTGTATCTTAAGACAGGAGACTAGCTCGAAGAGGGAAAGTGAAACATTGAAATACGCTATAGCAATGGATGTAAAGCTAAACCTAAACTTTGCAGCTGGTATTTGATACCCTTGTTGCAGGAACGTGCCCTGTACCCTGTAATGCCATTTTTTATCAAAGTTCTGTTATCAAAGCTCCTTTCCTTTTTTTTTTAATTTTTTTTTTTTTTCTCAAGATAGGTGTATTTTCAAGGGTCTGGATGCTATTCTCCCCATGTCCCCCAAATGAACCCCAAATGTCTACCACCACCCAGACAGTTGCAGCAACCTACTCTATGAAAACAATAACCCATGTTCCATTCTTATCTCAGTTGAGAAGTAAAAAGATGCCTGACCCTATTTGCCTCTAAGTTATTTGCCTTTCTGTCTAGAGCTCCTTTTCTCCAGGGGACACTTTCTTCTGGCACTGCTTCCCTTTCTCCAGCTTCAAGCCAACACTGAGCTGAGTACTGAGTTCAACTCCCTGTCACCACCGTCAGAGAAGTCCAGGAGAGCTCCTGCCCATGTTCAGCCTATTTCCTCCCCTGGCAACACCCATTTGCCTTGGGGCACTTGTCTCCCAAGCACAGGCAGTCTGGTGATTCCAGGCAGTCTCATCTTGTAATCAGCCAGTACTTCTAAGGGCTTTTCCACTGCAGTGGTTCTCTCACTGTCTAACATTTGATATGACAACCAACTGAGAGAACAAAAAAGAAAGAGAAGGGTCTTATTGAAAGAAAGGGGTGAGCTTATCGATATGTATAAATACGTGAGGATGTGGAGTAAAAAAGATGGAGCCAGACTCTTCTCACAGGGATGCACTGACAGAACAAGAGGCAATGGGCAGAAAGTAAAGTATGGAAAGTTCAATTTAAATGAAAGAAAAATCATTTTTTTCACTCTAAGGGTGGTCAGACATTGGAAACGGTGCCCAGAGATGTTTTGGATATACTCAAAACCCAACTGGATATGGCCCTAAGCTACTTGGTATAACTGTGGTTCAGTGACAAAGACATGTAGGAGCGAATGCAGATACATGGAAGGAGAGATAAGATCCAGAAGAATGAATGAATGAAAGAAAATACATATTTAAATAATGCAGGATAAAAATACACTTTAGTAAGCTAGAGAGAGAAAGGCAATACAGAGGAAAGAATGGAGAGAAATATGGTAGAAAATCCTACCAGTAAAATCTAGACCCTCAAGGTACAAACACTTATTTAAACATCTAAGCCAGCATTCTTGCTGAACAGGCATCTTGACCTGGTGGGACTGTAAAGGTTTGTTTGGGCATTTCTCAAGCTACCAATCAGTGGGTGACAACCAAAACACCAGCAAGGTAGATACTAAGGAACAGACTGAACTCAATTATTAGTGTGAAATGTCTAGAAATGTGGAAGAAATGCCAAATTATTGAAAGTAGACAGGTCTGGACAAGGTCTGAAAAAGACTGCATATGTTCTGGCTCTTGTTTCCACCTGCACTAACCCATTATTTCCCCATCCCTTACTCCACTCCCCATCAACTCTGACACGTAGGTATCACTGCCACCTCCATGCTGTCCTGTAAGGACAACAGTCCATGCAGAGGGACAGGAATGCTCTGATCCTGCACAGCTGCTCTCTTCATGAGATGTGCAACTCTTTCCTCCCAAGCTCCCTCCCTATGTATGCATTAATTACCTCGTTGTGCTGCTGAAAACTCGACTAAGTTTTGAAGCTCTAACAGAGTTCCCCTTAGCCATCACCAAAGAAACCTTCACCAGCTTCACTTCTCTCTCTGGCTATTTTTGAAATCTCCAGTATGTGAAAGTCAGACCAATCCAGTAAAAAGGTGGCACATAAACAAATGGGGAACATGTGTTTCCCAATGTGAAAGGGGGTAATGTAATGCAGACAGTGAAATTAGTACAGCAAAGCCTAAGCTGGCAGCTGTGCTAACAGAGGAGTAGGAGGGTTGCCAAGGCGTTAGAGGGAGCTGACAAGGGAGCAAGAGGTAAAACTCAGGTACTGGATGATCATTACATTTCCCAGGCAGAACTGGATTTTGATTTTTTTTTTCTCTTTGATGCAGCTAATGTGGGTTTTTCTGCCTTGTAGCGGGTATTTGTTTAACTCAAAAAGCAATCATATGGGAACAATTTCCACTCTGTTCTCAACCGGCAGGACCAGAATGGCAGGTGGTTGCAGGGATGAGCTGAGAAGCATGGAAAGAATCAAAGGCAGCAGCTGATTGGGTGAAACACTGTTTCTACCTTTTCATTTCCATCCATATTGGAGCTATATTTCAGAGGGCACACTTACGGTACATATGTAGTAGTAATAAATAAATAAAAAAAATCAGTCTAAGGCATAACTAATAGGTTTCTGAGAAGCTAATACCATTAATCCCTCTAAACGTCATTTAGAAAAAAACATCTTTTCCCCTCTGAGCATGTACACTGAGATGCATGGGATATCTTATTTATGTTACTTTCAGATACATATAAGCTTTTAGCAATATAGCTGGTCCTAAAGGCATGCTTACTCAGAGACTACTTAACATCTGACTATAGCATATGACCTTACAGTGGTTTCTACTTATACAACATCCAGATAAATTACATACTATATAGAAGAGCAAGACCTAGCACTGGCTTCATAGTGTTTTTCCTCTCTCTGTATCAGAGTTCTTGGAAGGAGGGCAATGTCACAATCCCACTTTACAGCGAGGAAAAACAAAGCAGAGATAAGCTGAGCTATTGATGCAACTGAAAGCCAAAGAGCAAGCCAGGGGTAGAGGAAGCAGCAGGACCCAGACCTGACTCCCAGGCTACACCCTCCCACATTTCCTTTGGCAGCCTAAGTCTTCTAACTTCCCTACATGTGTTGCCAGGCACCACTCAGGGTTTGTAAGCTTTTAATGGGTTAATTAGCACCAAAGCATTTTTTCTTCTGTGGTCTAGACATAGAAATATCCAGATTTTGTTTCCCTTGAAAGGCAGCCCATTCTGGAATCTGTACTCGATCACCCATTTCCATGTTTTTCTAGGGCCAGATGGGGCTAAACATGATTTGAAGATTTTTTTTTTTCCCCTTTCCTTTCTTAAATTTGTCCTTTCTTTCACTGACTACCAGCTTGTTTTCTTTTGAGGATAATGCCAAATATAAAATAAAAAATGCAATTTCCAAGGTGGGGAAATTAGAGAATTATGGATTTGTTGTTGCCAAGAAGAAATAATAATAATTCCTGGACCTAACAAATAGGTCTGAAAATAAAGAAAGGATTATTAAATGTTATATAATTTCAATAGGATAAAAGCAGAGAGAACTTTCGAGAAACTGCACTAATTCATTTTTTCTAACACTCTGGAGACTATGGATCATATTGTTCTTTTAGGCACACAGCTGTAAATGTGTGGCAGTCCAGCTCTTCAGTGACTGGCCTGTACAGGGATCGCACCACTGACCTTGGTGTTATTAGCACCACGCTCTAACCAACTGGGCTGATCTCAGGGTCACTTCTGTTACCCCAGACATCTCCGGTGTAACAAAACAGGATCGCCTTTTACTCTCTTATGTGTACATGCTTGCAGACAAACACTGTATCTGGGCCTCAGCCAGACACTGTGGACTTAGGTTTGAATTTTCCCAGAGGGAAGGGCTTGATGCTTGTGGGTTTTGCCTCCAAACTGAGTGGTCCATATCCACATATTTCAGTCTGTTTAAGTAGCAACTCTAATCTAATTCTGAATTTTAGTATCACTGTTATTCTATTAATTTCTTAATATTTTTATATTAAATTGGAAATACAATTTTAAAGCACATTCCTGAAGTAGTTTTCATAGTATACATACGATAAAAACAATAAGTTTGAAAAAAGGTGTCACTGGCACACATTTTTGATCAGCTGTGCAAATCTTTCCTGGTGTTCCCATATGACAGAATGTTCTACATCTGTACTTAGAAACTGTATATGCCACACCACACAACTTCATATTCTCTTCTTCCTACATTACAAGTCACCACCTGCTATAAACTGATGTACTCCACTAGTTTAATTACTTTTAGTTACACACTGTCAAATACATCCTACCTGTCTAAGCACTCATTTCGCCAGTACTCAGCCTGGCACCCAGCCAGCTGAACGTCAAAAGTGATCGACCAAGACAATAGAATATAGCAGAGGTGTGTTTGGGTTTTTTTAAAAACAGCTATGCACCTGTTGACACAAACTGAGGTCTGGATTTATTAATATGATTTTATCTGTTTATGTCAAACCTGGATAAAATGAGCACTGACAGAAAGTAATTACTTTCATGCACTACAATATGAATGTACAATATTAAAATTCACTCCAGACACTACTGTTTTGGACACTTAACTCATATTTATTGGAGATAAACACCATATTATCTTTCTATCAAAATCAAGTTTATGAATGCCGACATACAGTAGTGACATTTAAATTCTTATCAGGACTTGAAAAACCTGCTTCAGCAGTAAAGGAACTGTCAATAGGATCCATTTTTATGAAAAAAATACTATTTTACCCAAAGAATAGTAAGATAAATGTTCAGAAATATAGTTAATTTTAGCTTTCCTGATTTGCCAAGGCTTAATTCCAGTTTTTTGTTAGTGTTACTGCCACGACTACAGTGGTGTAAAGCTATAGTCATGAAGTGACAAATCAAGCCAAAGAGGTTACCCAGCAATGAAAAGCAGTTAATTTCATGTTTCTGCATCCTGATGTCAGTTGCAAAGACACCCCACAATCACTTCCCTTACGATTCCTCTCAAGACAGACCCACAGTGTGTCCTATCAAAAAATAACTAACTAACAATGCAATGGTCAAAGACCACTGAGAAATGGCAAATATTTCAGATAATGACATTTTTCATGTCTTTGTCTGTTGTCAGTGTGATCCATATGTGAGCCAGAAAAACTAGATAATAATTTGTTTTTTCAGCTGGCTCGATTTTGATGGTTTCACATGTTTTTGCACCTCCCTGTCCTATTTTTTTAGTCTTTTTTTATTTTTTTTTTAAATTTAGTGGATTGCATTTCCATAGGCAAGAACACAACGTATTTAGCATACTGGGCTTCAATCTCATTTATGAGCTTTAGTTGCTGTATTGGTACAGATTATATTAAGGCTTTACTTGCAGGTTCACTTTCCTACCCTATTTAAGCTGATGTGTTTTTAATATTTCTAGTTCAGAGGTGTTATTCTATAGATATCTGAACAGCACTTTTCCTACTGCAGAAATCTAACATGCAACAAAAAAATTGCAATCTAGATTAGACAGCTACAGAGTGTTATAGATAATAATTCTCCACAGGAAAAGAAGCATTTGCATTTCTGCTAGGATTTCCATTTAATGGGAAAAAAAAAAAAAAAAAGAGAAAAAATAGTGCATTTCATAGGTAGTTGCTGATAGGAGAGCAATGTTTAAACTCCAGTATTAGTACCACGTATGTCTAGGCCAAGCCTCTTCCCTGGCTGTGTTTATCTCAGTCTTATTTCCTCTAACATCCTCCACAATGTCCAGAGCCCTCTGAAGATTTCTCAAACTGCCAGGCAGTAACAACAGTGGTGCTGACTCATAAAGGAAGGGGTGGCAGGAGCTGGGGTGATAGAAAGGCAAGCAGGGGGAGTGGGCTTGCCAAGGAAGGGTGCAGTCCTCCAGCACCCAAACACAAGTAGCTCTGTTGATGGTAGAGGAGTTCTGTCAGGAGCCCAGACTGCCAGTCAAGATCCCAGTGATAAGGCAGGTCTGAGGTCAAGCCAGAATGCCAAGTCTTCAGGTGTGGATGAACAAGAAACACAGGCATAAGAGTAGCTGCAATGCAGCTCACACAGAACCAAGAGCAGAACCCTCGGCTTAAAAACAGTTCCTGAGAAAAGCAGACAAGAGCTCATCAAAGCTTCTCTGATTCAAGGCCAGCTGTAGAAACTACACTGGCAAAGTGCAAAGTGCAGTGCTCACACATCATGAGCCCAGGCAGCCAAAGGCACAGAAAAGAGAGATGTGCTTAGGGCCGTGACATCTGCCTGTTGCCATGCTAGGGACAATACCAGTGCTTGTTCAGGGGTGGCCTGGGAAGAAAAGCTGTGACCCACGTCAAATTGCCAAAACGAGTGCTGGAGAGTAGGACATCCTGCTCCTGCAGAAACTGGGAGATTAGAGATATTGGAGAAGCACATGCTGCTTTGCATATCCCATCTCCTCCTTCATCATCCTCAGAAGCGTGTCAACCTTTCATGGCTTTAGCATGGGCAAAATAAGCAGCACATAAATGGACTTGACTCTCCTAAGTATTTTGCTTAAGTCTAGAGCCAAATCTGCAGAGTTTCACTTCCTTCACTAGTTCATTCCTTGAAGCCATTCCTCAGGACTCCAAATCTAGCACCCATCTTCTGGTACAGAACTCACAGTTTCATTCCTTTATTTCTTCTTTCCTTATTTCTGTCTCCTTGGCTAGCCACAGACCTTCATCCCAGATATATATATCTGAACATAATTCACATTTATTTCCTTGTTCAGACCCCTATTTACTCCCATCTCCTGCCATGGGCCCTACTTTTACAGGTTTTTTTGCTCTTACCTAGATCAGAGGTAGCACACATCCGTAGTTGCAGAGAAAGTTTTCCAAAACCCTAGGGTGCAAAATGGTCTGAACAGAGGCAAAGTTAGGAATATTAAACCATTACATCCAAGTAGATCTTTCCAGAGCCCATGCAAAATGCGTTCTCTTAGAGGCTTATAACTTGAGCATTTGTGCCTAGCATTGAGTGGAACAACAGAAGTTATATTACTGACACAAAGCTTATCCTCTGCTTTCAGCCTCATCACTCCAGAAAATGGTACATCTGTGCCTGAAGGCACTGGAGTTCTAGAGCTTTTCAGGGAAAAGTTTGCCATAGCTTTTTAGACATAGTCAGAACCAACATATTTTACTCTAGTCTTATTTTTGGAAATGGTTGAACTGAGTTTTCCAAAATAATCAGTCTCGGGCAGACACCTGACATGGAAATTTTCAGCCTAAACTGTATGAGTTCGACAAAGTTATAAAGCAAGGAAAAGCAAGGTCTTATTATGGGAAGACTGGGGACAGACAGACAGTGTTACCAACCACACCCATGACATTGTCATGTTACAACTGACATCATTAATATCTACCTTAGCATAGGTTATCAAGTAATTTCCAAGATAATCTATTAACTTCATAAAATACTGGTCTTTTTGGTCAAAGTATTCCATGCTTAGTATTTGGCCAAAGGCATTTTTTTCTGGATAACATTTGGGGAAAATAAAACAAAACAAACAAACAAAAAAGCCATCTGCTGAGACACTTCTAAGATACATGTGTGAGAAATAAATGTATTGAACATTTTGCCCATTGTTACAAAGTTTTTCCAGGACAACTGTTCCAGGATGGCTAAACAGTGAAACTTGAGACTTGGCACTTGAATAGCCTGTAATGAGCAGTGTTTTTCCGGATAAACTGGAAGGGAGGGAGAGGAGAGAAGAGGAAGATCACCACATATGGCTTGTCCTACCAAAACTTGAAGACCAACATGAAGGAATTGTCTGCAGTTTCAGAACTTCTCACTTTGTGTGTGAACCCACAGCTCTCTCCCTTCTGCCACTAAATGAAAATGAATTCATACCCTGGGTTTCTCTTCTGAGCCCCAACTGAATTCTCACTGTTTGGCAAAATCCTGGAGCCTGTATTTATAAACTGGTGATGATTAGAAATGAGTTACTGCAGGTTGCTGTCCCTGAGGTGATGATTGTATGTAGAGAACAGTCTTAGCAGATACTCCTCCAATCAATCACTGAGATTTTTTGCTAACAAACCAGTGCCTCGCTCTCTGCTTGCCACGATGGCTGTGAGCACTGTGGGACTTCAGCCATTCCTTCAAACTGCTGTCTTTGTCTTAACTAATTCTCAGTTTTCTAGGCCAATGTTACTGTTTTTCCTTTATTTTTAAATCACACCTGAGCCTTCTTTTGAAGTGCGCATTTTACATAAATTAAAACCAAGTTTTATCAAAGCTTGACTGTTTTGTCCCCTTTGGGCTGGCACCCCTTGTTGCCACTGTTTCAAACATGATCTAATGCCATGGTAAGCATGAAATTGGGATTACTAAACCTGTCATATTATTTCATCTCAAGTGAGAACAAAAATACTGGATAACTCAATGCCATTTCTCTCAATTCTGTGATTTAAAAAAACAAAACCAAAACCCATGCTGCCTGCATCTTCAGTGTTTTTCTCCCATTCTTTTAGCTAACGGGTGTGGTCTAATAGATTGGGGTTTGTCCAGTCTGGAAGAAATTTTGAGGGAGGATCAACCTGCTCTCCTGATCTCCTTTTATGACCAGGTGATCCAGCTAGTGGATGAGGGAAAGCCTGTGGATGCAGTCTACCTGGACATCAGCTAAGCCTTGGATACTGTGTTCCATGTCATTCTCCTGGAAAAGCTGGCAGCCCACAGCATGGACAGGTGCCCTCTTGGCTGGGTTAAGAACTGGCTGGATGGCCAGGCCTAGGGAGTGGTGGTGAATGGGGCTGCATCCAGGTGGTGGCTGGTCACTAGTGGGGTTCCCTAAGGCTCTGCACTGGGGCCAGCCCTGTTTAGTATCTTTATTGATGATTTGGACAAGGGGTTCAAATGCACCTTCAGTAAGTTTGTGGATGACGCTAAGTTGGGCAGGAGGGCAGGAAGGCTCTGCAGAGGGATCTGGACAGGCTGGATAGATGGGCCAAGGCCAGTGGTATGAGATTCAATAAGGCCAAGTGCTGGATCCTGCACTTGGGTCACAACAACCCCAGGCATAGCTACAGTGGCTGGAAAGCACCCTGGTGGAAAGGAACCTGGGGGTGCTGGTTAACAGTGGTTGAATATGAGCCAGCAGCATGTCCAGATGGCCAAGAAGGCCAATAGCATCCTGGCTTGTATCAAAAATACCATGGCCAACAGGACTAGGGAAGTGATTGTCCATCCGTACTTGGCACTGGTGAGTTCACACCTTGAGTACTGTGTCCAGTTCTGGGCCCCTCACTACAAGGACACTGAAGAGCTGGAACATGTCCAGAGAAGGGCTAAGGTGGTAAAGGGTCTAGAGAGTAAGTCCTATGAGGAGCAGCTGAAGGATCTGGGGTTGTTTAGCCTGGAGAAAAGAAGGCTCATAGGGGACCTTATCACTCTTTACAACTACCTGGGAGGAGGTTGTAGCCAGGTGGGGGTCCATCTCTTCTCCCAGATAACTAGCGACAGAAGGAGAGGACACAACCTCCAGTTGCACCAGGGGAAGTTCAGGTTAGGCATCAGGAAGCATTGCTACATGGAAAGGGTTGTCATGCATCAGAATGGGCTGCCCAGGGTGGTGGTGAAGTCACCCCTGGAGATGTTCAAGAAATGTCTGGACGCAGCACTTATTGCTATGGTTTAGATGACAAGGTGGTGATCAGTCAAAGGTGGAACTCAATTATTTTGGAGGTCTTTTTCAACCTAAATGATTCTACAATTCTATTCTGTGATTCTATAAAAATACAGTGGAAGAGCATTCCAGAGGACCAGGCCACGTTCACATGGCTAGGACTAGCAATTGCATAGCTTGGACATTATTCTTTTAGTGAGGAGATACAGTTCTGTTTGATCACTGAATATACATTGCAATAAATAACGGGGTAAAAATGCTGGAGCTTGTGGTGTAGGCAGACCTAGACGGTCCACCTCACCGCTCTGCACCTGTTTTTCTTTTACTTTTATTTTCTCACAAGTGTACAACACATGCTTTTACTTGTATTCAGTCCTATGCATAATCCTTGGCTTGCAGCATAAATGCAGAACAAACAAATTTGCAAGGAAAATTGTCTAGAGAGAGACCTGCAATTCTTTTTAGGTAGCAATCATTCTGCCTATCAGATACAACCTGTTCTCCATAGCATTTGCCACCACCCAAGTTCTTAAGGTGTACATCATAACTCATTTTAAGTAGAACTGAGTGCTTTTTTTCTAGTTCTAGGAAAGTAACAGAAAATTCAGGTTGTGACATTTGATAGATAGGAGGTTAATTTTTCATCAGTTTGGTTCAGTTTTATTTCAGGAGGAACTTTTTCTCTACGTCAGAATCCTGTGCAACTAACTTTGTATCTGCAAAAGCAGCCAGCATTTCATCAGACTACACAAAACGGATTGTGAAAACCTTTGTAACATTCAGAGAACATGTTTTCTGAAACAGATGCAGTGTGATCACATGGCAATGGTATGAGTTTGGAGGATGGCTGGTAACGCATGAGCATAGACACTTAAAAATTTTCTATGTCACACAGGAGAGGAAACAACTGTCAATGATGTGTGACAGTGCAGTTGTGGTTAAACAGTTATCCTCCACTTTTGAAGGCAAAGTTCTAGGCTGCAGAAATGGGACAAATTTGGGATAAGCCATAGCTGACAGAGAGTTGCCTGTGTACTTTGTATAACAATAAACCATTTATGCCACACCAATCACACTAGTTTGCATTCCTTGGGCTCTACAAGTTTTCTCTGCTGCACATTGTACATAGAATTACAGTACCAGGTGAATTTAACATAGATAACTGTAGTCACTTAAGCCACTTAGGTATCTAGGCTGATTATACAAGCTTCCTCTGTAGTCAATGAATGGAGACAAGACACCTCAGGAAAATTCACCAGTTCCCAGCATAGATGTCAAAGGTAAGTAGAATAATTGCCTTCTGTAGCTGTTTATCCTCTGACCACACAAATAGAATAAGGAGCCAGACTAATTGTCTATATTGTAAGACAGCTCATATTAGTTGAAATAAATATTCCCCATTATGTTGGCATGTGCATACACACACTACAGAAACACTATAGAAACCTTATTAATCTATTTTCAGTTAAATTCTGTATCCCTGATGGTCAGAATACATCCAGCTTTCTAATACATTCTGAAAGACGACCATTGGCCAATGATTTCTTTTTCCAGGAACATCTTTACTCTAGCTTAGAGTGGAATCAGGCTAACACTGCCAGCAGTAAGTGGCAGAAATATTTATTTTGGCTCCTAAATATGAAATTTAGCTCATTCAGCGTTCAGGGATGTTGGCAGGAAAAATGGTATAGTGAAAGCTTTGATTTTTAAAGAGTGTCTGCCCCACCTGACACAATGGAAAAATATAAAGGATTTTCCTTGTACCTGTGAGCTTTGAGCAAGAACACTGCAAAGTTCAGATATGATTTGAGAGAATCTGAGCTGTGACTGTATGTAGTACATTTGAAATGAATGAGGTTGATAAAGAACACTACAGAGTAAGTACAATCAATTGCTTTTGCATGAAAAAATATATTGTCAGTGACAGGATAGTACTTATGTGTCTGCCAGCATAATTCTCAAATTCATCAAGGCTTTTGCTGAAGATAAGGTTTCACTAAGTATTTCTTTCTTACATCTTACATAGCAAATACCAAAATAATATGAATACTCCCTATGAGACAAGCTCCCAGACTATAGCTGAATAGAACAAACAGAAGGAGAAGATTCTGGCACAGTCACACAGCCAGCAGTAAAAGTCAGGTGTTCTCAATTGCATGGCTGTGCATCTTGCAGAGAGCCCTCTCCCCTTCTTTGCAGTGTTCCTATCAATGCCATTCACATGCCTGGTTCAAAATCTCATGGTATTTTTTTCTGTGCTACTATCATCCCTCATTACTCACTCTACACAGCCCCTTCCAGCCTCAGCATCTTCACTTGATCTTTTGGACCTTTCCCTGAGCTTCACTGCAACTCTGTCCTCTCCCTTCCTTACACAGAGCTGCTAGGTAGGCTGAGCAGATGAAGTGCTCGCTTTCTGAGATTCCTTCCAGATCACTGCAGAGGGCTTAAATTTCATCACTGTGCTCCAGCTCACTCACAGAAGGCCTTCAGTTCTTCGAGATCCTGAATACCACCAATCACAAATCTCTGTCCTCTCAAACTGTGAAGACCTTGGAGATTTCTTTTGCCCTTGATGAGTTTCTCCCTGTCTTTTAAGACATATAAGTCACCTTCCTTATAATGACACAAGGATCTTTTTTCAAATGTTTGCCTTTGAAAAGCATCAAGTTTTTGCTGATTAAAGCCCAATAGAAGTTGCTTAAGTTCATTGCTTAATGAAAGAGCAAAGAACATTTTCCAGTTCCTTACCCATTTCTTCCTCCTAAGGTTGATCACACAAAACTGGATAAAGCTCCAGAAACAGAAGGTTTATTACTGAAACAGCAGAAGATCAAATAAGATGGACTCTTGGGATAGCTGAACAGCTTAAAGAGCATCTTTAAAGTCCTAAGTTGATAGCAGACAATTTATTTTGTTGTCATTTGTTCATTAAATAGGAGTTGCACTGCAACAGAAGCACAAAGGAAAAAAGCAGAGCTTGTGTAACAAGGAGCAGGAGCAGCACAAGTTTCGTATTCATCCCTTTGCCTGACTCAACAGCAGTGTTGAATGACTCTGTTTAGAGCCACATCCAGGACTCTTTGGCCAGCAAGAATGGTTAGCAGTGTGCCAATGTCTGCAAAGGTAAAGTAGGAGAGAACAGAGGGGGCTCTCAGAGACCTGAGAGTTCGCAGATAAATATCTGATGAAGGAAGAGGGTAAATTACTCTCTTCCAAAGAACTGTACCAAGTGTTCAGGCTAAGGAAGGCTCAGAGAAGTAATGTAAACAGAACAGTGGAACCCTTTTGCAGATGGAAAATTAAGCTAATATCTCTCACTTTGGATTAAACCACATCCTATTTTCAGGATTGTTGAACCTAGCCACATTAGACATGCATCTGGCCTATGGTACACTTCTCAGCCCTGCAGTACCATAGCAGACATACAGTTTAGCTCAGGGAAGTTGTTACATTCCAGTTTTCTACCATTAGGGACTTAAAAAATCAGCATGAAAGGATAGTCCAAAGTGTACAGATAGGCCTTTTCTGATTCAATCCAAAGAACAAGCCTCTCCTCTACAATAGATTTGGAGCTGACCATGATAATTCTCAAATCCTATGTACTGACTTACTGTGTACAGATACTGAACTAATATAACAGTGGCACGGTCAGGCTGGAAAATGAAGGTGAGGCTAGATTAACACCCTTCATACATCTGACACATGAGACAGAAACCTGGGGTTTTTTTGGTTTGGTTCTGTGAGAAAATTCAAAGAAGATATGAAGCCATGAGACTTTGTACATGCTTAGGGGGTACTTGTGGAGATCCAGAAGGGAACAGTTATGTTCTACAGCTTAACTTACCAAACTTTTCACTCTCTGTAAGAGCAAACTGATGGTGAACTAGGTAGGAAGCACAGGAAAAGTGATCCTTTATCAGCAGGCCTCTTGTTACATGGAAGATGAAGCAGAAGGCAGAGGAGGACAAGAAGGAGAAAGAAAAGGAGAAAAAGAAATAATGGTGAAATGTATATTTAAAAACTCAGATACTTAAATCCCTCCACCTGTTGCCCTATAAACCAACTTCAGAGGTCACAGCAGCTTACAAGTGAATCATGCTTGTGCCACTGAGCGGAGCAGAGGGAGAGAATCACCCACCATGACCTGCTGGCCATGCTGCTTCTGATGCAGCCCAGGATACAGTTGGCTTTCGGGGCTGAGAGCACACACTGCCAGGTCATTTTTAGCTTCTCATCCACCAACACCCCGAAGTCCTTCACCTTAGAGCTGCCCTCAGTCAATTCTCCACCCAGCCTGCACTTGTACTTGGGACTGCTCTGACCCAAGTGCAGGATTCTTCCACTTGGTCTTGGACTTCATGAGGGTCACATGGGCCCAGCTGTCAAGCCTGTCAAGGTCCCTCTGGATGGCAGCAGTCACCACAGTTGGTTTTGCAAAATGGAGCCTGGTGTCTCCATGAAGCTCCCTGCTTACTGCATTTAGTGACTCACAACTAAACATAATCATCCCCAGGGAGTGCAAACACAGCCCATGCTATGCAAATTATGAGAAGTGTCTCATAGATTGCTGACAGTACCAGAGAGACTGTGCACACAAACCAGTATTCATGCTGTGACTCAGCGACTGCCTCCAGCAGTGGGTTTGTTCCTGTACTGTAAATGGTGAAAATTTAGTAAACAGCTTTGATGCTGCATGTGACACAACATAACCTGAGTCCTTTCAGAGCAGTGTTAGGTCTAAATGACAACAGAAGCAAAAGGCAGTAAAAGGTTACTGTTTTTCCACTTTGCCTTTGATAAACACAAGCTAAAGCTCTGTTGAATAAAATGGAGCTAATGTTTTTGTGTTTCAAAGCAGAATCACAATTGAAAAGGTTTCTACGGAAATGAAGGAAAGAGGCCAGAAGAAAATTGTGTTTTCTTTTTCCCTTCAAATGGACAAGCTTTGCAGTGGTTATATAATATTTAAGTTACTGAATACGGAACGTTACTCTGTTCAAGAATAAATGGTTCACATATGCAGAATGATTCAGCCAAATTTACATTCTGTGAATAAATGTTTATTTATGAAATTACACACACAGCACAACCAAAATGAAGCAGGGACAAGCTATGACAGCTCTTCTAGGATATGTACAATACCAAATCTTTCATGGAGCTACTAAACTGGCATATACATATTCCATATGTAGCTAAAGTCACAAGAGGCAAACTGACAGGCAAGAAACAAGCGTGTCACCACAGTGTTCCTGCTTCATCTTTTGCAGGCCATGGACAAACTAGGGGGACCTGCAGAGACAGTATACTAAAATAGAGGCTTTGAGACACTGGTGAGACAGCAGAAGAAACTAAAGAAAGAGGATAAATGTTCAAGAGAGACATCTTCTAACTCTGCAGTTAGGGCAGCATTCTAATTCAGACCAGAAGGAAAAGCAATGATTAACAACTTTAATAAAGTCAATATAAGTGGAACCTACATAAAAACTTTCAAAAGCATGGCTTTCTAAGCTGCTGGAAAGGTTGAATAAGTTTCTCAGTGTGAAAGCTCCAAAAAAAATTTCTTTGAATTTGGCTTGCATGCATATTTCTTTGAAACTTGAGGACACAGCCACATAGGAAAAATACATGGGCTGTACTGAAACTTACTGCACTTGAACTTTGCATTATATAATGCGTTAATTTACAATTTACCATGGTGACCTCCTTAGGCAGCTTATACAGTCAAAATAAAAGGACTAACAAGAAAAGAAAGAGTTTTGTATTAAACAAGTGAGTGATACCACCTTTCAATCACTTTGTTTTTTTGTGTGTGTTTCTATTTCCAGGTAAGAAAGCAGAGACTGAAGAAGCAATTTCCCTGGAGGTAAATAAACAGCTAAAAGGGATTAAAACTTTGGTTATTGTGGAGCCGCATCCTGTTTCAGGTGCCGATTCTTTCCTCACACATATATCCCTATGAACCTGTAGCCTTTCCTGAAATTCTGTCTTCTTCCCTATGGAATGGTTGTAATAACAAGCTCAAAGGGATGGATGCCTATTTATTTGTGTTAAAGGAAATATTTGTATGTCCGGATGATAACGAAGTGGGAAACAGTACTTGGAAGCTTTCATCCTAACACTTTTTTGTCTTTTTCTAAGTCTCCTAATTGAGTACAGCAGCAGCAGCAACAAAACTCACAGCTTTCCTGGAGGGTTTATGAAAACATGTTAGAGTTTTAATGAACTTGCAACCCTTAAATCACACAAATGCATTTCTCTGCATTCTGCAAATCAGAGCTAAATATTACAGAAGGAAGATAAATATCAAAGTATGAGAGATGAAGAATATATTTTAAAAGTGCTAGATTTGTTCCTTCCCTTTCACAATTTTTCAACCATTCCAAGATAAAATAAGTGCAGAGACACTGCTAAAGCACAGTATTGTCTATGTCCTTGATACTACTTGCAAATAATAGGGTCCTGAAAAATCTAAGCAAGCAGTTATACCCTTAAAACTTATTTTCAAAGCTTTGGGACTCAGTGAGTGCTACAAAAAGGCAAGTTACAGCGTATACAGCTAAATTACTGTTAAGATAGGCATGTGCACATTTATGTTTTGGTAGGAGCAGTAAAAGCATTCTTCATTGTGGCTGTGGTTTCTAAGACTTGGCACCAATATGACTTATAAAGGGTGGATATGTTCTGTTGAAAATCTCCTGATAAATTTTTTGCTTGCCTATAAGCAAGAATGTAATAATTCTGCCCAAGAGCTCTGAAAGTTATGAGTACCTGAAAGAAGTAGCTTGCTGAGTTACAAAAATAATTGTACTTTTAACTGAAAACCATCATCATCAGCCTTGTTCTCATTTAAAAAATCCTGTCGAAACGAGAGTCTGTTTAATCAACCATTATAGAAATTACTGTTGGAGAAATAATTCTATCAAGATCACGTATGTTCCTACATGTTATGTCGATTAGAGGATATTCATGAGTGCTTCAATGCCAAAAAACAATATAGATAAAGTATATCTAGCTATACTTTAGATTTAAATAAAATTAATCTTTCTTTTCAGAGTAGTCAGAGAAAGGAAATCATTGTTATAGATGCCACACAGTAACAATGTAATGCATGATAAACAATTTTTATGCAGGGATACAAAAATTTCAGTGTTGCCAGTGCAAGGAAAACAAGTTTTCCAAAGTGCTTTTGGAATCTTGCACATATTTAGTGAGCTTGGTCCATCTGACACTTTACAAGCTTGGATAGCCTTTGTGTAGATTTCTGTACATGTGAAATACTTCAGCACTATTCCAAAAGACTTCAGAGAAACTGGATCAGTCACCACAAAAGGGTGGGGTTTTCATTCTGTTTCTCAAGACAGCATAAGGGCAATTCATCTATTCCTAAAGGTCTGAACTTACAGTCACATTTTTTACCTACAAGTTTTGACCTCTCTCATAGGTAGAATATCATGATTCTTGTTTTACAGCTGAGCCCACTATGAGGTAGAGAGAAACAACTTCCTCAGAGTCCTATGGTCATTGTGGTGGGTCCCCAGGAAACTGTTCAAGCCTCTTGTCCTGGACAAAGTGAACAAAATCATGTATTAATAGTGCAAAGTACTAACAAGTCTCCAACCTATGAATGGTTGCAGGACAGATAACCCCAGCAACGAAGAGCAAAAACACACCAGAGGAATCAACTAAACTAAAGAGAGCCTATATTAGGCACTGCATTACACAATTGCATCTGTGTTTGTCATCAAATTCAAAATCATCAAAAGTCTGCAAAACTCAGTTGTTTTGCCACTGTAATACCTCAGACAATTCTGGGAAGTTCAGATTTTTCTAAGAAATACAATACAGTGCTTATCAGTCACTGTAAAATTAGTGCAAATTGAAACAAGAACCTGTAACATTCTTTTAGCTCTCAGCGCCTTAGACTCAAATAGTGACGGTAAACATAAATGTTTTATATATATATTTCAATATTTGTTAAAAATTATGAAAAGCGTATCCCATATGCATGTAACAACTGTCAAGCAATCAAGCCTTATGTACTTCAGCTCTTAGGATAACTAGCAAATAATAAAACAGATATAGAACACACACAAATACAGCAGCCTGATAAGAAACCAGAGCGCTCTCCCCAGGATTAGGAAAAAATGCAATCAATCACCATGACAGCCGAGAGGACAACAATTCCATTTCACGGCAGCCCTCTAGACTACTGACATAAAAGTTGCTTCAGATTTAATTACAGCAAATTGATGTTTCATAAAAGCAGAAATTGTCAGTGTGTTGTACTGAGGCTTTGATTGGACTTTGAAAATGTTTCCTTTTTTATTTTTATCTTTTTTTTTCTTTTTAAATTTGGCCTTTAAGCTCTCCTGCTCCAATTCTGAGCCGAGGCGTAATTCAGACAGAAGGGGGATCTGAACGCGGTCACTCATCCTCACATCTTTATATAAAGCCTCTCTTTCTCCATCTTCAACCCTTTCCCAGGGGAAAGCTTTGTTGAAACATTCATATTTCTGACGTGCTTCACCCCCTGAATGACAGGGACACTTCTTGTTCAGCTGAATGCTGCCCGTGCCCGGTCCAGCCCCGCGGACCCACCGCCCGTCGGGGCGCCGGCACATCAGCCGTGCTCACGGCCACTTCGGTCGCTTCCTCCGCCTCCCCCCCTTCACGGATTTGTCTAGACACGGGTTAATTTTTCCCCGGGGCAGATCATCCTCCTCGCCCCTTCCTCCCTCCGGGCCGGACCCACGGCCGGGGTTCGGCGGCACGGGAGGCAGAGCCCGCGGCTGCCGGGGGCCTCTCCCCCGGGACACGCACCGGGGGCTCCGGGAAGCGCCCGGACAGGAGCCCTGGGACGCGAACCAGGCAGGATGGCGCGGGACGCGAACCCGCGGCCCCCGGAGCCGCCGCGCCGCCCGCGGGCGGGGGACGGCGCCACCTGGCGGGGCCGCGGGGGGACGCACGTGCCGCGCCTGGTCCCGGTGTCACCTCCCGCCCCGGTGTCAACCCCCGCCCCGGTGTCAACCCCCGTCCCAGTGCTCGCCACCCCCCGCTGTCACCACCCATCCCGCTGTCACCCCCCTACTCCGGACCCGCTCCCCCCGCCTGGCTCGGGAGATGCCGCTCCCACCCCTCGGCTTTCCGCGGGCGGTGCCTGGGCCGGGGGCGGGCGGGGTTGTTCTGCGTAAAATGCCTCTCCCACGTGTACGGAAAGGCAACTTCTCCCCTGTGACCAAATGTTTGTGTAAGGACAGGGGAAGGAACCAATTAAACCCGCCTCGCTTGCACAGCCCCACGCTGTCCCCCGCCTGTGCAGTGCTAAGGGACACGCACGACATTGCCCCCGTGAAAGTCTCTCCGAACCCCCCCGGTGACCCGGCACCCGAGATTTGTGAGCCACTGGCATGGCAACCCTTCCTAGACCAGCCACGCCTTCCTCGGCGGCTCCTCTGCTCCCCAAATTATTTGTCGCAGCATGGCAGAGATTGTAGGGAAGGTTTCCATTCGCAGGCAGCAGTTAACTCTGCAGCATCCCGTCTGGGTACTCCACAGCCTCCCTTTTACAGCCCTTCACGGCCAAGCGCTGTTAATGAGCTGGCGAGCCTGCTCGCAGCTGATGCGAAGTGAAAATTAAGTCAGCGTGCTTCTGTTCCCCTAAAAGCAGTTGTAAACTTTTCATGATGAGCTGCTAAGCTCCACTGAAACCGGAAAATTTTGAGGCTATTCCAGCATCTGAAGGGATGTTTGCAGACTCAGGTGCAGACAAGTGTGAACTTGTGCTGCCTGTGTTTCCAGATGCCTGGACATGTGCTGCTCTAGAAGCCGCTGGGATGTGCGAGCCTGGGATTGACGCCTGAGCCACCAGACCACAGCCATGCATCCAAATGGATGCCAGTCTGAGCTGTCACCAGTCCCTGTGGCTTGGAGTCCGGGTGGAGCTACCATCACTATGCAATACACCCCAAAAAGTTGTGTTTTTTTAAAACACTGGGCAGAAAAAGAAAGCAAAAAGCACATCTGGGTTAAAAAACAGAACATTTTTTTCTTTCAGTCACTGAAACAGCTACTAGCACTTGGGTGGAGGGAGAATGAGGAGCAACACTTGATCAAGTGACTGCACTTGTTTACACACCACAAGAGCTCTACAGACTTCACTGGATCTAGTCAGTCTAAACTCATAAGAAGAGGAAGGTCCCCAAGACCTAATCTTACAAAAACCTGCAGGTATGTGTGCATGGATTACTGCTTTGTTTAGCTCTTCTTTTTTCCCCCATGTTCAACTTTCACTGGAATAAGTAATGTTTGAATCTTTTTAACATTACTTTTGTTGGTCATGAAGAAAAAATTGTTCCTTATCATGCAACATAGTCATATTAAGAATACTTAAACTGTTAGGAAAGGTAGCCTTCTTTATCCAGTGGTTCTGGGAAGCAGGCCCTAAACTATGAATCCAGCCAGAACTGAATACAAATTGAGGCTAATTCTTGTCCTGGTTAGGCCTTTGAGGGATAAGTAAGGAATGGTTAGAAATGGTCAACATGAATGAGACCCCCTCAACTGCTCCCTTAAGTTTTGGGTTGTTATCTTCCTCCTTTTGAAAAGCTCTCAGACAACAAAATTCCATGGGAGAGGAAAAGGGAGACTAGAAAAAGACACTTTGTTTATGCAATCCTGCTGATGGCATAAGTCCACGTGTGAAGGACGAGGGTAGAGATTTTCTACTCTCACAATTTTTTTAAGGATAATACATCCTCTTGTTTCAGACAACAGCTTATATACACATTTGCAGGCTAAAGGAGCCAGAAGACAGCATTTTTGGGAAACATGGTGCACAGGAACAGCATGGAAACCAGGCTTCGCTGCTTCTGAGGATTCAGCACATAAACTTTGTTGCTGATGGAATAATGAAATAATTTCTCTTTTTAATGCATACAAGGTGATCTCTTCTTCATCCCAAATAGCATCTGTAAACTGTAACTAGACAAAAATCTGTTTTATTTTCTAAGTGGAACCATTACTTTAAAATAAAAACAATTGAAATAATTTTAAGATGTACAGTAGCCGCTAGGTCTACGAAACACAGTGCCATCTGGATCATAGGATTTCAAAGGATACAGTTCAGAAATCATATCTTAAAAAGCATAGGGTATAAGAATTAAGGGGAAAAGAAAATAAGAGGAGCAGGATATTCAGTATTTGTTTACAACTGAATATTTACTTCGAAGTCATTCCTTCAGTCAATTTGCCACCTAATAATATCAAATTTTCCCACTGTAGTGTCAGCTTTGGAGAGAGGAGCTTTCTGCCGGCCTGCCTTGTCACTCCCAGTTACACAGCAGCTTGTAATATTCCAAGAACTTCTCACTTGCTCTCTATGCCTTTTTTTTTTTTTGTCTCCCCAGTCCGAATGTGCTCACCAGATGCAGTGACAGTTAAACAAAGCCACCATAAATAAAAATAGGCCAAAGAGAGTCTAGCTAGATGCAGTATTTCCCAGCGGCTTATTTTCCAGTGAGTTGTCCTTGCTGAAATGAGTATGTAGCAAACCCTGCTAACCTGTGGAAATTTCATAGAAAAATTCATAGCAGAGATACTCAGCTCTATGCATTTCTAGGCAACTGTTGTGCAACAGTCGATCTAAACATTCGCTTGAATAAAAATATTACTAAATGCACTTGGTGACTTTTTGTGTTTCTCATTTTGCTTGTAATTCATGCAAGTTTGTAGAAATAAACATATATGCAAGAGAGCATTTGTAATGGCAAGGTTTTGTAGACTCTTGTGAGCCTAGGTCTACCTGCAATGGAAACATTCACATACCTGTGCTGAAAATTCATTTTAAGCTTGAGAGTTATTCATTCAAGACCAAGAATCCATATTTTCTGGCAGTGAACCTTTTGGCAGACTCAAGAAACAAACATTCAGTTCTTTGAGGAAATGGTTTGGGAGTAACTCGTAGGCTGGAAGGTACATACCCATCTGAACCATTCACTGAACACTTCAGAATAACCAATTAATCCCAAACTGTTTTTCTGTATTGCTGAGTCTGAGCAATGCTGGGGTTGAGTTGTGAAGGGTATCTGCTTGGGGGACTTCTAGCAGCCGATAAAAGTATGTGAAGGAAGGATAAAGCTGAAGGATGCCCCTAACCTCTCCATTCATTGAAATATCTAAGTAGGGGCAGTGTCAGCAGCCATGCCCCCCAAAAGGAAACCCCTGATGTGGTTAGATCAGGTATGTGATGGGAGAAACAGACTGGAGATCACAAGAGACATAAAAGCTGAACTACAGAAGTGGAACAGGTATGAACTGTCATGTAACTACTTTTCTGTGAGGTGTGTCACTTATCCAAGGCTCTGTTGCGCTCCCATGTGATGTATTTAACACCAGCTCTGCAGAATTGCCAAATCATATGATGAAACTACAGAAAACACAAGCTAAGGGAATAAATCTCACATCACTTCAAGCTGCATTTCAGGCTCTTTCCCTCCTCCCCTCCCCTTCCCTTCTATAATGGTTCTTTTTGAACACTTGTTTCACACTCTAAACCCCCAGGGTCTTGATATGCCAGGCAGGAACTGATACCCTCTCCATCTGTAAGACCCCTGCCTTGTAGCCCCAGCGGTGTTTCATTAGCAACAGCTTAAAAATTGATTTAAACATTATGTTCATTGCAGACAAACACTTCTCACAAAGCCTACTGTTCCCATTGAGGCTAAAAAATTCCATTGTATGCGTAATCTTTTATGAGTGCATTCTTTGAATACTTTATTTCTTAGAACTGTAACAGTTCTGTTTATAAAAAGGAATGATACTGATAGCAATGTTAGGAACTTTCAGAAGGGACCACTTAGATCTTTAAATTTCCATATTAGTCCCGTTTCAAGAAAAATACAAAACAAAACAAAGAGCCTCAATTACATAGTTTAAATTCTTTAAGAAACAGCTTCACATGCCAGGCTAAGAGGATAGAAAAACCAATCTTTACCCTCTTGGTCAGATCTTGCAGCCCTCTGAGGACAGCTTCACATTGGAGTTTTTCATTTGGCACCATTGTAAACCAGTTTTTAACTACTAAATCAGGTTTCTGAGATATTTAAAGAAGACAGGAAGCTGAGAGATGAGGGGAAACACAGGGCTGACTGCTTTCTGAGTTGTACAGGGAGTGAGGATAAAAAACCCACCAGGGATCTGCTGTATGTCAGCCAGGATCTGTGTCGAGGAGACAGATGGAATGGTGTGCCTACTGACCCCTTCTTAATATCCAGACACTTTTTAACGTGCGTTGCTGCTACTGAAACAACTGCAGTGCAGTACTTCAGGACAGGACCTTGGAGACTAATCTGACCACCTGAGTGCTGTTCAAAAACTGTTCCCACAGAATTCCCTCACTTCCAGCACAGCAGCTGTGAAAGTCTAGTAGGCAAACAGTTGGTCTGAATTACTATTTCTTTTCATTTAGGAGAAACATTCTCCTTTTTAATGAACATCCTGTCTCTCCGTTTAATTAAGAACAATGTTAAATAGGATATTGGTTTAGCTGTTACAGTTACCAAATAGTCAATCTAAAGTATATATTCCCTCAGGGAATTATTCACACAGCCACAGGGCCACATGTTGGAAACAGGGCAATCAGTAATGACCCATTTTTGTGGGCTTCACTGTTCTCCTGGTAATGGCTGTAGTCTTCTACAAATCTGCTGAGAAATGACGAGGGGGTTAATGCTTTGTTCTGTTCTTTCTCCAGAGGTAACTATCCAGTGACTGAAAAGTATTATATTACTGGTTAGGTAGACAACTAATTTCAGAATTCAGTAACTGAATAGTCAGGGCAAAGAAACAGATATCTGACATCTCTCTTTAAAAAAATCTTTCAATGGCACATTACAACTTGTCAGAATTAAGTGCAGATTTAAGAGTTCACTTCTCACAGAGGCATTGCACTAGATTAGAAGTAAGGGCATTAAAAGTTTTCAGTGCTCAAAGCCTCAGTTGTTACAGATCAGCACTTCATGGACATATTAAGAGATTTCTCTGCTCTACCTGAGCTCCTTCTATAGCTTTTATTTTTTTTAATATACTTTTTTCATATTTGCTGAGACAGTGTTTTGAAGGAAAAGAGCAAAATATGCTGCCACAGTAAACCCTTGGAAAGAGTGTGCTGGACAAAAGTACTCACAGTGACCCTGAAACACAACTTTAGAAGAGCTTTGCTAAAGTTGCTGCATGGATAATACAGGGGCCCCTTTTTGTCATGACACCTAAGTCATGGCAAAGTGAATATACCTTCCATAACAGAAAAGAAAAATAAGTCCTTTTGACCACATGATTGCCATGATCTGCTTCAGCTCTGTCTTTAATCCTCACTCTATTTTCTGTTTCTTTCAACATCAAGCCAGCCAAAACAAGTTTATTAATCACTGCATAGTTAAACAGTGATACTTGGTAAGATTCCCTCCAATTAGCCTGGTCTGAATGCAAGCAGTCACAGTACAGTTAGTCTGGAGATATAGATGGGACTAGATGCCTCTATTACTTCCTAATCCAACTTAGAAACACCCCACCTGAATTAATAGTTGTATGATGCATATGGGTTCTATATTAGAGAAAGCAAAAGAATTGTAGCTCCAACATCAAGGCACAATCATTTAAATCTAATGCTGCTTGATCTTTCTGATGCCTTCAGCTGAGAGAATCCCACTTTTAATTTGCTGATCTTTTTCTTATCTTTTTTCTGTTCTCCTCTTACACTGTTTCTGTGGGAGGAAATCACTCCTTATTCACAACTTCTGTTAAGTTTGGTAGCAACCCAGGTCTAGCCCATTTCCCCCCTTTCACTTTGAGTGTTAGTCTGAATATGAATGACTAAGTTTAGATTATTTACAAAAGCACTTGCTTCTCTTTCCTCACATTAAAACTAGTGCAAATAAAAACATACCAGAATATATAACGTACTTAGAATACATGTAGTAGCCCTTTAGCCTCCAGGTGAGGTGCAGGTAAAGCCTCAAGTGCTGTGCATGAATGACATATGAATCTGCTGGAAACAGTCCAGAAGAGGCAACAAGTGGGTGATCTACACAGCAAGACCTATGAGGAAAAACTGAGTAAACTGAAACTGTTTTCTCCAGTGAAGACAAAACCAAAGGAAGAAGGATCTATAACTATATAAAGGGCTGTTGCAGAGTAGAGGAGATTCTACAAATGTTTATGCTTATTGGAAATAGCAATGATTTATTGAAGTGAAGGGAAAGAAACCATCTGGTTTAGCTGGTTTTCTGTAATTCCATGAGAATTTCATTTAACCTTGGCATGTTCTGACCTTTTAACTAGAAACTCTCTCTCACTAGATTTAGTGCAGATTCTTTTATTCTATACTAACAGTCATCACAATTTTGAAACATCTATGTTGCTATACTCAGAACAGTGAGCCAGAAAAACCTAATTTTCCTGAATTATCTTTTATTTTAACTGTAGTTAAACTTCTCCTTCCTTTCCAGGCCTCTTCTCCACTTACTCCTTCCTTCCCAATACACTGGCTGGGAATATTCTTCTGCAAATCAGAAACCCAGTTAAAAGGTTCAGTGAGGGTGACTATTTCAAATCCATTGCAATCCTCACACAGGAACCTTTGTAATTAGTGTCTACACTGTCTATTCTGGCTGTCTGCAAGCCTGCTGAGCCAAGACGCCTAGAGGTAGCCAGGTTACTGTGCACCATGAGTGACTGTGTTAGGATGGTGGTACGTCTTGGAAAAAGAGGTATATTAACTCAGACTCATCTCTATGGTGGTGCAACCATCTTATTTTGAATTTGCTCGAAGAACTGGACCAGTAAGCTCATTACTGCCCACAACATATCACAAAGAGGTTATCGGAGTTTCAGCACCTTTGCTTCCATTCTTAAACCACTTCCCTCAATGATTCTTTAAGAACTTGCAAGTTTAGCCTTAAAAAGTAGTGTTTAGCTCTTGCAGTGACATGGCACCTGTTCCCTGATGGTCTGAACTGTAAGACATGCTGTATACTGCATCCATGTGCATAGAGAGAGCAAATGGGGGCACATACAAGATACTATTACATGCCACATGCCTATTCTTTAGCAGAGTTGAGACTAAAACATACAATTCTTACCTTTACAGAACAAGCTTGCACAAAACTGCCCAAAACCTCAATTCCTTAAGAATTCTGCAGAGTCACGAAATATATTTTGTAATCACAGGTTTTATGGGACAAGTTAAGATTTTACTTTTGTCTTGCATCTCTGGTTTGTTGTGGGGGTTGTTTTTCCAGCCATCTGAAATTCAGACAGCTATCAACAGTGTCTGAAATATATATTTAGAAAACAGCTCTCTTCTGTTACAGGGGAGAAAAATAACTAAAAACCCCAGACACCCTGATATCCCTTTTGGTGGTAAAGCCTGACCATATGGTGACAAGGTGAAGATATCTTTCAAGAAGGTATTCTTTAACTCAGAGGTAATGAGAGGCAGGAAGGGTCAGTGAACTGACAAATAGCAGCAGGTCAAGGAACACTCTAAGAAAAAATAAAAAACTTATTTTTCACCCAAGAATTGGATGTTCAAATTGTAATTGAATCTGGAAAGTAAAAATAAATGGGGAAGAGGGAGAGAGGAGACAAAGCTGTATTTTATATAAAATTTATTGAGTTATTTGGAGAGCATTATCAAAGCAAAATCGCTGCAGTTTCCCAGAACACTGTGGGAACTACAAATCTTTGTGCAGGAGAAACAGCTAACACCAGTAACCCAGCTGGTTGATGAGAGCAGAATTTACTGTAACTACTGCATTTTTATCCTTGTAAATCTCATGCCACCCTTGCACAAGGCATTCTTACCCAGTGAATTTAATCTGCTGAGCTGTGGCTATTCTCTTATAGCTATTTCTGCATAACTCCCTCCTGTGGACACTCTATTCTGGAACAATTAGTAAGAATAATTACTTCAAAAAGAAATCAGTTCTATTCCAGAGCACAACGTCCACATGGGGGAGTTACACTGAAGTAAAGCTATTTTTACTGTAGCCATGCTGATCAATTCCCTGTGTAAACAAACCCCATGACTCTGATACTAAATTACTTTAATAGAGATGTCTCTTGAGATTAAAGTTCTGGAGTCCAAGAGAATCAATCTTCCAAACATAAGTGTATCGCTTCAAAAAACTGACCCTAAAAGAACAGAGAAACACATTAATTCACTGATTTATGCATCATAACTCAAATTCTAGATTGTCTGAAATGTAATAGAGATAACTCTACTATTAAGCATTATTCACACACACATATTTGGAGTGTCTTTGCTATCCCAAGTTACTAGAAAGCTTGGTGGGTGACAGGAGGAAAGGTCAACAGGGTAGGTAAATGCTACATGAAGATGTATTTAAAGTTCAGTAGTTGCTACACTATTATAAAGGTGCAGAGGCAAAAATATAATGCCATAACATGCTGTAATTGTTCATTATTGCCATGATATCCTGAGAATAATCTCAGAAGTATGATCCTTTTTCCTATATTCCTACTCATTCTGGAGGATGAGGATGGGGAGGAAGCAAGAGCTGTCTCTTCTAGGGAAAAAGCATTTTTCTCCCTAAACTTAGGACAGTACAACAGCAGTTTCCTAGCTCTTTTCAGGAAAGCTTGCCTTACCATAAAAAGGACAAAGAGCAGCCTCTAGGACTATAAATCCTAAATGCAACAGTGGCATGAAGGAGAGTTTCTCTGGAGCTCTTTTCATGTGTTAGGCTCCTCCTGAAGGCTTCATGAATCCAGAAAGAGAATAGCCGCTGTTTTTCCATCAAAGGCAGGTTAGCTTTGCATTGTTCACAGACCTGAATCATGCCAAAGTGATAACATTTAGTGTATGAGGAAAATAACCTACTGAGAATATTCTTCTTTAGCCACTACCCCACCCTACAAAAAAATAAAACAAAAAATTAAAAAAAATAGGAGCTTTTTTTTTTTCCTCACCATATTCAAATGCATGAAGCCCTTTCTGGCAGCTTTCCCACCAGACTGCAACATCCTACCCACACCCACCTCAGCAGTACAGCTGTTCCAAAGGACTGTAATCTTTTCCTTTAAGAATAAAAAATGTATTTTCTTTCATTCTCAAAAGTTATTTGGTTACTGAAGTTGAACCTTATCAAACAGACTTGTAGCTAAGCAAAGAAGAAAAAATATTTTCCTCTTCCCCTGAGCCACAAACAGCAGAAATTCATGAAAAGCTGAGGCCCTTTGAGACGATGCTCCAGCAGAGATGTTTTGGCCAAGGTATGTACAGCTGTCTGCAGTTGTCCATCTATAAAAGAAATTTAAATGGCAGCTGGAACAAACTCTCATATGTAAGAAAATGGCATTCAATGTAAAATCACATACAGCGAAACATCTGATGTAGTGATATATCTTATGCAGATTTCCTTTGTACAGATCCATTCAATCAAATGCCTGCAGTTTTTCCTTGGTTTGAAGAAAATATGCACACTATCCTTAATAACAGTGGGATGGTATAAGGGATACTTCATTTGCAGAAGCTCTGATAGTGCTGGTGGTAAGTCTTTACAGTTCTCTCATACTGAAGAGATATGTTTTATCCACAGGCACTGAGTGAAGCTGTCACTACAGCCAAATGGCCTTGTAAGAGATCATCATAAGCAGGTTGTGAAATCAAGAGATTTATACGAAAACACTTGAAAAGTGTTCAAGGACTATACATTAAATCAATCCTCATTTATTCAACAAAGCTGTCAAAATTATTTATACAGTGGAAGATGCAGACAAGAATATTTGCCAAGACTTTCATCCTTACATAACACAAACATATACACACTCTAAAACACCACACAGAACAAGTCTGCCCCAGTGGGTGCAGACTGACCCAACATCATTCTGCTTGTACTCTGAATGGGTGGGACAGAAGCCCATCACAGTCTGAAATCCTTCAAAAATTGTGCTGTGTCTACCATAATTTTTTTGTATTTTTGCCTCTCAAAAAACAAACAACCTCCCCAGAATCCCCTAAAGAAAACAAAAACCCCCACAAAAACCAACCCACTCCCCCCAAACCCTAGAACAGTATAAAGCAAGTAATCTAAAAAAAAAAAATAAAAAATATTCTTTCTCCCATCATTTCCTACAGAAATCTTTCACCACCTACATTTCTTGCTCATGGATGCATCCACAGAAATACTAAGTAACATTTTATCAGTACTTCCTCTGTGCAGCTCTCTGATTTCTTCTAGTACTACTGTTCAATGGACCACTTGCTACCTTGTCCCCCAGTAGGGGTGGCATAATTGCAAAGAAAAATAGATCAGCAGCTGCAAGTCCATTCTTATAAGGGATCTTTGGCTTCTTTTTATTTCTATTTAAATACAGAATTCTGGGTTTGGTCAGCATTGTTATGTATTTTGACCTGTCTAACCTGAAAAGTATTGCTGACAGATTTTGGATTGTACAGAGGAAGAAGTTCAGTCATATTTCTGACATGCCTCAGACACACACTATCAGCCCCAGATAGAAAATATGTATCTATGAAAGTCTTTGTTCAGGGAGATTCTATTTGGCTTCAAGTGGAAAAAGGAATTACAACAATCACAAGGAGTGACAGTCTCCTGATTTCCTATCTTAATTTTGGCCACAGTTACAGTGAATACTGGAGTAAGTCATTTAAAGTCTTTGCTTTTCCCAAAATGTGTTCATTCATTCTAGGGGTCCTGCTTGGAGATATCTTAGTCCCCGTGTTCAATACCATCAAGAGAAGGAGCACGGATCCTCATAGGGCAGGTACTCAATGCTTTGGAATGCAAAATGGCTTGCTTTGAGACCCAAACACAGGTATTGCCCGAATGTAAATAATTCTGAAATTTTGAGACTGATAAGCATAAAGTGTTTACACGAACTTTAAGTGGAGATGTTACTCTTCAGTGTTTCTGAGTATCAGTCTGAAAAGTCTGGAACTGAACATACTGAACAGGTAGTGGTTCAGTCTCTTTGGTGTGATTTCCCATATCAATGAAATAGGGGCAACAATCTTTACATAATTAGCTTAAACTATCTTAAACTGGAATTAAGATTTTGTGGCATTCTCAAAAGATTATGCTACCTGTACAAATTACAGAAAATAATTTAAATCATCCCCCCCCCCTTATTTTGTACTGTTCATAAGTTGATTCATAAAATCAAAGTTTATGTTACTTAGCAAATAAATTCAGCCTTAATAGAAATAGTAGCAAAGATCTTCAGCAATTATTAATATGTTTGCAAGCTACTTGGATAACTCACAGATTAAATGAATATGCATTTTCACAAGGAAAAATAAATAAATGAGTAATAAAGGAAGATAACATCCTGATTGTCTCCCTTTACCTTCAATTTAAGACTACAGATGGGTCTACATAGATATTTAGACTCTTTTAACCTCTGCAATGTTGAGCCCCTGTGTAAGAATGTAAGGATGCTGAGGTAAAGTTGACTTTTTCCTTACTAGGGACTTTGTAATCAAAGTTACTAACCTCCACAGAGTGTTCTATACAGGTTGAGTATCCTACAAGCAAAGCAATGAAAATACAGATGTCATAGAGAAAGTAAAAGGATCAGAATAGCAGTTTCATCCCTCAGAGATGTCAGCCTAAGACTGCTTAAGGTGCCAGCCTAAGAGATGGAAATGCAGCGGATGATTTTACTGCTCATGTCAAAGTGTCCAAATCAAAACATTTCAGAACTATCCAGTTCCATCAAATAATAAAGCTTGGTGACCTGCTTGAGAAGCAAACTCTAAGGTGAAAAGACGTAAACTTAATGTGCCTTCCAAAACAACAGATTTGATTTCTTTGACAAGGGTTATTCTTTATATGTTTCCAGAATGGCTTTGCATGTGTTTCCTTATAAGGACAGATTTGATTTCCTCTAAATCTTCATTTCAATGCATATATCCTGCAAGTCTGAAGGAAGAGAAAAAAAAGCCAGAAAATCTTGGAATTTAGGACTCCCACAGACACAAAACACTTGCTAACATATTTGAAAAACAAAGAAAATTTCTCAGTGAAATTCACAATCACTTGCACTGGCAGAAGGACCAAGGTGGAGCAAGTATATAAAGAAATTTAAATTGCCCAAAACATCCACTGAAATATCCTCCAGAAGAAATGACAAGATGGTATTTAATGCATGTACTGTATTTTCCATTTCCCTATGCTTTTAAAAAAGATTAACTACAAAAACTGCCTGACAGTCCCTGAAGATAAACAGCAGTACAGATTATAGAGTGGTTTTAAATGGGAAATAAGAGCATGAGCAACATAAAGCAAGGAGGCTGTTCTGACATTTCTTCCAAGTAGACAGTCTTGCCTTTCCCCATGTTTTCTGCATAAACAAAGACCATCTGATATTTATGAGTTCAGTTCTTCTGCTTACTAGAAAATGAAGACAATTTGCCTTTCTAAAACATTTACCTGTCTCAGTTTAAGTCACATGCAGTTGCTGTTGCTTGTAATGTACTGAGAAATTGCAGGTTGTCATCTGTACAGACAACAGTGACAAAAAGGCCAAGTGGAAGAGCAGCATGTCAGGTGTCACACGGTAATGAAAGACACTTCAGCTTCCAATTTACGACTAAAAGGCAGCAGGAGTTTCAGGCTGACTCGCTTTGGGTAAAAGTTCTTTTTTCCTCCATTCACAGGCTACAAGATTCTGAGTAGACAGGTGCTTGCAGAAGTTCACAAGCCCATGGCCAAAGAAAGCCCTTGGTTAACCTGTGCCTAATGAGAGCTGCAGCTTTTTTTCTTGCAAGCTGGTTCTTGGCCTGTTCTTGTCACAGATTAGTGGTTGTGCCTTAGACTCCCAGAGATAACATACCCAGCTACCTTCTGCAGTGCAGAATGAAATAGTGGTATTATGAATTATTCATCGGTTTAATAGTCAGGATTAAATTTAACAACCTTTTAACAATGCCACAAATCACGTCAAAGGCAGAGGTTTTGCTCTAATAATATATATTTTTAAAATGCAATAAAATTCTAAGATTATTGATTACAGTGGCCAGAATATGAATACACTCAGTACAAAGTCAGAGATAAAACACTGCCAAAGGAAAATGCCAGAATCAAATCCTTTCCACTCAGCATGGAAAGCAAAGAAAATTTCAATCCTCTTTATTCAGCATTTGAGGCTGGCTTGTATTGCTTTCAGGCCCTGGTAACTGCACTTCCCTCTTGGCGGTGGGTGCCTGGCAGTCAGACCTGGTAGGGCTGCTGGTATAAGCACACAGTCCTTCAGAAATTCTGAAGGTCATGGCTTTCATAAAGCAAGCTCAGGAACAGTAAGAACAGCTGGGGTTATTGGCATTGGTGAACTTCCCTGTGAAAACAGCACATTAGAGAACCCCTGAACAATTGAAAGCAGTAACTCAACTTGTCCGGCTTTGTTACCAGGCACCCCAAATTAAAGGGAATCATCCCATTCCCATCTGCCATCATAGCAAGTAAGAATTTCCAGTGCAATGCTTAATTTCTAGGAAATATCACCATAATAATTTACAAGTAGAACTCCAGACATCTCCTGCAAGCATGTTCAGTCTCAGAACACTGACCTAATTTACAGGTGAGAGCAATGTAGGCAGAAAAAGCCAGATTATCCCATTTAAAGGAAAGACTTCAGCAAGTACTGTGAATTAATCATAAGTGTCAAGATAAGGATCCAGTCTCAAAAACTACTGCACTATGGAGCACCACAAAGGGCATCTGTGTGATTATCTATGATGCTACGAGGTGAAGGACTTCATTTTCAGAGGGTCCCACTACATTTTTTCCCCCACAGATATTGGAAGCTTAGGCTACCTTACCATGTACCCACTGGTCCTGGGAGAAGTATGTTTCAAGTTTTATGACACGGACTTGACCTATGATGTTGAAAGTTATAAAGTTAGTTAAAGGGTCTAAAAACCACTGAATGCTCCATTTGCACAGATTTCGGTGACAAGGGCACTCAGGTCTTGGCAACAGGTATTCTGTTTGTAAAAATATTTCTAGACACATGAATTTTAATTATAAATGGATGATTTATTAGCATTTAATCCCTTCTTCAAGAAGAAATGTTATTTTCACGAGAAAAATGAAACAATGAAGAGAAGAGAGCTTTGGGGATTGAAACAGAAGCTGCATGCAAAACCAAGAAGGAAAACAGAAGCCAGATATAGAATTTTCTTCTGGGATCATGAACCCTTCCCTGGAATTTGATCCAAGAATCCATATCACCTACATGTCAGTGGGGATCTGCAGATTTGCAGGGATATCAGTGAGAAGTTACATAAATAAAAGGATCCTTTTGCAGGAACAAGCTGGAGGCTAGAAGAGCTCCCATGATACTCATATATCTAATTAAGAACAGCAGATTGGAAGGGACTCTTGGGTCATTGAGTTCAGTCCCTTGTTTTTGCAGGCAGCCATGCCATATAATCTTTTTCATATGCCGCTTAGGTTCTGCTTATAATCAATTAGAATTTTTTTGGTCTGGGGGTTGGGGGGTTTTGGTGGGTTTTTTTTTTCTCTTGGTACTTTTAGGGAAAAGCTGTCATAGATTCTCATTTGGTTTAGAATTAGAAATGCTTTTAAATCCAGAATAACTGTACACGTAGATTATATCCCTCTGTTCTTGTGTCAGCATTTCCCTTAATTTAAATAGCATTTTTTCTAATATATTTATATAATACAATCATATTCTTCCTTTTGTTTTGCCTGACCATGCTGGCTAAGTTTTCTTATTCTCCCCTATGGAATCCTTCCAATTCTGGACAGTTTAAACACTTTTTTACACCTGTTTCTTTTTTAATTAAGATTTCTTAGGTAACAGGTAATCTGGCTGTACTCAGTATTCCTAATGAAAACCATCAGCCACAATGTTTCCCAAGAATGTTTTTGGAAATATCTGGAACTGAAGTGGCATGATGCATTTAAGCCCATTTCTGTCAGACATACTAAATGGAAATTTCAGAAAAAGTCCCACTGTCTTCAGTGGGTGAGCCCTGTCTGCTTTCTGTTTTCCAATATCCAGATGTCATGTTCCAGTAAAAATATAATTTTTTCCCAACTATTGAAATTTTGGATAATAACAAAAGCTAGCAATATGTATTTGCAAACATTTATGAAATGAAAAGCAGTAGGACTTGTAACCAGCATTGGAATGAGACTTAGATTCTAGGAATGCATGTAAAGTTGGTTGAATTCAAAAGCAACAACAGTATTTTCAAATTATTTGAGGAATAAATTATTTGACCAGCGATTCTAAACAATGTATACAGGATATTTATCACAAACAAGAATTTAAAAAAAAAAAAAGAAACCACTGTAGTTCACATGAAAGAATTCAGACTTATCTCACTGCTGGATGCTATATTTGGCATGAATTCCAAATTTGCAACAGGGTGGAGGATTTGATCAAAAGATCCAAAAAAATTTATGTGAGTAGCCAAAGCCAATCTGTTTGGCAAAACATACAGATGATGTTTCTCTCGCATTGCTTTGGTATTTTGGAAAACTTGCAATGTCAAAGAAAAAGTTTGTATTCAATGCACTGGAAGCAGTAAGACATAAAAAGGTATTTTCTGAAGGAATAAGTAAGCACAGGAGATGTAGAATTTGACACTGCTAATAATATGTTTGAGTACAGTCATAACACAAGTTCTGAAAACTAAAAATCGTGCCCCTATCTCCTACACTTCCAACCCTTTCAAAAGGGACAGCTGATACTTTGTACCAACTTGATATACTCTGAAGACATCCCTTTCTGATTCTTCTGAAAACTGAGGCACCTCAAAGCACTAATAACACCTGAAAAAGCTGGTAAGCAGGCTCGGTATCTTCATATAGAAGCAAGTATCTTCATATATGAATCAAACATAATTTCCTAGTCAAGAACAATAAAAGAATAATCAAGCCACAGGACACTGGTAATGATGAATGCTTATTTATGAGATTTTTTCTTTTTCAACCAGCAGCAATCTACAGGGTTGGAACATGGACTTCACTGATTTGTAACATTTTTATGGCCAACTCATTCTTCCTAAGTAATGTCACTAATTATCCTGTAAACCAGAACTGGGCCTACATTTCCTATATATGCTCAAAATATATGTTCAGAAGCTTTGAACACTTTTGAAAGACTGATTCTTAAGCTGGAAGTTTCCCCATATTTCCTTCTTGGACAGTCACCCTATTTAATCAATATGCAGGATTAAAAACTTCACTGTTCCTTCTAAAATCAAGATGGTATTTGGTATTGGTGCGATTGCCAATGCTAACTAACATTTCTGTCAGCTGGGAGGAGTCTCTCTTTCACTGGACTGACACTCTTGACCCTGGAAAAGCGCTGAGGTAAATTAGCTGTCAAGATAACATAGACATGCTTTTAACAAATAGGGGTTGACAGTTTCTGATTTTATAACTATGCTTTCAATGCAATTAGCATTTTTGCAAGACATGAAATTACCAGTAATTCCAACAAGAAAAAGGGAGGATATGTAGACCTATGACTATTGTCAAATATCAGACAATTAAAAAATAATACCAAGAAACTCATTTTAATGTAATTACTAGAAATCATGTGTAATTCCCAATATTATCTGCAACTAAGCCCATTGCTTCTCTAAAGTCTTCTAAAATATGGGTGAACTGCGAGGATTGGGAAAGTGACAGCCTACTGCCTTTCTCCTGGCTGTTGGTGTGTCTCAGCACAGCTTTGATTTAAAGCAAGCCAGCTCTAACCCCAGCTTTCAGGCACTGGGCAGTGAAAGCAGAACAAATAGTTTCAGCTACAGCTTATCCAGGAACTCAAGAGGAATGAGTTATGCTGTCAGTGAAAACTGTTCGAGCCAAACAAATTTAATTTTTCATCTGTATTTGAATGCAGACATGCACAAACTTGGCACACACAAGGCACAGGAAGTGTATGTTATTTCATGAATTTATCATCAGCAGTAGCAGTAAGATACTCCTAAATGTAATTTGTGAGTACATTAAATACACTCCAGTGCTTGATCAGAACCGGACTGAAAGGTAGAATGATATAAAAGCAATCAGTAGTACCCTTCTCCCTCTCCTTGAAGTCTGAGTTCAGTGGGATCAGAGCTAAGCCAGTCCACGGCATAGCTGAAATCTGTCGTAAGATTCAGATCTGTCTGGACTACTGCTGCATTAGTCATGGATCTCTCTGGCTCCTTTCTTTCCTCCTCTTCTGTGCCCACCCTGTCAGAGCTTGTGTTACTGTTCCAAAGGTGCTCCTGCTTTAAAAAATGACCTCTGAGGTCTGTTTGCTTTTCCACAGGCATGGTTCTTACTGCAGTCAAATCCTCCAAATCCAGTAGAACAGAATTGAATCTCTGAGAAGCCAAAGAATACTCCTGAATTTCCATGGTTCCCTGAAGCAAGCACCAGAGCCCAGCAACAAAACAATTCTCTTCCCAAAAGAACTGGTCAAGGAAGAGGGACCTAAATACCACAGCATGTCAGAAGACTCAAGAGTCTGTAGTAATTGTACTAGGGAAGGAAGAGGGGAAACAGGAGCAAAGTACTTCCCAGCATGATGGGATGATTACAGGTGTGCACTAAGGAGAACGGAGGGCTCGATGCTCAGAGAAGTTGGTAAGCTCTGGTTAAAAATTTGGATGTACAATCAAATTAAGTGGGTTTACCCATTTGCATTGAAGTCACATCAGTTTAGCATAGCTAACCAGTGGAAACTGTGCTGCACTGCAATAATAAACAAGCAAAGCCACTTTGCTTTCCAGTCCCTTGGGTCCACTGTGCCCCTTCCCACTCAGCACTAAATAGGCTGATTTTGCATGGGGAGTGTGCAACAGTCTTGTATATTGAAGGGTCGTATCTCACACTTCATATGGCTGTAAAATAATGTTATTAATTTCTTTAGGGGGCTATGTTATTTGATTAAAGAAAAAATATATTTTTTCATTCCATTTATATAATTTTTGTTTGCTGGTACACTGAGTAGCATTAAACAAAGACCTAAATTATTTTCAGACCAAAAATAATGAACTAGGTTAATGAAAATTATCTCTTGTTGTCAAATGCTTCACATCTGAAATAATGGCTTGGCCGTGTTTACTAGGTAAGTCTTTTCTCATAATCTCTTCAAATTGTATTTTCAATCAATCCATTTCCCCTATTAAAACTTCACATGTAATTGTGAGACCAGATATTTGATTTTGTGTTATGGACAAACAACAGCATAACCAGAGACACAAAATTCAAGGTCTGGTTCTGGACTTCTCCTAAAACCCATTGTGTGGGTGCATTTGAATTCAGGAATTTCGTTTGGCACCCCATTCTATTTTTTCTTTTATTTTTTTTTTTTTTAATCAATTGTCTTGCTTGTTTTATTTTAAAGTTACTTTGCTACTTTTATTTTCACAGGCACAGGGTAAAGCAAAAAGGAAATTAAATACTGTCAAAAATAATGAAGGATGCAATTAAACAGTGTCATGAGAAAAAAATTAAGAAACTATGTTTCAACATGAGAAAGGCATGCTTTCCCTTTCCTTTCATATTTACACTGAAAGCATCTGTTAATTGGATAATTTGGTTAATGTCAGTTACCAGAAACAGCTGAATACTGCATGCAATAAAATAATGAGTGTAGGGCAAAACTAACTTCCATACAAAGTAACCAGCAAAACTTTAGCTTCCACTTTAGCTCTTAAATAGAATTTCTATAAGATTCAAAGGGTACATTGATTTCTGGGAATCTTTCAACAGCTGTCTACTTCCTTTAAAAATCCATGGGGAAAGAAAAATCAAAATCCTATTTATTTCCTTTCCCATTTATAATCTAACCACCATATTACATCGAATTCAGAGAGACAGATGAACAGCCAAGCAAGAGTCTGCAGCTGTAGGCAGCATCATTGCAGTAATAAAAGCACAGTGTATTACAGAGGTATTAACCTGAAAGAGAGATCCTTGTACCAGTGAGCTCTCATACTGATCTAAGAACTCCTGATCAAGGCTGTACAGATACTCTTTGTATTTGCTGACATTTACAAAAGTTACAGCATAGCAATCTAAAGCAATGCACGTCTCTAGTTTTTAGCAAATCAAAAGGTATAATGTGTTTATTTTCGTGTTGTTCTAATGACAGGGGCTTTTTGAATGACAATGGTTTTGATTATATACTTCCAAATATTTAGTTGTTTTTCTGGGGGGTTTTGCTATCTGAAATGCTTTGTTTCAAAGTGTTTCATATATAAAACTTCTGAAATAAGAGGCTACCATTTTATGTCTTGTTTTCCTTTTTATTTTGCACAGAAAGCTTTACCTATACTATTATATATTTATGAAATGCTTCCTTTCACAGTTTTTGTGAGCAAAGTTATGACCAAGATGTTTTTCCAGCTCTGTTTCAATTTTACTTACTCCTTTCTGTAGATGCACAGTATCAAAGCATCAATATTTGATCCAAAAGCCATTCAAGAGTGCCAAGATGAAAAGATTCTACTCTAAAACTTGGCAAGTCCCTTGCCTCTCCCAAACTTCTGTTTAATGGGGCAAATATTTACTTTCTTACATCACACACAGAGTTTGAATAGGCACTTTGGGTCTGCCTCGCCAGACTGAGAAGTGGAAAACTGTCAGAGAATTTAGATAGAACCATAGAATAGAATCACAGAAACATTTACATTGGAAAAGACCTTTAAGATCCTTGAGTCCAACTGTTAATCAGCACTGTGATGCCTTTGACAGAGTTCAAAGTCTCTGCTCCCAGAAAAAGCATACAATGAAGCAGAAATTTTGAAAGACAGCAAGAATTAGGTTCCTGTGTCATTTATGCATTTAAAGAAGCTGCTTCACTCACACCGTGCCCTGCTGCATTTCCAATACTGGCGCTAAACAGTTAATGGAAAGGTATTTTGTAACTGTAACCATCTCACAACAAAAAATGAAATGTATTGCTACCACATGCCTTTTACTTCCTTGGACAAAACTGTCTAACAAGAAAAAAAGACTCGTGTGTTTCAATTAGCTGCTGCTTTTCTCCACGGCTACCAGCATTTAGCTGACTGTACACCACTGCTTTATCTTCGCCTTCATTTTTCCAACAGACACTGGAGTGAGAAGTACTGACTACTTTTGCTCTGTGTGACATGACCCCTACCTTCAGGCTAGAGCTCTAAAAACATTTCATCCTCCCCTTGCACTGAATAGACAATTTATGTGCAGGCTCTCTAAATGTTACCCAGTAAAACCAAGGTGATAATTTGTTTTATTTGAGCAGGATTTTTAAAAGAATTACCCAGTTTTGGAGCACAAACACCATTAGCTTTCACTGGGATTTAGACAAAAAGGCATTTCGGGGGAATTCCACCTTTATTTTTTTTCCTGCTATGCTATAGAGTAATTTTGAATCTTTTGGGGGAAGGGTGAGAAATGTGGGCATTCAAGAAAACAAACAAAGAAACAAGAACAAAAGCCCCCGAAAAGTTTTTAAGAAAGCAAGTTGCTTTTGGAGTAGCAATTCTGAATAATTATTTATTTGAAGGGTTTTTAATAACACATTCAAAAGATATCATCTAAATGTGTCTCCATCCACTTCTAAGAGAACAAATGCCTGCATTACAACACCCACCAAAATAAGTCCACTAGACATGGCAGGGATTGCATGAGCTGCAGACATTTTCCCTTCCTGGCAAGGTGGTTGCACAATTCTGGGAATCCACGCAGAGAGCATTTCTTCCAGTGTCTGCCTCCTTGCTGGAAGAAAACCCCCAATGCCCTACCCATGCTGGTTCTCCTGTAGTGTAATGCCCTAGTGATGTCTTACAACTGCTGAAAGCTCCCCAGGGAAAATACTCAGATCTGTGAAATATGTCATCATGCCTCCTTCAATTCATAATCAGTTTTCAAGTGACATGCCCTGATCTACTGTATTAATCAATTTAAAAAAAAAAATAAATAAAACAGCACACCACAAAAAATCACCAACCAACCAACCAACCAACCAAACACATACACACACACACACACACAAAAACAAAAAACCAACAAACTTAGAAATTAATCCCATTAGCATCACTTGCCATCTATGTTTTGTGAAGTTTGGATGCATTTTGCAAGTTACTGACATCGTATGTCTGGCCTAGGCAGAGGAAAACAATCCCACATCTGGCTTGTTTAATATTTAAATTTCTTTTTTAAAAAGGGAAAGATATTTTTGCCCAAATTAGGACACTGCTGAATCTAAAGATAATAACATCTGTAGGAAATTTAAATGGAAAGTAGCATGTGTGTATCAGAAAATGAGTGATTTGGACTAAATTTTGGCAGGAGCACACACAGACATGTTATACATTTTAATAGAACACTACTTATACACAGAATAAATTAGTCTAAGCCACAATGTATGTGCACCTCTTCTAAGATAATGGAATCTTCTTTGTTATCAGCAGGTTTCAGGACTCTCTACCTCATTCAAACTTTCATTAATCGAGCCTACTGATTGCTTACATATGTGAGAAAACTATTGTAAGTATGAGGGCTGCATTATTCATTTCCATGTCTTGCACTTTCCACCTGCAGCAGTCTGACACTGCACTGTTGCTGCTGAGTATTTACTTGTGCAGTTCCTCAAAACAGCATGCTCTGACAAACAGCAGGGTTTGTCTGTCTTTGCCTGCACAGGTGGGAAAGGGCTACAGATGCTGTTCCTGCAAAGCTACGGGTCAGAGGAAATCCAACCCTAAAAGGCAAAGAGAATCCAAGCAAAAAAGTTTTGTACCCACTTGGATCTCTCAAAAGTTTCTACATGAGATTCAGCAACTGAGGCAAAGAATAGTTTTGTTCCTATTTTTAAGGTTAACATTGCTGATACGTGAGACTACACATAGTCCAGTGACAGGCAACTTCGTGGTCATCCAGGAGTTTGTGAAGAGAAATATTAATGCTGGCTATCTTATTTTAATCACTAACTAAAAATAAGTTCCTTTTCTCTGTCTAACAAGATCCTTTCCCCCATCCTTTCCCAGCTGCAAGAAAATAGTGGCTGGGAGGTGAGTGTTTTATTTCATTCTGTAGCAAATCTCTGAAGGAGAAGAGTGCAATTGCTGTGCTCGAAGATATTTAGATTACTAAATCTGTCAAGATTTTAAACTTCCCAGGGGATGGCTTGTTTCATATTACTCTTTTTTTCTACAAGGCAAAGAACAAAGAGAACTTGATCTAGCTTAAGGAATCCAGGCATTATTGTCAAAAAAAACCAACACCAAAACACAAATCTCACCTTTGCCACTGGCACGTGTCCATTCCGAGGATGGAGCTATTGTGGAAGTTCCTGGAATAAGAAACAGCTGTAACCTTTGCCCACTGAGAGCTTAGAATCTCACATTTTTGACAGACAGCCAGTGATCAAAACAATGGAATGAAAGGGTTACACCATCCTGTGGTGTTTACTGGGGCAGCTGCTGTTCCCATGTGAGTAAACAGCAATGAGGGCAGCAAGCCCGGAAAGGTGCCACTTCCTTAGGAAGGAGATCTGCTAATGGTGAGGGGATGGAGCACTGCTAGAATATGGTTGGGAAGAAGTTGGACATGTCACTGCAGTCTTTCTATCTGATATTCCCTTCATACTTTATGTATACAGACAACTAGACAGAAGAAGAAAAATCTAAAGCAGCCATACAAAAATCAGAATTTGGTTTTAGCACATAATTATTAGCCCTAAGTGCTAAATAAAAATTATTAAATATAGTTCAGTCTTTACCATGATAAGCCTCAAAATCTTTTTCCTCTCACGACAGATACACTTTCAGTCTTTTTTTTTTTTTTAAGGAACATTTTTTTGCCTGAAGTTCTTGTGTTTGGTCTGTAGCCAGAGAAAATTATTTTGGGAAAGTGTGAGGCCACTTGGACAAGAGATCCCTGGGAAAGTGGACTTAAAAAAAAGAGGTGTTGTCACTTGTCACTTCAGAAGAAAGATTGCTTTCCCTTCCCCTTTTCTTGCACACAAACATATCTTCAAAATCTCGGTTGGAAGAGAAACTCTAATAATTACCTTTTTTATTATGCAAGAATGCACAGGATTTTCTCTCTTAAGAAAATAACACAACTTTTGGAGATGATCACCAAACAATCCAGACTACAACTTATCCATCATGGAGAGCTTAGCACCTACCTACCATGTCACTCTTGTACGTATAATTTGGTATTAACATCACCATCGTTTTCACTCACAGAGGGCTTATTATGCAGAGGAACAGCCTGTATTAATGTCCAGCTATCAAGACAAGAGAAACTTCACAGAGAAAGACTGGTTCCACATCCATCACTACACTGCAATTCTATCACATAGGACAAAGAAGTTCAACAATCTGTTCAACCCATTAAAAAAAAAAGGGGGGGGGGGGGGGACCAAAAGGAAAAACACGTCCCTGAAAAGTATTTGAAATTCCTCAGACTAAACACACATGCCTTATATCACATCTGTGCCCCTAGCACATGTAGCACAGGGTTTCAGCTACAGTTGCTTACAGTAGAATACAAATTTACTTTGACTGCAAGATATTGGCTTTCAAGAACCATTTAAAGATCTAAGTGCCACTCAGTCCTCTCCAAGTTTTTATAAACACTGTGCCTCGAAATTCTTCCTTTGCAGGCTATTGTAGACCAGCAACGAAAGAAGTGCAAAGTATTTATATTTCTTACCTAAAAGACACCGAGTGGCTAGTAAGTCTTTCTGCAAGAAGGAGCATCTTGGTGCCTTTGCTTGGTGGCATCTCTGGCATTCACACACAAAGAAAAGGTCATCTTTTCCCTCTACCATTTAAAGCAATTCGTTGTGTTGGGGCTAGGAAATTACCGCTCAGTGTAAATGAGGGAATCAGGCTTTCAGAGGTTTAAATAGACATCGTCTCTGACATGAAAGGGATTTCAGAGTAGGCAAGGAAAGATGAAGATACAAGACAGACATAGGCATATGAGCATCTTACTCTTTCTACCATTTTTCCTGCACATGTCAAAAGGATAAAACAACAAACATTTCCAAGTCCCCCGAGGTGGTTTCCTAGTTACAGGCCTACATCCTCCCACAGCGAAGGGGCTCTGTGGTGCCAAAGTGAACAAGCCAATACAGCTGGGTAAGAAGCAGGCAAAGGCTGGCCTGTTATTCCCAGTTCCCCAGCAACTGGAACATACGGCTCTGTCCAGAGCAGGGCTCAGGGAGAAGCCAGGGTGCACTCAGAGAAGTGTAAAGCATTATTTGTTTTGTAACTGGGCCATAATATTAAATCATTCCCCTTACTAAAAATCCTACATTGCCCTTAAAAATAATTCTTTTACATGCTCAGTTTTGTGGCTCAGGCTTAGCAGTGTGCATCCATATCTAGGTGTAACTGAGCTACAGCTGGGATAGATCTGCAAATATCCCAAATGTACAGAAGTTCAAGTAATTTTCTCTCTTCTAAATGCTCACTGGTTTAACTATATTTTCAGTGACATTTCCATTACTGTAATGATTCCATAAACACATTTCAAGATTCTGGACAGGGCTTTTTTTACACTAAGTGCTTGCATGTGTATATTTTTGTGTATGCTTGTTTTTATAATAAACTTTCCAGAGTACTAATTCTTTTGACTGCCTGATGGCCAGGAATGACTGTCCTGCACTGAGTTTTTTCCCCTACAAGGCTTTTCAGTATCACAGAAAATTATATCTGGATGAATTAATTGACTCATTGTTTATTTTTTCAGTGAGTTCCTTACCTTAATCAGGCCTCTATACACATCACTATGCACAAATAGAAACTTCAGGTTGAAGGGCAGAGTACATGTCACAAGCCATTTCACAAGCCTGCAGTCACAGATGTGATGAGGTTCCCTACACTTTGGTTAACAGCCCAGGATATTTCACCCAGAGAGCAGTGGCTACTGAGTGAAGCCCACAGATTATTACGTAGAAAAAAAAGACGGCTGAAAGGGGTTATAGTAGTGGTCCATAAAATCATGACTGCTACAAGGAAATGATGACTGCTTTTCATTGTCTCTTCCAAACAAGAGTTATAGGGCACAGTTTTGTTCAAATTCTTTGGGTGGCAGTGGCAGTAATAAGAAAAGCTAAAAGCATTTGGGAAAACTAAACTGTTTCCGAAATACATGCATTATGTGCTAGAAGCTCTCTGGAGAAAACTCATAAGGGTCTGCCCAGTTACAACATAGAATTTGTTTCTAACAGGGTTTTTTTTTTACTTAAGGGAGACTCCATGCAACAAGTAGCATTACGGAGGAAGACTCAAGTCTCTTACAGATGCAAACAGACCTTGACTTTGAGAAAGAGCTTAAAAATGGCTAATCAGGAAGACTATGGAAAAATGGGAATTTCCACATCATGGAAAAATGTATGAGGAAGGTAGGAGCACAGGCTGCAAGACAACAGTTATATTGCAATAGCTATATTTGAGATTAATTAAAAACAAGAATGGCAAAACACATTTCATGGTCTAATTTATATCTTGAAAATAGTTGGGGAAAAAAATAATCAGACTGATAAGCAAGCATTGAGTTCATGGAAAAACAAGAAGAGCCAGTGTTCCCTGATGCCAGATGTTCTGCTCATTGACAGACTGAGCAGGTAATCCAGTAAAATACTTGGGAAGTCTCTGCAGCACTTACAGCCCTGTTGTACACCTGGGCATGTAAGACCAGATCTGGCCCATATCTCCATAGTGCTTTTTAAAGAGATGTGTCTTTCCCTCTTTCCCCTCACTTCACCATTATTTCAGACATTTTAGGAAGTTAGTTCAGATTTTACTCCACTGAGAACAATAACAAGTGTAACATTTTGGTTGTGTTCTCAGCACAAGGTACCTTTGTGATGCATGCAAGAGAGAAAACGACGGCAACAAAAAAGAGAGACAAGGAGGAAGGAAGTTAAAGAAAGAAAAAGACCCCCAAACAAATAGATGGACAGACCATTGGAGTTACCAGCCTTTTTCCCAATATCTATTCAGTTCTCTCTTAACTATGTATACTAGACTTAGCATTGATTCAATTTCTATATGATGGTTTACTCCTCTTTGTGTTTTGTATGAAAAATTCTCTAAGAATGGTTAAGGAAATAACTGCCCTTCTAGCCTTTTAAACTATCTAAAACTGTGCTTTTCAGTTACGGTCTCAATCACATGGTCAACCATGTAATAAGTAATATGTTAGATTTGTATTTTGCCTGTTGGTGGTCCTGAAAAGCCAACAGGATGAAATGTTCTCTCTTTGGCCTTCGTTCCATTTGCAGAGGCACCTTCTGGGTGCTGTGGAACAGGTTCAATCTCACAAAGCCTCATATACAACCCACTCTGTATGGCCTGCATGTTTCTCTTAGTCCATTATTGACTCTTCTGACCCTTGCAGCATAGAACGACACTGCTCCATAACACGAGTCCAGCTCAAATCTCTCTTCTAAATGATTCTTCTTGGTTATTTAACTGTCTTTACACAAAGTTAATTTACCAGCCATTTCCTTGTGAGTACGTAAAACCTCTCCCTAATAAAATGTCAAAGAATCAGTGGTAAGACAATAGAAAACTGAACTGCAGATAGAACTGAAAGTGCAAATATATTTGCAAATAACCTAAGTTTGAACATGGTTTGAGATGCATACTTCAGAGTAATGTCTAAATTTATGACAGAAACAAAGATACAACAAGTTTTACAAAAATGCTGCCCTTGCTAATTTTGATTACCTTGCTACTGGGCAAGCAATAGACAAACCATCAGACAATTCAGTTCAACAAAAAATGGCTAATTAGCATTCTTCTGATAAGAAATCTCTACAAGCAGACACACATGCACACAGTAACTCTGAAGTGCAGCATCTTATAATCTACTTTATTCTGCAGAATAAGAGAGTATTGAATGATGATTCAGAAACAAATAGAGTAAATATAAAAAAAATTTTGTAATTGTTTACTATCTTCTGATACTGGTCCTAATTTCCTATTTTACACACGTATGCCTTACAACTAGGGTACTAATGTCATATGTGAAAAGCCTAGTTTTGCAGAACCCCTCTCATCTAGAAATTTCATTTAGAAATTGTAACTTTTTTTTCCTCTTCTTAGTTTTATGAGATTTATCTAATTTGTGTGACACTGAACGGTAGTGTTAAGTGGGCCAATGTTTCTGAAATATCTTAAAATATAATTTGGAAAGATCTTCAGCACATATTTTCTTTTTCCAAGAACCACATTACTCTTTATTAACAGCTCTACCAGCAAAGGGCATAAACTGAAAACAAGGGGCAACTGGAAACATGGAAACATATAGAAGTAAAAAGACATGGAGACAGAAGAAAATAACTATGTTTTTTTAAACAAAATTAATTCGAGAGGAAATAATCTGAAACATAAGGATTGAATGGATGGGGAAACATGGAAACAGTAATACTGAATGATTAAGAAGGAAAAATAAATACTGAGTGTGGCTGGACAGTTCATAGGAATAACTTAGATCCTTTTAGTTCAGAATTGATCCCTGAACAGACTTTCATTCAAAATTATTTATGTAACTTTTAATGTATTTTTTTATTCCACTTTCTAGACCTGCACACAAAATTTTCATAATCCCAATGGCCCTAAGTACATACTACTCAAAGTCATTTAAATTGTCTGATACTGATTCTCACACTGTCTGGATAACTCCCAGTGCAACACAGAAGTCTTCAAAGTTGACTGTACAAATGTTCCAACATAAACAGACTAGTCAAGATCCTTCTGCAAATAAAAAAATTATTTGACAACAAACTCTGCTTTTTGTTAATCCAAATATTAACTTTTGATTTGTTTGCCTCTTCGTCTTTGCAATGCACTTCTACATACTTCTGAAGGCTTTTAGTGTTCCCCAGATTTTCTCTTTCAACCAAACCACCCAAGCTCTCCTACAAAGGATAAGAATTCACAGATGTCTGATGGTTCTTCTTGATGTATTCTGAATCCTCTGCTATAACAGAATCATATTTTTAGAAGCTGGGTACCTGAAGTGGGCCCTTGTCAGCTATGTGGAGAATATGAATATTTGCATATGTAGAAAGACACTTTTTTACAGAAATAGTCATGCTTTAAAAGTACTGTGTGTTATGTGAACAAACAAATGTGAAGAGACAGAAGGTGGTACCCCAAATATTCAGACAGTAAAATCCAGAAAATCTTTTTTTAGTTTAAATAAACTAATTTTCTTTGAATATCCATAACCCGTGCTTTTATTTTATTCAACCTGCTGTTAAGCAGCAACTGAATGACAATGAATCAACAGGAATGCACTGGACCATTTCACTACTGTGCACACATATCAGCCAGTGCCAGTTTCATTGGAAATTGAGCAAAAATTCAAATGCTCCATCTAAAGAATTGCAGGGTGTTTAGTGCTTGGGGAGGTAAATGATGAGCTATAAGCCACCTCTCTAGTAAGTCACTATTAAGCCATTCTGCATCAACCCAGTATAGGACAGCCACATATGTATATGCATATATAAACCCCACCCCCAGCCCCCAATATTAAATTAAATAATTACATGGAAACAATACTCAAAACCTTATGTTTGTTCTTATAAAAAGGTCACAGATTCTTTCCTCATATATAGTGTAATTTATTCTCAATTGTCTTCAGGAATGTGGAAAATATTATGACATTAAGCATTATTTGGGAGCATTAAGAAAGTTAAATGTTTATGTTCAGGAAACGCCCTTGATTCTCCTTCTGCAGCCAGTGTGCATAGTGCATATATTTTAAAATGACAGATTGAAATATAACTGCATTCCCATTTTACTGACTAACGAATCTACAGACTATGACTGGTTCCCAACTCTCATTTTTAAGTAAATAAATTAATACATATGCTGGAAGTTCCTCCACCAGACAGTCATGCTTGGAATACACTGTTCCCTTTCCTAAAGATCCTAAGTTCAGTCAAACCGGGGCAGGGGTGAGGGGGGTGGGGGGAAATCTCTTGAGGACCCTCCTATTTCCTTATTCTCACAAGTCTGGAAAAAAAAATGCTAAAGGAGCTCAGATTTGCACATGAGGACTTCTGTTCTGACTGACAAGAAACATTACATAGATATATTAATGGTAAGAGGTTTGGACAGAATTTCTACTTAACCTAAATATTATACAGGAATATTCTGCGATTCTGTGAATTCTGCCTGGATTAGTTATCCTTGAGAGAAAATATTGGTACTGCACAGTGCTTCTCCAAAATTTTCCCTTCCTTTGTTGGGATTTTTTTAAAGTGAGAGGTCCATAAATTTGTTAACAAAGTTTACAAAATATTTAGCAACTTCAGCAACAAACCCATTGTACAGATCTTATTTACAAAAAATCTCCCCATAACAAACAAAAAGAACAAAAGGTGCTCTTTAATTAAAAAATGAATTACTAAGACATCTCTGAAGTACAGCCATATTTGAATCCTCAAGGTGTCATTTTGGAAAGTTGGGAACTCTAAAAAAAAGGTTAAGAAAAAAATAACAGGATCAGCAAATTTCTGGAGTACTATCTGGCGTTGGCTCTGTCGTCTCTCTCTGTAGATTATTCCACAGTCAGAAGCTTTGATCGAGTCCACTTCTTCTCTAGTTCTCATGAACTTCACCCTGAAATTTGTCTGTTCCATAATCATAAAGTCAGCCTACAGAGACATGGCTTGGAAAGGCCTGATGGAAACTGGTCCTCATGAACTGAACACCATGAAAAAACTAAATAAAACAGTTTTTGTTGTTACCACACAGCAGTGATTGCTGTTACTGTACTACTTCACCACTTGCAGTATAGAGGGATGAAAAAATAAAGTTTTTTGCTGGACAGAGGAAATTAGTATGAGGATAAGAATTGGAATAGACAGCATGAGACAAAAAAATGGTAAGGAATTTTAAAACAACCTTAAGGAAATTGTGCAAAACCTGAATTCCCTTTTAAAAAAGAAAAGCATTATCTAGCCTTTGAGTTGCCTGCAATTTCATCCCAATTTAATTTCTTTTCTTTACCATGATTATAGAAAAACTAAAATTTTCATTTGCTTCAGGCAACCTGACTGTGATTTCAAAATATATCTGAGTGCACCTTCAGTCATTTCACAGACAAGACTGAGCTGGCTGGGAGTGTAGATCTCCTGGAGGGTAGGAAGGCTCTGCAGAGGGATCTGGACAGGCTGGATCAATGGGCTGAGGCCAGTGGCGTGAAGTTCAATAAGGCCAAGTGTTGGGTCCCACACTTGGGTCACAGCAACCCCAGGCAGTGCTGCAGGCTGGGGGAAGAGTGGCTGGAAAGCTCCCTGATGGAAAAGGACCTGGGGGTGCTGGCTGACAGCACTTAAACATGAGCCAGCAGTGTCCAGGTGGCCAAGAAAGCCAATGGCATCTGGGCTTGTGTCAGCAATACCATGGCCAGCAGGACCAGGGAAGTGATTGTGCCTCTGTGCTTGGCATGGGTGAGGCACCTCAAATCCTGTGTCCAGTTCTCGGCCCCTCTCTCTACATTACAAGAAAGAAATTGAGGAGATGGAGCGTGTCCAGAGAAGGGCAACAAAGCTGGTGAAGAGTCTGAAACACAAGTCCTATGAGGAGTGGCTAATGGAGCTGGGGTTGTTTAGCCTGGGGAAAAGGAGGCTCAAGGGAGACCTTGTTGCTTTCTACAACTGCCTGAGAGGAGGCTGTAGTTAGGTGGGGTCAGCTTCTTCTTCCAGGTAACTAGTGACAGGACAAGAGGAAATGGCCTTAAATTGTGCTGGGAGAGGTTTAGATTGGATATTAGCAAAAAAATTTTCATGGAAAGGATAGTCAAGCCCTAGAACAGGCTGCCCATGGAAGTGGTTGAGTTGCCAGCCATGAAGGTATTTAAAAGATGTGCAGATGAGACAGTCAGGAACACAATTTAGTGGTGGACTTGGCAGTGCTGGAGTAACAGCTGGACTTGATGATCCTAGAGGTGTTTTCCAAACAGTATTTTTCCAGAAATGCACCTTATCTTCTGAAATGCAAATAAGCAGAACAGCTCAGCACATGACTATGTCATGATTTTCTTGCTTCCATAATGCTAAGCAAACAAGTAATATATGTCTATGTGCATAAATTAATTTAAAAAGTTCTTAAAGAAATACTATGGAGAAAACCAGCTGATAGTTCTGAATCATTAGCAAAGTACATACAACTGTGTCCTCCTCATCCAAAATTACTCATCATAAAAGCCTGAGGAAGGCTGCAGTCATGGTATTTCCTTCAGCACCAGAGAAGCAGAGATAATCCTATGAGAAAGTGGTATAAATAAGTACCTCTGACTTCAGCTGACTATCCAAACCAAAACCTGAACATGGACTTACCTCAAGAGTTTCTCTGGACTGGTTAGATAACATTTTATCAGGCAAAATTGTGATAAACCACAGCACAGACACATGAATGCAGGACAGCAAGTTTGTCAGAATTTTACCCCAAATTTCTCTTCCCTGAATGGTTCCCTGTTCAGAGCTACCTCACCTTTCCCGCGTGGTAAGAACATGCACATACGAATTTTCAAGCGACAGCTGTCTTGCCAAACACTCTACTTCCTTCTATAGTCAACTGTGCATGCCCAGCTCATTTCTGAAGATTTCTGGGAAGAATCACTCTAGAATTGTTGCTGAGAAACCTAACGGAGCTACAGAGAGTCAATTCCATTAATTCAGAAAAAGAGAACAAACACAACACACAAAACCCCAATGAAAAATATACAAAAAAAAAAGCTTTTTGAATTCACATTAACTTCATCTGATGTCTGTGGGACAAAATAATTTTGGCTTACCGCTTATTCAAATGTTAACAGTAACATACAAACATTGAACTGTTTTAGAAAAAGTAACACTTAAATACTCCATCCAGTCCAACATAAATAGAAATAAATGCTTTAAGATATGAATGGCCTTTGCATCTGGATGGAGTAGAAAGGCTTTCACATAAAATGCTATGCTGAGAGTTAAAGCTTTAGTAGTTCAGCCTGCCTTTTCCTGTTGCAAGTCCATGAATGACAGATCCTAGCTAGAAGAGTTCTTATACTTTTGTAAAATAAACAAGCCTGAACAGAGTACTCACAGAAATAAAACAATGTCAACTTCTCTATGCTTTAAAAAATTTATGGCACTGAGTTCTGACATGGAAATAGGACTATAAGCAGCTTCATAAAGAATCTAAAAGTATTCTAGTGCAAAAGAACGACTTTGTTAGAATAGCATAGTCTACACATCTCCCATAGGAGAATGTAGGATCTGTACTAGATGCACTGCTCTCTCTTCTCTGGCAGCCACAGTGCACTGCTATTACAAAGACAAGACAATTATGGATGCCTCGCCTTCCTGACACTAATACAACTGGTCTGCATACAAGAAAAATTCTCTGACTGATCACATGCAATATTGTTATCTTTAGAAAAGCTCCTCTTAATATCTAGGCCAAAGGGGGATCAGAGATGAGGAATATATCTAATAAAAATAATGGAACCAAAGAAAGACTCACAAATGGCATTGAGCTGACACATTCTTTGCTAAAGACTCCATAGGTCATACTCTGATCTATTGCAGCAAAGAGAGAAGACTGAAGTAGAATGAAGGATTGAAAACCAACTCCACCGAAATCTGTGTGAGCATTGCCCATCACATCTCTGCTCATACTCCTGTTTTGCCATGGTACAACTGAGAGCAGAAAGTGGCCTGCTTCCTTCACACAGTATTGTCAGGAATTAGGATAAATAACACCTTGTCACCCCCAACACTAAAATTTGATGCAATTTTAAGAAAATTAGAGTTGTTGCTACAAGGTGTGTTTGAGGTGTTCTCTGGCAAAGTTTCCACATGTCCATTTCCAGAACAGTTTATGCCAATTTTGAGTTTAAACAAAAAATAAAAAAATCTCAGTTACTAGACTTTGACAATCATTTTGCCAATGACTAAATAAGCAATAAAACTACTTTTCCCCAGTCCTGAATTAAAAATAGTTATGATGTTTGGGATTAAATTCCTATAGCTAAGTGATTTTCCCATTATAATAGCAGTTTTAACATTAATGAAGACAAATAATTTAATTCTGTCTCTACATGGGTTTTTTTTTGTGTGTGTGTGCAGAAGGGAAAAGAATTTATTAATGGTGTAAGTAAGGCAGCAAAATCGCATATTATTTCAAAACTGATTAATTGTGTAGTTACAAAGTTAGCAATATCTGTGAGATAAAGCATAAGACCTGTGTGATAGAGATGGATTAGAAAACATGAACATTTTTATTCAAGTTCTGTTTCACTCCCTTTTTAACTTCAGTGTCACTGGGTCAAGTTTGGGGGTTTTTTTGATCAGAAATAAATTTTTCCTAGGATGCTATATTTCATTTGAAACAGAGCATGAATTATCTTTCTAAAATAAAAAAACACTATACAATCTTTTGGCAGAATTTTTTAAAAGAATATATATATTGCAGCCAAAAATGTGTGCCACTTGGCTTCATTAAATAAAATTTCAGGAAGCTTATTTAAAAGAAAAATATTTAAAATGCACACACGGAATGCATAATACTGCCACCAAGCACATTCTGGTGGAACTGAAGTCTTATTTAATTCTCAATCATATGTTAAATGTTATGATTTTCATACTTTATCTTGGTTATTTTTCAGAAATGCACAAACACTAGATTTGAATACAGGGACAACCTATTGCCTTTGTTCATCTCCTGTGCCAGTGTCCCAATCTCTTAAATGCAGATGAGCTGAAACCCAGATAAATCTGAATAAACCTGAGTGAAAACTTACTCGATATTTTTGTACAATAACATCTGAGTGACACCATAATTATGAACTTTAGAAATTTTCTAATCAAATCAATTCCCTACTTAAAGGAGGGTCAGCCATGAAGTGAGGCCAGGCTGCTCAAGGCATATCCACTTGTTTTTTGAAAGCCTCCAAGGATGGAGCCTGCACAGTTTCACAAGCAACCAGCTGCACTGCCTGATTGGTTTTGCAGGAGAGTTTCTTTTCCTTTCTTTCAGCTTAGGTCTGTTGTCTGTTGCCCTTCCAACATTGTGAAGAGCCCAGCTCCACCTTCTTGATAACCTTCCCACAGGTACTGGAGGCTGCTGTTTGATGGGCCCCCAAACCCAACAGCTGCCCAGGCTGAGCCTGCCCCACTCCCGCAGTCTCGCCTAAAAGTGCAAGTGCTGCTGCCACAAACCAATACTGGCTCACTTTCAGTCTGCTGTCTAGCAAGACTCTCCCAGAACTGCTTCCCCAGTCAGTGAGCTCCCAGCTTTGATATGTCCAAGTTGGCTTATGCTGTATCACATACTTTCTAAAAAAACTTCCAGTCTTTAAGTTAAGACTGCAAGGAGTTGCTCCATTAAAAAAAAAATATTTTTTTTTCTGTTTTGGTATGGCAATCATCAACATCAGCTAGTGAATCCCAGTGGAAATTCCAGAGCTGACACATAGATGAAAGAATTCAGTAAATATAGGAGACAAATGATCCATTCGCAGGATGGATTGATGGAACTGATACAAGCAGCTTTGGACTGTGTTCCCTTTGCACTTGTGGACACAACAGAATCAGCTCAGTCAAGGCATACAAAATGGCATTAAGTTACAGCTGCAGTATGGTCTGTACCAACTCTTTCTGTGTCTTTTTTCAATTCTGACTCTATCTGGCTATTTGCTAAAGAAAAAACCTTGTAATACTGGGGGAAATACTGTATGAGGTAGACATCTGCTCCCTCCACACACAGTCAGGCCTTGGGTATATGCTTATCTAGAATGCAAGATCTGCAATTCCAAAACGCATACTGATTTTGTATCCTACATTGGATGGCATGGTTCTGTAGCCAGACCATCTGACTGGCACTAATCTACAGATGCAAATCTGGAAGGCAATATCAGACAGATTTTTCCGTATCATGCAGACAAAACAAATTTAATTGAGCTGCACTTTGAACACAGTTCACTCTCTCCTGTTACTCTCCCCTCTAAGTTTGTGAATCTTTACTATTAAAAAAGAATCAGCCAAGAATGCTCTATAAAAACTGCAACACTGTCACATTTAATTCTTTAAAAGGCAAATTTGCTGGAAGGATTTTGAATAAAACTCACAATGATGGGAAGCATGACAGAAGACAGAATGTTGCCTGAAACCATAGGATAATAAAATATAACACTGGTCAAATGGAGAAGCTCTTGGTGTCTGTGGTCCTACAGTCAAATAAGATGAAAAGAAGAATATATTTACATGAGGGTTGTGTAGGTTAAAAGAAATTGACCTGTAGGCTGTTCAGAATACTCTTCTATCAACAACCATCAAAACAAAACTCTGAAACTCTTTCTTGAATCATGGAATTTTTACATTTATAGCTGATATTTGAAGAGTTAACTTTTACCTCACGAGATTGCTATTGCCTGTAGTATCCCGCTTTATGCTAGGAGGTCTCCTTCTAATACTATTTGGGCTGTGTTTTAAAAAAAAACATTGACACCTTGATAGCTAATTTTCTGCCATCACCATGCCATGTAACTGTTTGGGACCCTCCTCCTTTGAAAACACTGCCAAGCAGCACATAGCCACCCCCCTTGAGCTGTTGTTGTGATGCTACACAAATGGTCACTCATTTGCAAAGCTTCAATCTCCCAGTCTATTCATGCTGATTCCTTCTGCGTCTGCTGCTAACACATTCAACCACACTGTTCTAGCTCTGTCACATTCAGGGCAGACTGGGAGTAATCACTTAATTGCTTTATGGAGCAAATGCAGGAATTTTGGGTTATCTCCTTTTAAAAGGCCTAGAGTGAAATGTGTGTCATTTGTACAGCTATAGTTTTAACCCGTCTTTTAAGAATTACGCCATCTGTGTTAATAATTTTTCTTTGCCATATGCTTTATATGCCAGAACAAATTTAATTTAATAACATAATGAATTTAATAAAAGACTCACTGAAAACTAAATGTGCATTGTTCTCAAAAGTTTGGTAAAACCATCTAACTGAGTCTAAGCTACTTTTATGAAGTCATTTCCTTTACTAACAGTTCTATTCTGCACTATGGGTATAGCCCTACCAAGTACTGATACAGATTTTGGGAAGCACAGGCTGCCTTAAACGAGTCTTTGAAGCTCATGGCAAATCTAGATATTTTGGGGCAAGAATGGATTTTATTTTTAAAACACAGTTGGAAACTGAAAGTTTGGACATCACTCCTAGTCACAGGAACATGACAACCTTTCCTGACATGTGTCCATAGTGAATTTACTGTGCAGCCTGGCATTGTGCCCTGAATTCCAGCTGATCATGTGATGACCTAAATCAATTTTCCCACAGATATTCTCATAAAGCTTCATCTACCAAAAATCTCACTAGGGAAGATAAGTGTTCCAGCGACCAGAAATCCACAGGTCCTGGAACAGGGCAACCATGGGTGTATATACACACTGGGGAACAAGAGACTGGAAAGCAGCCCTGCAGAAAGGGGCCCTGGGGGTGCTGGTTGATGGCAAGTTGAATGTAAGTCAGCAGTGCCCTGGCAGCCAGGAGGGCCAACCCTGTCCTGGGGGGCATCAGGCAAAGCATGACTAGCTGGGTGAAGGATGTGATTGTCCTGCTGTGCTCTGCACTGGGGTGGCCTCACCTGAAATATTGTGTGCAGGTTTGGCACCACAATATAAGAAGGATATAAAGCTATTGGAGAGTGTCCAAAGGAGGGCAACAGAGATGGTGAAGGGCCTTGAGGAGAAGCCAAAGAAGCCTTGAAAAGGTCACTTCGTCTGTTCAGCCTGGAGAAGAGGAGACTGAGGGGAGACCTCATTGCAGTCTGCAACTTCTTCATGAGGGGAGAGGCAGGCACTGATCTCTTCTCTGTGGTGACCAGTGACAGGACCCAAGGGAATGGCACAAAGATGTGTCAAGAGGTGTGTAGGCTGGATATTAGAAAAAGGTTCTTCACTCAGAAGTTGGGCACTGGAAGAGGCTCCACGGGGAAGTGGTCACAGCATTGACAGAGCTCGAGAAATGCTTGAACAATGCTTTCAGGCATGTGGAAGGATTCTTGGGGTGGTCCTGTGCAGGGCCAGGACTCAGTGATCCTTGTGTGTCCCTTCCAATTCAGGATATTCAATAATTCTGTGAGGTCTTTGCATAATATTCTAACCTTATCATGCAATCTTCCTTATAATTCCATCATGGCAGTGCTCTAATAATCATTAAGGTAAGTCTAATACTTTCTGCCTATTTTATGTGTTGGTAGGTTTGTTTAACATTTGCAAAGTCCTTTAAGATTCCCCAAAGAAAAGAACTAAAGAGAAACCTCTTTAATTACTCTCTTCTAGAAGTATAAAAAGGTAAGACTATCCATGAGCCTGCAATATAGTAGGACATATCATCAGTATGCACAGCACACGGAGTAGGGGAGAGTTACACTGAGCTGGTTTGTGTATGCACTCACTTCTGAGAATTGAAGTGGTGCTTAGCATCTGAAGTTTATGGTCAAGAGTTAAAATAAACCAACCAAAAAAAAAAAATCTATCAACATACAGCTAGTCCTTTACACTTAAACTTTTGTCCCCAGGAAAATAAAAAAAGAGAGTTTGATCTTTAGAAGGTACCTTTAGACAGCACTGAGTTTTTAGACATATCTTCTGATTGTAGAAGGGACCTACAGAAAGCTCAGCAATTTTGAGACAGTAAGAGCAGTTTAATCATCAGATAGGGACATGGTTACCCATTTACTCTCTAATTTCTGAAAATCTTGACCTAGATTTCTGTAAGTATTAAATCATCTGATTGGGTAGATGTTAGCTGAGCAGAATTCCACTCTGTGTATATCATTTAGTCATTGAACTACTACAAGGTGCCATAACTGAACAAATTGCATAGACAGTGCAGTAACTTGTACCCTTGTTTTCCCTATTCCCATGTTACAGTTACTTCATGTAGCCTTCCTAAAAGCACACTAATCACTTCAGAGCAGAAACTCATTTCTTAATGAGAACTGTAAAAATACACTGAGTGCTGCAGAAATAACAGAATAACATGACTTCTTTTCCCAGCTAGCTGCAATAATGTAGAAAATGCCCTATTTAACAGCAACCCAATACCTGTACGTAATATTAGCAACTTAACCAGTCATTTTCAGCTTGAGAGTTCCAGATCTCACAGGCACTATGTCACCAAGGTTATGCAGCTTCTTTAGCCACATAACACTGATATCCAGGATGATGGGCGCTTGATTTGTAAGCCTTGTTCTAAAAAGACAAAACCAAATAAAGTTGCATGCACCTAAATATGTTCTGATCAACTCAGTCAGTAGTATTTGTTTGGGTTTTTTTAATAAAAAGCATCCTATACCTCTCTATCCAGTGACCAGTTGGCCCTTTTGTGAAAGCAGCATTATACATCATATCTCATCTCCACAACCTCTGCTGCAACCTTGCTTATCTCAGCTCTGTAACTAAGGTTCTCATTCATTTTTCTGTCTTGTCCTCCCTGGATTTTACGTCAGGATTCATCTCTAGACTCTCCCTTGATTGAACACCACTGTTCTCCCCTTCCTGTTCTATCTTTCCAGCTTTCTCCACTCACTAAGTGTTCCAATACAGCATGGGTTTTACTCGTGTTATGGTAAATAATACAGGCCCACATGCCTCATGCAGGAACACGTGCAAATAAGTGCAAAGAGAGAATGAGTGTGTTTGAGACAGGTACAGCTGTCTGCTTTGTCTGCAGGAGCCAGTGTCAGGACACTGTGCCATCCACTCCTCTGTGCCCCAAAAGCAATGAATGAGTTAAAATGAACAATGAATGATTTTACAGAGAAACCACCAGGAATGCATATTCCTACTGGTTTGTCTTTTTGGCTACATTTGCCATTTGAGAATACCAGTTGGGAAAATTGTTTAGAACTCAGACACAGCAAACAATAAAACTGCTCTAAACTAAGCTGCTAGAAAAGTCAGTGTGTAGATGGAACATGCTACAGCTGTGTCAAGAAAAAGCTGTGTAGCTCAGCAAAACAGAAACTTAGGAAGGCTCCGGAGCTGAGATCCAGTAGACATTTGGAATATAAAGGAAGTTCAATCCCTGAATAAACAGACAACTTCAAGGATCAAGGGGCTGATTCTTCATAGCTATCCCTTTTTCGAAAAGGAAACATCAACCTTTCTGAAAAAGACTTTGCATTATTATCTCACTGTAAAAATCCTTCCAAAAGATGAAGTGAGACCTAGTAGCACAGTAACTGCAACTGGAATAATTCAGAGATTCAGATGCAAAGAAACAAATACAGTTGAAAATCTTTAGCTAACTCAAGATTTACAGGGGAAAAAAAAAAAAAAAAGCCCAGCAAAAAAATCCAACAGCTTCTCATGTGAATGCCATCCAGGTTGCTTTTTCTCCCTCTCTCTGCCCCCAAAGAGCAAACCCCTATTGTACAATGCCTTCTGAAGGCTGCCTGCCTGCTATCCTCACTGCCCACCTACCGTAGGGAGCAGCTCCTCCCACCTGCACATAAAAGCCAAGTGCATGCTACCAGCTGCAGATCAGAGCACTTTCTCAGTCCTCCAGTGTTTTGAGCCAGTGATCTTCACTTCTTGGATCTTGTATACTCAAGGTAAGATTACTGCTACTTCAGGTTTCTGTTCTAACCAGCTATTGTGAGGAAGCCTTAATGTGAACTCTAGCACTGCCTTGCTGGGTGGTGCTGGCTCCCCACCCCCCCTTTTTTTTTCAGATGGAGTGTCATCTGACATTTAAGTTAGTAACAGTCTGTTGTTTTAGCAATGAAATAAAAACAGATCTTGCTGGGAAACACTGTAGCTGGGAAAAGGTCTTCTCTCCTTTTCTGATTGATTTTGAAGAGATTAATAAACCCAGATCAATTATAACAATTTATTATCCCTCTTAATAGTCCCACTCTCAGTACAGTCAAAGTTACCACAAAAAGTTCACTGTAAAGCTTCCTTAAATTCTGTTTGAGGAAAAAAAAAATGCTTTGTGCTAATTTAAGGAAGGGCTTGGTTTCTATTGCTAATATCATTTCCTAGCCAGACTGAGACAATCTTGGGACTGAAGTGCATCTTCATAGGTTTCACTGCCTCTGAAAAAAGTGATGGAACTTAAACCCTGACAGAAGCACAGGAATAAGGGTGATGGAATTCAATATCTGGTACTAAATATGCTTAAAGGGCATCTTTTATAAGCAAAGTTCTGTTTCTTGGAACAACAGACCTTGTGTCTCTATGAAATTTTTAGATCAGCTTGTTTACATTTTATCTACAGTTTGCCTACATAGGCATTTCTAACACTAGAGGAAAGAATACTTAAGTGTCTCAGGGACAGCTACTGAACAGTTAAAACATAAAAAAGTGGTTTCAAAACTGTATTTGCACTCCCATTTATGCATCTATCCATCCTCACAGAGATGAATCTACTAGTGACCAGTTTTTCATGTTGTGTGAGTCTGTGCACTTTTAACACACAGTCACCTGTTTAAAGAAATTCCATCATAGAAATCCTAATCCTAGAATGCCTCTCTCCAGTGCTCAGAGAGGAGGGAAAGCATGAACTACCAAAAGCAAGCAGTTAGTGCTGTCTGTAAATATGCAATACATTCTACAGATAAAGAGTGACATTTTAATACCCTATTCTCTTTATAAATTGACTCTTCTTTGATCTTTCCACAAATAAAAGGTTCTCTTTAAAAAGGAAATATATCCACAAATATCTGTAATCATATTAGCTGCAATATTTTAAGCTATAGCACTGTATAACAACAGCAGAACTCTGCTCAAAGTGCCCTTTTCTCAGACAGTATCTTTTTTTCTGTATTTTATATGTTATCTATTCTAACTAATGGGGAAAGTAAAACACTGCCTTCAGCTATTTGCCTGGAAGATTACATAAGTATCTTTAAAATACCCAAACAAATGACAAAAATCCAAAAACCAAACTAATTTAACTGTTCAAGAGTGAAGTGCTTTCTGTATCAGACTTACAGTAAAACTATTTTTGCATCCAAGTGGTTCATATAAATTGCCCACAGAAAACAGGAATAGAGCCCAATTGTTTTCTTCATAACTGGCATTATATCTCTGAGCCACAAAGTTTTATTCCTTAGTTGACATCTGATTTTTATAGCAAACCTCCCTTCCCCTTCCAAAACACCCCTATTGCAAAACACAGATATGTGATTTTATGTGTAATGCATACAGAATTTAGGTCTACAATCTGGCAGTTAAGCCTCATTTGTTCACACAGTATTTTACTCTACCAGATAAATAAAAAATTCTACCTGAGCAATTTTCATGGAAAAAAAAAACCTGAAAAATGCATTTGCCACAGGAAATGTCTATATAGCAAAATACTTTTTATTAAAGCTTGCTGTGAAATGTAATGTTTTGGCATTTGAAAAATGGATTGCAGGGCATATTAAGAAAGCTCCCTTCAAAGGAATGCATCTAATTTAGATCAGAATCTCCTCTGAGCAGTTTCTCTCTTAAGGTGAGTAGATAATTCAGCTTAGCATCACTTTGCAGCAGGGGATGAAGGGAAACTACACCCAGCAGATCTCCAAGAGAACTTAGATGTCTAGGAATGCATTTATTGACCTCTGGGCTGATCTGGAGCTCCTTTTTACAGCATCAAAGGATAGTGACATTAAAATGAAAAATAAAAATATTGTTATTTTAAAATAATCCTACAACCACAATAATTTTAAAAAAAAGTGAGTCAGCAGGAGAACAAGAAATTCAACTTTCTTTGAGTAATGATTAACCAGTTAACCACTTAAGTGTTAAGCAGGGATGCTCAGCCATTTCTCCTCCTAGTTATGCTTAGGGTTTTTAGGTATTTATTTAGGGCACTGATTGCCACCTGAGCCACCAGTGGAACTCCCAGTGCTGTCTAAAGTGTTAGACTTAAGTACCCAGAAACACAGGCCAAACCTATCACTGCCTGCTATCTGTGCATAGTTCTGCCACCACCACTACTTGTGAGACATTCTTACCTTCATGAATCTATTTTCACACACCTCTCTATAGGGAAAGATTATGTTTTCCTCTGGCTATGCTGTCACTAAATATATGAACTGTTGTGCTTATGGTCACAGTGAAAATCCATGGTAGTGTCAGATTTAGCTCTTCTGAGTTCCAGGCCAACACTTTGATACCACAATTCGTTTTGCATTCAGCCTTAGAAAGTCCACCCCTTTGTAGCTGATCTGTCTTTGCATCACCCTTTAGGGCTGAACAGCTGGGAGAATTCCAGTGACAAGTCTTGAGAGAAGTAATTTACTCCTAACACTTTCAAACTTCCTGGGAAACCCTTTAAAAACCCCTTAAGGTTTACAAATAAACCTTTCGTGGAGGGGGTGAATAAATAACCAAATGCCCACCTCTTTCTTACACTCTGTGGTTAAAGGAGACCAACCCTGGAAGGACGTGGAAGCAGAGATCCACTGCCATGGACCACAAATGATGAGCAACATCTGACTACAGGAGTGCAGTCTTGGTAGGTCAGTAGCAGTAAAGAGCTCAAAGAGGAGCACAAGATGCTTAAGCAAAATTATTCAAAGGATCTTGTAGGGGACATAGAATATAGTCTATTTCTCTTTTCTATGTTTGCTATCATGTGCCACTACTATAAACACATAGGATATAATTTCACACTCCTGAAAACAAACAAACAAACAAAACCACAACCACCAGCTTTGCGCTACCCTTTCAGTTTTTAACCCTAGGGCTAATTTATGAGGGTACAGACTCATAATTGCTCCTGTGACCTTTCAAATACTGCATCTTCAAGCAAACAAACAAAAACCAACAAAAAACCTTCACCCAACACATTCTGATGCTCACTTTCTAGAGTTACTGCCCTCTGTATGGAGGCCTTCCTTGTCTCTCATTCTTTCAAATTCAAAATTACGACTAAGCAAACGTTTCTCATAGATAAAGTGAATGTGTGAGAGGTAACTGGAGGACCAGAAAAAGAACCATTAATGGTCACTTCACTACCTACTGTACAAGACAGGACAGCTTTCTTATATCCATGAACATAACTACATGGCAGAATTTTCTGCTCACTTATTCTGTGTCTTGCAATATATCTCAGGGGAGGTACGATTAAGTTTTATCTCTTAAGCTTAAATATATCCCTATATTTTCCCTTACTTTTTTGGCCTCCCATTTATTCTAAGCTGGGGGTTCTTCCCTTCTATACAGGGAGATAATTTTTAAGTTTCACTATTGGCATATTTTTAAAAGAGCAATGGTTCAGTGGAGTAACTGCAGAGAGAAACACAAAAAGACAAAAACATTAGAGGTGGCTTGTTCTGTCTGATAAAAAAAAAAATAAACAAACAGCTGCATTTAACTGTACAAAAGTTTGTTATTTTTGCCACTTACCCTTTCTAGAGTTTTGTGTAAGTGATGCTGCCTTTTTGTGGCTTTCCCCCCAGAAAGTGAGATCTATTCTTTATGCTAAGAGAAAGTTGTGGAGCCATGTGTTCAAAAAGATGATGAGTCCTGGTTATGAAGCCTTTTGTGGATCTTGTGCAATAGCTGTGCCTATTCTCTGTACTCATCAGTAAACAATTGTGCTTGTTCTCCCTGTACTCCTGAAATATTGGAAGTGTTTCTGTAATTGTCTTGATGTGTAATGAATTAATGTCTCATAATTGCACTGCAGGGGATTAATACCACTGTGCAGACTAGGGACATCTTTTGGTGATTAAAACTTCTTCATGCAAGTCCATATTTTATAGCAAAAGCATGATGAATATAAGTCTGTTACTTCTTGAACAGCAGGTGAAACTGTTGAGGGGTGTCATGAAATGGACCCTTTTCAAAAGGGAGTGAAAATCAGTGCCCTCTTTTGGTTAGAAAAAAATACATAAAGCAGCCTTTTGAGAGTGTTTATCAGTTCCCTCTGCTGGCTACAAAGCCCACGGCCAGATGAGCAGCTGTGTTTGCGGAGGCGAAGGTCTGAAGTTCTATTCCCAGTGCTGTGTGCCTGCGGTAAACTGATGACTATGGTGTCTGTGCACGTATGTGGACATCATTCTTTGCAGGGTCTCATCAACAACTACACTGAGTTCAATATGAGGGCACTCAAAAATAATATGGACTTCCTGGTAGGTAAGAAACTTTCCACTTAGGATTTGAGAGGCATGCTCGCAGCTATGCCATTCATAACACTGCACAGCTAGAGCATCCTTCTGTTGTGCATCATACTCACACCTTGCTTTTTGCACCTCTTCAAGAAAGCGTGTGTGTTCATCACACTCAGTTTAGAGACATTTGGGCAGTTATCACGAATATTCTTGGCAATCCTGAATTGTAACACTTCAGAGTGTCAGCTTCTGAGAACTCCACACTTGCAAATGAGAAATAAATGGTACCAAAAAAAAAAACAAAAACAAAAACAAAAAAAAACCCACAAACAAAAAAAACCCAAACCAAAAAACTCCACCACGAAACAAAACAGAAAAAGAACCTAAGCAGTTCTTTTCCACTCTTATAGGGAAATAACCTGGTTATATAACTAGATAAACAGGTCATACAATTTACAGTCAGTTTGAAATAAAGTTGAGATGAAGAAAAACATATTGCAAACTAAAGAAAGAATTTCTCTTTTAAATAAATATCCACAGCTATGCCAGTTCACTTCAGTTTCTAGAAATCTATCACAGCAACATATAGAATAGATAAAACCCATCCCAGTAAAGGGAGAATAAGTCAAAACTAACAGCCTGACATAGTAGATATCAAAGCTATATTAAAAGCCAGAACTTTGAAACATCTGCAGCATATGTTTCCTGCTAACTAAAAAAGCCACTACTATTTCCAGACCAACATACTGCTGCATTCTTCTCTGTGAGAGCAAGAATCTGACAGTAGCACACTGTGGATTTGCATAGGGAACTTCAAACAAAGCATTTGACCATTTTTGCAACTGAAAATTCCAGAGAGTAAAACAAGTTTCTAACAAAGTCCACTTTAGGATGTAAAGCAACAACACATGTATATAATACACTACCGTCTCTGAAAAGCAGATGCTTACATTGCCTCTCACTTACTCAACATAGTTTTCAAAGGGACAGAATGGAAGATGGCACAGCCCCAGGGACACACAAACCAAATATAATCAACTTACAACTGAAGAAATCTAGCAGGCAAGTCCACTGATGCCAGCACATGACTTACCTCTGTCCTGCCCTTGCATTCTTCCCACCATGCATGGAGTTCCAGTGAATGCAGAGTATCAGAACAAGGGTGTTTATGTAGCTTGGAGACGAGAAATTCTCCTTCAGCTTGCCTTAAACAAAAGAAAAGGGAAAAGAAAAAAAAAAATTAAAAAAAATAAAGTGTTCACAGATTTCCCAGTATTTCTTTTTAAATTAAGTGATCTTAGTAGAACTCTCAGTTGATGGACATTAATATAAAACAGACAACTAGGACCCTTACAGGCAAATCTCAGCAAAAAGTCAAGAGATAGTAACTTTAGGTGAAAGTTGAGCAATAAAGGCAGGCGTGCGAGGAACCTTTATGTTTCCAGTATTGATGTATCTGTCACCTGCACTATAGACAAAAAGCAAATAAACAAAGAGTAGTTAAGCAAGTGTATCTACAAGCACTAGCATTCACACAAAACATATTTTAGAAAATGAAAGAAGAAAGACAACATTCAGTACTTATTTCCTTTCAGCCAGTGGCTTGAATTGAATTGAATTTACCATAGTAGCACATCACATTGTTTGCTGCACAAAAATGCAAAGCTTAGGCCTTTAGGAGTAGGTCTCTTGTGCTTTACTGGTTCCAAAAATGTCAGAGCTTGTCAAAGTGTTTTTGAAATAAAACCAAAACCATGTTAATAAAATGAACTTTCCAAGACAATGTTGGCCAAAACTGATTCTTAGATTTCTTTTCAGTAATAAACTGCCTCTGTGGTTGCTGAGTTGATAGGGAGAAGGATTTAAAGGACCAAAGCCAAGATCTGGTTAACTCAGGGTAAAAAAAAAAAAAAAAAGAAAAAGAAAAAAGAACTCTGAAACAGAGCACAGGCCCTCCAATGAACAGAGACTTTTGCTGAAGGTGGGCAGAGCTTAGCAACATCCAGCTGTGCTTTCAAAAATGGGTGTAATCGTTATTAGGCTCTACTTGAATGTATTCCAAGACTGCAATACTCGTTGTGGGTACATCTTGTGATATGCTGCTGTTAGATTTCTGGACAAGCCTCAGTACTTCAGTGTGTAATTCACAGGCTGAATGTCAGTTCACAGGAGCTACCCTGCCTATTTATTAAGTAGTAATTCCCTCAGTGAATTAACAAGGCAACAACTGGAAGGATTCTGTCCCATCCTATCCCAGGCTTATGGATGAATAGCTCCAAAAATATGCTCCAGTGAAGGATGAAGGTGTTCATGATGAACTGAGTTCCTACAGTGCAGACAAGCTACATGCAAGTCCAGGCAGTGAGATCCCCAAGCTGCTTTGCTGTATGTGCACACAGGTACAGATGCAGCAGCAGTTTCTGTCTTCCACAGAAGGAAGTGCTGCCATAGTTGGATATTCTGTGTCTGTTACAGGAATTCCCACTCTCCTTTAGTTAAACCAGCCTACCTCAGTTTAGGAGACCTATGCAGTGCAATCCAAACTGCCATTGCAAAGGTGGTTTTTTTAGTTTTTGTGCTTAGAAACTCCTACAGACTGTTATTATCTTTCAGAGATCTGAGTGTAACTTACTACATCTGGAAACATGGAAGGTATTTTAGGATTGTTCCCCAAACTTGCATGACTAGTCTCATCTAAAAACATTGTCATACAGAGAACTGTATGTTTAACATTAAGCCCTGATACTTGATTAAAAAAATAATTTGCAGAAGTAGTTTTTTAAATTTATGTACTGGTATAATATACATATTAATATATTTATATATTGGTAATATATAAAGATGGCTTTTAAATTGTAGTTTAAAGGAAATCCATTCATCTCTGCTGTCTTTTGTACTGTCACCTTCATTCCATTTCTATTTGAGATTGCTCTTAAGCAACCAGCTCAAATACTCAGTACCTAAAATCCAAGCTGATGGTTAGTTTTGGCATTTGACTCTTCTGGTATATTTCTGCTCCACAGTCAGGACAAGATAGCTCTTAAGATTCAAATTTCAAGCACAAAAACTGCCTTTCACTGAGTTGAGAATTCACTTGGATTTAATATTTTATATTATTCTTTTGAAATACCCTATATTTTCAACATCACATCTGTCCCTCCTCTGCTGAACACTCTCAAGAACTCAATACGAAAGGACTGAAACACAAGCAAAATAAATTTGTGATTGCTCAGAGGCATTTTCTCTTCTGCATGTGCTTTGGACTTTCTTCCAACTGTTTATCTCATGAAAACAAGTATTTAAAACATAAGCAAACAGAAACCTATTATGTTTTAAATGCTCAATTCATTGAGCACATTTTTGAGAGCTGGAATTTTAGCTTGATGAACGTTCACCACATACACACAGCCTTATCCTTCAAAGTACCGACTGCATCTGTGAGACCGAAGGCTGCTCCTGCAATTCCCACCAAAGCTGAAGCTAACTGAAGGAATAACATGGTGCTTTCCAGGGGCACTTGGCATCACAGACCTCAGCTCAGGGTGCAGCAACCCTTCCTTCCTGGCTTCTCCCCCTCTGCCTCCTCTGAGATGAGGAGTAGAAATACTTTTGCTCATTCAACTGCTTATAAATCTCTTTGAGAGTCAGGAAAACATGAAATGTTGTACCTAATGCCCAAAAGCTGTCAAGATAGCAGGGGTTTGTGTCAGTGTGTTGCCCTCAAAAATCAAATCCATTACCCAGCGTGCAACAAGCCAATAATTACATACTCAATGGAGACATCGATTATTTATTTCAGAGTTGGCCAAGCCTGGAAGCTCAGTGGTATTCCACAAATTAAGCACATCAACTATCAAAACTTTTTACTATTTATACATTTTAGCAAACAAAGGAATTAGTGTTCACTGGCTACAAGTTACATAGTTCTCTCACTAATCAGCATTCTATCTTCTATTGATTAATGATACTCTTACTTCTCATGCTAATTAGTCCACATGCCCAGTCTTTCCCTTCTTTTGAGTTGGTGGGTTTCTTAGGGCAGTGATCTGTGAGTTGGTGGTCGTGATCTGCCCCTGCTGGAATTACCTTTTCCTCAGTTGGAGCTGATTTCAGCACAGTTGCTGACTTGGCTTTATTAGTGTCTTCCTTATCTTGGGAGTTCTGCCAGATGTCCTTGTGGCCTGTAAATTCTGCATTTTTTGTGTCCACTGTCGGTGGGTGTCCTTCTCCCCAAGCTTTGTTAACATCCCCCTCGGTCTGAGATCAAGCCTTAAACCTTAAGGCAATTCTACCAACAAGGGATCTGTTGTTCCAACACCCTGGCTATCACTTAGAGCTTCCATGTTAGCTGCTCTCTGTTTCACAGATTAAATACCCCTTCTGGCTTGAATGTATACAAGGACCAAATATGTAAGAACATAATTTCTTCAGAAAATTTTACATATTGCACGTTTTGCAACAAGTGCATTCCATTTAGCGACAATTCAGTTCTAGTGGTGCACTCTACTTTAAAAGGAAACAAAAGTGCAGGGCACCCTGGGGGCTCCATCCTGCCCGATGGGTCTTACCTGCCAAGGATACGGTCCTGAGGAAAGCTGCCATGGCCCAGCAGGGTGGTGGCACCTCATTGTCACCAGGCTGTGGGCAAGGGCAGCTGTGGTTCAGGGCCCCACATCTGTCAGGCTGGGCCCCCCCTCACACTGGTGCCACCTCCCACCTCCTGTTGTGGTTCCACCACGCTCTAATGTCAGCACCATTTCTGCACACAGACACCCAAAAACATGAATCAAAGCCTGCGCCTGCCATCCCCAAAGGAGAGGCAAGGGTTGAAGAGAGCAGAAACTCCCCACATCCCAGTCAGCTGAGGAGCATTTATGGAAACACAATGCGTTTGAGGTTTCTTGGGTTTCGAAGATACAGCCTGGGGGCTTTGCTTCTGCGTGCCAGCCCTTGGGAAGGGTGCCCCTTTGGGAAGGATCTGGGGAGCATTAGCTCGAACAGATGTGGACAGTGCTGGAAGGCCAAAAGTGAGGGGGGTGGCAGGGGGGGCTCCACTCTCCGCTGGAAAGAAAATGTCACATCATGTGAGGGGAGGCTGCTGAGAAAGAGAAGGAAGGCTCCTCCAGCACGCACCACAGGAGGTTCAGGACCTTTCAGACCTCCCCATCTGGAGGCAAAATTAAGGCCACTCTAAGTTTAGGGGGAAAAAAAAAAAAAAAGTCCCATTTTGAAGTTAAGGTTCTTCTGGCTTAAAATCCAAGAAACTCACCTGTAAAAAATACTACTGTATATGGGTATCTAGTATAAGAAGAGTAATTAGTCCTGTAGAGCTGAAATTCTAAACCCCCAAAACTCCTCAAAAAATACCAAACACTTGGGTGGGATGTGAGGAAAGAAATATCCTGTGAGGAAAGGAAATGATACAACTACTGTACTCAACAGGCGGGGAGTTCAGAAGACAAACAGCTGAATGGAACAGCTATATCTTTTCTTTACACTGTATTGTCCCTGCCCTGCTTTGTTTAGCTCAGAGGTTTTTCAGGGTGAGTCCTTTTGATCTATTTGTTACATGGTGAAGCCCTGGCTCATGATCAAGGGTTTAAGACAAACAAAGAGCAGCAGCCCCTGAACCTGAAGGCTTGTAAATGGTACATATGGCAAAGCTGACTCCTGGACTCCTGTTCAGTCACTTTAACACAGTCTTGTTTACACAGATGATTGGTATGTCTGGAAAGATACTGTACTACAAATGCTTCACCTCCCTCTCCTGGCTGCAGAAGCATCCAAGAACATCACATACAATGGATTAATGAATTTATTCTTACAAACGCCCTGGCAACATCGCTCTCCTTTTAGAGGAAATTGAGGCACAGAGAAAGTTGCTAGTGTAGCATTTCAAGAGATTGCTCCTGGCCAGATTCTCAAGTGTCTTCCCATCACAATGGGAGCTAGTTGGAGAGCTTGATTCCCATCTGGGCACCTCAATGAGAACCAGATTTTCACGAGTGCTCAGCACCCAGTAGTTCTTGCAATGACACTTGCAGCCAAATTTTCTGAGACGTTCCTTTGATCATCTGGCTACTGCCTCAGTGGAAGGAGAGAGCTCTTGAAAAATCCGAACCTGTTTGTGGGTGCTGAGCACTTTTCAAAATTCTTGCTTAAGTGACCTGGCCGAGGTTGCAGACTAAAATCTAAGCAGAACCCACTTTGCCTAATGCCTAGGCCAGTGAATTAACCACAAGTGTATTCTTCCATCTTCAGCAGAGAAAGAATAGACACTAGTTGGGGCAGCAATCAAAATGCCAAACAACTGCCAGTATCCATGCCTGCCAAGAAAAATGCCCGGATACTTGTGGGCAAACCAGACAGCCACATTTTGGTACTTTCCTGAGAAAGGATTATTTCTAGTAGCAATGCCAGAGTCTGGCAACCTGGTTTATGCTCTTTCCAGATGTACCTCTTTCTTTCTGGGCTAAAACCTTTGTGAACATGCCCTCAAACAGGCACACCCTCCCCACTCTTCAGAACAAACAGCAGCTATCCAAACACTGTACTGTCTCCATTATTCTTAGAGAGCCAGGCACGCTTGGGCAAGGCAACACTATTTTGTGTAATGATTAAGAAGCACTGGTCGTGTCAGGGAAGATTCTTGTTTTCATTGAATATTTCATTCATTTTTGAACATAAGCAACCACTTAGCTTCAGTTGTGCTAGATGCAGAGGAGGAAACACATGCTATTCTTGGCTGGACTTTACCTCTGTGGGAAGCAGCAACCTCCTTACAGCAGCCTCTGTATGCTGCATGATTTAGCTACATTTAAGATTGTCCTGAACCTCAAGCAAGGACCTGACTCCAGATTCTGAGTACCCGACAGTGTAAATATGTGCAAAAGCCCCAAACCCCAGCCTGGATCCTCTATTTTATGCCCTGTTTGTGTGAGGTCCGTTTGCAAATGACAGTTTCCAAAGCCGTGAGCTAAAGGCTAGCCTAGAAATTCCTCTCCAAGCTGACTACATCCATTCAGCTGCCAACTGAGATGCTGCTTTCTGTGTCACTCAGCAGCAGCTTGTTGGACTGTCTATCACAGGACTCCATGTCTGAGTCCAGCTTTCTTTAAGTGCTCTCTGTCTCACCTCTGTCCCCAGCTTTCAGACCACCTCCCAAGTAAGTATCCGACCAGTCTGGTAATAGGAAGATAAGGCACCCAGCCACTAGTGTGTTTTAAGGGAGCACAGATATCGCATGGTAACTATTGAATGAAAATGTTTACAGAAAAATAGTTTCATGAAACAGCTCAGACTAAGCTGTTGCTGAGGGTTGAGCTCAAGTGATATAAGCCAAAAAACGCAGCTGTATCTTTTCTAGCTACAGCTAAAAACAGCAAAGTGTACTGGAAAAACCTTTGAGGGGAGGAGGGGAGACACTCTGCTAACAGAGGATTATATGTAGAAGCAAGTGTGAACATTCTTCTGCTCTGTTGGTTCTATACCTGCAGTAACTCAAGGCAAGTGATGACTGTGGTTTGTGCTTTGACTGTTAAATGTCTGCTTTCACTTGATTCTGACATCTGCTGCACTAATTACTGTAAAAACAACCCTAGTCAGAAGCTGAACTTCAGAGCGATGCCCTGGTCTAATAATACAGCCTCAGCTTCACAAACAGACAAAGTGAGGCAGAAAGGGATGAGCTCATGCAGCACATGTATGCAGGCAGTTAACTGTGCATGCCTTAATGTACCTTGTGACCTAAAACCTTAGAGGGAATATCACTGGAGGAACTTGGATTAATAATTCTGTGGGCCTGCATGGTTTTGACAGTAAATTCATCACTACAACTTTTCACTTTTTCCATCTTGTAGATTTTTATTTATTTTAAATTCTCTTGTCCTGTCCAAGAGAAACCAAGGCATTTCTGTGGAAAAGCCTTGTCAACTAAAGGCCCAGATCAGGACATCTGTCTTATCACCTCCTGTAAGCTCAAAAATTAGCAGCAGTCCAAAAAAAAGGTCTTAGGACAGTATTGAGATAATCAGGGCACAACTTGCTTCTAAAGGACTGGGCCATGTGACGTTAGAGTGGAGGTACCAGTAAAGGCCCATGGAAAAGGTGGCATATTAGACAGTCCAGCCTGATGTACTCTTGGAGCAAGAGCAAATGGGCATTCCAGCACTGACAGGAAAGGGTCCTGGCAGTAATAAAGGCTGATGTGCAGAAGATGGACCTTTCTGTGCAATTGGCTTACTCTGGAGCTAAGGTGCTAGGACTGTGGGGCTGTTCTGTTTTCCTTTTAGGCTAACATACATCAGCACTAACTTTTCCTCCTGGTCCTAAGTATAATTTGGGGCTTGTGTCTTTTTTATTAATAAGGTAACACAGAGACTTAAAGGGGGGATAACCAACTCCAAGGTAACCAGTCTCATTATGAGATACTGTTACTCTGGGAGGGTTGTGTTTCTGTCAAATTTTGTCTAGAAATGCACTCCAAGAAATGAGAGACATTTCCTTTTACAACTAATGATTACATTTCCATTAGAAAGCTGCAATTTTGAATTGACATATTCTGAGAAAAAAGTTTGCTTAGACATTCCTGCTTATTCCTTTGGGAAATAATTGGAATCACTTATCAAGTACAATCACTTAGAAATGGGAAAAAATCCACTGTCAGGAGAATACAGTCCTCATTTCCCAAATCATTCTTTATGCCCATGCAAACTGTCACTTGAAATCACAGAGGTCTTGTAAGAACCTGGGTCCTGTTCTTAACGCAGACAAGCATTACAGAAAACTGTAGCTCTGGAAACTACACAATGCAGTCTTCCTAAACTGAGAAGTCTTCTGGTCTTTACAGATTCACCCATGACCCTGCAAGAACACCCTCTTAAGTCTGACTGAATTTACACAGATAAATAAATTACTTTTTCAGTGTTTAAATGTCATTGCGAAAGTGAAAAGATGAAATATCATCTCTACTGTATATCATCTCTACAAAACCAGAAGTAGTTATATTATAAATAAACAGAGTTTGCTTGGTATTAGGGACATAGGAAATTCCATTCAAGAACAGACAAATGGCACATCTTGTCTGGTATCCTGCATCTGGCACAGGCCTATAACAGATGCTTAAAATACTTGGCTCTCTTGGTCCCACAGTCTTCCCTGTTCCACCTGCCACCAATGCTATAAATCACAATTTTCCTAACCTCTGGTGAAAGTCTCTTCCCTGCTCACTTGCATAACATGGGAGGTGGAAGCACAGGCCCAGGCAATATGTACTTGCCCTGTGTGATATTTATTAATTATCTGGTACCTAGTTTGCCCAAACTATGGTTGTGACTGTTACAGAACACACAAGGTATTGCTGCCTGTATTGCCTGTGTAGCCAAAGGAACCAGTGCATAGGTGAGGACTGTGGTTCGCTCCAGGGAAAGGAAGGAACAAACCCCTTCTCACCCTCATTTGTAGACAGGCAGCCAGCACATCCAGCCATAAATCAGCTGCCCTTTTTCTATCAAGGCACTGCCTCCTAATTGTGCCCTTCTACTCAATGACATTTATATCCTGATGTGACTTTCTTGGTAACTTTTATAGTTTAGACATGACAACTGGAAATTAAATGAGTTTATTGTCTGTCAAGCAGAGTTCACTTTTGTTCTTATTCCAGAGGTTATAAAAATAAGGTTCGTCTACCCATCAGGTCACTTACTGCAGGTTCCCCTCTTCAGCGGTGCTTCTAGCCATTGTGACTACAGTGATATGCCTGCACCCTAGAAAAGTACTAGAAATGTACTTGCCACAAATCACATCTCTATTTTTTACATTCTCATTCATAACCAACATTAAATTCAGTGTTGGTTAAGGACCTCTAAAACAGACAAATGAAAACTCAAAACCTTTCCTTTTCAAAAGTTGAAGTCTAAAACCCCCCTTTGTATCAATTTCGTTACAGCCTCTCTGCACTTCCTTGTGAAATACAGTAGTATTTTAATAAGGCTAAAGAGAAATTATTACTATAGGTACTACCAGGTAAGGTCCTTTCACATGTCATCTTGCAGAAACAACAGAGAGGGGCAGCTGTAGAAATTATGACAACTCGTGTCTAAGCTATATTGTTTAAAAGATTGAATTTGAAGGGAAAAAATTGTGTCCCTGAGTTTGAGCACATCCTATCTACAGTTGCTGAACACTGCTTTTAGAGAATGACCTAATAAATCTTTACATATTAATAAGGCAAAATTGAATCCTGATGGTGTGCATGGGCTCTTGGATATACTTTGATATGTCAGCTTTCTCCATACTCAAGGATTTTCTGATTTTGATTCCATCCTACTGAATATAACATTCAGTGCCAAAGATCTGAATCTAGAGCAGACCTTTGAGCTGGCTATCCCAAATTTGTATCCACAACGAACAAGTTCTGCAATATCAATGTGCTTGAAAGAGTGGACACATTAAAACCACTCCAGTACCTAGAAGTTTGCATCCTTTAGCATATTCCAAATCGATATTACATTCAGTGATGGCGAGGCTTAGTATTAGCAGGAGCTCTATGACTTTCTGTACTTCTTTCCTGTTTCACAAGAGCAATGACTTTCAGAATATCCATCCTACTTCAGTCAGGAACAGAAGTAGAGGTTTTTCAAGGCAGACAAATGAGTTGGCCCCTTGTTCCAAAGAAACAGAAACGATGTTCCAAGTTTCCTAGACAGCTTTAAAAACTACATAGAGCAATTCAGCTGCTTAATCTATTATGTTCTACACCTCACATTTAAGAGGACACAAAATCACATGCTTTTTATTCCAGATAGAAGTTGTTTTACCCAGAGCAGTCCAAAGCCATCTCATTCTGTCTGTCTTCAACATATATTCTGGTCACCTTGCTTGTGCCATTCCCAAGAACCAAAGTAGCCCTCTTCAGACTAAAGAGCAGCAGCAGAGGTTCCCAGCCTGCCCTGGATATACTAAATAACGGGGACCCAAGTTTCTTATGTCTGTGATTACATTTGCCCATTTCTTTAATGAGGATGTTAATATTTTACTTTCTGAGGAGAAACATTGTAAACCTCAATTAATATATCCATTACAAAAAGGGCATGAATTACAACTTTAACTGTGCAGTAAAACAGAACCTCTGTGTGAATAAATAATTATAAGGAGATATATAAAACTATAAAAATAACTTCTTTACTGCAAACCTTGCCTTAACAAGAAACATAACTCCTTCCTCCCTCAAGAAATCTGAATACACTGACTCATGTCTTTGTTTAAGTGTCATGGTAAATTTGTTCTTTTATAACATATAGTAGTTTAGCTTTGAACTTCTGAGTTTTGGAAAAGGCAGAGCGGAAAAATGTTTTCATGGGAGAGGAGTGCACATTCCAGAGCTGTCGACTGTTACTCGTTTATGAGGCGGGGGAAAAAACTACTTTGGTTTTAGGCCTTGGTTGATGCAATTTGTTGTCTGGTATTTTGTGATAAACCAGAGTTTACACTGTACAGTGAAGTATTTCAATTTTCTCTCTCATTTTTCCAGCTTTTGCTTGTTCAAAATTCTGAAGAAGCTTGAAACGGCTGTTGAGGAGAGACAAATTAGCTATGTACAGCTAGGAATAATGATAATTTTTAATATATAAAGTAGTCCAATGAGAAAATAACTCACAGTTTTCTGTGAATTGTAGACCTACACAGAAGCATGATGGGGGAATGCAGTTGATATTACTCACTAAAATAAAACAAACAAAAATGTGATCCCTCCATGATGTCTCTGTAACCTGAGCAACAGTTTTAAACACAGTTTTCCTGTGCTGTTTCACGTTTATTTAATGTATTAACATCTGATTACATAAAAAATATTAAAATAGGAAAATAAAATAAACTTCATGTAGCTTATTTATTCAAGTAAAGTAAAAAATATCTTTTTGCTGTCCTGCCTTTTTGGAGGCTATTAACATACTTTCTTTCTTCCCTTCTCTTTCTAGAAAAGAAAATGCAGATTGTCAGAATCCTTCATATTTGATACTGAGCACTGCTATGATCTCTTCACTACTGGATGTTGAGTCTGGATATCAGAATCGGTATAGTGAAGTACTCACCTATTAAACTGAGGTAATTTTCTTCCATAATTAAAGAAAAAGTCTAATGCTGAAACAATGCAATTAACTTGTCTTTCGGAGTTTCATTTCCTGGGAAAAATTATTGCCATTGAAAAGGATCTATCTTGTCAAAAATCTTAGGAGGGAAAGGCTAGAAACGACATGAGAATGCTGGCCCCAGGCCAAAGATGAGGAGAGAACCTCTCCATTCAGCAGAGCCAGAAGATGTCAGGGTATTATTCTGAGAGAGGAAGGCTTTGCCAGGGACATGCTTTTTGTACACAAACTGAGATAAGTTTCTATTTATTGGGATGGGTATCCATACAGTAGGTTATTTCATAAGTACTACTCACTCAGCATGAAAAACTGCATTTATGGAAGCCTACCAGTCCCTGGTTAATAGCATCATGTTTTCCCTCAAGAAAGTAGCTGCACACAGCACAGGCCTGATGCAGTCACAGTATGTCATAGGACCTGCAACTTTGGATGCAGACAGGAAGGCAGTCAGCTGCAGAATTGTAGTAAAAAAATAAAACTAAACAAAGCAGGTGGCTCTGAGGCTGGCCCATAAGAATGCAGACATGCAATTAACTTCAGAAGTGAGCTATGTAAAAGGGATTTTCAGAAAGTTTCCTACCCTCACATGTCTTTACTGTATCCCCTCCTTTCCTGGCATATCAGTAATCAAGGAACTGCCAGTTTTCTGTCCGTTGCCCTAATAGAACCGCACAATATTCACAACATATTAACATGAATCTTGAAGATGCTTTAGGTAAGATTTAAATGGGTTGTCATATAATCACTACAACAAACAGGGAAAAGAAAAAAGTAGAGATAGCTGCACAAGAAGATAAGCTAGAAAAGAGAGATATTCTTATTAGTATACTTAACAAAGCTGCCACAGACTCCACATTTGCTTTCAAAGTAATGGAATTCTGTCATAAGACAGTAATCAACATGGAACGTAGTTCTTTGAGGTCATTTAAAGGCTTGCCATTAAACAAATGATACTCCAATTTATTTTTTTCCAAGGTTTCATGATATTTCTTATATACTTTCAGAAATTTTTGTTCTATCCATCTTCTAAACTTGCATTTTGAATCACTGAGAAGTTGTTGCCTAAAGCCAGACCTCTGATTTCAATACCTTTCTGTTATTCATATTCCTTAAATTACATTTGAGCTTCCAATCAAGGTTTTCTGCAACAGTTTCTCTTTTGATGCAAGTCCACTGTACAGTACCTTGGCTGTCTGCTAGAATGCACACTATGTCATGTGAATAGTAAAAAACAATATAGCTCAACTTTCCCAAAGTAGGTTGAATCAGGAGTTTTAAGGATAATCAAAACCATATTTTTACTAGCAAGCAGAGCCAGTAAGTCGTTGAAGCTATACAAATATATTCATATCCACATTGCACTTCATTATAGAAAGAATCTCACACCCAGGAGCCCAAAAATTCTCGCTGTAAAATACTCTATAATTGTGGAACACAGAAATGGAAGAATACAGTGAACTTTGCACGAGAAGTGTATCATGAAAGGGATTCCAGTAAAATAGGGTGAATCTTCGGTCTTGTATAAACTTTTTTTAGGCCTTTCTTAGCAGGCATTGGAAAACTTGAAAGACTTTGTATAGAGCAGTATTATTTACAGAAATATTTATTTGTTGTGTTCTTTAAGTGAAACTTATTTATGTGTGATTTCATATACAAATACATGCAAGTATGCAAGTGTGTACATGTTTTTAGCAAAGTCTGTCACTAAATATTTTGGACCAACTTATAGTCTTTGGTAATGACAACAGGTAGGTGGCAGTCACTTTGATATTTTACGTCAGCAAGTTATTCTACATGTGAGAATACATAGGCGTCAAAGCAACAGTATATTTCTTACAGATGTTGTTTGTGTGCAAACCTTTACAGGACACACATCTAGACCCAATGTGGATGTAGACTGCTGTCACTGAGAGCAGAATAGATATCTTTCTATAGTTTCTTTTTGGGTTTTTTTTCTTTATTTTAAATATTGGCTTTCTTTTCACTGCTAACTACAAAGGCAGGTTTATCAATGTAAGTGGAAGTTATCTGAACAGCAGCCAACAGAGAACAGAGTCAATAGCAGCGATTCATGGCCTTTTTTAGTTTGTTGTGGTTTTTTTCATGTTCAGAGCCCATACAGGCAAGAAACTGTTTCCCATTCTGTGAGATGGAAATATTGCTCAACCTTTTTTAGAATACAAAGCTGAGAAATAAAATTGAAGTGATTTAGTCAAAACTAAACACTTTCCTCATCTCTAAAAGGCAAAACTGAGACGTTCAGCCAAATATTGGATACCTGAAAAAGGGAAGGATTTGATCACCCCTGCCTGAAATCACACACTTTTAAGTTGCTCTAACCACAGTGTAGGGACAGCTTAACTGAATGATTTCACCATGCAGAGTTATTTCCCACGTTCCTTTGTTACTCCAGTAAAAAAATTCAGGAACTGGAAAGTCATATGATCCATAGCAAAGAGAATAAAGAGAATATTGTGGTTTATAAGAAAAATATTTATTACCAAGCAAGCTATTTTGATTTATTAAATGATAGCTTCCCATCATAGTGTTTTTTGATATGGTGCTTGAAACCACAATGATCGTAGAAAGCCAGGACCTTATTTGTTTAAAGGCATTCACCAGTGTTTTTCTTAATAGAAATATTAGTTCATGACAATGCCAGGTTCATAGAGGCTCATCCAGGAATAAATTCTTGAAAAATTATTTTTTTCCTAGAGTGTCCATTAAGGCAGTGCAGGCACTGTGTGTCTCACTGCTAGTCTTCTGACATTAGATTTATAGGATGTTATAATTAACAACAGGTGATGGGCAGCACTGCATGCACAGCGAGCAAAGTGGAGACTGGCAACTCAAGAGCCATTTGTGATTCATCAAAACTTCTGCCTGCATAAACTCAGCACTAAACCTGATAGGTTTTCTGGCAATTGTTTTGGGTTGGGGTTTTTTTTGTTTGTTTTGTTTTTAATTCCACTATCACCCTTTTTTCTTCATATCAAAGATTAAGGATCATCTGCCTGTTTTTACAGTTGTGTAGCTTTTCCACTTCTGTGTTTACTATCTATATAATGAGACAAATTCTGCTTCCCTACTCACAGAGGAGTTCTTGGAGGATTACAAACAAGCCTACTCAAAATTTTGAAACTATGCAGATTTTTAAGAGACACTTGTGTCTCCATTATTCCAGCTCTCTCAAATTCACATTCTGTACAAGGAACAGAAAAAGAAAAAAAAGCTTCAAAAACACATACACTTTCCACTTCAGTTTTAAGAAAAGCAGTTATTCAGCTTAGGACTATAAAGGAGGGAAGAAGACATTGAAAAACATGAATTGGCAGAACAAAAATATGTCCCAAAGGAGTTCATTTGCATAGCTAAACAAATAACTTTTTCTTTTGTTAGGAGAATATAAGTGAGGCAAGGTATGTTGGGAAAGGCAATGTCTTTGTTTAACCAAGTGACGAAGAACATGTATCCCAGATCTTCCAAGAGATTCAGCTTTTCTGAGTCATTTCCAATACACGAGCCTGATACGACCATGATGTTAATGAGATGTTGCAACATTGACTAGAACAAAGGAATGCCTTTTTTAATTAAAAAAAATCAAAAAAATCCGTTTTGGATAATTGACTACATATCCTCATGGACATTAGTAAATACTTTAAATGCACTAACTGATTGAAAGAGGTATATAGGAATAGTTAAAAAAAAAAAAAAAAATTAAAAAAATGAGTATTTGTACTGTAGTAAGGATTGGAGATTTTTCATGAATACATTCCATGCTCCAGCCACTATTATTCCCTAAGTTCCTCTACAAATAACGCTTATGCATGAAATTAATTTCTCCTAGAGCTCTTCGAGTGTGATTCTTCCCTCCTTTTATCCTTCCCACCCCAAAATACACTTGAGTCAGTAACCTTAAAGTTCTTTGCTTTATTATACTAGAGAGCAATGACCATAATTCTAGATTTATGTTACCAGGGTGCCAACAGGAGCACATGGTCAATGGTGAATTCATTAAAATTCACACAGCAGTGCTTATCTATAGCTGAGGCAAAAATTTGCCCAGGGGAACACTTGTTACTTTGGGTAATTAATCAGTGGTGATGGGAAATTTTTCTTAGTGTTCTTGATCTAGGGTCTTGTCTCTAGGGTATCATCCAACTGTGAAATTTTGGCCTTACTGAAGTGGAAAGCAAGTTTCATCAGTAACTAGAACAGGCCAAGACATTTCTCACAAAGCACTTCTCGACCTGGTGTCATCTGGCAAAGCTTCTCTGTGCAGTCTTTTTTTCAGAGCTGGACAAGTAGTTCATTTCTGTTAAATTTTTCACATGCATACATTAAAAGTCCTTTCTTGTGGTAATCATTAGCATATTTTAAGAAAGGTTCTGCACGTTCTTCAGAGTGAATACCTTTTAAAGAACTTGAATCTATACTCAAAGTGAGCTCAGTGAACTTGCAATCACATCCTCAATAGGAAATTTGTGGTTTTGCATGGGCAGAAATAAAATACATAAGACTGTCAAAATACTTAAAGATTCAAGCACATAGTTTGAAATAGCCTGAAAACTTCCACTTTCTAGAGTGAGGCTAGACTCAAAAATATATTTATTTTTTTTTTAAAGATACATTCCCTCCATCAGATGCTCAAAATCAGAGTTACGATACTCAAAATAATAATCACTTAAAAAAACATCAAAACCCAATAGGATTTTATTTTTATGGTTGCTAGGCATAGGTTTTCAAATTTGTATATGTTGAGACCAAACAGAGGTCTCTTACTGAAGTGCTTCAGGATAGTTAAACTTCTACTGCAGAAAAGTAGTAGGAATTTTAAAAAGATTGAAAATACTTTCAATTCAAAAGAAGAATCCTCTCCAACCCAAAGAACTATCCAAATATCCAAGGGCAAAATAGAGCCAGGTCTCTTAGAAAAAAGTTCAGTGATTTAGACAAGTGTTAGAGAGCTGAAACCAGCTCAGCAATTTTATTTCCTCTCCTCAGCTCTTCCAGGTACAGCTTTACTATTACTGACTAAAAGATGAATTAACACTTATTTCACATTTTTATCAGCTATTCATTAGTTTAGCCATCCTTGTCCTAGGAACAGTATTTTTTTTCCAGCTATATCTATTTAAAACCCCATTATTTTAAGAGGTTTAAGACATACCAAATAATTGATTCATGAACAGTTATGGTATATGGGATAGTTAATTTACAAGCTAAATTAATATTGACTGATTTTTCATGTAAGTGTGGTTGCAACATACAGAACTGCTGAACACAGATATCGATGGACAGGTTTACCCAAGCTCACAGTAAATTTGTCCTAAGAACATACCATGTTATGGGTGAATTCTCTTGTTTTGAGTGTGTCGTACTAGTTTAACTGTAGCAGGAACTAAATGAAAGCTTATTTTCTCAAATTACTAAATAGCATCATGAATTCTAGCATGGACATTTAAAAAAGGTTTATTTCTCATAGTGATGACTAATACAAGTTGCCCATAATAAAGTCATAAAGGGCCTAGTAATTTTATGAGTTTAGCAAATATTACTGGCTCTCAGCATTAATTGCAGCCTTGAAAGTCTGTCATAAACAAGTCATTTTAGTAGCCTGGATCCAAAAGAGGACTCTGCTTTACAGGTAGATACTTAGATAGATGTAGTTTCTTAATACTGTTTCATCTGAATAAAAGTTAATGCTGGTATTTTGCTTTTAGACTGAGCCATCTTATTAAGTAAATTATAAACCAAGGCATTTCTGGGGTCAAGGTACCATGTGTGCCAAGAAGCTCTACATTTCAGTGCAGGACTTGGGTGCAAGATTTGTACCCACATTATTCAGGCACATAACCTCCCCTGAATGCTTCCACTGATCATCAGGAGCGAGGCCTCCCACTGCTTGTGTAAGTCTGAGTACAATTTTATTTGTGTGCCTCAGTTCCTTTTTGTGAAAACACACTGATGATACACTGCTTAACACAGGAGATAGGGTGATAAACCAATTTCTGTTTGTGAAGTGATGACATGTTGAAGACTGCTTAGCAATACTGATTGAACTCAGGGATAGAGCTACATGAATTCTGTCTTAAAGAACTTACAAACTTGCTACTTAACTGTAAGAGACATGCCAATTGCTTGCTTCATGTATTTATGTGTGCTATAATGCTGATTCAAGGCAGCTACAGGTGATTCAATCAGTGAAGTGACCGCAGTTAAAGCAAATCTTTAATGCAGTACTTTTCACACTGGGGACAGAATTAAATGTCTCCCTGATATTTCATCTTATATTTATGCAAGCGTACACATGCTTATATATAAAAATTTCTTTTTGGGCTGAGGCACAATAAAACATTTCAAGTAAAATCAAAAGTCATATAGAAACAATATAAATTACACTGTATTTGGGCTATAGAAATAAGGGAAAGGAAAGACACAGGCTCTTTGTGCAAATAAATTACCTTAAACCTTGAAGGTAGACAGCATAACAAAGCCCATAAAATTTACAATTCAGCAGAAATATTCTGCATATGTTTGTTCCCTTATTAAATGAAGGAATATTACCAAGTCTGCTAAAGACATATAGGTGGTGTATTCTTTTCTTTAACAAACTCTACTCATGCTAACTCACTTCCATAGAGACACTGGGACACTTGCTGCTGTTGTATCAGGAACAATCTCTGGTAGCAAGGGAATGAAAAAAATTACATCATCAGGGCTTTAAAAGACTGTTATCCAAACTTTACAGGTTTACTTGCACAGAATTACTCACATCACGCCACCAAAACTGGTCCCAAAACTCTTCAGACATGAACTGAAGAAAACAGCTGTAACTATACAAATTTGCCTGAGCTTAGTGCTACATCTGGCTACAAATTTGAAAAGTAGAACAGGCTACAGAATATGTTGAGCCTCAGAACTGATGGACTGAAAGAAATTATATCAATAATTATTTCTTTTAAAGTAAGTAATTCCCAACATAGTATTTTGGAAATTAGTAAGAAATAGGGCAGCTCAAAAGATCTGGATTATTCAGACAAGTTAAAGATAGAAAATAATTAGATCAGCCATCCCATTTTCCTGCCAATGCAGTATTGTTCCCTGCAGTACGTTTTCTAATGCTTAGTTTTTGAAGTCCCTTGAGAAGGGAGATTCCAGCATTTCCTTTGGACACATCCTGGCAAACTCTGTCAAGCAGGTTTTTCCTCCCTCTGTCCAGCTAAGCATTTCCTGTCTCTTCTTATTTCCTCTTCCACTCAAGAATTCTTCCTCCTCCTGGGTGCCAGGGCCCTTCAGGAATCTGAAGGGCACACTCTGCCAACATGAGCAGATATTCCCAGAATAGGATATTCCACACTATGGAAATCTACAGCAGACAATTTTTGGAGACTATTCTAGTAGGCTCCTTTTCTTTACTGCTCTTTGTGTGCCACATGGGAAGAATGCATCTGAAAGGTGCTTACCCACCTTGGACCATTTTGAATCTGATAATTCTTCAGTATGAACTCTGGGGAGAGTATCTGTTAAAAACCAAAAGTTGACTGCCTCAGATCGGGTTAGAAGTACTGCGAATGAATATCCTGCAATGAACAGTAAGTTCTATGCCACTAGTGACTGTCCTTTTAAATAAGTGGACATAAAAAAGAGGCCTGAAGAAAGAGCAGAAAAATAGGGAGATGTTCTTGACCCAGTGGTGAGTGAGTAGAAACTCATCTGTGCTATATGAATGTACTCAGGACGCTATCACATATAGGTACAATATTCACAGTCACTCTACAGACGCAGCAGCCCACACCAACTCATTCCAGGCAGTTCTGTTATTGACTGAGCAGTTGTTGGGAAAGATTTATTGCCATTCAGCAGGCTGTGTGCAGACTCAGCATCATGAAATTCTGACGTGTTTGTGAAGAGATCTCTCCGTAGTTCCCGCAAAAGCTGGTGGTTCTTAGGGAACCATAGGCCAAATGTGGCCTGCAGGATTTTAGACATCTAAAGAGTAGGTCAAGACAGGAATTTAAGTGTGGATTGCTGAGTGGAAGTGTTAAGCTTGTCAGATTGCACAAAACAGCCTTTTAACCTAAGCTCCAAGTCTGCTACCTTGATCAAAACGTTGTACTATAGGTCATGATAAATATAATTCCTGAACTAGAAATTTAGCTTTTTATTGAAGGGTGATTAGGAATATTTTCTTAGAAGAAGAACAAATGTTAAATATCTTTTTGTTCTTGAAATTTGAGCAGGTGGATTTTGTAGTCACTGGTCTTGCAAAAGAGTTTGCAGCAGGGAGGGATTAAGTTTCCATTACCTAATTCAAAAGACTGGCCAGATATTTAAAAAAAAAAAAAACTATGAAAGAATTTGGTTGTAGTTTTGTCTGTTTCTTTGAAGGGACAGAAATATTCTTGGATGTGTCCTTTGTTTTGACACATTTATACCGATTATAAATGGAAGTGCAAAGCTGGAGTATTATTTCCTCCAAACTGTCTCAGCCCCAATTTGTTCTAGTGTCTCTGACAGAATCCCTTTGACAGTACAGGAACTTTCTCTTTTAACCTAATTGTTCTTGAAGGTGTTTAAAGCATCCAGAAGAGAAAAGGAAACAGTTCTACAAGTAATTTGTGGAAATCTGGAAAGTATCTATAACTTGTAACTTATACAAGGCTATGTAATCCTAATACATCTTTTGCTTCTCTTTTAGGGGCGAAAAAAACCCACCAAAAACATAGAGCCAGAAAAGGTGCATCAATACCTTATTTCAATTAACATTCAGAGAGCTAAATGAGTGTCTTCCTTTTCCTTTATATTTAACTGTCTTGGATGCTGCTTTCTTCAGCAGCATTGATTTGGGAGTGAAAGCTAATAAGTGAGAGGAAAGACAAGCAAACCTGGAGTGAAAAGAAACCATGCAAAAAATTAGATCTTTATAAACATTGTTTAAAGAACTGTAAGAAGATTCAAAAAGGAGAAAAGCAGAACAAACGCCTTGTGAAGTACAAGATGTTTGTCCTGAACTGCAGAAAACTGGATGATCATCAACTGACAACCAGTTTATAAAGATCTGTCAGCCTTAAAAAAGGTGTGTTTTTTTAATTGTGACATGAATAGAAAAATATATACTTGTGGCTTCTAAGAGAAGGAAAAAAATAATTCAGAGTATTTGGCAGGGCTGAGTTATTATTAGTTAGCAACACTGGTCCCACCAGCACACAATACTTCCTGCTCTCAGTGATGCACTCCCTGGGAAGGGGCTGAAGGTCCCATTGGGCACATCTGTGCTGCTTCACTTGGTGGCAAATTTAGGTTTCCAATGAATTCTTTCCCACTCAACTGTGGAAAGGCAGTTCCCTGGATGGCAATGGAAAACTTGTCCCTTTTGAGTGGGGCAAGCTTCATCTATGTCACAGAGTGTTTCTGACAGCAAATTATAAGGTATCCTAAACTAAGTTTCAATCTACACCCTGCCAGGAAGTCAAGTAAAGAACAACCACACACTTCTGGTGAAGGTTACATTTACGGATAGGATTGCAGCTTGGGCAAGTCTCCTGTTATAGCTTGAGGCAATAGCTCCAGGGTGAAGACCTACAGTAATGCTGCAAGGACTTTTAAGATCTATTCAGTATTCATCATAAGTTTAAAAGAAAAAGTACTTTCTACTGAATCAACAGTCACAGCAACTGGGAATGATAATAAAAAGAATCTCTTTCTTAGAGTTACAAATGGAAGTTACCATCTGTAATATTTCTATCTATTCCATCAAAGGCACAGTCAAAGAGAAAGTTACTAAAAAGCAGAATTCTCCTGAAAAATCAGAGGGGAGAGAAATTAGATTTGCAGGCTTTTTCTCCTATATAAGCACCAAAACAGTCAGGTATTTTTCAGCACTTATGCAAGGTGCATAAAATTGAAAAGAGAAGGACTTTTAGACATTTGCACAACTTCCGCTCCCACCCAGAAAAAGCAAAATCTTTTTTCCAAATTCATAGAAATCAAATAATTTGTGTATCTGCCCATTTAGGAATTCATCATTAGAAAAACAAACAAACAAAAGTAAAAAAAATCAAAAAAAAATCCAAAAAAAACCCTGACAGCACAGATGCCCAGATACACCACAGAGTTTGGTAGGTAGTTATAAAATAGAGATTTGGATGACCAGTAGAACACTGCTTAAAGCTGTCTGCTTCGCACCCTAGCACATCCAAAATAGATGCAGCTGGTTTAATGAGCCACTGTGTGTTAGAACACAGGAGGAACATTCTCTTGAGGTACATTTCTTATTTTCCTCTCATTATCCTTTAGAATGGAGAGGGTTGGCGCTTCCTTCTCTAGCTGGGACAGATAATCCCACAGTTTAAGCTACTACTTAAATAAAAGCAGAGGAAAAAACCTTTCTAAGTCCAAATTCTCATGAATAAGCACATCAGGCATCTTAACAAATACTTTGCAACAGCTTCCAAGCTCAGTGATGGCATTGCCTTGAAACAGCCCAGTGAAGAAGATGAAATCAAATAAATATAACTGTGATTTGTTTATAATATTTTTTTCACATGTAAAATAACTTCTTTATAATGCAATTATGTTGTTCCTGGAAAGAACTCGCTACAGAGCCAGATTATGAACTGGTTCATTCTCTTTCCAGCCAGCAAAAGAATCTCTATTCACCAGACAGAATTCCTGTAAGACAAGTGACTTCAGATTCAGTTGTAAGCAGCTTCATGATTCTGTATCACAAGTGTGCAAACCACCCTCATTAACAAGCCTTGGGGAGTTTACTTTGAACAGAGCAATTGAAAACCTTTGTGGCTAAGCAGTTGTTAATATGTGTCGTCCAGCAGAAGTCTGCTTGACATAAAACATTTCCATTTAAGCTTCACTTGATATTCCATGTCATTTATTTTGTAGCTGCTGCCTCATTCCAGCTCCTTTAGCTGCTTTCCATCATGGAAACCAGCTCACTAGAAAGTGCAGTTTATGGCAAGCAGTGGAGGCTGGGAAAGCTGCTGAAAACCTCAGTGCTGTTCGTGCTGTCCATTGCAGCACCAGCTCAGCCCACAGAGCTTCGTCAGGTATTTCAGCAATGCTGCGAAGACCACAGCCCTCCCAGCTCTCCAAACAGCAATGCAAACCACTGTCACTCTTTGGGTGTAAAAGGTTGGTGACAGTGCCTAACTGTGAGGAGCAGAGGACAAGTTTTGATTGTGGAGGTCATAGCTAAGTCCTCTAATAAAAAATTCCAGTGATGTTTTAGCTCCCACACAAAGCAAACGTAGTATTACGTGCTGGTAATGCTTGGTCTCCCTACTCTGTCAGATATGACACTTCAGCTCTGCCAGCCACCTAGCAGTTGCTAAAATACATATGCAGTGCTACTAGCAGGTGTAATTTCTTCTGCTCCACCCCCATTCATGCTGTCAGGACAGAGTTTCTCCAAAAGAAAAAGAAACCCTATAGCTTTTTTTTTTCTTTTTTTTTTTTTTTGGACAGAGAATTAAGACCTCAATTTTGTATCTGCTTTCAATAGTTTACCAAAGCTTACACATTACATAGTAATATTTGTCCAGTGAGTTTGACATGAGTGAGAGCGTTTATTTAACAACATCGGTCTCTGCAAAATTATTTCCCCAGATAGCAGTGGGTTTGTTTGTATGATATTCAGACTCCTCCTTTGTGTTGTCTGACACAAACACTTCACTTGGGTCAGGAGGACATATTTTACCAGATACACTGCTTTCTCTTCTCTAGGGATATTTTGAAATGTGAATTCTCTAAAAAAGCATTAAAGAAAAAAACAAACCAAAAACAGACGTGAAGTCCAAGCCTATTCTCACACAACTAAGTTGTCAGCCATCTTTCTTTCTCTCTCTATCTTGGATTAATCCTATGATTTCATCCAACTTTTATAATTGCTGTGTTTTGGAGATCGGGTATATGGTTTCTTAAAGCAGGTTTCCACTTCCATGGCAAGGTCTACTGAACATTTCAAACTGTGTTTCTCAAACTGAATGTAAATTTATATATGATAGTTCACATTTGTTTTATTGGTTTGGAACTCAGATTCTGCTTTTCTGTGAATATCTAATAGAAAGATTCCAATGGAGAAACTCAGCTAAAGCGGCAATGAGAATGCTTTAGTATTTTGTAATTTATTTCCTGCAGTTAATTCCTTACGATTTCTGACTGATTTCACAAGTCACTGGACTTGCCAACACATTTGTGCATTAAGTCACTTCCTTGCCAGACCAGAAAAAAGAAAATCAAAAAAGAAATGAGCTTGTCTTTCTACCTCCACTGCTAAATACAAGTCAGGGCAGGAAATAATTATAAGAGACAACAAAAGGAGTACAAGTACTTTTTGTGCATGTGTGTACTATATACCATGAAGAAGGTAATTTAATGCATGAAATTCTAGGAAATTTCAAAACCAGCAATGCCTGACTCCTCAGTCCTGGATCAATACTTCTTTATGGCATTTTAAATGTAAAATAAGAAAGGGACCTCTGAGCTAAAGGGCGTTATATTCTAAGCTAGATCCTGTAGTCTTCCATCAGATGCCCACGTGATTCACAAGCCTGTTAATGTTACAATCCACCCTTCAAAGTGAAGAAAATTCTTTTTGCATTTAAACCAAAATAACCTGTTGTTAGATAGTCAGGTAATTTCAAATTATAAATGTAGCCAAAAATAGGAGAGCACAGCTCCCACTACAGCAAGTGTTTCCTGAGGGAAGGCAAAAGTCTTCTTCATAATGTGATAGGTACAGATCAGACAATGGATTTCACATCATTTGTTGGAATTCCAGTCACCATTTTTTAAGGATATGAAACTTTAAAAATGTAGCATTTATCTGTTTCTACCCAGACTTCAGTTTGCTCCAGACTGGTTTAATGGCATCTGTAAGATCTTAAATTTATTAAAGAATAAATCTATGGTAAGTTCAAATGCTAACTCAATTAGGGTGTTTACACGGGGTCTTTGCACAATGTTTATGAAATGAAGTTTGAAGTAAAACCCAGACATGTTCTGTTTCTGTTTTGTACCACAAAGATTGCAGTGCAGCTAGGAAACATACTTCAGTGAGTCACATCTTGGAAAAGAAAAAGATAAATGGCTAAAAATGCAATAATAGTAGGATATCTGGAAATAAACACTAACTGAACTAGCAGACTTTTTTGTAGTCCTTTTCACAATCATTTCTAGTCCATGTTCAGGATGTTCCTTCCCCTACCCAACTTTAAAAAAAAGGAAGACAGTCTCTTCTCTTGACTACATTACACACACAAGAAAGGCAAAAAGCAACAGAATTAATTTGTGTTGCTGTCCTGTATTCAGCTGAGTAAGGCTGTAGAGTTTGAGACCCCACGTATTTGCCATTTCAACATCTGGCTTATCAACAGCCACTAACGTTTAACTTCATTTCAGATCTCATAGTTCCTTGCAAATGTAATGAACCAGTGCTTTAGTCTTGCAATAGACACAGCATTATAGCAGGTTCCCCTCTTATGAAGCTGGAATTGAAAGGATCCAATTCCCCACAGTGTGCTCATACCTATGTAGCTACAGGAGCAGAAGTTGGGATGATAAGCACCAACCATTGGTATCGCTGTATATCTACAGTGGTTTTGTTTGCACAGACATTACACATTTACACATAAACACCTAAAGAAAAGGGAGAAAAGGTTGCAGTAAGCCATGAAACGCAATTAATTTGTCAAAATTGAGGCCCTTGGTGGGTTTGAAAACTTTCCCTTGCAGTTCTAACTTTTCACTTCATGACTACTTTTTGACCAGGGTAAAGACAGTGTAGGAAGTCACAGTCCAGTGCCTCTGTAAAGCAGAGGAGTAGGTTAGGTCAACGTTTGGCCTCGAATGTCTCTTCTTGCCCTAAATACATCCCCACAGTTGAAAGATTTTGAGTTAGGCCTGCACCCTTCGTCACAAGAAACACAGCTTTACTCATCTCCTCTACCTCAAAGCAGGGCTTTCTACACTGTAGAGGTTGAATCAGAAACAGGACCAAAGTAATCTTTACCTGAAACAACCTTTTTTAAAATGTATTACCAGAACAGCTGCTTGCTGCATCCATTGCTTTTCCAAGCATATGCTGTAACCTTTTCAAAGTCATTAGGAATTTATTTTGAAGCAGAAGCAAAGGGAAAAATGTCCAACAAGTCATCTGATTTATTGCAGTAACCTTCATATACATGCAGTGTTAAAGTGATCATATGGTTGGCTGTAGAAATGCTATGTAATTCAGTTCAGTGGAAAGGTTTAAAGGATTAAGTGATACACATATGCTTTTGTAATTACATCAATATGTTAAAAAAACCAGTTTTTTAAAAAAGTGCTAAATCACTGTATAGCATATGCAAGCTAGACCAAGAGCGTACTTTGGAGAGAAGAGTGAAAAGATATATCCACCAAGTTCGATAGCAAAAGATTTGGCACCTCTGAAGATCTGGAATGTGTCTACATGTAGGTGTGATTCAAATCAGTATACACACATTTCCAACAGCAAGATCTGTAATTCCTCACCATCCTACAAAAATGCTAAAGGGTTCTGATAGTTCATACACTGCCTTGGCTGAGCCTGTGTGTTCACCGGTGCCAGATACCATTCCTAGTGGGTTTTAGGCTTCTACATGGATAGTAGGAGTTAGTATCCAAGAAGTCCCTAATGCAGTGTTATTTGTGAGAAGAACTGCATGTAGGGCATACCTTTATTTTTATTGTTTTGTTGGTTGGTTTTGGTTTTTTGGTGTTTGTTTTTTTGTTTTTTTAAAAGCAATGTTTATCTCAGTATGATGTTTCCTGGTCTATCCATCTATTCCTCCCCCTCCCCTGAATAACTTTTGAGATTGCTGGGCAATTTGAAACTCATCCTTAAAGAAGTCTAAAAGAAAATTATATCCTTGCACAAGTTCCTGAAAATCAGTGGGCAAGCAGTGGGTAGAGACACAACTTGGCATCTTCACAAAAGGAAAGGCAGACAAGATTCATCTGTTAGTCATTCAGTTTGGCTTCAGGAAAATAAAGAATGCAAATGCAGAAGAAATCAAAATTCATTGGTTTTGTTGTTCACATAGCAGCTTGGACAATCCAGTTGAGTGATACAGTAAAGGAACCATTTGGGATCCTGTCCTGCTTCCTCATTATTGATTGAGGTAGGAAGGGAACCTCAGTGGAAGTAATGTGAAACAATACAATTTAGGAACTTGCACTTGTATTCCTTTCTGACACCACGTCTTCCAAACATCAGTCTGTGTGGTTGGGTTCTTTTGTGTGGTGTTTGTTTGTTTTAAAGTGTCACAAGACAGTTGCATGTTCCAGAATAATGGATTGTTCTCTAGGGAATATTTGCCTTATGACACTATTCCTCAAGGACCCAGTTTAGACTAATGATAATGAAGGGCATTGGTGAACAGATAAATTCAGTTTTAGGAAGCATTGTGCTCCAGGGTGATCTGCATGGCAAAAAAAACCCAGCCAACCAACCAACCAACCAACCTACCTAGAATTACCTAACACTTTTCAATGGCTTAACTTGTCATGTAAAATCACACTAGAATTCTCTTGTACGCTAACTTACACTATAGCTGTTGGGGTGTCATCCAAAGGTAACTTACATTAACAAAGCAGATATTTTCCTGGTTGGGTTGTAGACGAAGCAAAGGAGAGATACAGAAAGGCTGGTCTTAAGGGATAAAAACTCTAGAAGTAATCCATTTTAAAAGAGCAGAGGGGGATAAGAGTTTATATATAATTTTGAAACTAGCTTTTGCTAACATCGACTCACAAACTGGATTAAATTTTTAGCCACATGGATGTTACATTGGGTTTGAGCACAGTGGAAGTATTCATGAACTTCAGTCCACTAGTTAACCTAGTTTTGACTCAGGTTTCATGTTCTCTTGAGTAAAAAGACAGAATGACCTACAGCAGCTTGTGTCCCGTGGGGAAAGGAGAAGTGTTCAAAGCTGTTTAAGGGATCTGAATGTCAACTATTCTAAGTCGGATATGGAGGAACACCAGCCTATTCAGAGAGACAGACTTACAGGGGTAGCTGAATGAAAAAAAAACCTGCCACGTTAAGAATACCACTGAACATGGCATAGCCAACATATACACCAGACTGTTGCTATTATGCTGAAATAGCCACATTCCTGTCTAGCTTCCCTTCCTATGCACTGCCTGCATCCGGCATCCTGCCTCAGTGGCATACGTGCCCCACTGAATTAGTCAGGAGAAACTAATTATTCAGATCCTCTTAATTATTTGTTCTTCTGCAGTGCACATAGGACCCGGTCCTTCCAGTGCTTACTTTCAGCAAGGAAATTCAGCTACTTTTCCATATGCAAATTCCTTTGAATATTGGTCCTATCCTCACCATAGCAAATCAGGGACACACATTGCCTGGGTACAAGTCCAATGGTAAGATAAACACAGAATTTGTGGAAGGAGAACAGCCTGATATTTTGACTTTTTAAAACCAGAATGAGTTCCTTTCCACTGCTCATTTGGTTTTCCTCAAGCACAACCTGCTATTTAGTGAAACATTCTAATCTGGAAGACAATTTAAAGCACTTCAGATTTGTAATGCATCAGATGACAGAAAAAGAGAGCAACCATCATTCTGGTCAACACGTCTCACACAGAAAAGGAAATACATGCCAGTGTCCAGCAAGAGGACTGTGCACTAAATTCACGTACTAGAAACCTGAAAGTTTATCGCACAGTCTATTATATTTACTACTTTTAAATACCGGATTCTGTGTTTTGGCTTTTTTTATCCAGTTCTGCTCATAGTCTTCGGGATTAAGTTAGTAACAGAACACCTTATAAAACTCAAAACGTCCTTTAAAATGTTAAATTTTACAACTTTGGAAATAAACACATCATCACGAGACTGCAGGAAAAGGGATAATAGATGTTCAGCCTGTCACAGGCAGCATTGCCTCTTACAGCAGCATATACCCTTTCTTTAACACAACATTAGAGTCCCTTCTGCTTTACCTCTGTGGCTTAGAATGTTATCTACATCTATTGCAGGCATACTTCAAGCTTTGCAATTTTCAAACATTTGTATTAAGTTTTTATGCTTTTACCAAAATATGGAAGCCATCCACACAGGGCCCAGTTTACCACTTTGCCTTCAGATAACACTCATACTTACTTAAAAATGGCACAGAGAAGAGGGAAGTTGGCAAATTAATTCAGAAATGGTTAAATGTTCATCCTACATCCCCATCTCCCCACCCCCAAAAAATAGCAAACCCAAACTGCAGCACTTTATAGAGGCCTGAAGAAACTTAAACCCCCTGATTTGTCTGTATCAACATTTTTAAAAACATAAAATAATTTCAGGGAACTTCAAAGACACCTTTAAACTCAATCAAATAAATTTGCTTTTTCATTCCCTTTTATTCATACACACCTAAGTGACTAATAACAAGTTCATTTCACAGGAACAGAAATACAGTATATATCTCCAAGAAAAACTTTCCTCAGTGGGCTTTTTTCAAAGTATGGTAGGGCAGCAAATGTTATCAGCATGAATTTTAGAAAACATTTACATACGTGCACACTCACAATTACTCTTCCTCAGAATAATTACACTTACATAACAAATATAAACCCACGTCAAAAGCCTTAGCATTCATTCTGGTTCAGAAATTCATATTCCTATCCTCAATGTCTCCTTCAGTGTGAGAGAGGGGAAAAAAAGTATTAAAAAAATACAGCAGGAATCAAGAGCACTTACCACTTGGAAGAAGGAGGTGCAGCAAACTGCAGCCAGCTCCAAAATGGCCCCTCTAGGGCTGTAGCTGCTTGGCTCTACCAATAATGAAGAGAAAGCCACAAAAGAAGCACGGTGGGGAGAAAAAAGTTCCTGTTGCTGTCTTGCCAATTTTCAGATATGGTATTTTTCATTAAAAGCTAGATGTCCTCAAGAGACTATATGATTTTTTGCATTTAGAAACAGAAAAGAAACAAAAACAAAGAACCCAGATCTTTTTGATTAAAACATATTTACACAGAAATGCAAACACAAAGTATCAAAACAATCCCCCCACATCCAGCTTCTGAAGGGCTTTGACGACAGGGAGATGGCAATAACCTTCCAGAGAAATCCGGCTGTGGGAAGGGTTAAGTGAGACCAGGTGTGCCTCGTTACAAAGGCTTTGGTCTCTGCTGAAGGACTCAGCAAGTGTTTTCTATCACCACTATGCTGAAAGTTTCTTTCTGTATCTTTGTTTTTTCATGGCCTGTTTTCGTTATTTATTCAGTATTAAGAACATTTTTCAAAATGCTGTGCAAGTTCCAAGTCATTAAATACATCTAAAGCTAGTTAATAACTAAACAAGCTTCTATAAGCTCCTGGAAAGTAGCTGAAAATTATCTCTTAAGACAAAACTGAGTAAAGTTAGGCCTAATTCCATGCAGGAGTCCGTGCACTTGGACACAGAGAAGTGACTGGTAGGTCATCTAGGAAATGAACTTCCAGTGCTTTGGCTCATTTGTGATACCTGCCCATACACAAGCACTGTAGGAAACAGAAGATGCTTCCTCTCTCAGCAAAAATAAGGAATAATTACCTTTGATTTTATTTTTTAAAAACAGGAGTAGATAAATGTATTTGCATGGGCATTGTGGAAAAAAAAAAAAAACACCTCAGGTTATCTTACAAAAAGTTGTTCATTTGCCTGTTAGAGAACAAAATGATGCTTAACCACAACATGCATACTTTTGACTGAAGCTGTAACCCTGAAAACCACCACAGAGCTGGCACCTTAGCCTGGGAGGACCTGAACTTCAAAGATGTCTTACTTACAGAACTTTTTCCTTTGATTGGGCCACTTGACTAGTAGAATGTGTACGACAAACAAATTTCTTAGGAGACTGGTGATGCTTGAAGTTCAATGAAAGTAAGAACACATGTCTCAAGAAAGGCTCTTTCAAGGTGCTTATTCCTATTCTGTGACTTTGAGAGGACGTCCCTTTTGGATAGCACAAGTAAGACAAATTTGCAGGAAAATATAAAAAAGAAAACAAAACTTGTCAGAGAAGAGATGCAAACTTTGAAATCTGAATGAAGTAACATTTTGCAATAAACACTTTTCTATCTTTACGCCCTATTCTAAACCCATGCTTGAATCCTGAAAGTCAGTCACACTTACATGAACTATGTGTTTCTCACACTGAACAATCCTGACCTCTGATGGCTTCAAACATAAAATCTGAAGTCAAGCCCTCCCTTCCACTTAGCCTCACTTCTTCCACAATGACTCAACAGCAATTTTAATGCTGTTCCATAAATCAGCTAATGCAGACCTGACAAAGCCTGACCCCTGTACATCCTACTTCTGGCACAGTTTGATTGGTGAAGAGCTGATCCCATGCACATATGGCTATTAATGATTTGCTTTAGGTTTCCATGCAATCAGTGCAGGGCTTGGTTTCTTTTCTTTTTTTCTTTTTTTCAAATTAGCCAGTCAAGGGAGAGTAAGGTGAAAAAAATCAAGTCACTCTCATTCTGATCCCTCTCCCAACCTTGTTCACACAACAGTTATGGTCCTAAAACAACAACTTTTCCAAGTCAGCAAGCTTAAGACAATTCATTCCTTCAGCCATCAGAAATTAATTCATGCATGGAGAACTCATGTCCTCATGCATGAACTCATTCCTGACAGATAATTAGCATGTACAATTTCCTCTGAAGACAGAATGAAAAATACCTTCAAGAAAAGCTAGCCTTATCCACACAGAATACATAAAGTATTCTTTATGTAAGAGTTCATAAAGTATTACTGTTCTGATCTACATCATAGATGATTAATATGTCCTAAATATTCACCTTAGATGTTTGCATATGATAGAAACTCTGTAGCTCAGTGTTGTAACATCTAGCCTCTAACCCTAACAAAAAATCCTGAGTGTGTGAACTAAGGTGCTTAAATCCACGCTTAGCCACAAAATGCTGAGCACAACAGTTCATTCCTCAAGTCTCTAGAAAGTTTTGAAGCTCAGCACCTCTGAAAAGGTGCCAGGCTTTAGGCAATGACATTTGGAAAATGTTGGCCAAAGCTCCTTGGCCAAGCTCTACATATCTTGTTAAAGGATTTTGTAAACATAAAGCAAACAAGCAATCATTGTGTGGGCTGAAGGCTTGAGATACACACAAAAGGAGCATTTTGATTAGAAGGATCTGATATCAGTTCAACATTAGCTTGAGGCTGCGGAGAGGAGTCCACCTGATGACTGATAAATGCAAAGGCATATATAGCTGAGGTTTCTTGTTTCTGTTTGTTATTTTTCAAGCATCTCAAGTTGGTTTTTCTCTCATTCCATGGGTTAAATACCCAAAGTCCTTTATAATGTAGCTCAGGATTAAAATAATGCTTTTCCCAGCATGATAGGCAGCACTGTGAATAATGGAAGAATTTTTGGAATATTTGTTAGAAAAGCAAAAGGCCCAGACACTCTAAATGTACCCTGTTTACTTGATATTTGACACTTCTCTTTCTCTTTTGTAGCAAATGCTTCCTTCCTTCTAAAATTTTCTGGCATCATTCTGGTAAAAGCAGAGATATCCCTTTAGCCATCATAGCTTTCATTGTTTTTGTAACTTCAGACAGTATTTTTCTGCTGGCTAACCTCCATAATTCATGACCACTTGCCACAGTCTTGTTAACAGTGATACTAAAACTGGTTGAATTTGTTAAAGACAGACTTATGTTTACAGAGTTCCTTAGCAATCTTTTACTTAGGTTGGTTTCAGGTCTCACATTGTAACTTGTTTTTCACTTGAACAATCACTGATAATTTATAAAACTGATTTCAGTTTTTGTTCTTGCAATCAGTCATTCAGTTTGTGGTCACATCTTTAGCAACTTCAAATTCCACACACATCAGTTGACTGGAACTCACATTCAAAGGAGATAGTAATTTTGGATGTTTGGCTTTCCAAATGCCCAAGTGGAGACAGCACAACAAGGCCAACCTTCACCAAGTGCAGACCACCCATTCCTGAGAACAAGATTGCCTCAAAGTGTCTCCAGCTGAGGATTACACACTTTTCAAAACTTAGACATGTTATTATCATTTGTATCAGGTATAATATTAGAGTTCCTGTTTAAAAAAAGGAAGATGAGACATAAATGTTCACTGCTTTTGAAAACCAGGTGTAATTGCAATTTTCTGTTTGTGATAGCATCATTGATTGCTCTGGAAGTTACAGCACTGTAAAGCCATTAATAAAATAAAAGACTGAAATCTTAATCAGACAAAATATTATTTTTTTTTTTCCCCTGCTGGTTTAAGATGGAGAAAGAGGAATAGAAGAAATCTATAACATATGACCAAAATTATCTCTAAATGGAGTGTTTAAAAGTGTTTCCATCAGGCATCAGCAGATGGGTCTTTAAATCAAAGCCAAGTATTACAATGCCATCTATTTTAAGTCTTGCATTCCAAGAGAGAAAATATGAGCCAGATAAGTTAGTCTGTGTTGACATGTGAGGGACATCACTCCCATTAGAAGGGCTGTTGTATATCTAAATGACCCATAAGTTGCTCTGTGGCTCAGCTGAATACCAGAGAACAGAAGCGTAAATGGATTTGGACATAGGTAATTCAGTTGTAGTCATCACACTTCTGCTTCAGCCTGTGTGTAACTTCCACTAGACAGAAAGCACCTGTGAGAGCTCTGCTAAGAGGGCCTGATTCTTGGACAGCTTAGGATGACAGCCTACATAAACAGAGAGGCAAGAAAGGGGGACATTGTCCTGTTTGTTCACAGCAGCATTGTTTTTGTGCTCGCCCAAATTTACAATTAGAGAACCCTTTCTACAAGCACAGCATATAATAACATGCTTGGGTTTTTCAATATATGCTTGATATTTTCAGTACTCTTCACTCCAACTCATTTTGATTTTCTTTCAGGATTTGTACCTCATTCTCCCCTGAAAGCTCTAAAATGAAAACTATTTGCACACACAAAAACTTTACTCCACAGTTATTATTTTCATGTATGATATCACTTCCTTTTGTTGTTTATAAGCAAGAATATTGTTCAGAAATGTCCTGGATTTGTGTAAACTAAGTGAATTGAAAAAAAATAATTTAATCTTTATTTAGACAAAATAATGAGAAAATCAACATGATGTCAAACTGTGACTGATGTCAGTAGTCGTGACAGTAACTGATTACCTTTACTCTGCTTAACAATGCTGTTTACATTCTTCTTGCCTCTCCTTAAAGTCAATTATTTCAAAACTCAAGGGATTTCTCTTATGCACATCTGCAAATTCAATGTCTGTTCCAGATTCACATTTTGGTGGTGAATCAAGCTGGCCTCAGTTCACGCAATGAGAGCCCAGTTTTTACCAGACAAACAAATTAAGGTGACTTAATACTTGTGGGGTTTAACTGACATATTTACTTGATTTTGCCATCCTTTTTTCACTTCTAATGAATCAAACATATTACTACACACTGTTGATAAATTGAAGATGATAGGGGAGAACAGATGACATAGACATTAACAACTCTAAACCAAGGATGCCCAACAACACCCTAATATCTGACACCACCAGCCCTTCAAAAGGTAGCTTTCAATTTTTTTGAAAAGATTGGGAAAGAGAACTAAGGTTTAAGGATTTGTTTGTTCGTTTTATTTTAAAATATATTAATGGGAAACTAGGCATGGTATATTCAAAATTACTGCACCTTCAAAATTGTGTCTTGGTAGCATACATATATCACTTAACGATACGGGTTATCTATATGTATTCTCTTTATATGAATGTTGCTAATGAAAGACTGATCAGCATATCAACAGACGAGGAATTTACTCAAATTCTTGGAAAACGGAAAAGCTGGGACCTGTTTGCATGTATCCTAATCTGATATGTATATGCAGTTGTTTAACCACACTATAAAGTTTGAGTCTGCTTTTTAGTATAGAATTGAACAATACAAAAAAAAACCAAACAAACAACAAACCCACACAACAAAATGAGGATATGTCACTTAGTGTCTAGTTGTGACCTAAGCCAAGTTATGAATTGACACAAATTGAACTTTTTCCACCATCTGAGTGGGAATGAAACTGTGCTGTTGACATCTCTGTGCGAAGAGATACTTGCCTCAACACAGAGCTAAGCAACACATCATGAGACCTAAAGCTTGGCACTGCCAGTGACTTGCTGGGAACCTTCAGGCAAATGATTCTGTCCATTTTCCCTTGTTTTCCTAACTCTAAAATGGTGGTAACAAAACTTATTCATACTTATCCCAGAAAGTCTTGTCACTGTAAGTGGTCAGGTCTAAACTGCATTGCTATGAAACTGGCTGTGTTAGGCACTTCATTTTGTGGAGAACAGAGACATCATTTCATTTTCTTCTGTTGTGTTATGCACTTCCAATTGTTTTTCAGCCATGACTGAAAACCAGCAGTGTTACCTGCTAATGCTGTTCTCAGTGGGCTCTTTACATCTTTACATACATTTGTTGTTATACTGTTGTTTCACAGGCTTTTCCACTGAGTGGGAATGACATTGGGCTGCTAGTATCAGCAGTATCAGGTTGCTGCTGAGCAACAGCAATTCATGACATCTAAAGACAGACCTTGGGCCTCTTGCTCGCATTGAACTCGTACTGATCACTCCCCGAGTTCTTTCAGGAGAGGCACTGAGAGTAATTAATAATCAAAGAACAGCTCAGGCTGAGAGAAGAGACGGCACCCACGCCTAGGCTATTAACTTGGGCCAAGTAGGGATAATCTCCTCATGTCACTTTGTGATAGTTTTCTGCTGTAAAGAGAGGCTTACTCAAAATATTGCAGAGTACTTTCTTGGGCATGTAGAGCATAAAGTTTTCTGCTGATATGATTTGATGCAGTGAAAAAAAGAGAACTAGTTCAAACTGAATCACAAGCATTTCTGCTGAGAAAGCAACAGCTGCCTCAGACACATTGAACAATGAGGTCTGCTTTGAAGAGCTAATGCAAGTTTATTTGCTCTGCAACAGAGCAGACCTTCAGTTCTGATTTTTTTTAAACATTCTTTCAATAGTTTAGCCTGGGTTTTGCACAACCTTTACAGAATTAAGCACTCTACCAGACTGCTGCCAACAAGGGTTGCTTAATTCCTCAGTAAAGGGGGAGTCTTGTTATTTAAATAAAGTAGCTACTGTAGTAGATTTGCAGATATGTTAAGAGTATTACAGGATCTAGAGGTAGATTTAGGAAGAAAATACTATAAAGCAGGAAAAAATTAAACAGAGTACTTATTGAAACTTAAAAGACATTATGACATGTGATGTGATTGCATCAGATATAAGCAGGTGGAACTGTGATACCTGTACATGCAATGTAATGCATGCTGCAAAGTGACACTTGATTATAGTTACACTTTCCTTTAAAACACGATCACCTTTTAAATCTACCATGACCAATTACATTAGAGGAAGAAAACAGAAGCCACAGGGTTCTTCTGCCCCATTTTATGGACTGCAAACCACCATATTATGTTTTCCTAAGTACCAGTGTGTTACCCACAACTTTCTCTCTGAAACTGGTCTGGTGAGTTCATCTGCCATACATCCATTGTGACAGGACAGCAGCTGCTGCATTTCCAGAGGAATCACAGCGACACAGATTATTCAGTCTAGTGCCTTTGCTGAGGTGATGGGATCACTTTGCAATAGTCATTCTGGAAGAAATCTTCAGAGTCAGTTCAGTTTCCATTCATCATGTGAACACAAGCTTTCATTCTGCTTTAGTCACCAACAAGGAGGTACCTTATAAGTGCTATGGTATTGCCTGGTCACTGACAGTTCCTCCAAAGCCAGGATTTTAGTACAAGTAAGCAGATGCTGTAGTATCTCCAGCATCTCTCCATCTTCAACCAAAAAGATAGAATTCAGAGGCCATGGTCATACACAGAAGGTATCGACAGTTTTAACTGAGTCCTGAAGCATCTGAAAGGCGAATTCTTGCTGCTGACCCTTCTGCAGGAAGGGAGTTGCATGACTATTCCTCTTGAACCTTGCAGGCTTGTACTATCCTTTTCTATAAGTTCTATATTTTCTATATATTTTCTATAAGTGTATATGTTCCACCACAGTGGCCTGTAGTGCATTATAGCAGACTGACTGCAGGTTGATTGCTGACTGTGCATAGTTTGAAACAAGACATCAGGCACTTGTCCAGGCTTTGCCTATAAACCTCGCATGCATCTTTGTGTTGAGCTAGTGATATATACACTGGAAACACACAGCCAGACTAAATTTTTTCAGCCTGTTCATCTGTCAGACCAGCCTCTTGAACAAGCACCCTGGGATTTTACTGGAAAAAGTTACTTCAACAGAAACATTCTCCCAGCACACGCAAAAACCTGCATGCAAATTTGCTCCCTTTAGAGAATAAACATGAGGATTTTAACAGACTCAGTTGCAGAGGTTTTATTGGCAGATTATTAAAAGCTTCATTTTTTTGTGTCTAATTTCAAGCAAAAGATTTAGACACAGGAGACTGGTAATACTAAAATACAGAGGAATAAGAGGACACTTGGCAAAATATAGAACTGGTTGTCCTCAGAGCTTGCTTTGCATAAATTATTTCTGGTCTCCATCAAAGGTCATGGATTTACATAAATTTAAAGAGGAGTCAGTCAATTTATTTGCTGCATAAAGCAAATGCCCAGGAATTCCTTCTACTCCTCAGATTCTTGGACAATGTTTTGCCACTAGAAATTACAAACCATCTAAGCATTGAAAAGTACTTTTCACCAACCACCAATATCATTGAATGGTTTGGTTTATGAGTTTTGTTTGGGATTATAACAAACTTTGGGATCGATTAGTTTTTAATGTAAGGTGTGATCAATCGTTTTTTCTCTAGTAGGTATTTATTATGCTAATTATATTCCTTTGGTATCTCAGCATCCCCTTTATTTGACAGTACAGATATCTGGCTGTGTATAAAAATTTCATGAACTACCCCTTAACCTTGTAGATACACATAATCATCTGGCACGTTTGAATTCAATGGCAAAACTTCCCTTGACTTCAACAAGGATCATATTTCGCCTCTGCCCCTGCAATGTGTCTTGCCTTTAATGCCAACTACCAGCAGGTGTCTTTGCTACAAGTTCCAAATAACAGTATTTGCCTTATTATCCAGCATATTAAAACTGTATTTTCTGCTAGCTCACACTGAGCTTTCAGTCCAAGGTGGAGGCTGTGACATCTGCCCAAATGAGATTGCATACTGCTGGAATGAATTCCCACATCTGTTCCAGACTCTGGCTCTCTGTGCCTTAGTGGTTTTGGAGCTAATAGTATCATAAATTGAAGCTGATTTGTATTCTATATGGCCAAAGAGTTGCACTAAAGCCTTAAGATGGTTGGATCTTCCAAAGCACCTGCCAATTAGTACCATTGTTTATGCCATTAATTTCTCAGTTGTGTACTGTGTTGCATCCAGTAGGTTTCTATGCTGGCACATTGCAAACGTGAGTAAATCATCTGGGTATAGAAATAATAATATTAACAAATAGCTTGGATCCCTTGTGCAGCTTTCAATCCAAGAGCTTTAAATAACTACACATGTTAATTAACCTCTTCCAGCTTTCACTATGAGGTAGGTAAATGTTAATATAATCATTTTGCAGATGGACAGACATTAGCACAGAGCTGTTAAATTACTTGCCTGCTGCCTGATGTGACTTCTGTGGAAGGTGGATTCCATATCTAACAAGACTGTTTTTCATGTGTTCTTAAGCAAACAAAGTCAGCTGAAGATAAGTTGACAACACATTTCTGCATGTTCCGCTCAATTTATCCCTATGTTTTTTTCAGTCTTAGAATAGGATCTACCATGTAAATGATACATGGCTTCTTAAAGCCATCACATTTCAATCCTCTGTCAGAGACACTTATATTCACTGAACTGGTGACCTCTGCAAAATCCATACATCTAATTAATGAAGATTTCATCTTTCCGGAAAAAACAACTCACAGGGATATCTTTCTTTGAAAAAGTGCTCATTTTAGAAGAATTATATACTCATTTTCTCTTGTAATTTTTGGGAGTCAAAGCATATCTAACTTTCTTTGCCAGTGTCATCCCATTATACTCAGATATTTTACACTTTTTTCCCCAATAAAAATTCACCTGAAAATAATGATATAAAAATAGGACATTAATAGCTGGGCAATTATGTTGCTAGTTTTGATCTCTAACATAGTTATATCTATCAGTCAGATTTATACTTTCAGCCATCTTTCTTCATCAGACCTCATCCTACTCAAGTCCAATTTTAAATTCAAATAACCATATCCTTTGTTTTACTGTTCTGATAACCAAATATGGTATCTACTAAAGCTGCAAGCTATCCTGCTAAGGTCTGAAATATCTTTTTAATGTTTGTCAGACCTAAAACTTACCCCAGTCAACCTTGTCCTATTATTGCCTAAGAAATTAAAGGCATCAACCAGCTGCTCAGGACAGTAAGTAATTTCATCCTTTTGTTTGCATTCATCAGATTTTGTGGGAAGCAAGAGCTGGTATTTTTCCAGTTTTCAAAAGCTGAACACTGTGATTCCATATAGGCTTGGACTACCACCTCTGAACATGGTAACTGAGGTCATCCCACATGAAATCAATAATAATATTTAAGTTCCTAGGAAATACTGAAGTCCCAATGAAATTCAAGGCCAGGTTGGATGGGGCTCTCAGCAACCTGGTCTAATTGAAGTTGTCCCTGCCCATGGCGGGGTTGGAACTAGATGATCTTCAAGGTCCCTTCCAACCCTCATCATTCCATGGTTCTATGATCCCCAGCTTCCTATGACTTGGATCCCAATGAAGGTGTTTTAAGTCTGTTAAATTCCCTGTAGTTTAAGCCACAAAAACAGAAGACAGATTTATTTTCTACCACATGTAACATATAAATTATCTACAGGTAAGGGTAGATCCATCTTGGAAGTTACAGCTGTATATATCACTTTGACTGTGGTGTCACTCTGATGTCATCTGGAAGAAAGGTGGAACTTACCTATAAAATGGTTTTATAACTGATGTAGCATATGACTTCAAATTAGTCCAGGTTAAAATACCAGGGATTAAAAAAAGAGGGGATAACTGCTGGAGTTGTTCTCCCATGTGCACGCAGATTTGATTTTGGCACTAGCTGCAGTGTGAACTCTAGAAGAGAGAAGTTATATTGCCACGTTCAGATGGCTACAGTGTGGAGAACAGTTTAGATTTAGCCCATCCATCCCACTCTATCAAAATCATTCTTGCTGCCTCTGGTAAAGGCTGACATTAGACTCAATCCTACATTTACGAAAAAGTGAAATTAAATAAATGAACTAACATCATTATGAACTTGCTATTCATCAAAAGGGATACATCTGCTTAATACTTGAGAAGATTATTTCCATCCTGCTGGCCAGAATGTTGTTAGTGTCTTACAATCCATCTATCTTCAGGATCTGTACTTTCTACACATCTTCATAATTTCAGAAGAGCTAGAATTGTGATTAGAAACATTCTATCACCAAAACCTTTCTTTTCAACTCATATCTTTCTTTAGAATTAGCTGTAGTAAATCTTATTCTTTATAGAAAGGTCTCAGGAATTCATCAAAGCCTGAACTTCTGTTGCTTTTTATAGCTGAAATATTTACAGAATCTCTGCTAAGTTATATTTCCATCCAAATGTTCTTTCGATTGCTAGACTGTCTGTAGGACTTCAGCTGAGTACTGATTTTATTTTGCAGTGCTTGTGCTGTTTCTTATTGTATAAATTTGAGAATACTTTTGAATGTCCCATGGGAGGGGGGGTTGGAACTAGATGACCTTTAAGGTTCCTTCCAACCCAGGCTATTCTATGATTAGTTAATGTTCTCATTTTTACCAGCCCACCTTATTAATTTAATATATTCAATGGCATTTGAAATGTTTGTTTCATGAGTCATTCATGACATCTGAGCATCACTTCTGTCTTGCCACACACCTCCCTGTACAGCTGCTGTCTCTTTAAAGCCTTGAATTTGAATAGCAGTAGAGCTGGGAGTCTAGTACAGTCACATGTATAAATACCACCTATATAATCACATCAAGTGACAAAATTTTGTAGCAGAAATTCCAAACATGGTAGAAACACAGTATGTACTCTAAGGTTTAATTAGCTAATTACATTCATAAGATAAAAATAATTCAATGCTTGCAAAAGCGGAGGCTATGCTTTTTGAGATTAGGTAGTCAAAGGGCAGGGGAACATGAGATCACAGGACATATCCCAAGTGCAACACAGTTCAAGAGGTGGGATGTGTCATAATTCCTTCAAACACACAAGCAGCGTTTGTGCTGCTGGTCCTGGATAAGCTCCATATTTCTGTAGAAAGGAAGGCTGACCCACTAAGGCACTACCCTGAGACAGGGAATACCTCCTTCCTACGCCCCACATCTCTTACGCATCTCCTGACCAACCTTGGGAAGAGGACTCAGCCTCATTCCAGACACAAAATGGGAGCATTAGCTCCTCCCTGCCTCACAAGGTACTGTGAAGATTAATATGTGAATATTTAGGTCTACTGTAATGATGACCAAATAAGCCACTGACATGAGCTTATTGGGTACTATATTAGCATGGAGAGGAATTCTCCTGCTTGCCTGTAATGGGAAACTCCTGAAATCTTGCCTTAAAAGGAACAGACAACAAACAGCATGAATCCCTAAGGGGAATGAAGGGAAGGTCATATGTTACAGTCCACATAGGCATTTTACTTCCAAGGGTAGCATTTTGAACATATTCTCAGAACTTTTTGCTCTGTAAACCTGCAAGCATTTCACTCTGTGATGAAACATACAAAATAACATTTTGCCTTTTTGATTAATAATAGTGGACCATGTTCCTTTACATTTCCTCCTCCCAACCCTTGCATAAAGCACATCTGTTTAGAGTATGTTTAATTGCTTTGACCATCCACACTTTCTGCAATTGCTATTTTACTCTTTGATAAGTGTGGGGGCATTTCCACCAGTTTAATATAAGCCCCGATCCAGCAAAGAAATTAATCATACTATTCAATGTATAGCACTTGCTCTCAAAAAAAAATGAGATGCATGTTTAATTACTTCATCAACTCAGTGCTCTGGAGACTTGAACAGAAAAGTTTGGCCTTTTCTTTATGATGTGAGATTCTGTAATGCTAATGTAGAAACTGTTTGTTAATTTCATCTCCTTTAAGATTTTTCCTTTAGCTAAAAATCAAAAGTATGGAATGTCTTATATTCAGTTATCTGGGTATCAGCAATGAAAGATAGAATTTCTTTTGTTTGTTCACTTGTTTCTGCCCATGTGCAGTATGCAAAGGACAGTCAAGTTGTTCTCTATTTCAACTTGATTATATTTATAGTGTTTAGAACAATTCCTTCAAATATACTATCCATAAGTTAACATAGTCCTTATGGCTCTCACTTAACTTTCAAAGGATGTGGTGTGGGTCAGGGAGTTTAGCCAAACAAATAAACAAAGCAACAAGAATTGCCTGGTGCCAGTCAGGGTAAGGAACACTACCTCTACCTGTGGTAAATGGAGCATACTGGTGATTGCACGCTATATTAGCAAACTATGTGTTCTTTTTATTAGATTATATAAAAAAATGTGCACTTCATTTTTCCTTATAATATGAGACTAAGCTGATAAAAATTCCAGGATGGATAAAGAATTGGTTTATTGAGATTGGCAGCAGTAAGGAACTGGAAAGTTTACTTTTCTTTGCGCTTTTTTGCCTTTTTTTCTTTTTGAGGCACACATAAATAATCTGACTAAAATTACACCATGCCCTTTATACCAACTTTTTTCCTTTTTACAGGTACCTCTCCCAGAAACAGCTAATCTTGGCTGCACTAGCAAATCTTTCTATGTATTAGTTAGAATCAGGAAAAATTTCAAGACAGGAGTTCAGTAGTCTTAATAGAGTTTAGATTTCATCATGAATTTGAATTTCTGTCCAAGTACATGGTGTAGGAACATACCAGAGAGAAACATGCAGTGATACATAACCCTGTCCTGAAGGCCTGGCAAAATTTCTGTCTGGACCAATAACACCTCCCTATAATCTTCTTGGCCCTCAGAGGCCCACTCTTTAATTGCTGTTCAGTGTGCTCACTTTTCTTGGGAGGTGGTTTTGTAGGAATTGCTTTCCCTTAAAATCCTGAGAAGCTTATCATAGTTATAAGCCACATTAACAAGAAACACATCTTGTGATAGTTCCAATACGACTGAAGAAATGGTGTAGCGTTACCCCATGTGTTTATGTTTACCTCAAGGCACGTATCTCACACATTGCCTGGCAAGCAAAAACTAAATTACTGGGTTTTCATGGGCTAGACTAAGCAAAGTGCAACAACCATACCTAGTTGCAAGCAAGTTGCAATCACACCTCAATAGCCTAATCATAAAGAATCAAGTTACTGATGGTTTATAGGAAATGTGTTTTATCCCTATAGAATAAATCCAAAGTATTGCGTAAACTAAGAAGGTAGAAAAAGTCCTCAGTCATAATGAGACAAACTAAAAATAGAAGAAAGGGAGAACTTGCTTATATTGGCTTAAGGGTACCTTTATAGGTAGATATTGAAAGCATTGTGCTGGCTCTTACTTATTCAGACTTGTATTTCTCTGAATAATGTATGCAGGAATTGTCTGGTTAAGACGACTTGTTTAGTTTTTAAATTTTCATTCTTAATCAGTGACTCGTCTGTTCACTTTCCATGTTTGATGTCTCCTACACAGCATAAAAAGTGGCATACAACCAGCCCATCCCAGCATGGTATGCACTGTGAACAGCTACTTTTGTTATCATATAAGTAAAAGACAGATTTTGATGGGCAGTGGGTAGGTACAGGGCCCCTGCTAGCAGCTAGAAGAACAAGCATCATTTAGCAGAGCTTGTACTCATCGGTCTAATTCACTCTCGTGGTGAGAAACAGCACAACTTCAGTCCTACAGAGTAATTGTACGGAGTTTACAGTGCAAATACAGTTACATTGAAGGGATCATAGTTGGTGCAATACATGTCTCCACAGGGATGCTTAGATTTTTTAAGCAGCACAGAAATCTGATAAAGCTAACAGGACCACTATCTGAATGATTCTGAATTTACTATGCTGGAAGAAATAAAACAGGCAAGAGGATGTCATGACATCCCTCCCTTCTGTTTTTAATCTCAGTCACTGGTAGAAACTTGGCACACCATTTCTGAAGTAACTTTGACAAACTCAATTTTTTTTAAATTTGTGTATGTGTGTGTGTTTGAAGGAGCATAAAAAATGCTTTTTACCTCAGTGTTGCTCAAAGTTCTGGTTATGATTCAAACATCTCAAAATATTGAGAATAATTGCAACATTGTGTGCTGCCAGCATTTGCAGTACAAAACTCTGCATTTTTCTCACACTTTATTTGAAAAAGAACATTTTGCACCTCAATAGCTAGTTGTGGTTTTGGATCATAAAGCACTAAGGGTTTTGATCTGTTCTGATTCCCACCCCTTCTGTCTCATTTTTCTCATGGCTTAGAACAAAATATTAATGTGACTCATCTGTCATAAGTAATTTTCATATCCTCTACCTTCTATTTTGGTGTGTGACTAGACGAAGGCTGTAGTTATGGAAAAGTATTTGTGTATTTTGCATAATAGAGGATAGAAATCACAGGTACTTGAAGTAAAATAGAGAAAAATGTCAGAAGAAAGGAGTGAATTATAAATGAAAGCAACTTACACATATTGTAATTAAATGTAATAAATACTTTAAAACATGTTATTTCAATTTACTATTTCTTAGTATTGAATATCACAGCTGTCATCTCTGGAACACTGGCAAAGAAAATACTAAATACAAAAAAATTTAAAGTAGACTTTATGGACTGGCTTATCCAATGTGAGTCCCGACTTTGATAGTGAAACATTTGCTGACAATAATTTGGTACTGAAACATTTATGACACTAATTATGCTTGGAGAGCTGGAATCTGAAATTCCAAAGGTCAGTTCCAGGATGTTAATGTTTTCTGGTACACTTTAGGAAGTCCTATGTAGCATGCTACTTTTAAAAGATGCAATTAGATGTATACGTTCCTGTGACTCTTCATCGGATCAGCCTTCTATCCCACAGAAGTACTTACAAATTCACTGGAAAACAGCACAGTCAATCAGTACAGAAGTGATTTTGCTATGGAGCAGTTGACCAGATTCTTCTTTTCTCCCTCAAACACCAGACTAAAATATTTTACTAAATGGATCCAGTTCAACGCAAACCTCGTTCCATGAGAGTCATTTGCATTTGGGCTGAATATTGAATCAGCAGGACTTAAGTATATGCTTAAAATAGAAGTTATATTTATGTGACTACTTAAATTAACCAGGGGTCATGCTGTTTCTTTGCTAAGAGAGAGAATACAGTGATTTTCTGCCTTTCTACTTTTGTCTTTCTGCACTTGAATTGCAGGCACACAATGTTGTTTTCCACACCCAGTTAACATCTGCAGGCAGGAAAGCGGAAGGGAGAGGAGAGCGTGTCCCACCTTACTGTATTTGAAGATTTAATACACAGAAAGTGAATTCTCTCCTCTTCTTTCAGCAACAGCTTTGCACAAAGTAATTCCTAAAACCAAAGTAATGAAATGAAACTCTACCATCGGGAAATTCAATGCTTAAATGTTCTCTAAGGAATTAATCTCATTCTCCTCTCTTTCATATTCCCCTCCCTCCCTTGCTTCTCCAGGAAGGCTTCTTGGGAGTTATTTTCTCCATAACAAAAAAGTCTGCCTTGTGTTGCTTCATGTTGCTCAACATCGTGGCTTGTACTTGGAACTTCTCCAAATAGTCCTAATATATATATATAAAAATCTCCACATGATTGAATAACACAGGGAAGACAGGGATTGTATCAGTAGTAAATCTTTCAAGAGATTATTGTTTTTCATGTTAAAAAAAAAAAAATACTCCACCATTATAGGTTTTTGGTTCTGAAAGCAGTAAAGTGGAAGAATGCACATGAAGTGATTGGTCTCAGGACATGAAGAGCTCGATAATAATAGTAATATGAGATGAATTTTAAAGAGAACAACATCTCAAAGTGGTCAGGAATTCCCCTCAGAAAAATCCGTAGGAGCCTGCTGAGTGATCTAATGGAACCAGAATTTGTCTTTTTATTGGTTACAGTGCATAGCAAAACCAAACTCTCAGCCAAGGGAATCCTTGGAGCAGACAAGGCAGGCAGGGATAGCAGTTGTGGTGTGGGATAGGGAAAGACGTGAGAAAGGATGGGATTGAGCGGACTCTGTGTGGAGTGGTTTTGATGGGGCAGGGTACTTTTTCTGCTTCTAAAGTTGTTTCTCCTCCTTGTGACACCACCTTTTCTTCCTTTCCCTCCTCATCCTTGGAAGGATACCCAGAGACCTTGCCTTCACTTCCACTGTCTCCATCATCTCCATCTGCACGTTTTTCTGTTCTTTCTTGCTTGTCAAAGAGGGATCATCCTGGTTTGGAGGGATGATCCTAGGATGTCCTACGACAGGACCAGGGCAGAAAGGCAGAATCCTGCTGCTTCTGGAGGTAGAAAGGGCAGATATGATTGCTGCTGCTGTACTGGGGCCCTGTGGTACACGCTGGCACTCCTTTACCCTCTCTCTAATCCTGCAAAGGCAGTAACAGCAGCATGGATGGTACAAACAGGAGGCAGGAATGAGGTGTTTGGCTGAAATGCCTAATCCCTCTCTCTTCAGTCACAAGCAAAGTAGCTTGCCATCCCCTTCAGTCTGGCAGCTCTCCATTTTGCTAACTATTCAAAGCTACTTCTGACTTTGTGACTTTCCCTCATTCACACAAGAAGCTGAGCCAAAGCTTCAAGCCTAAATACCTGCAAGTCGCAGAGAAGCTTGTATCCTGAGCTGAACTGTGGAGCTCAGAGGCCTCTCTAAAATGCTGATAGGGTGTAGATGTGTTCTGAATTACTGACTCATTGTTTGAAGGAGAAGGCCTGTTTGGCAGGATAAACAATGAAAAGCTACTCTTCATAAAACTAGGAAGCAAATGGCAGTGAGGTTGTTCATAATGCGTTGGCAATTTCTGCTCTCCAGGCTTTAGAGTCCTCTCAGAAAGGTGCCAAATACACATTTCTTTGTACAGCTCCAATGAATTGAGAAAAACCAATTGCAAATAATCCACAGTACTGGGACATTATGTCCTATTGGTTCCTGAGGTGGCTGCATATCTCCTAAACTGCACCACAAGCTGAACAGGGGTCTGCTTGCAAGAGATGGAGGAAGTCACGAGAAAATCGTCACAAATTATCTGCCAAAACAAGGGTGGATTGGAGGCCAGTGCTAGATCTGGTATTGCCAGAGAACTGAGCCAGCAATCATTAAAGGGATTTTTTTAAATAAATTTGACACCACAGGCCAGAAAGCTTTGTCATCATTAGTCTAATCCATAATCTAAACCAAAGGTCTTGGAAAGATGCCAGTCACTTTCTGAAAGGGCTCTGGGCTTTGTGAGGAAGGCACCCACCTGGCTGCCATCGTGTGGCAGCTCTCAGAGCCCATGCTGGGGCTAGGTGGGCAGCTGGAGCCACCTGAAAGGGAGAAATAGATTCCAGCCAGTGACCAAAGCTCAAGGGCTGGGTGGCAGCATTGTACCCTGGAGGTTCCTGAGCAGATGTTTGTTCATCTCCTTTCTGACAGAAAATGCTCCTCTTGTCTAGAAAATTCAATCTTCTTTTGTGAAAACATGCTGTTTTGACAACAATTTAATTAATTCTTTTGTCAGATTTGAGAGAGACCTTACAATAGCCTAGGTGTGGCATTCAGATGAAACAGGGTGGTGGGCATGTTTCAAATGGGCTCGAATAAATCTGCTGTAAAACAGTCCAGCTACCTGCAGGTTTCCCTTGTGAAATCAGTACACCTGAGGTTTGCATGGTCTCAAGGCAGCCAGGCCACCCAGGGCACAGCTGCCTGGGGCACACTGGGTCCTGGGGTACATGGCACTGCTGAAGCTCAGCTGCACAGATCTTAGGAGCCACTACTCTTGAGTTTTCATTTTGACCTGGCTGATAAAATAATAAAAGTAAATGTAGAGATACGTTTGGGTGTATTGGGCTCTTTGAAGTTAGTCTGACTGCTGGGAAACCAGTGGCTCTGGAGAGTGAAAACACAGGCAGGGAAGATCTTGGGCCAAATATCTGAATTTTCAATGCAAATCAGCACATGAAAAGCATCACCCTGCTCATCAAGGAGCTGGTTTTCTAGTAGTTCGTGGCTTCACATGGGATGGATGCCGAGCAGCAAGAGGGTTGTGTAGTCAGCAGCTGAGGGCAGGGGCTGTGCAGAGAGGTATGGGGTGCTCCCAAACTCTGATCCAGAAAAGCACTCAGGCACATGGTCACTGCAGCTGGAGCACAGTTCTCCAGAGCTCACCATCTAGGACTGAACTCCAAATGTCTCAGTGGCAGCTGAACCCAGCAAATCACAGAGACTCTTCTCAGTCATGTCAGTGGGATTTGGGTCAGGCAAAGCACAAAGGACTTGGTAGCAGCTGCGTGAGAATGATTAGCCTAGAAAAGAGACAAGCATATTTTATATTTATATAGGACATTAGTGTTTTCTGTGGCTCCCCTTGTTAGTATCCTCACGTTACGAGTGCAGTAATGATTGGGACTTTGGTAGTTCCAAGCATATCATATGAATCTAAACCTCTTGGGAACTAATGACTTTGTGCATTGCATGACAGGGTTTTTTTGTGCATTTTCTTGGGTGCAACACACATGAAGAAATAGGAGATTAGGTAAAAGTTTTTCATGTGTACTTCAAACCAATAATTTTATACCTTGTAATCTGAAAAAGTTATGCACTGTCTCTGCAGAAGGGTGGGAACAAGGCTCAAGGCGCTTTTGAAATCCAAACCCATATTTTGATTTACAGCATAATTATTACAGGATTGCCAACAAAAACACCAAACACCAGGATCTTTAGTCCATATTCAAACTGCTACATCAGTTTTCACAAGCACTAACTAAATAGGCTACTCAAAGTTAAGGAGTTGCCAGGTTTTTATCCTTCTGAACAGTAGACCTTGAATAAGAAGCTTGAGTACGGAACTAAGACTGTGTTAAAACCACTGTGTTTGAAAATCTTGGCCAATATTTCTTAATATTTCTGGGGGGAAAAAAATGGGTAGTGTGCTCACACATTTCTTATGAGCTTTTTTTTCCCCTTAGGGACCAACTTAAAATCAACAAAGTAACAACAGGCCTAACAGAAGCAGGAGATCTAGGTCCCTTAAAGTGAAAAGCAAACAACCTGTCCTCCTTCTGCCCTTTCCTGAAATCTAAATGTAAGTACATACAGCTTTGAAATCCTAAATGAGTTATATGTCATGCCAAAAACAAAGTGCAAAGGTTTAAAACGGAAGTTGTCTTAAAGTTATCACCTACACAGGATTTTATAAATTATTCAGGTGTTTGCTATCCACTAGAGCTTTTGAATTTTGAGTGGAAAAGTATATGGTACATAAATTTTTGTGATCATCCTCAGCAGCTTCTTTTCCTAAATAAAGAAATTTACCCTTTCAGACATTCTCTGTTGTTTAATAGGAGAGAACATGTAATTCTGACATTTTGTGCTTATTTAAAGAATCTTGGTTTACATCTATTTTTATGGTCAGAAAAGAGTAAGGACAGGTTTTGTTAAAAAAGAAATGTCAAAAAACATTCTATCTTGGAAATACAGTGAGCCATGCTACTGGTGTGCTTTTGATATCCAGAATGTACACGTGTCCACTTCCATATGTATGTACATGTTAAAATAAACAGCAGCAACATTCATTGGGAAATCCATACTTAATACAATGTTTAGTTTAGCTCAATAATGGGAAGAATATGTTAAACATCATTCTGAGCCTTAATGGAAAAGTTTCTGACAACTAGACATTAGCTCATACTGTCCACAGTCATCTTATGCTTATGACTATTGTTTGTTATCAAGTGTGACTTTTGGAAGAAAAAATGCATTATTGCATAACAAGCTGCATTGCAGTAGTGTCCTGCACTCTGTTTTGGTTTCTAGAGAGCTAATTAAAAGAATCCACATGTTAAGAATTAATCATGTAAATTCCTCAGACTTTCTGGACATCTTTTAAGGAGGATGAATGCCACATTTGATAGTGTTTCTCCCTTGCAGAGAAGTCATACACTATTTGTCTGAAATGAAACCAGCAGAATCACATAAACAGGACTCCACAAACACGTGGCTCTAGTGCATCAGCCCTGGCAGAGACCCCTCTCTGGGAACCCACTGGGGTTCACTGG
>JAWWTY010000001.1:21245380-21298270 GCA_035222235.1 Margarornis squamiger
GGACTCCACAAACACGTGGCTCTAGTGCATCAGCCCTGGCAGAGACCCCTCTCTGGGAACCCACTGGGGTTCACTGGTGTGGGTACCCACTGGGGAGCGCTGAACTGTGAACTCAGTGGGTTTGTAGGCACTGGGGTGGGCTGGTGCAGTGCCAGGATTTTAGGAGCTCTGGCCATGTCCACATCAGGAGCTGTCCCTGGTAACCATCTCACCCAGCATCAGCTGCTGTGACCTACACTACATCGGCTGCTGGAAAAGCCTAACAAGAAAAAAACAAAGAAGAAAAGAAACAAACAAAAAGTGCTCAAGGCTCCACAAAATATTGACAGAGAACAAACCACTTCTCAGCTAGTATTTACATTCTCCCAGAGCATCCATAAGAAAGTTTTAGAGCCCATCCACTTAATAAAAATCCATCCAAGGATGGCAGTGGACTCTGATAACTCAGCTACAAAGTTTCTGTAGCAGTTGGTGAAAAGACTGTATAAGAACACTGCTCTTTATATTAATAATTTCTTCTAACCTTCTGATAAAAATCCTCTGGTTGTTATATATCACTTCTAAAAAGGTATCGCATGTTCAGTATTTTATAGTCCTTTACTTACAACAGGTGAAACAGTAATATGAGCTAATAAATATAGTTGCTAGACAGAAAAAAGCAACAGTTAAGCTAAACATTACAAATTAGCACCTACTACTTTTCATGTGTGGCAAAATTACTTTGAGAAAAACAAACACGGTCCTCATCAATTCACAGATATCAAGGAACAGAGAATTAAGGAAGAAAAAACTTTGAAAAAGGGTTGAAAGATCTGGAAAATATTGTTATTTCAATTTTTTTTTTAATCCTATTCCAGTGAATGGAGAAGAATTTCAGCAAAACATTCAGATCTGGACAGAAATACCCCTCAAATTAAAAGGAAAGCAAACCCTTTATCTGTAGCAAGAATACAGAAAATATTCAGACTTGAGCATCAACTAGCAGATAGACTTGAAAGGCATTTGGGTCGAGTAGAAGTGCTGAGCTGCTACCAAAATCAACAGTCTAATTGTCTCAGCTGAAACTGGGGCTTAGCTGCTGGGTTTCCTGTAACTAAATCTTGCCACAAACAGCTCTGCTAAGTTTTTCCTCTTATAAAGTAAAATGAAACAAAATTAAGATAAATACATGAGACAATGAAGATGAGTACACAGTCCCCAATATACAGAGGGGAAAGGTGCTAGAGAAAAATGGTGAAATTATCAAAATAGCTCTTGTCAGTTCTAAATGGCTGATATGACAGTTCTTTGAAAATAAACAATCAAACATCTGAAAGTAATTGCTAGACTAAGGGATTTATTTTATTTAGGCAACAAGGTATTTTAAAAATGTACTCAGAATGTCTAGCTTGCTTCAGATTGCTTTGGTTTTCTACACAGTGTCATGGTAGTCACTTACCCACCCAAATGTGGTATTTTAATATCATTTTAAAATTGAAAAACAACAATTGAAATGAAGAAAGCAAAACTATTCAGAAAGGTTACCAGAATGTGCAGTTTAACTTCAGACACTTTCTAATCTGATCAGGAAGTAGACTGAAAAAAAAATAAATATTGTGCTGAATTCAGAGGCACTGAGTCAGGTGATAAAGTTATACCATTTTATGTGGATTTACTGAGGTCGTATCTCAAAATCCAGAGAAAACCTAAGCAACTGAAAGTAATGTTTTGGTTTATATAGTCTGATATTCTTTCTGTCTATCTTTTTTCCTGTTAAACTGCCTTTTATGCCTCTTAGTGTGTTAACTTCTTGAACACAGTCATCTCCTGTGTCCTCAGTTTCCTCCTCATTTTCTCCTGCTTTATTTTCCTCCATTCAATCCCAGCTTATCTGGTAATAAGGATTAGTTCACTGGTCTGAAATTTCCCTGTCTGACTTGGAGAGCTGGAAGTACTGGATGATTTTCAGTGGAACCTAAACCTCAAATTACTCGAGTATTTATGAAAATGTTACCTTACATTTCCAGGACCATTTATTTTAAATAGGAGTCAGTTGCTGGACTCCTTTAGTCACTCATGAAAGCCTAGCTTCAGATTCCTCTCAGCAGCTTTGGACGGGAGGAAATTAAAGGAGAATTACAAAAGAAAAATCCTTTCCAAACATAGCAGTGTTATTCAATAGCTTGGAAATTTACTTCTCTTTTCCTGTTGGTGAATGTGGTTTCTTTAACTAATCCAAGCATTATTGTGAATAAACCCAGTGGTTGCTTTCGTCTGTGTTTTGAAGAAGAGGGGCTTGTTTGGGGCTTTAGTAGTGATAATTGACACATAAAGCTCTAGTACAGAAGAACGCATAAAAAGAACAGGATGAACTTGCCTCCACAAATCATGAGAATTGGGGATATTCTATGGATACCTCCTGCTTGCTCTTAGTAACCACGATGACAAGTTTACGACCCCAGGCTGTACAAAGCAGAGACTCGAGGAACCTGCAGCTCGTTAAATTCCCTGTTTCTCTAGTCCCCTCATCCCTAGACAACCTCACATGAAAAGAGACTTCAAGCCAGTAAGCAGCAGATTTTTATACTGATAACAGCAAGTTCATGGAAGACTGGAGCAATGTGCCTCTCTGATTTGGGAAAAAGTTGTACCAAACAGTAAGTCTTTTTATGGGTTTTGCATTATGCATAAATCCTCCTGTTTATATACTGAATCATATGGTCTATTAACAGGTAGCTCATTAACAGCAATATATAGAGCATATAGCTGTTATCATCACTTTGCAAATGTTTTTCACACATTTTCCATAGCTTTGACATTCAGGGAAAAGTAGCATTAAGTGAAAAGTCTTCTTCCAAAAACCTCATTGATGTAATTTATCAGTGTAATGATTCCTTGTGAACTCACTCAGTTTCTTTTGGAAACACCAATGTATTTTCTATGCAGGAGTCCTTCAGGAAATGGCACGTTTTAAGACAGTTTTCTAGACCCTAAAGAATTCAGGCACAACTATAATACCTTTGCTTGTAAAGTTTGAGGAATGATACCACAGTATGAAATGAAATTTTAAATACAGCCATAAGAATTACCCAGCTAATAATGTCAGTTCAGCTAAAATATTTGTTATATAATATGATCTTATATTTACTTTGAAAGGAGTTTTATGTAGTTGTTGGGTTTATTTAAGTAACTGGTTAAGGCTGTCCTTTTTTAATTGCAAAACTTATGCAAATAGCAACAAACATTACATTTCATAGTAGTCTTATAGGACCAATTTCACAGAATCACAGAATGGTTGAAGTTGAAAGGCACCTCTGAAGTTTATCTTGTCCAAACCCCCTGCTCAAGCAGGGACACCTAGACTGATTGCCCAGGACCATGTCCAGACAGCTTTTGATTATCTCTCAGGATGGAGACTCCTCAACATCCCTGGGCAACCAATGCTAGTGCTTAGTCACCCTCACTTTTCTACTCACTCTACTCACTCTCACAATTTCTACTTCATACGTCTGAAATTTCCCCCGTTCTCTGCAGTAGTCTAGCTCATGATTTACAAAGGGTGGGTGAATGTTGAAGAATAATGCTGAAATCAGGGATAGTTCATTTACAAAGCTGATGCGATACTTTAATGAATGTATTTTTTGACCATTTACTCAGTAGTCACTTGTGTATTCCCAGTGTAAATGGGAGATGGTGTAAATGGAGTCAGCTGTGCAGCAGCATGGAGTCAGGACACGAGTGGGGAATGTGAGCCACGCCAGCTGATGGCAAAGCTAAGACTTTCTATGGGGCATTTTCTTTGGGTGCAAACAGCATATTTCATGCTACCTTGATTGCGTTACATCTCTTTTTAAGCAATCCACAGAATGGAGACTTAGCATTTTGAAGATGCAAAATATCTGGAATGTGCTCAGGTCCCCTCTCCTGTGCAGTGTTTGTGAAGCTGTCCCTTGATACATGACAAACTGAAAAGCCAAAGGAAAGGCAACAGCAAGCAGCCTGTCCTGACCATGTAAATAGAAGATTGAGTTTAGCGGACAAAGTTCACAGTTTGCAGTGAAAGGTCATAAGGATTTCAAGCATTTTTGGTATTTTGTCTCTGCTGCCTGCACAATATCAAGCAAATAAAAACCCCCTGATAGACAGCTTCCAATTCTGTATACTTGGCATCCCTGCTCAGCCTGGAGGAACACGGGAAGCTCTGCATTTGGCATTCTACAATTATTTGAGGACACGCCATCCTGACAGAGCTTTAACACTTACTCAGCCCCAACCTTCCATGTGATGTTTGATAAGCTAAAAGGCTTACCCAGCTTCAGTTAAGCCAAGTGACCTGCAGTTTTCTTGCTGAAAATTTAGCATGATGAGGAAGGGTCCTAATACATTAACTCTCAGCAGGTTATGTTCCTTTTTTCCCAACCAGTGTACACTCACATTAAAATATCAAATGCTTTTATGAGAAATCTCCTGCAATCTGTAGTTGAATCAAAGGAGACTTGGAGGAGTCTGATTTTTTATTATTATTTCTATTATAATTTTTGCCTGTGGTCAGTTTAGTCCCTCCTCTGGATATTATTAACATCTCCTTTAGGAAAAGTTTAGCTCAGCCTGTGAAACACTGACAATGACATTTTTATTTCCTGGACTCCATTAAATTTAAACCAAGTGGAGACTGTTTTTCTGGAGGTATGTAACCTCAGAAATCCAAAGAAGAATTTTATTACCTATGTACCTCAGATGAGTGCAACCACTGCTTTTTATTAAATCACTACTTCCACTATTCAGGCCTGTGCTGCTGGAATGAGAAAAAACCCTTCTGTATTCATCTTGTCTTTGGGTGCATCTTTCCTGGGCTAAGAATATTCAGAGGTACCTTAGCAGTGTGAATGGGATTAAATAGTGAAAATAGGACAGTAGGTGAGCCAGGTATTGGCTAAAGTTTTTGCAAAGTGTATTCTTTCAATCTTCCAAATGAGTTTTTTTTCTTTGTGTTTCTAGCTTTGCACCCCCTGGTGTATCTCAGCATGATCATACATGAGGAGTTTGTTGTGCACAGTGTGAGTGCCACTCAAGCCCATGTTGTGTCTATAGGTGCTGAAGGTGCCTGGTGGGTTTTTCCCTGTGCCTCCCACAGACAGACCTCACAATGTCATGAGGGATCTATGTCCACTCTCAGATGCCTGCATACTCGGCACACTTTGTCCTTCAGGCTCAGGAAGAACACCTATTCCAGTTGCTGTGCAACATATTCCTTCACATCCTTCTTTAGACAGATATTTCTGTACCTTGAGATAAAAATTTCTTTCCTGTACCTGAAACCTGATGTCCATTCTGCTTGGCTTGAAAGTGTAGTAGTTACCCACGCAAGTGGTTGCAAAGAGCTGAAGACAGAAGGTCTTGCCAGACAGTCCTCCTTTGACTTCCCTCTCTTTTTAATTTCCATTCCCCCCTCACTTTTTACCTACATACAGACAATTTTGCTCTGAGATTTAGTAGTGCTGAGCGGAGCAGAATGGATGCCGGAATGTACGTGTTACTTCCTCCAACCATGGCCAGACGTGGAATACAAACACCATTTCACATGTGATTAAACCCAGCCAGGAATGAATATGAGCTCTAAATGAGACTTATAATACATAGGAACTGCAGACACACTCAAAATCCGTTCCCTCTCTTTCCTAAATATAGAATGATTAAGCTCAAAGGGCTAATGCTTATCATTTTCTATGCACCAGCAGAAAAATCTGCAGATTTTGATGTGCGCAGAGCAAAGCACATTCCAATGTGATACACTTCCATGATAGCTAGCTTGCCTTTTGACAAATGAGAGAGTGCCTGAAAAGCCAAACACAGACTAAAAGAAGGCAGAAAGCAAAGGTATTTGTTAATGCTCAGCTTGTATCATACTTGCCCTGGCCAATACAAGGAAGATGCTGTTTGTAATGAGCTCTCTGTAGGTGATCGAAGTACCTGGAAGAAAGGAAGACTCTCCTCATTCATGGGCAGAAGCAAACATGTCTTAAAACAGGATTTTACCTTTAGCAGAAAGAAATCTCTTTCATTTATCACAATATGATAGTTCTGACATGAAGGCAGTGTAACACAGTTGTGCACCAGCCAATATGGGCCATGGCAACTATAGAAAGGACAATTATGTGAGCATGTTTTTATTATTTTGCTCCTTTTTTTGTTTAAATGCAAGAGGAACATCAGACCTGTGTCTGCGCTGAGCGGATGTCTCACGCCACCTATGGGGCAGTGTCAGTACTGAGAATGCTCCCAAGGACTTCCCAGGAAAACCCAGTACAATGTCCATACCGATCAAAAATCGCTCCAACAGACGTTTGAATTGGCTGTAATACCTGTCAGTATTTAAATACATATACATACACATATACATCGATAAGAAACGTCTGATCTCCAGGTGCTACACCATTTGGCACGGTGTGCTTGATTTTATAAATATACTTGCTAACAATCCATTTTTAATTCCTGTTACAAATGCAGAAACATAAACATCTAGTTCTCCTTTGATTATTGCCACAAATTAGTTACAGTGACTGTATCAGGAATTAGGAAAATTATATAAGATGGGTTTAATAGACAGCCCATTCCGTCTACTAAAGACTGCAGTAGGGAATCTAATAAAACTCCAAACAAAGCTTACAAAGGTGCAATTGCTCACAGGAGCTGACCAGCCCTGAACTGCTCAGTGTGGTGTTTGCATTAAGCCTAGATGAGTCCCAGTGTGAAGCTTTGGTGCTAAAGAGGAAAATGTCTTAGATTACAGCTGTAGAAATAGTACCCTTTCCTTAGGAATAACAGTATTTCCTTTACAGAACTGTGCAAATGCCAGCCTTTCTACTGCTTTCAGAGGCTCATTTCATTCATCCTTTTCAGCTCTTTTTTCACTTATTAGCACTACCTAGTCCTTAAGTCATAACCTGCTCCAAAAGTAAGTCATAGCCTGAGCACCTGATGTTGAAGGTGGAGGCCAATGATAGTGATAGGAGTCCTGCCCCCAGCTCCCTAGGGCAAAGGGCTAATCCTCTGGGACAGCAAACCCCAGGCTGGCAAAGCAAGCCAGCCTGGGAGAGAGGATGGACAGGGAGGAAACAGAAACTGAGTAGGTGAAAGCACAAGGACTGCAGCATCCTTTTCCAACCCAGCCGGGGCACTGGAAACAGCCTGTGGATGGAGGTCAGTGCCTGAAAAAGACATGGCCTTACATGATTTTACACAAATCATGCCCTGTTTTGTTTTGTCTTCCTTAAGCAAACTGGGCTGTTTACACCATGACAGGGACTTACGTGATTAAAACAAAAAATTACTCTAAACCTTATTAAACTCTTTTCTCTTTTTAATGTACTAATCCGCACCAGGCCACTGTGAGTTTTGGTCAGTGTTTCTTTATCCTCTTCACCTTCTCCCCAAGACTTTTTCAGTCTCGCTGAATGCCATATTGGAAAGTTGGCAGTAAGGAAGGCTCCTCTGCTGTTTCTCAGGAAATGAGCTAGCAGCAAACATGAAGCAGTTGTTCTGTTCAGCCATGTTACTCCAATTTTACACATGGACAATGCCATTGATGCAAAGGAAGATTCTTCTAAAATTACATTACGCAGAGATGAGCATCAGATCTTAAACTTTATTCCTCTCTCACAAAGTGCAGAGTTGTTTTAAAGTTTCCTTCCAGTAAGACCCATTTCTTATAGTTTTTTGGTTTGGTTTGGTTTAAGTGAAGCATGCATTTCTCTAGGACTGAAGAATTCTGGAAAAGACTGAAAAAGATTGCTGATTTTAAAACTTGAGTGAAATAAGTACATCAGCAAGACAATTTCACTGATTAGTGATCTAATCCAGGGAAAATCGCAATGTCAAGACAAAGAAATGTGTCCCTTTAATTGTAAAGTACTATTCACTCTCTTAATCAGCATCACAGACTGTGAAGGGAATTGTTCTTGAAAGTCATTGTAATTAAAGGCATAGGAAGCATGCTTGTGTGAGGGTTGAAATAGAGTTAGTGAATTGTATTTACTCAGACCAAACAATGAATTAGCACGTAGAATTTAAGTAATACATTTAGGATTTAAGAAAAAATGTGGATAGCACTACAGTTTCATATTAACTGCAACTACAGTTCTAATTTGCATGGATGAAATAGAACAACTGATGTGAATAATTGCTTAAGACACTATGATATATACAAAAGCAAAGCCAGGAAAAAAGAGCAGGCAAAATATGCCACCTAGCATGAAAAAAAAAAAAAAAAGTAACTCCAGTCCTGGAGTCCCCAGAGAGAAATCCATCTGATTTTGCTTAACCAAACAATGTGGGGGGATGTCCTGTTTTAATTTTTTCTTTTTTCTTTTTTTCTTTTTTTTTTTTTTTTTGGCCTCCACTACATTATTTATCTTGAGTGCTCATCTTCCTGACAAATATGCTTTCAGGAAACTATTCTTTTGCATCTCATAGCCCTGAAGAGAACCTGAATAAATGTGTCTGTTCATCAAGACTGACTTGTGATCTCTGTGTAACTGTATTTGAAGTCATAGGTTCAGAGAGACCTGTAAACAATCAGCTGCAGGGTCTGGAAATTACTGGAAACAATATATAGTGCACAAAAGACCTTACTGCCACACTTAAGTAAATTAGTGTGTTACAAATTCATAAGCATGAGAAAGAGAAGGTGATGACTTAGCATAGCCCTCTTTAAATGCTCAACTTCTAACAAGCATCACTCAGAGCTGAGTAAGGAGTTTCAGACCCATGTTGCAAGTGAGGAACTGAAGGAGATTTAGCAAAGCATGGCAGTGCCTACACAGCAGCCCTAGAAGCATATGCAATGTTTTGCAGAGGTACCAAAGATTTAACTTCAAACCAAGAGGCATGGACACCCTAGACAGTCAGGTGGCACCATCTAGGTGCTCGTCACAGGTTGGATTGCCAATTTATTTCTGTTCCTGTGCTGTAGACCCTGTCTGGAGTCCTGAACTCCAGATGTGTCCTAAGTGAGATGTGTGAACTGAGGGAACACTGCAAGAAACTCCTCTGCCCAGTGTTTTACTTCTCTTCATTCTTCCTTTCTGTCTCCAATGCAAACTGCAATATTCAAGGTGGAAGGAACTTGTGAGCAGGGGTTAGAACATGCCAAAAAGTAGGAGCTGTGGAGTGACAGCAAGCAATACGTGTATGTGTGGAGAGGGAGTAAGGGCTGGTGGCTCAGGCCTGCCTTTTCCATGGCATCAAAAGAAAAATGATGTTATAACTAACTTGTCCAAGGTCACAGAGGTAGTTTTGAACAACCTCACACACATGCTTAAAAATGTCTTGTTCTTTTAAAACCAGAGCCTGCTGCTTGAGGGATGGTGTCTGGACATGCTGGGTCAGGACACACAACCAGAATTCTGCCACCCCCCTACCATAGTCCTGTGGTGTGAGCAAGTAGGCAGGATTCAATTCCAGCATAGGACTTTTTCTCAGAGCTAGTGCCCAACTGATTATTTAACTCAGCAATACCAAACAGTTTATAGTCTGTCTTTGGTCTTTTTCAGAGATACGAGCATGTCTAAGTCTATCCTTAGGAATTCATTGGGAAAAAATGTAAGCCAGTATTTCCTTAGTTCTCTAGGGGCAGCGTGTCCTCATAGGAGACAGGAACAGTATTTCACAATTATAATTTTCTAACCCACTCCCCTCCAGCACTGCAAGAAAGAAAGAATATCTTAAAAGAACAGTAAACATTCAGCATGTGCCTGTTTTACCATTCTGATTCAGAGCATCAGTCCCACATTCAGAGACAGCAACCGTGGAAGTCTGTGTTCCATCTGCAATAAAAAAGATTGGCTTTTCTGGACACTGACACCTCAGCTCATTTATAATGTGCATCCTTTGTCAGCACACAGCTGTGAAAAGCTATAGAAATGCATTTTAAAATGTGGTAACCTTCAAACTGGGTTTTTCTTGAGAACCATCTATATCATAATTACAGAGGCACCACTGCATTTCTTCACAAGAAAAATTCAGTTTAGGATTATTACTTTTAGTCACTGAGGCATCATCACCAAGAGTGAACAAGACTGAAAGATGAGTAAGTTTAAAGCATCTTAGTAATGAGTTTAATACATCTGGAAGCCCTGGGTCCTCTCATGCTTTTTGTTTGCACTAATTTGCTGTGGTTGGACAAAGATCAAACGTAATAGTGTGTGTAGCCAGCACAGTATGCGTGATCACTTTGGTTAAATCATAAAAAAGGCTAACATCTAACTTGTCCATGTCATGTTATTTGGCAAAAAAAATAATGTAATTAAATGGGTTTAAGCACTAAAAACATATGTATCTGCTTACATTTATACTTTTTCCCCCTTTACAAAATAATGCTTTTGTTAGAGAATAAAATTCAATGAGCTTCATATGTAACTGGTGGAATTTCTGCAACTCAATTATTTCTTCATCACAATGGCAAGAGAAACTCCAGCACACAAATAATCTAGAAGATTTATAGACCTGATTGCAGAGCTGACACGTGGCCCACAAAGCTCTCTAGCAGGCCAACAAGGAGTAGTCTTTTCCGCAGGTATGAAGTGGGTTGGCTGGTAGCATCAGCTAAGACATGGTGAAGGATATGAGTAGAACATGTACAGCCCTATTTCTAGCTAAACTAAGAAATCTTTGAAGTATGATATGTTGATTTCATGAGTGTTTAAAGCAAACTTCTGCAGGAAATGGGACCCACATGCATGTTTTCTTGGGAGTTCCTTGTAAAACAATAGTCAAGTCTGAACATAAGTATGTATTTTTAATGTAACAGATAGGTTTACGTTACAGGTTCTTCCCTCATTTTCCTACTGCCTGTAGGTCTGTACATCAACAGAGACATCCAAAGTCTGCTTTCATTTAATTAAATGGGATCTTTGTCGCTAGTTGAAAAAAAAAAAAATATCAGATATATGAAATAATGTCTGTTCTCATGACATTTCCAGCCCAGTTTCCAGGAAGACTTTGGGATAGTTTTGAATAGATGAAAAGAATGATAAGAAAAACATTTCCTTAAAAGAAAATAATTAAAGGAAAGCAACACACCCACTTATCTTCCAACTCTTCCATCTTTGGAAAATTTCCTTTTAGCTCAGAGGGGTTAGGCAAATGAAGCTGTTCATCTGGGACGTCCCATTAAATGTCCTCATTGGCAAGATAAGATGCAGTAAAATGGACTCAAAAACAATCACTGTTGTCCACATCAAACCGGATACATTCAACCACTGTGATAATTTCTACAACAGAATACCAATATCAACAAATTAAGCACATGGAAAAGTTAGGACTCAGTAATACTGGTTATTCCGCTTATAAATAGGATTTACTTCCCCTGTAGTCAAAATGCTACTATAATTGAGAATAGAATTTGGGGCAGTAGTGGATACCTGTTTACTTAGCTGCACAATAGCTGACCAGGGTTTGGGTATTTTTAAGTTAATACAAACCAGAGTGCTTCTGATTTTACTGCCTGAAAATGGCAATTTCATAGACCTAAACTGACATTTGTACCTTGCCAAAATATTTTGCACTGGCACTTACTGTTGGAAAGACCTTTTTTTTTTAATGCCAAAAAATGAACAAAAGTCAGCCAAATTATTCAGTTCCTAATTGAGCAAAATTCTCATTGCAGTTTTGCTTGATTAAGAAAAACAGGCTGCAGTCTATTGCATGGATAACTGTCTGCATATATATAGGTTGAGATCCATTTTAAAGTATTTAACAACTAGCAAATTCTATGTAGGTTACAATTCTTATCAAAATTAATGGGGTTATCTTCATATGTCAAATTACCTGTCTGCACAAGTGACCAGTTCCCTGACTGTTGAATTTCACAAGCTTCTAATGTTGCTAATTGTCACATGGAAGCAATTAATTTAATTACTTCAGAAAAATTTGTTCCAGAACATGTAGGGTTTTTCTTTATAGCTGTGGAGGCCCAAATTACTGAACTCTAGAAAATACACTCTTTTTTTACTTTAAAAAATAGGTATGCACCAGTATAATTGATGCACAGAAACTGGTGAGACACAAGTTTATCAAAGTTCCAGTCTCTACTGGATGTACTTTTCCATCATGTCTGTTCAGGTTTCTGCATTTTATCTGTGTCACAGATCCTCCCAAGGAGAATTACTAGACATTCATAGTCGGGAGGTTTCATAAAACATTAAACTTCAGCAATCATTTCTAGCCTGAGGCAGACAAGGGAAAACTAGCCAGGAAATTCTTCAACAATATTGCGTTAATAATTTTGCATTTCCAAATGAAAAATAAGTAGGTTTGTCTTCTCTTCCATAACAGTTATCACCACGTTAAGAATGCCACAGCAGTGTTCCATGGTCACAACATACTGATGACTGCAAGTGGAGTAAACACATACCTCTCCCCTTCCTCTGGATGACTTGTCATGGCTTAGTCCTCTGAAGACAAGCTCATTTCAGGTCTCACATTTAATCAAGATGAAGACTTCATTCCAAACCAAAGACATAATGGCATATAATCCTTACAAACAAACAAAAAACAATTTTCAACAGACCACTGTTAAGAGACTGCATTATTTGGGGAATAAACAGAAGGTAGGAGAAAGGATAAAACAAGGTATAGCTATTAGTCATGAAGAGAGATAAAGTAACAAGGAATTCGGGAAGAGGGAGAGGCGCGAGTAGAATTTAACAGCAGTTCTCAAAGGTGATTTATGAGATTTGTTCACACATTAGGAGATAATCCAGTCTAGAGCCTAAATAGGCAAAAGAAACAACTGTCCAAAAAACGTGAAAGACACTGAGTTGGGGGCATTTTTTCAGTTTCTTAGTGATTTTGATTACTGGTGCTGCCTTTTAGTTTGAAAAGGAAAAGAGTAGGGTGAGAATTTATTTCTATAGATACTATTTGAAACATTTAAAGGCATTGTCATGTGGCAGCCATTTGTACTTTTTGCCCACTATGTCTTAAAAGAAGAGATGAAAACTCTCCCTAAGTTTGCCTTACTTTCCCTCTGTGTGTGTTACTTTCAAAACCTATAATGAAAATAGTATCTAATGAAAGAGCAAATGTGGATGCCATACAACCCACAGATTATAAAAGCTCTTAGATTTTTGTCCAGTACAATCACAGCTGATTTATTATTAAAGTTTAAATTGGTGATGATGGAAGAAATTGTATTACCCTTTATTTTCAAGCAGAAAGCTGTTAAATCTCTAATATCTCAGTTAATTCCTTCACATATCCCCCTCCATTCCAAATCCAGCTCTCCTCCAGGTGGCTCCTTCCTTTGCCTGCCATGAAGCTGCTGTGCTCTGGGGTCCCCTCAGCCAGCAGTGTGAAATAATTATGCCACCACAAGCTACTCATATGGGTGCAGAAATACCAGCAAACCCTTGCCATTTAGTATTCCTGTAGCAATGAAGTACTCCTACTCTAAACATAGCCTAAATTGCATCTTGTGTCCAGTACTGTCTCTCAAAGGTTTTTGGAGCTCACAAAGCTCCAAACACATCTTTTGAAAACATTAGCCCCTGGATTACTTTTCTAGTAGAACTTGTGAGTACAGTCCTTTAAGGAGCTCATTCCTGCAGGATCTAATCAGCCTTACTATTTAACTTACTGAGAATTTTGCAACAATTGTCAGGCATTACTGCTCAGACCTAATTAAAAAACCCTCTGAAACTCTGAGCCCATGGGCTATAATTACATACTCAAGAATATCTTTCCTTAGCATAGTTAAACAAGCCTTCCACAAAGCAGATTAGAAGCATTTCTATCAAGAGTACATGATTTATGCTAACATCCAAAAATCTGAGCAGGTTCCTTGACCAAAGACAAAATTAACCTGGAATTATTGTAGGTGCCCCATGTCAGAGTCAAACAAAACCCACAAATGAAAATCATTGTAAGCAGTACTGATGGCCACTCTGCTGTTTGGAGAAACATGACCCCTTCTTCCCTGATAGAGAAATATCAGCCTAATGGATGTATTTTTGATTTTGCTTGAGCCATGGCCTGCAGGTAGCCATAAACCTTTGGTTCTGATGATCAGCAAGAATCTGGTGGACAAAGTTTGCAGGGAAGGATGTGATTTAAGCACATGGTGTTTTCTAATGTCAGGTTTGTGAAGGTAGTCATTGCTGACTTAACTGCATCATCCTGGGACATGCCTTAACTACTCCTTTGCATAGATACAAAAATATTTTTTTTTTAATACATACCCGCTTAAAAATAGTCCAGATTTTGAAACCAAAAAGGAGGTCTGGGAAGGGAATGGAGGCCTTAGTTGACTGACAATACTGGATGCAAAACCTTTCAGATCCTAATCCATGAGGGGATGTTTGCATCTGGCTCCATAATGGAGTCCACATGCCTGAATTAGATGCTGGGACTCCATGCATGTGTGTAAGTGGAGTTAAGTGCCTCGGAGGGGGATTCACAAAAGCCACTGTTTGGGGAGCTGCCTAAGCCAACCAAATAGGAAAAGTTGAAGATTGCAGTTCATCCGAAATCCTAGCTTTCTCCTGGGTTTAAGTGCCTTTTGGTGAATGAAGTACACAGGCTCGAGTCCCTTCACTCTCTGCTCATAGCTCACAATCCTCTTTTGAAGACAGGTGCCAAATTTTTCTTTCAAACTCAGAGCAGCCATCAGCAGCCCAAGCAGTCTTACTTGTGCTGAGGAAGATGTCTAATTCCTTCCTTTAGCAAAAGGCGTTTAAGTTCACAGTTCCTACCCCCTAGGCATGCCCGAGCCAGCAGACTACAGGTATCAGCTCCCAGGAGGCAGGGAGGAGTTGGTACAGGTCACAGCAGACCCAAGAAGCCATAGGGAGGACCATAAGACTTTGTCTGAAAGCCTGAGAGGCGTCAGCAGGCAAAGGGAGCCTCAAGTCCACATCCAACGCTAAGAAAGGCTTGAGAGCACTGGGACCACTGCTTTGTGGAGGATTTCAGTGACCAGACAGATCAGGCAACAGCTAATCAGTCCCTGATCAGAGACTGAAGTACTTTAATTCAGCCCTCCAATCCTATATCCTTGTGTGCTTTCAGCCCCACCTCTGCCACGTAGTGCTGCAGGCAGCTGAAGGGAGGCTGGTGCCTGCCCTGAATCCAGTTGAGCAGCAGGGTAGCAATGTGTTTGTCAGCCTCTCACCACTGTCACAGCCCTCCATCCTGGCTGCAGCACTGAAATGCAAGTGCCAGCTCCCACTGCGGCTATTTTATAACTGTTAGCCCCGAGAGCTGAGCACTGACCAGCTTTACAGCCTGAATATTTGCTAATCTCACAGTTATCGTGGGTCTAAATGGCTGCACTGAACGTTTCAGATTGTTTCTCTTGGAGCAGAGTTGAGAGACTGAAGTGACTGATAGTATTTGTTCTTCACGGCTTCACTTTGCTTTCCTTTGGCCTTGGTTGGGTTGTTCCAAGGTAACAGATATGGTAATTTTAAGTCCTTTAAACCATAGCACATTGGATTGCATATAGGAAATTAATTCTGCCTCGTGACATTTTTGGAGTTTAAATGACTATATATTTTCATGGATCCAGGATAAGTGTGTGTGAATGGGATGGGGAGGGTCTTTCACGTGTTTCAGAACCACCCTTTTTCTTCTGTGTGCTTTTGAGAGACATAGCAAACATTTGCTGTAAGTATTCACTGAATCAGACCTACAGGGAGTATTTCACAAGTCAGGTTGTCATGGTACCCCTTATTCCTGCATGTGTAGAACGGGAAGAGAGTGGTGTCTGTGTAGGCCTGTACATGGTACACTTGTTAACAAGTGACAGTGACTTCAAGCTTTTTCTCCCTGCCCCTTGACTAGTCAAGTGCCTATGTGCTGAAGCACACTGGAGTAATATGTATTATCTTACCTGCTGCACAACAGGAAAAGACAGAAGGTCTTTATGGGCAGATCTATTCTGGCATGACACAGGGACATGTGTGTGCAGTTCAGCCATGGCAGTGTACAGGAGTGCTCTAGAGTTTCAGTGGTGATTTGCACCCAAATGGCAGATTATGAAGACATTTACGTTGGTAGGTCCACTGTTGACCATCTAGTAACTTCCACCTTCATGTCTGCCCATAGGTATGACCCAGAGCACGAAGGGTCTTCCCTAAAAATTAAATTCCCAGTTTTGAAACCATTTTAACCAAGTGAGTGTTTGTTGTGGTCATTGTCATCTTAGTCTTTATCAAGAAAAGTAGCATAAAAATAAAATAATTTACCCATTTAGGAAACATGATCATGAGGTAAGGTCTGCTTGATTTTTGTGAATGGAACAGTGTCAGGTCATGATTAGCACATCCTAACAAATATTACAATATCTGTAACATTTTATAGTAAAATAGTAAAATAACTGTTAGTAAATAATTTTAAAACATGCTCCTGATTTCTGTCTGGGTGGAGTTGTTTGGTATGTTTAACCTTCTAAGGCAAGATTATTTCTTCCACGAGCAAAGGTAGGAAAAGTATGCAAGAGGGCAGGAATTTTTTTAATAGCAAATAACCTTCCAATAAAAATTGTCTGAGAGGAAGTTTTTTCAAGAAAAATATTCTACAGACATTTGTTATTGTTTTCATATCTCCCTTGGACTGGGACTTTGGGGTTCCGGGAAGCAGCAGAATTAGAGCACAGCAAATAAAAATAAGGGAGAGAGAAGCTGCTCCTTTTCTTGACAGACTCATCAAAGCACAGTGAACGGAAATACTGTAAATTGTAACAATTCATCTCCAAAATAAAGCCTCCAAAGCCTTTTGCTTTTATTTGAAAAACAAAAGAAAGAAACATGGAAAAAAAAAGTCATGCGGGCAAGAGCCAAGAAAACACATTTTGTACACCATCAAAGTGAGAAAAGGAACAGAAATGCTGTGCAGTGCCAGTTTCAGACAGAGGCAATCAAACAAATTTTATGGCAAGAAGGCAATGCGTAAGGCCACAGGATTGCAACAGGAGTCACAGAGAAGAATAAATTATTTCAAATTAAGATCAGGCCAAGCATTTCAAGAGTCTGGCACAGATGCCTTGCTTTATAGTGCAAGAACTCCTGGGACTGTTAAAGTAAATGCTAGCCGGGTTGCAAAGTCTGGAGTGTAATGACTACATAGGGCACATGAAATAGTTTCTTTATAACCAAAAGACTTAAACCAAAGAACCTGTGCCCCCAGAATTAGGCTCTCTGTCTTCTTGGTTCCTTGTTAGAGTTTAACAGCTCCCATTTAGATAACTGTAAAGCACTCAAATTTAATCAGAATGCATGCAGTGCTAAAAAGAGCCAACAAGTTCTAAACCTGCTTCACCACTGATAATAAAAAGGCTAAAAGTTACCCTTTTCCACAGAGCCATGGCTCCTGCCTGCTTCAGGCACCCTATAGCTGCCAGGAGCCCTCACCTCCCAAAATGTCCCATGGCAGAGCACTGGCCAGACCTTGGTGTAAGCAGAGACAGACACCTGCCTTTCCCAAAGCTGTGGCTGGATTCTATCCACTCAGGACACAGTGCAGCCTTTTTAGCCCCAAAATTAAGACATGGTGACTGTGGCTGTTATGTGGCAGGATGTCACACCACAGCAGGGTGCTGCGGGTGGCCCACCAGCCATGCAGGACAAGTCAGACCTCAAGTGGCAGCAGCAACTGAAACAGTACTTGCTACAACCTCAGGAACAAGAGAAGCACCAGAGGGGCTTCTGGCCACTTTTCTCTTGTCTCCTTAGTTTTGGCACCAAGTACACCTTAGCCTGAGAAGTCCAGCCTATGTGAATATTACAACTGCAGGTAGCTCTACTGCTTTATGTAACACTTAGACTAATAAGAAGACATTATTTTCCCTGACACATCTGTAACCATCAGTCATTGTCATTACCAAGAACACTTCTATAATCAGGATTTCTCTTTCTATTGTCACCTCTTGGGAAGTGTTTAAGAAAAACACACTCTTGCACCTAGTTGTGTCTTGCAGATGAATAGGCAAGCTTTCCTAAAGGCATCAAGACCTACTAACACACAGAATCTTCCCTCTCTAAGCAGTCTTCCCAGGCACATGAAAGAAAATGTTAAGCCACGCTGTATTAGAATAAAATATACATAGCCAGAGTTGATCTTTTATGTCTCTTTGGGACTCAGTGCACCTTCACAAAGAAGACAATTTATTTCACCTGCTTTTAGTACCATAATTTGATTATCAAATGAGGAACTAAGAGTTCTCTGACCAGTAAAACTGACAGATAACTTCAGAATAAGATTCTGCCACTTGTGTATATTTGACTAAATATTCTGGATGTTCTTCAGTTTATTAATTGTCACAGGAAGAGATAATCTTCTTCCCTCGCTTCTCTTTACCTCTGTACATCTGATGAGATGGAGCATTTCACTGATTAACAAGTTTAACAGTGAACTGTGCAGAGTTCAGAGCCCATTGCTAGCATGTGGTTGCAGCTGGCTGAACCAAGAGGTAGTGAAATGGAAACTTTTTACACTTTTAACAGTGAGTCTAATTCATAGCAGGACTGCTAGAGGCACTGCTTTGGATTAAAACAGCAAAATGCTGTGATACACTTTGCAGATTATTGTACCATAATAACACGCAAACAAGTGTACCATGAAAATTTGGGAGGCTTCTACTGCACGCAGCCAGCACAACCTGTCCCAGAGTGATGAGTGACAGCTGAGATGGGAGGTTTCCAAAGAAAGCCTCCAGTCCCCTGTTCACGCTGTTCTACAAAGAGAAATCACCACAGTTCATTATCAGCACCTCGGGGTTCAACCTACTGGATCACACACTTCAGTCTGAAGCACATCACCGGTTGTTTGTCTTTACATTTATTCTGGGGTAGTGGACTGGCAGTAGATGCAAAGCATTCTTACCAAAACAATCCTCATACCAAAAACTCCCCTAGGAAACGATTGGTTGCCTTCCATGCACTTCCATGAAAATCAGCCTCCTTTCCACTGGGCTGCATACAGCAAACCTGTTACATCTGATAAGGTGAATTCCTTGGACAGTGTCAGTGCCTGTGCCCAACAGGGAGCTCCTTCTGCAGCGCTGGGTAGCACCACCACTTTGGAGAAGGAGCCCTCAGTTCAGTTCCCACGTTGAACAACCAGTCTGTCCTTGGACTCATCGGTGGCCAGTCCCGGGCTCAACGCCAGGAGAGTCATTAAGGGCTGATACGTGGGGAGGCAGCTCTACACTTTGATCCACGTTACTGGGCTGGGGTTTGTGTGCCTCACGCAGCCGATCGCTGAACAGGGAGCTAGTGGCAGTCGCTAAAGTGTCTCCATCAATCTGCCTGCCACCAAGACTGTAGGCAAACTGCCCAGAAGAGAGCATTAGGTAGAGTATTCAAGTGCACGCTGTATGGCAGAGAACAGGAAAATGTATTGAAAGGCAGGTATTTGCTAAATCCTACCTATAATTAATTCTAATCCCATAATTAAAGTCGCATGCTTTTCTGCAAGAATTCCCCCACGCTGGTCCTTCCTCCCCACCCCGAGGTCAGACACTGATTTGTGCAAACAAGCACACGCCACCACACCAGAGAGCTGCATCCCTGGGGACTGTGGTCACCCAGCCAGCAGTGCCCAACTCACTGATCCTTGTCACGGCTCCCTGCCATTTGACTCCGAGTAGCTTTCAGGCATTTTCCAGCAAACAGCATCTGGGCCAGATCCTCAAAAGCATGCAAGAGATGAGCTCCCCTGGAAATCAATTACTAGGGCCAGGCATCTTAATATCATCATAAATCATCAGCTTCATGTTTGTGTTGAGTCAGCAGAGTCCTGTGCCTGGGAGTTAGGGGTTGTGGAGTTGCCAATCTAATCATGCCCAGATTTGCAGAGAGAGAAGGAGATGCCTTCCCAGGGCCATGTAGGTAGGCTCACAGCACACTGGTCATAGGGAGAAGACTAAGAGCAACATAATTATGTCTGCATGGGCTGAAATCTCCTTCTCATCATGGCTTCTTTCACTGCCAGGATGTGTTTTCACATAGATGCACATATAAATACCTGCACACAGGCAACAGATACAGGCCCACATGCAGATACACAGTCTGGAAAAAGAAACATGGGAAGTCCAAGGGTGCCCACAGAGAGCTGGGTGAACATTCAGACTGAGCACATGTATGAATGTATTTGCAGAAAGACTGGAGCAGAGTCAGTTGCTTTATCTTTGAAAATGGATTTACAAAGGGATAAACAGATACCTCCCAGGGCATTGCAAGAAGAGACCATAAAATTATCACTGAAGCCAAAGATAGCTTATAGCTGATCATCAGTTTTTAAGATGCAGCCATTTATTTAGATGTTTTCACACTTCTGTAAGAAAGAAACTGTAGGCACCATTTAGAATCGAAAAAAAAAAACCTAGAAAGAAGTATCTGCCACATGTTGAATATTCCCCATTAGCAGCAGGTTTATGCATGCATGCATTTTAAAATGTTTATTATGACAATACTTGTTATGACTGCCTCAGATTTAGTAAATACCACATGATAATCAGACACAGTTGTTAGACCTTGAGCAAAATATGATTTAATTTATTTTTAACATACTGAACAATAGCTATTTCTTGGTAATCTAAACTGAACACAGACACTCGAGACTACTTTGTTTCCTTGAAGGGAACAGTGAAAAAGGAGAGAGGGGAAAAAAAATAAACCTGATCTCTGTGGGAGAGTTGCACAAGAAGCAAAAAGCAGGATTGCATTTACCATAAATCCTACTTTCCTCCCTACTGAATGCACATGCCCTTATATACCCTTTAGCAAGAGAGACTCTTCACCTACTCAAGAAACAGGTATTGCTTTCAATGAATTTGTAGGCACCATTAAAAGCAAAATTATGCAGGACCCCAAACCTGCTTGAACCAAAGTCAGGCACGGAGCCACTGTCTCTGGCCAACAGCATGACTGGGCCCTCGCACAGGGGCTGTGCTCTCCTTTACCATCCTCCTGCACTTCACTGCTGAAAGTAAGATTAGATCACTGTAGCTAGTGCTAATCTGTGTTATGAAACTGGTTAGCTTTCAGAGGAAATCCCTGTCAAGTTATATTTGGTTGCCTTCACTCCCTGTTTTTATGTGGAGTATGACTGAACTTGCAAAAAGAAACCCTCCACATTGTGTTTAACTAGTTTGCTGGCAAATTTGAAAACATCTGTCCAAATTACATAAAACGTCATTTGGCACAGAAAGGTAGAAGAGTGCTTTACATTCAAGTGGTAATGTGTGCATTAAATGACAGTCTAAGCTCTTGAGGATGTACAAAATTATTTGGTAAGCAGAAGATTTTGTTTTTTCCTGCCCCTGAAAACACGAGATCCTACTGAAATTCAGTCTCTGTACAGTACAGGGTGATACCTTCAGAAAGTACTCACTGACATGACAGGTTAATCTTCAAAGGAGTTAATGATCCAGAGATGAATTTTAGTTGTGATGAAGTTTTGAAATAGTGTCTTTGAAAACTGTGGACAGCACAGTGGTGGGAAGTTCACTGCTCAGGTCACCTACACATCATGGCACTGGTGCTGAGAATGACAACCAACATTTGCCCTGACTTTTCACATCGAAAGACACCCCACACTTGAAGTCACCACAGCTGTTCACTGGATACGAATAGCTTAGCTCACTACAAGAACTAAGGCCTTGATAGCTACTCTTCTAATTTTATGCTAACAATTCTTACAAGAAAATTAGCTGGCTAACAGAATTAGTTTACTAATGCCCCCCAAAACCCCCAACTTAAATGTCCAGTGCTTATTCCAATGCTTTTCATGTAGTGGAAACGTTCACAAAAATATGTATGGGCTGGGGGTGTGCAGATGCTTCCAAGTCCAACTCAGCAGCCTCATGGATCCATATTGTAGAAAACAGGAACAGTATGGGTTACTTGTTTCCAAAGTAGCACCAAAAATGAAAACTGAAAAAAATCACTATCACTTTGTGATGTCTTTAGCTCTCTGCTACAAGCCCTTCTTTGACTTCACAAGAGCTGCCATGTACCTCTGCATACATAACCACTTTTGATCTTGAGTCAAAAACTTTCTAGAGAATTTAGGTTTTTATCATTAAATTTTTTAGCAAAAAATCTTCTGGGAACAAAATCTTCAGAGTCACTAAGATTTTTATTTTGCAGCAGTGATTTTCCATGTGGAAACCTAGCACTAGCAAGTCTGTTCCCCCACTGCAGTGGGGATGTGGGCCCTGCAGCTTCAGGCAGCCCCTGTGGAAGGGATCCCAGGGAAAAAGACTTCAGGTCACCAAGATGTACTCATCCCTTATGCCTGTTTGGGAAATACAGCAATTCAAAAGCAAGGTGTGGTAAACCAAGCCCATAGGGGTAGTCTCTGGCCAAGTATCTTAAGAGGTTCTGAGACATGGGTAAATTTCAGCTAACCCAACATTTGTTGCAGAGTGGTGACTTTCCTGTAAGAACCAATAAATCAAGATCTGGCTTCCAACCATTGCAAGACCACCTATGATTTCAAGTCCCAAGTGGATGGGCATCACTCTTTCCATACATTCTTTACATAATTAGGTTAAACCAGCCATTATTTCTTCACACCAATTTAAGAATTATGACTGCTGGTACATTTTGTTTTGTCTTCAGTTTCTACTGAAAAACTCAAATAGCCAGAGGAAGGTCCTTTCCAGTTTTCTCAGGAGAACAGCTCTACCGAAGAGATTATTGAGAAATGTTCTCATTCAAGCTTTGCCCATAAAAATGTGATTTTTCAGGGACTCTCTTTCACCCACAGAGCCAACCACATGCATTCACAAACAAACAGCTGAACACTGTGGTTTAGGATAATGTTCCCTCACTCTCAAGTGGCTTGTCCTGCCCCAGGTAAAGCAAAATGTTTATTGTGGCTTAATTTGAATGACTGGTGCAAAATGACACGTCACCTGGTGTGAAGGCACAGTTGCTTCTCCATCTTCCTTCAGACATGCAAACAGATAAGGTAAAACTTTGCTTTCTTCATGCCTTTGGCTTCTCTAAAGGTGCACAAATGCACTGGTTTACCTGCCACAAATACACAGACACATTCCTATTGCTTTCTGGCAGAAACCCAGGAAAATCCCAATCCAAAGCCACATTATCACTCCCCTACCAGACACCATCAAAAGCATGTCAGATTGCGTTACATGAATGTGTTTAGTGATGATCCCTAAATTGCTGGGATTTGGATGAAAGGTATGGGAAGTCTTATGCTCTGGCTGCTTCTTCAACACAGATTTTTCTCCTCACTCTGCTATTTTCCTAAAGTCCTGTCACTGCTGGGAAAAATCTCCTTTTGCTATTCATAAACTCAGATGGACCTGTCCAATATTTAAGATCTATAGGCCTCTTTTGAAAACCAAGAGCAAGGCTGTCAGTAGCTTTTAGGCATTTAAAGATGCTGATGGTTTCCTAGTGAGGTCTTCAAATCCAGGCATTCAGACAAACCGCAAGGCAGAAAAGATAAGGCCTTCAACTTCTCTCAGTACATAAATAACTTTTTAGAGAAGCTGAGTTGGATGAGACAGGCAACGAGCTGAAACACTGAAGGACTATCCCCAGCATCCCTCATGCTTCTGGGCAGGCTTGTCTTACAGTGATGGGATCTGATAGAGATAATCCAGCAGCAGCACACACAACTCTACCACATTTCTCACCGAGACTAGTTTTGTCTGATCCATCCTTCCTTTGGGAGCAGGGAGAGAGACAAGCCGTACAGCCAGCACCAAACACAGGCTGCTTCTCCAGTACCTGCGGCAGATCCCCAGACCCAGACAGCTCACAAGGCCACTGGGGAGGCTCTGACCTCCTCCCACAGAGATGTCAGCCAAGTCCCATCTAGCACAAGGTTGTTCAGTAAATAAACCCCCACCTTCCACTTCAGCTAGTCACAGGCACCAGCCAACATCAATAGATGAGAAGCATGTCATTTCCCGGCCACACTAGTTGGGTTATGATGAGTCAAAAAACACTACAGGAAACACAGATGTAGTGAGATCACCTTCTCTGGAGCCTTCCTATCTCTAGAAGTCTTGCCTCATCTCCCTCAAAATTTCCACGTGGGCTCACAAAAACATCTCGTGTTCAGGCGCAGGTGCATTGCGTGACGCTTGGCAGGGCCAAGGGAGCCCAGCACAAGCAGCGGGAGGTTGAGTTCAACCCTGAGCTGCGGGCAGGACAGTGTCTCCCTGTAGGAAATTTTTTTCAATTATTTCAAATACCTCCCACTCGCACACAAAGCCCGTGTTTTGTAATAAAAACAAGGAGAAAAATCTCATCCAAAGGAATTTTACCTATTTCCCTCTCTACTTATTCCACTGAAGTTATCTTTTTAAAAAAACAATCCCCCCCCAAAACTGGCCATCAGAACAACAAAGTAGCCAAGAGGTTAGTTTAATAACCTCATTCTTCAAAATCCACCCTGCCATTTGTACTTGTAGGTTTCAGCAATAGTCCTAAATCATCCCATATCTTCTAATTTTTTTAAAGGTTTTGCTGCATTTCTCTCTTCATACAGGCAATGCTTTTCCTTTGCAAGAGATACACAGAATGGTGCAGATTTCCCAGGGATTTTCCCTGCACACTGAGGCAGGTGTGACCCTACAGAGAGGCACAGCTGCTGCAAGTCACTCGTTATGGTACAGAATGGAGAAGAAAGGCCAGAGACAAGAATGGTGACATGTCCCCCCTTCGAAAAAAAAAAGGGAGAGGGAAAGATTGCTCAGCATTTATGTGCTCAGATGAAGCCGCAGCAGGTTAATGAGTCACTGTGTCCCAGCCAAGCCACGGTAACTGATCATGCACAGCCTGTCCTTGCATTCTAGTGCCATTGAGCTTTAAGCAGAAATACCACGTCCTAAGACCCTAATCCATTAGCTCACAGCAGCACAGCCAACCATGGGCTAAAAGCCACATTAAACTCACTGGAGGAGAAGCATTTACTGAAATGCTTTGCTGAACAAGGATGAGTGACCGTGCTTGGGCTTTAGCTACACTTACAAACTCCTGTACATCTTGGCTCTGGTTTTCTTTGCCACATGGCAGCCAGTTACATCCAAGACTGAATTCCTGGGAGAGAAACTGACTGTAGAAATTCAGCCGTGCAACATATGCTCCATCTAGTGTTTACTCACTAGTATTTCTTTTTCTTAAATTGTTTTGCTGTTAACACACAGTTCCATCTTTTCTGTAGTCCATTTGTCTATATACAATCACTATTGAAAATAATAACTTTCAGCTTATTGATCCAACTACACCATTTTGATTTAGCCTCCACTTACACGTTCACTAATGATGATACACTAATTTCCATTTAGAGATTAGATCTCTTGGAGCAGAATGAAGGAAAAATGTTTTACAAGAGCAGCATTTCTCCAGATGCTTTGTTAACACAAAGTGAGTGGGAAACTTCCAGCAGAAATAAAACCTAGAGAACACACACTGCTACCACCTGGGTCAATAACCTTCACCACAGCCTAGAACAGGAAGATAGCAGTTCCACTGGGATGGTCCATGCCAGCCCCCCTGGTGCTCAAGCCAAGCCATACAGGGGCGAGTGGGGAAAACACGAACTGTGGCTCTGGGGCTCGATGTCTGTGGTGCCACCCACCCACCCACTTGCCAAGCTCAGCTTGTTCCACAGCCACCCTCCAGCCCACTCACGCTCTCTGCCCACCAGGCACAGGCACCTCGCAGACCTGTTGCAAAGTCCCACCCTCCCAAATTATTCTGAGACCCGCTGTACACAATGCAGTGTCAGAGGAGGCAAGCAGTGCTGCTGGCTGCCCCCTCCTCCATGAACACATTTCCTTCCTGCAACCCCACCTCCCTCTCACCCTTGCCCCCAGCTCTTTGCCTCACCTGCCTGATTCCAGGTCTCTGTAGGGCCCCTGAGAGGACACATCCCAGCCCAGGTTGGGTCAGCCGCTCCCAGCAAGGGGGGGCCTCCTGCAGTATTGCCCTGAGCAGGGGGAGCCAGGGCTGCACCCCGTAAGCAGCTGGACTAGGGCAGGGGACAGCCACAGCTGCAGCAGGAAAAAGGGCAAAGATTCTTCCCACAACAGATACCTCCCAGACATGGAGGGCACAGTGCCGAGCCCCTTCACCACAGACTGAGGTGCTTTTTTGTCCTCCACATCGAGCCAGGCTGCTGGGGAAGGACAGGGAAACAAGCAGGTGGCCCAAAGCCCTTGCTGCCTCCTCGGGCTGCTCTCATCACCCCAGGGCACAGCAGCTGCTGAGAGCCAGTCCCAGTGCACAGTTTGGCAAAGCTCTGCAGCACGAGTGACCTGGAAAGCACAGGGGCCTTTCCAGGTGCCCAGACTGGGTGCAAAGCATCTTTGAATGGTGGAAAAGCAGGGACAGAGGGACAGCCATCAAGCCTGGCAGTTGTCATGTGCATTTGAAAAGGGCAGGATTTGGTTGTAGAGCAAAGTACCCCAACACATGGAGAGTCTCTTTTTACCACAGGCCCTCCCCAATTTGCACTCCTCTAGGGAGTTCCCAATTCCTGAGTTGCTGCTCACCTGCTGGCAAATACTCCTACTTGCAGAAAGGAAAGCTAACAGCAGATGAGACAAGAACTCCCAAGCTTATATTTTGATAAGGAAGTAAAAGGAAAAAAAACCAAAAAAACTGTTCTGTTGCATAAGCAGGACTGGTGAGGTGCTGGGATGGACTGCCTGGCAAGGGGACAGGGTCTGCAATGCAGGAGACCTTTTGAAAACAGTTGAACATTCCTAAAGAAAATCTTGCGTTGGCTGATCCTGCCTGGAGCAGTGATGACCCAGGCAACCCTTAGATGGCCCACTTCTGAGTGGAGGCTGAGAGGATCCCAGCCCAGCTTAAGAGCAGAGCTGGCAAGACCCACAGTAGAAACAGAACCTGCGGCCACAGGGCATGGGCACAGATTTAAGCTGCAGAAACTGAGCTTTCATTGCTGTGGAAAGCAGAAGGGGCACTGACAATTTAGCTTCCTTGGACAGAAGGTGTTTATGAGACTCCCCACATCCCCTGGCTGCTCTCCCCCTGTGCCAGAATTTGCCGCAGAGCTCACCAACCTGTGCTGTGGCACTGACACAAGTGACAAAGCAGCAAACTGGGAGCAGGTCCCTCTGTGGAGAAACCACAAAGGGCACCCCTGCATAGCATAAAACTAAATGCATATACGGACCTTTGCTATAATAGTACTGTTTGAGCAAGAGCCTCCAATAAAGCAGATACAGGCCTGCTGCAGCATGTCCTTCAGGGCAGTGCACAAACCAGAGCCAGTTTGCAGAGGTTTAGGTCCAGTTTGCTGCAGAAAATGAGAGCAGATTGTCCAAATGGGAAACACACAACATGAAAATCTTCTGCCAACTGTGGGTTTTGTGGTGTTTTTTTGCAGGTGATGGCCGCGCTGCTCTTCCCTGTGCAGCTGCTGGCAGTGGCTGTCACCGTTTACCTAGAGCTGGTGAGGTCTGCTCAAGGAGGTGCCTACTATGGGATCAAGCAGCTGCCACCTCAGGTGCCCCAGTACCAACCTCTCGGACAACAAATACCTCACATGCCGCTGGGCAAAGAAGGCATCCCAATGCAGCACATGGGCAAGGAGGTGCCCCACATGCAGTACGGGAAAGAGTACCCCCATCTGCCTCAGTACATGAAGGAGATCCCACAGAGGCCCCTGCTCGGCAAGGATATGGCTCCCAAGAAAGAGAAAGGTAGGCTCAGCATGTCCCTCGCCACCCCTGCACGGCCCCACCTGGTGCACCAGAGCACTGTTTGTCTGGGTGGGACTGAACACTGGAGCAGGCTGCAGGCTGGGCACAGCACCCTTGTGCCCAAAGGACTGGTCAGGTTGGTACCTGGCCACAGGTGGGCAAAACAGGCTCCCAGGAGCTGTGGGGCAGCTCAGGGTCACCAGCACAAGGCCACACTCATCCTTTGGGCTGCAGCACAGCCTCTGCACCAGCCCTACCTGTGACGAGCCTCCAGCACCCAGGGCTGGCTCCAGTTTGTTTGGGTGCTTGTTTGAGGTTAGGAGAAACCTTGTAATCCCATCCGCCTGCAGAAACCGCTCTGATGTGGGGGCTTCAAATGATGGCCCAGGTAGACAGGCCAGGGTCCTGCCTGCATCTGCTCCCACTCTCACTGCAGTAATCAGACATAAGAGCTAAGAGCCCCAAGATCTGAATTTACAGGAACATCACGGTTTTCTCTGAATTTGTGTGAACCCTATGATTTAGAGGTTTGCAGATGAAAATATACCCATGTACTTCTGACTCTGCAGTCCTCTTTCTGTAGGTTGTTTATGGGTGTAACAGAGACATTTGAAAGTACAGAGGATTACTGCATGAGTCTGCACGTACAAGCACTTTCTGTATTCAGTAAAGGAAGTTTGGACAATATTAAGATATTTAACAAAACAAGAAAGAAAGTCCAAAATACAAAGGGTGACCAGGAACACCCAGTGCCTTGTGAGGACAGCCAGCATCTGTGTGACTTCAGACAAGCTGGTTAACTCTTTCTCTTATTGAGGCTTCAGCTAACCACAGCCTCCACTGGCTTCAGAGGGAAATGGGAGATTTGAGGGCCTATTTTTGAACTGTCTGAACAAGCACAACTGGCTGCAGTAAAATCATCCCATCTCATGAGCAAAGATTTTCTACGTGCATAAAACACAACATGTGCAGAAAGGGAGGGTTTCTGCCTCCCAAAGAACAGTTAATTCTCCTGTCCTGAAACCTCATCTCTCGCCTTCCCCCAAACCTCTCACTTCTTTATCCATTTTAGAGCTGGAGAGACTTTCCACTTAACATGAAAAGCCTGCAGCTTGAAAAGCAACTGACCCCAGCACAACCACTCACATGCAGAAACTCCCTCCCTGACCTGCAATGCTAAGTGGTCACATACACAAAAATGTGGGTTTGGACTATAAAAACATTTTGCAAAGGGTTTAGAAGAGCTGTAACTAGATATGGCTATGCCAAAATAGCAATGGTGGTTAAGGCCATAGGTTGGTTTCCAGTAATACTTTAATGAGAACCAAAGCCTTGGTGAAAATACAGACATACTTATGTACAAATCTTACCGATAGAATCTTTTTTAATTGATCATGCTTGTGTAAGGCTCTCCAGCAAAAGCACTTCTATGTCAGGACTCCTCCTACAGCATGAAAGCTTCTGTGTTCCATGAAAACCCTTAAAGGTAGATTAATCTACAGCAATATGGGACAACATGCGGATTTCACTGTTTAAGACTGTGTAGGTGGAAAACACTAGTAAACCACAAATGGCTTTTCCATATGATGCACAGTCATTATTTTATGGAAACAGAAACATCCATGGAAGTTTGGGGTATGCAAAAGAGTAGGAACATCTTCTTCATTCCCAAGACCAGCCTGTAACTCACTAGCTGGCTCTGTCTACCACAAAACCACGAGGCATTGCAGTAAGCATGTTCCATTCAAACCTGCCTTTATGTTTCTTGAAGGATGCGATTGCAATCACTCTTTGTCTCTCTCCCTCCCCTTTCTTCTTTTCTTCCCAACCCAGAAATGCCCATACGCAGTCTGAGGGGTGAGCAAGGCCCCCCCGGGGAGCCTGGACCACGAGGGCCGCCGGGGCCACCAGGATTACCAGGTCATGGCGTGCCAGGAGCCAAGGGAAAACCAGGCCCACAAGGATATCCGGGAATTGGAAAGCCAGGGTTGCCAGGGATGCCAGGAAAACCAGGGGTCATGGGGCCCCCAGGGCCAAGAGGGGAGATGGGGCCAAAGGGGGAGATCGGGCCCATGGGGATACCCGGACCACAAGGACCACCGGGGCCTCATGGGCTTCCAGGCATAGGGAAGGCAGGTGCTCCGGGTCTGCAGGGACAGCCAGGGCCAAAGGGCGAGCCTGGGATGAAGGGGCCGCCGGGAATCCCTGGGATCCCAGGGCCAAAAGGGGAGAAGGGTGTTGGCATCCCAGGTTTGCCGGGTCTGAAGGGCCCACCTGGGCTGCCTGGTCCCCCCGGCCCCGTGGGGCTGCCAGGGGTTGGCAAGCCGGGCATGGTTGGCTTCCCTGGGCCACAGGGACCCCTGGGCAAACCCGGACCCCCAGGAGAGCTGGGGCTGCAGGGGCCTCCAGGGGCCCCCGGGATCCAAGGCCCGCCCGGCCCGCCCGGCATTGGCAAACCAGGCCAGGACGGCATACCTGGCCAGCCGGGCTTCCCGGGCGGCAAGGGAGAGCAGGGACTGCCAGGCCTGCCAGGGCCCCCGGGGCCCCCCGGGGTGGGGAAGCCAGGCTTCCCTGGGCCCAAAGGTGAGCGAGGTGTGGGTGGTCTGCCCGGGCCCCTGGGGCCCAAGGGCGAGAGGGGGCATGCAGGACCACCTGGCATGGGGGGCCCGCCGGGAGAGCCGGGCCAGCCGGGCCTGCCAGGCATCATGGGACCCCCGGGGGCCGCCGGCTTCCCGGGACCCAAAGGAGAGGGTGGACCCGTGGGGCCACCGGGACCGGTTGGCCCCAAGGGAGAACCTGGCCTGCAGGGTTTTCCAGGAAAGCCAGGCTTTCCTGGGGAAGTGGGGGGCCCTGGGCTGCGGGGGCTGCCGGGCCCCACAGGGCCCAAGGGGGAAGCAGGGCACAAAGGCTTGCCGGGGCTGCCGGGTGTCCCAGGGCTTGTGGGGCCCAAGGGTGAGCCGGGGCTCCCCGGTGCCCAGGGGCTTCAGGGCCCCTCGGGCATCCCAGGCATTGCAGGACCCAGCGGTCCCATCGGCCCCCCGGGGCTGCCAGGGGCGAAGGGCGAGCCAGGCATGCCTGGACCCCCTGGCTTCCCTGGTGTGGGCAAGCCCGGGGCTGCAGGGTTGCAGGGACCCCCGGGAAAGCCTGGGGCGCTCGGTCCTCCTGGCCAGCCAGGGCTCCAGGGGCCACCGGGCCCCCCCGGACCACCAGGTCCTCCGGTCATCATCCCACCCACTCCACCAGCTGTGGGACAGTACATGCCTGAGGTGGGGCCAGGGATAGAAGGACTCAAGCCCCCCTATGGCTACAAGGGCAAGAAGGGTAAGGCTGGCGGCATTGTCTACGAGATGCCCGCGTTCACAGCAGAGCTCCTCACCCCCTTCCCCCGCGTTGGGGTGCCCGTGAAGTTCGACAAGCTCCTCTACAATGGCCGGCAGAACTACAACCCCCAGACGGGGATCTTCACCTGCGAGATCCCCGGCGTCTACTACTTCGCCTACCACGTCCACTGTAAAGGGGCCAACGTCTGGGTGGCACTGTACAAGAACAACGAGCCGCTGATGTACACCTACGATGAGTACAAGAAGGGCTTCCTGGACCAGGCTTCGGGCAGTGCTGTGGTCCAGCTGATGCCTGGAGATAAGGTTTACGTTCAAATGCCATCCGAGCAGGCAGCAGGACTCTATGCCGGGCAGTACGTTCATTCGTCTTTTTCAGGATATTTATTGTATCCCATGTAAAACAGAAAAACAGACACACACACACACAGACACAACACACAAAGTCAAAACCTTTCTCCTCTGCTTCAACTTTTATACCATAAAAGATGCATTTTATGACCATTTTGGACCATCTTGTACAAAAAAGAAAAACAATAAATAAAAAGTTTAACATTATGCACAGCTAGTTATAAAAAAAAAAGTGTGGTGAACATATCTAAAGATGTGTATCAGGTTCATAAGCAGTTGTTTTGCACCCAAGGGGGACATATTAGCTGTACGTTATATATTTCTGCGATGCCATGCTTACTTAATTTCATTCACAGTAATTCAGTACTAAAGTTCAAATCAGTGTATGTCACTCACTCCTGTTGCATTGATCATAGTTATGAGATGAAAAACAGTGACTTAAACCAGAGTAGGTCAGTCTCTAATTATATTAAAACATTTGAGTGGCTTATTTGTCTGGGTGGGGATTTTCTTGTTTTTTGACAGCAGGTCTGCCTGACAAGCAAAGGTTCTCTTAGGTGGAGACCTTTATTTCCCTTCCCCCATATAAAACACTCCTGCAGGTGTGGTTTTTTCCTGAATGGTCTATTTATGATGGAAAAGGAGTATTGACGGCGTAACTATTCCCGAGCCTTCTCCAGCAGTCATTGGACTCAAAATGCCGCCACTGACTCCAGCAGGCACTGGTTTCACCTCCAAAGGCCACAGCACTAGAAAAGGCTCCATCTGTATTTGCACAGCTGAAGTAGATGAGGTAAATCAGAGACAAAAAAGAAGGGTTTCCTATTTGCTTTGTGCCATGTCATTGAGGCACTGTGGCTTACACATGGCAATACATCAGGGCGACATAAATTTACTTGGATTTCTGTGCTTATATTAAGAACCTGTTTGGCTTGTCAGCAGAAACACCTATTCTGCCACTCAGCAAAAGTTAAATCAGTTTGCTCTTCAATGACTAGGCAAAGCAGAAGTAGCTCTGTTTGCTAATTAACTAATTTGTTGCTTGAGATCAACCAATAAGTTTACCAGCAATGCTGATCACGCAAATTTATCCGAGAACTTCATTCTATCTAAAAGCTGATTTCCAATCCTTATTTATATGTTACCAGTTGTCAAGCAGAACCTGCAGGCCTCAACCTTTCCTGTACTTGAGGACAGCGACTTCTCTGCAAGAAGTCTCTGTCTGCTCGTCGATGGTGCTAATCTCACCTCAACAGTGTTCCGTTTCCAAAGGGCAGTGCACTTTGCTGTGGTTCCCTGTACAGTGCTGCACATCACACACTGCTGCGCTAGTGGAAAGAGTTAATACTCAGCACTTCTTCCATGTGTTTAGCTAACGCTACCGCTTCTGATTCAAAAATGAACTAGATTTTTCATGCAGAACTCAGATTGGATTTAACTGGCATTACCATTATTTAAATGCAGAGTTTAATGCAGTCTAACATTGACTAAGGACTCCAGTGATATAATGTGGTGCTTTATCTCAGAAATTTTATGGAACGGTGGCAGGAATGGACGGACAGTTTACCAGACACTGGTGACTTCAGTATGTTCCCAGAATATATGAGATATGTCAAAAGCAAATAATTTTGTATTTAAAATTTTTGTACTGATTTGAAAAAAAAAATATCTTATTAAATATCTTTAAAAATAAAACCAATTCTGTCTTGATTCGGAACTGTTAGAAGGAACATTCATTCAGCCTGCTGAATTCATGTATTAGACTCCAAGGACTCTCTGAAACCACTGACAGCTGGACACAGGGGGGAAAAAAACCCACAAATCAAAAACTAAAAAGAGAGACAGCCTTTTCTTTAGTTCCAGTCTCCTGGAAAAATGTGCCCTAGCCCAGGGGGAATGCATTGTCCTTGAGTCACAATTAGTAGGAGGACATGGCTGGGGCTGGGGGGAACGTGCAGAGCGAGGGGCTCCCTCAGGCAGCCTGTGGGCACAGGTGCCTGCTCAGCACGAGCCAGTGTGGGAGTCCAGCTTAAAAGGGCAGAGGGGCAGCATGCAGGAAGCCAAGGAATCAGTGCAGAGGCGTGCTGGTAAGGGCTTGTGCTCACCGAAACAGTCAGAACTGGCTGCCCAGGCTGAGAGACGCTTATCACATCCCTGGCTCTCCTGATGTGGCTTCCCTGACCTCACCTCAGAGACTGGCATTTTCCTCAAAGTTGGCAAACTCCTAAATTGTTTATTATAGCATTTCCCTGAAAAGTCCACAAGACAGGCAAGATTCAAAAAAGCCATGAAAAAGTCCAATCACAAAGATGCTGTTTTTGAGCTTATCCACAAAATCCACATCCCAGCTTTGCTTGTGCTCAGCCTGAAGCAAGATCTCCACTCACAACCCAGTCCACCTAGGTTCAAAAATTTTCAGCTGTTTGCTCTACTAAGCACCAGAGTTTGTTCCAAAACTTGATACCATATTTGACAACACTGTACTTTACACACCAGTAATAATGGGGCTGGGCATACCCACACATCCACACTCACACACACAGCACTGGCCTTGCAAAAATAAGTCTGAGGGCACTGTGTTTAACAGTTTATTCACAGGAAAATACTCTTTTTCCATTTGTAGCATTCAAACTTTCACTTGAAAGAACTGTAAGAATGTCTTCGAAATACAGCTGGCACTTTAGAGGCATATAAAACTTAAGACAAATGGCAATAAAATAAGTATTTACTAATACAAAAAACATGTTGACCTTTGTATGTTCTTAAAAATCAGAGTCCACTTAAAAGTTAAGCTATTGATACTACCTCCGAGGGCATTGTTAAAAGGAAACCATGGCATTGGAAACAAGAAGTACCACACGCTAAGTATTAAACACCAAAGTTGTGATTCTGTATTATTATCACCAACACAGTCACTGGAAATGTAGCATCTTTTAGGCACTCTCAGATTCATATTTAGTGCAATAGTCTGTGACCTTCCTTCTCAAGTTGTCTCTCAGTACTTCCCTTAATTATTACAGTGAAGGAAAAAATACTTTCCCAACAGAAAACAAACAAACAAACCAAACCAAAACACACATACAAAAACAAACAAACAAAGAACCCCAAAAAAATAAACTTGGAAGTCTGAGCCAAACAGAGCTTTCAGCTGGCACATGCCATCCTGCCTGGTCTGTGCATACTTTGGTATCTTAGAGCTGGGTCTTTCTGACAGTGCAGTGTTTTCAAGGGAGTAGCAGATAAAATGCAGGAGCACCTTTGCTGTAAGATGCTGCTGTCTTGATATTCTGTAGGCTGCTGGAGAACAGAGTAAGATGGGAGGAGAGCACCTCACTTCAAGAAAAATGGTGGGAGACACTGGGTAGCTATATAGTTACACTGTTATCAGAAATGGAAATAAAGCTGGCAGTATCCTGGATTCAAAACTGGTAGCTTCGCTCCTGATGTTATAAAAAAATTGGATAGCTTTTAAAGGGAAGTTTCAGTGCAGAGATTTCACTTTCAGAAATGGTAAAAATGAAAAGAGAAAGTCTTAATAGCACCTTGCTCTCAGAAGCAATCTAAATATCTGGAGTTAGCATTAGTGTTTTTTTTCTAAAAGCCCCAAGTGAAGTCTTTGGTACTGCAGTACACCTGTGCAAACATGTGCCCAGACAGAACAGACACTGTGATCTGTGACCATGTAGCTGAGAAACTCGCTGCACATAGGTACTCCTGCCTGAATTAGGTTAGTGCCAAAGTGAGACCTGTCCTCGAGGCAGAGTAGCAGAAATGATGTATGTGACGCAGGTGATGAAGCAGGGCTGGTGCACACTAACCCTACCACAACAACTTGTGGGACAAATTAATTACTTGGCTCACCGCTTATAATTGAAGAGAAAAAAGCCTCATACCCTGTGGTTTATGAACAGGATCAGCTCTTGGCTCAGTCCCAATACACGGGTTTGGTTCTAAATGTTACTCAGTCACCATGGGACAATAACTGTAGCATACACAGACTCCACATCCCTGCAGAAGCACAGAAGTGGGAGGAAAATATCCCTGGGAGTACTGCTTAATTTCAAAAATAAGTCAGTCATCTAAACAGGGAGGCTTAGTAAGAAATAAAAAGGAGAAGCCAATATGGATAAATAACTGTAGACAGTGTATTAAATGCCTTGAGAATAGCAAACACATTATTTTTTAAAAAAAAAAGTATCTTAGGGAGACAAAAAAAGCTGATGTGATTAAAGAAAAAGAATAAAGGGATCTATTTTAAGTACAAAGAGTTTGGGAGATACCACTCGTTTGCCATGATGTCTTTTTTCAATTATTTTTTTTTTCCTGCTATAGTAAAAATCCAAACCCCACCCACCCACAAAAAGCAGAAAGCCTCTTAGAAAAACCAGGAGATGGAATCAATTTAGATTAATGGGAAGAATATCTCTGGAGATGAAATAAAGCAGAGAAAATAACCACATCCTCAAAAGCAGAGCTCCCTACCCACTTCCTGCCACTGGAGACTGGGATGAAGAAGCAAAGGGAAGCAACCCCTGCACCATCACAAGAACTCTCCTCACAGTGTCTGGAGCAAATCCAACAGCTCTCCTGAAAAAAAATCCTTACAGACAGCATAATGACAGCCATTACACACATGTAACTGGGTCATGGCAGCAGCCACAGGAATGCTGGGGACCCTAGCTGTGGAAGTGACTGCGGATTTTGAGGGTGAAGAGGCAGCCCCCACTGCTTCGGCTCTGAACACAGTCTAAGATTTACCAAAGACTTCTACCCAGCAAGAGCTCGGACAACACTGCAACCTTTGCTAATAGCTTTACCACAGCATCTTTCTTATGTGGAATTACTACTGCCAGTAGTTCAAATCACTGCAGGTCTGGGGCTGCAGCATGATATACAAACCTTTTTAATTAGCTGAAGTAACTAGGAGAAACAAATGCTGGTAGAGACAAAGACAGCACTGTCACTATTTTCTGATGTAAAACCTCACCTGTTAGTATTCAGATTTTTAAGCACAGATCTCCTCAAAGCCTCAGAAATGTGTTTAAGGGGGAAAAAAAAAAAGGAATATGCAAAAAACTGAGTAAGAGCCCTTCTGCCACTTGGTGAAGGAATTGTGGTTTCCTCCATTTCCACCACAAGAGTCAACTGCGCCAGTGCCCCAGGACCTCCCATGTTCCCTTCTCCTCCACACTCCTGCTTGCAGCCCTGCACAAGGCTGGACTGCAGCTGCACCCAAGGGACACACAGCTGACAAGACACCATAGCACAGCCTGTCCCTTGCTGGGGAAACATCTGGTCCTTCCCCACCCTAGGTCACAGGTTTTACTGACATCCAGAGTTATTTCAGGTATATCCAGCTTGCTTGAAACAGATCAAAGCTCAGGAGTCATGAGGTGAAAACACAAGCCTCCTTCACTGTGGCACGCCTCCAAATCATATTGCCCTTGCTAATTCCCAAATGGCAGAGCCAAGGAGCTAAAGATGGAAATGAGAACTATGGGAAGGTGTGTGTTTATTTGGTTTAAATACCTACTGCATCCCACAACAATAATAGGAAAAAGATGACTCTTTGGTTACTTCAATAGTTTTTCCTCTACATTGCTGCAGCAAAGAAATTATGTTCAGTACTCTTGTAATCCTCAACTTCTGAAAAGAACAAATGCCATGCTCTTGACCTGCTAGACGTTTGTATTCATATTGCAAGTGTTCACGTTACCCTTAAATGTACTCTCTTTATAATTTTATTTAAAAGCAATAAAGGTATTTCTACCAACTTTAAATATTTAATTTTTTTGGAAGTGGACTTCTTTGTGCTTTCTTTAGATGTGACTGATTAAGATAACCACAAAATCTTCCAACAAATCTGCCATAATTAAAATTAAAACTTCATATACACACCATGTGCGAGAATTAGAATAGCGTATTACTTGTCCTTTGACAGTTGTCAAGCGAATTCCCAGGTAGATTTAATTTATTCAGCGGGTTTGTCAGAGACAAACCAACACAGAATACATAAACATCCCATTAAATATTTCAATTAAAAACTCGAGTAAATTCCCACTGCTATATGATTTAGTTCAGCCACATACTTTAAACCTAAATGTCAAGACAGGGGAAGTAAACAGATGCCAAATGATAATTCAGCTGAGGTACATCTTGGATATTCCCTACCACACTCTACTGCCAAAAATGGGAGTATTCATCACTTGTACTGATGCATTTCAAAGCTGGAAACATGTTACAGCATCCAAGGAAGGAGACTGTGCTCATTTGGAAAAATCCACCTCAGTTCTTGGGGAGCAAACACAAAAATAGATGGCATTGTGTCCTGGAGACCTAGGAATGCAACAAGTATTGACTCTAAACTCAGGTGTGAACATCTCTGTCCCAGCTCATGTTTCCATTGCGGTGTGGTGGCTGACACGCAGGTAGTTTGGACAACATTTCAGTCTTCACACTCCCTCTTTTGTAAGTCAAGTCAGCAACTGTAAAATTTACTGGATACACAGCACAGGGAGTATGATTTTTCCATAAAATGGGTATAGCACAAGCATTGTCAACACCAACATCTCCACAAATTGGACCAAAGGGTCTTCACCTTCAGAAAACGCAATCAGCAGTTCAGAGTTGATGGGCAGTGCACAAGCTGTGCCTTCCTTGCTGATGGTGGATGCCCTCTCCTCAGGAGTATGGCAGACCAAAACCTGCACACTCTGTATGTTCCCCCTTCTCCAAAACACACAGTAATGATTTATAGGCATAGTTTTGAAGCCATTTTCATACTACAAAACCAATATTCAAGACCACATTTACAACAGAAGCAGTCAGAAACTGAGCCATTCTCAGAGCTCAGTGCAGGTTCTTGAAAAGCGCATCAGGCATTTAGAGTTCAGGGGCGTCCTGCCAATCAGTTTCAGCAAGTCAAAACCAACCCATCTCCTGCACTGTATCCAGATCCATCCGCTAATTAAACACTGGTCATCTCAGTCTCTTGACAGTGGAACCCTTTTGGAGGACAACATCAGAAACAAAAGTATTCCAGAGAATTCATCATTTGGAAAGAGTTCTCACTGATAAATAAGTGATGTGCATCACATTTTTATACATCCCTGATACTTTCATCTGAAAGTTTCATGGTTTTCCCACTATTAAATAGCTTCACAGAAATTCAGTTAACTCTGTTTGCAGTAGTCCATTATCCTCAGGCTTAGAAGAAGCTTCTGCCTTGGTGAGGTTTCTGGGCTCCTTTTAAACAGTAAACAGTTATGCTGCACTTAAAAAATAAAAATGTCATACAAAAAATAAAAATTTTTCAAATCTTGAAAATAGTGATTGTTCTTTGTATTTTCCATTCAGCTATCACGTCAAATTGACCACAAAGTTCTTGTCTATGAGCTTCTTCAAAAATTTCTGCTCGGCGCTGATGTTGTGGTATTCATTCTAAAAAGATGTGAGAAAATTAAAAAAAAAACAAAACAAACAAATTATAACCAGAAGCATCACTTTGCTATTATTTTTTTTCTATTACCTGTGATACTTAGAAGATGCCAAGAGTAGGAAAGTTCTGGGGAAAAGACTTTTTAGCAAAGGCTTAGCACCATCTTTCGAGAAAACAAGTGACTATTGCTCAAAACTACGTTAGATTTTTCCATGAAGACACAACCAAGAGGGATTATCCTCTGGTGGCAAGCATGGGTGAGATACGGTCTCACAGAAGCCCTTCCATTATTAACTCTCCCAACTCCTCACCCTGCTTAGACAGAACAACCGAGCAATCACATTTATAGCACAAGCAGTCAGAAAATGAGTAATTCCCAAAGCTCAGTGCAGGTTCTTGAAAAGCACATCAGGCATTTGTAGTTCAGGGCCACCTTGCGAATCATTTTCAGCAAGTCAAAACCAATCCATCCTCCATCCTGTATCCAGATCCTGGATACACAGGAGACCACTTGAGGTTAGTGGAGGGCAGCACAAGGGAATTACATTTACTTAGATGCTGAATCCAGTAAATTAAAATGAACATAATACAAACACTGCATAAAATATTCTAAATATGTAGTATAACCTTTACAACTTAATAACTTAATTAACATTTTTCTTTAGTAGTTTCTTTTCTGAAGTTTAAAGATTTTAGGAAACTTATGGATGTCTATTCAACTAATGATCAACCTTACTCAAGCTTAGTATACATTGCAAAAAAGCACCTGCAGAGAGGAGCTTCAAAACTCAGTGTCAGAGGAAAATTATGTCAGAACAGCAAGCGCATAGGAGCTCTGAGAGGGACCTGATAGGCTCTGGTGGGCATTGTCCCTACCTGTCCTCTTCAGGAAAGGGAAGGGGAGGAAAATAGTCCCCATATGCTCTGGGCAAATGGAAGAGAAAATTTCACACTGAGGTGAAGGGCTGAGATGGGGCTGCTTGGAGTACAGAGCCAAAGGCAACTGAAGACAAGAGCAAAAAGACATAAAAGAAAACAGATGCATAATCATAGCAAAGCAGCAGGGAGGAGAAGGTATTCCTGATGTTTGCCAGCCTTCTGTTGTTTCCTCTCCTCTAGAGTTGCGGCTTCTCCCTCCTGGAAGCAGTTCCTTCTCTTCCTACCCTCCTCCAAGAGCTGCTTTTCTTTTATTTTCTGCTTTCCATTTCCAAAATTCAGTTCTTTTCCTAACTGCAAGTTCATAGGTCTTAACTCTTTCAATTTCCCTTTGCTCTTCTTTCTGTCTCTTAAGGACTTTGGCAGCTATGAAAATTGTGCAAGCAGGTGCCAAGAAAAAAGAGAATGCAAATAGAAACAGTGCCACTCATTTCTGACAGCGCTAACAAATATGTCTCTATGACACAAGCTGTGCAGCACCAGCAAAGCAAAATAGAACACACAAATGCAGATATCTTGTGCAGACATTGCAGTCTGGTGCAGCACAAGGGACACAAACATTATCTACATTCTTCAAAAACAAAGGCAGAGGAGGAGTCTCGATCAATGTTAAGCCACAAGTAGCTGAACCAGAAGGCAGGTGGCCTTTCTGACCTGTAGCCCACGCTCCCATCTATACTGAATTGCCTTTCCCAGTTACCAGCTATATTCTCTCAGCACAAACAACTGTTAGTTACCTGCATCATCTGAGACATGGTTTCATTGCCATAGTAGTGCAAAGAACTATTTCTGTCAGTGAAATCGTACTTGAAGCCTGCCAGGTGGACTTCATGGCATATGTGAAATGCTAGTGTAATGGCAATCAGCCCCGTGGTTGGATGCTTGGGTTTCTAAAACAAAACAGAGAGAGAACACACACATAAGTACCTGGTAGCTTGATGGGAAGAGCAAACTTAATAACAAAGACAAGGGAAATCAGGCACCCTGGGTCTTCTTACAGATGTTTGGTTTCATGGTTTGATCCCCTCGTGTTTCAAAAGCACTAAGGTACTGCTCACAGGTTTCCGTTGACTGGGGTGTCTGCCATGGCAACCCTCCCTGAGATTCTCTGGTTTCTACTGAGGGCTGAGCCCACAGAGTAGCCTTCTCTCCACAGAGGCGTCAGGAAGACCTCCCAATCGCTCTACACCACAAACCACTGAACTCTGCTCAGCTGCTTTCATGAAACTGGTCAGGATTCACTACATTGGAGACCATTTCACCCATCAAATCTGACTGAATTACCAGGTGTGTTCAGAAGTTTCTAGATGATGGAGACCCAGATCAACAGAATACTACATGCCTCAAATCTTCATAGCACCAAACTAAAAAACCATTAATGTCACCACTACACAAATTTGACTGAATTTGAATTTTTTCAAAGCAGGGAAGTTCCAGAAGAACATTGTTTTAGACCTTCCCCCCATTATTTTCATTAGAAAAAGAGAAGCCTGTAAATAAAGGTGCTTATTTCTCCCTACAGTAAGAAAAGCTCAGAAGTAAATGCAATGTAAAATATCAAGAGCAGGTCATAAACAGGTTTTAACTGCAAAATTAAGAGCACCTAACCAAAAGTTACGATTTCTCACAAAAGCACAGAATAACTCCATGCAACCATCTGCCCTATCTTGTGATCAAGTATGTGACTCTTTTAGTAGCAGCAGCAGCAGCTGAAATGATCTAGGAGAGTAAATGAGGCAAAGTTTTTTAGAGAGAAGTGAACTCTTTCATTAGACAATGAAGCTAAGGTGAAAATAACATTTTTCTCAGAGACCAAATGAATTATGTGCTATTGGTCGCTGCAATCAAATGTCACACCAAGCCCAAAACCATATGCTTTTTTGAACTCTTACCCAAGGCTCAGTTTGTTTGTCTCTGACAACGAAGGAGACAAACAAGTATTAGACAACTCTGAGAGAAGGCAGACGTACTCAATGTATTTCTTTGTATCATATGGTAACACAAAAAATCCCCAGGAAAACATTAGTATTCTCAGCTCTGCAAGTCTAATAAAGTGACAGAATTGAACTATCACCTTTCATGTAGAATTTTTTTGCACCTTTATACAACTCCTGGAGTACTCCAGAAATAATATCCACTTAAAATGTGCGCTGTTGCCCAGGGCTCCTGCCAGTTAGCAAAATAACTTTCTGCCCTAGGGGCCCAACATCGTAATCTTTGTGGTGACTCGTTGCAATATCCATACTAAACAGGACCCCAGGAGTAGCAGGAATGCTACATGTGCAGGATTTGTGCTATATGGAAATATCAGGAATATCACGGTTATAACTATCATTGTTCACCCTTGGATATCATAAAATTCACCTCAAAAGAAGAAAATTTAAAGAGTAACTACTTTTAAAATGCATTATCATGACAGTGCCCTAGCAGCATCCAAATATCATCAGGCTGTAATCAAAGTTTATCAGCCAGTCACATTTAATGGCAGTAGGCACAGCCTTGGAAAGATTCCGCAACACTTTGACTTCAGTGCTGCTGAGGCAACATATCCAGTTTTATTTCAGGCCATCAGAATTGCTTACTGACTATGGACAAATGTGCACACTGGGAACGGGAGACTGGCTTCATGGAAAACGCAGGGACAGCTGGGAAAGCAGCAGCGGCAGTCGGTGTGTCCCACAGGCAGAGGGGGCTGAAGCACAGGACACTGAAGGCAGCACCAGCCCTCCCCAGGGATGCTCTGCGGCACAGAGGGCCCCGAAGTGAATCCTGCAAAAGGTTGTCCTGCCCATGGGAACCCAACAGGCACAACCTGCAGCCTAACCAAGCTGTGCAAGGGCCACTGCAGATGTGCAAGGGCCACTGAAGATGTGCAGGCTCCCAGCCTGCCTCCCAGATGGGAGGAAAAGCGAGGAAGAGCCTGCCTTAGACTGACCATTGCTGCCTCAGGGACAGGGGACTGCAAAACCCGTGGGATGGAGCAAGTGGAAATTGGAGGTGGCAGAAGGGGGCTCCAAACACGGACACACTCTACCCCTGCTCTGTGTAGGGGCACCTGGAGAGGAGGAGAGGAGCCACGGGTGACCAAGGGACTCATGCCTCCGCACCAGCTTCAGGACACCACGCACATTTCTCTGACTCACTGACAGTACTGGTTTTCACATCTACTCCCACTGAGAGGGGAGCACCAGAAGAGACAGCAGAGATTTCTGGACCCATGGAGGCCACATCTGTGGCCACTTAGGAGATACTTAGGCATCCAATTACTATGTTGGTTTTTCCCACCCTCTGCTGAAAAGCTGAAATGCCACAGACCCTCAGCAAGCCAAAATGGTTATTCCAATTCGAGAGTTAGTAAAGGAGAAAAAAAGCCAGGTTTATGCTAAAAAACCTGACAGAAATTTTAAAAAGAGTAAAGAAAAGGCACAGAAACTCCCAGAAACAAACAAACAAACAAAAACCCAAACCCCCTCAACTCCCTCAAATACTAGAAAGCTTAAACCAGAAAAAAGTTGTGGTAGATACTCCTAAGTGACAGCCTGTCAAACATTTCCACACGTGTGAGCTGGCTGGTGCGGGTGAAGCAGCACCATGACCCTGGGAACTGTATCTGTGCTAAACCACACGTGGTCGATCCTGACTGCACAAGGGAGGTCTCCAGCCTGAAGCTTTACCTTTCATCAGAAACATTCTTCAGTCACAAACTGACCCTTAAAATGTATTTTTATTCCCAAATTGCTGGTTAGCTCATTACAATGCTTGGCATATTGCTGCCAGACATATGTCATTAGCACAGGACTGGAATATCCTGTATGTTCCCAAGTCCCTCCTCAGCAGTCTGGAGTTGCAGCAGTGTTAGAGTTACCAGTTTGTTGGGGTTTTGGGGGTTAATTTTTGTTCATGTGGCGTTATTTTTGGTGTTTTATTTTTTTTGGTGGGAGGTTTAGTTGGGGTTTTTTGTCTGTTTGCTGTTTTGTGGGGTTTGGTGCGTTTTGGGTTTTCTTTAAGAAACACTGCCAAACACCTGACATCCAATAAGTCAAGATTCCTGAGTATTCCTAGAAGCTCTTTGGATCTGCTGTGTTCTAGTACCTGCCCATTTTTCCCAATTTTGTAAAAGACATGTCTGTCTGGAAAGTGGTCTCGTTTCACACCAATTACAGAATCCACAATAAAATGTTTCTGGCACACAAGGCTAGCCACTCCCTTTCTGGATTCCATTTTCCCATCATTTCTGAGCACCATCTAAATGCAAACTAATGCAAACCTAAAAGATTTTCTAATACAGTCCACTGTAATAAAGATATAATTGCCTCTAAGTACACATTTGGTTGCACAAAACTAAAAGGCACAGAATTAAAAAGCCTACCTCCTTCTTAGGAAACCTTGTTGGGAAACGAAGCCACTCATAAGCTGTTTTTCTGGTGATGCTGGGATCAAGAATCCTGATTTGACTAGATTTGTATATCATATTCAGAGCCGGTTTCTTCCAAAAGCCTTTAGCACTCTGTAACAGGAAAGTAAATACACATTTTAAAGGACTATAGTTGAATTTAGTTTTGTAGCTAACCAGAGCAAGCTCCAAGGGCATGAGGTTAAGGAAGAAGAGGAGTGCTAAGCTCGCAAAGTTCAAAACCACCTGCTCCTGCAACAGGATAACCCACTGCAGCAGCAGAAGTCAGGTCCAGTTGGCTGGAAAACAGCTTTGCAGAAAGGTCCCTGATGAACAGTATGTACTAACAGCATGCTCTGGAAGCAGTAAATGCTCACTGTGTGCTTGGTCACATTAGTCAGAGCATAGACAACAGTCAGACAGAAATTATTATTCTCAAGTACTCTGTACTGTGCCTTCGGCGGTGTTGGGCTCCACTCTGCAAGAGAGCGTGTCAAACAGCAGAGGGCCACTAAAACAACCAAGGGGTCAGAGCTCAGAGCAAACAAGAAGGATCTAAGGAGGCTGAGTTTGTTCAGTTCATCTTTAACTGTCTAGAAGTAGTTTACAGAGATGGGATAAGACTCTTCTCAGAGGCGCACAGTGAAAGAATGAGGACAAATTCTTTCCTGTGAGGGTGCTGCAGAACTGAAACAGAACTTGCAGAAGTATTCTTGCAAATCCTAAAAACTCACCTGGACAATGCCCTGAGACTCTGGTATGGCTTTGAACTTGGCCCTACTTCCATTTAAAAAGATTTTGGACTGAAAACCTTCTGAGAGAGATCCCTTCCAATACTACCATTTTGCAACTACACCAAGAGTGCAGGGTAAAACAATCTGCGAAATGTCTGAAGGGTGCATATCAAAATATCAAACAGTGCTAGGAAGAGGATAAAAATATATTTCCCAGAGGAAGACTGCTTTGTGGTGAGGAACTGATCAAATATGTGCATTAGAAAGAAGACAGAAGCATTTATGAGAAAGATACTAAACAGTCTGACTGGAGATGGAGTGCTCCCCTTAGGTAGGAGGACTGCAGTTAAAAGCAAACGTATTTCCCATGAGAGATGTGTGGCAAGATGAGCCAAGGTGCATGAATAATTGAACTCACTATTTTCTGACCACCTAGGATCTCCCAAAGCCACTTCAAGTCACGTGGTTTGAAGACAATGAGAACAACAGTCGTATTAGGGTCGTAGTGGATCGGATCTGAGAAGATAGATTCTGGGTAAGAAAGGCGGAAAGTCGTCCTCCTCCCAACATCCTCTTCATACCCTATAACAGGGCCATTATTCATTCTGCAGAAGGCACACGACAGAGAGACACAGACGTCAGTGACTACCCCACCATGTCCTTACCATGCGGTGCCTGGCACACACATTAACCTGTGGGACAGACAGCCTGTCTAGGGACAGGAAAGTTTACCAGCCCAGCATTTACTTATCGCATTACATAGTAGATGAGCAATTATCAGGTGCACTCACCCTCTGAACTCAGAGGGATCAAGCACGTATGGGAACTTGGCCAAGGTGGTTTAGAATACAATCACACAATTGCTCATCGTGTGTCACTTAAGCAGGTGACTCGCTGATTTGGCTCAAGCACAGAAACTAGAGAAGGGCAAAGAAAATATCTGGCTTGGAGAATTACCCATTGCTCCACGTACACAAAATGAAAAGGAGATACCATTTACCTTATTATGACGTCATACGAATCAATTTTCTCCCCTAACGTCTTATTTCGAAGCACTCCTCCGTTACCGACCACAACACACCGACGACAGGGAATGCTGTGGAACCAACAGAAGTTTTAATATTCATGATTTCCCTGGCTTCATATTATTAATTATACATCTGCATTTAACTGGCGTATTTTCTAACTGAGGTCCTGTACCTTTTACAGTCCTGCCCCTACAAAGCAGATTCAATCCTGCATCATACACTATGGCTGCTTTTGAAAAAGAAAAAAAAAAAAGCAGCTGTGCTATTTCAGGTACTGACAAAGTCAGAAATTGCCTTCTCTCTTGTGAAACTGCTTTTACACATATCCTTTTTCGAGTGGTTTGCTGTTTAAGATTATCTAACCAGTTGGTGATATGGGGGGCCATTAGATAAATTATCTTCCACAGTGCTTCAAACTTGTCCCAGTCAGAGGCTATACCATCAAGGAGAGTATGTCTGGACAAACTAACTCAAATGAAGGTGCTCCACAATACTGTACAACTCCCCAACTCAGGAGATCTCCAACATGAGCTAAAGCACCAAGATTCATGTCCACAATTTACCTTACAGGCCTATGAACTGCACATGTGAAAAACCTTGGGCCAATGACACATGATGGCTTTTCAAATATGATGTTGATTTTTCTCCCTCTTCTTAGAGAGTGCTGTCTAAACACGTTTCAACATGTGCTGAAGTGCACACTGTCATGATGTAACAAGGCAGATTCACTTGATTAAAAGTTGCATTCTCACATGACCAGATTCAAATCAGACAGCATTGCTAAGTATATAAAGTGATGCAAGTTAAAAATAAGATCTTAGACTACATCAAAACTGTAATTTCTTCTGAATTTAGAATGTATTCAGACTTAAAAAGCACACAAAGAAAGGGTTAACATTACACAGATGTTAAACTTACGAAAGTGAATTCTAATGGTAAGATTTTCAAAGTTATGCCAGGTTTTCTCCATGCGTATTTTGTTATCTAATGTGTTACTTCAATGCTAGTTAAGTGTGTGCTTTGTTTAAAAAACATAAGGGGAGGCTCACAGACAGACTTGTTTTTTTACTCAAAAAGTTTTGCCTTTTTAGGGAAGGTTTACATCAAAGTCCTCCTTATAGAATAAGCACATCATTTTTTGTTGCTGCAAAAATGCTTCTTTATTTAGAGCAAAAGGCCTTCAATTTGGTTGCAGCAGGAACAATGGGAAAATGAAAATGTTGGTCTTTTCTTCAGACACAAGCTCGCAGTTTACTGAGGATGAGTCACCTCACAACATCCCACTCTCAATGCTTTCTTCAGGCAAAAAGAAGGCTCTATGCCATTTCTTGCTCTAGGTTCGGGACACCAAGATTGTGTCCCAAAGAATACTATAACCAGTATTAAATGGCCAGTGTGGCACTTTATTCACAGTAGTTAACATCTTTCTCCTCAGACAGTCCAATCTGCTTTTTCAGCTAAGAGTATTATTCAACATCAATGAAAACAACCTGTTCCACCCAAGACTGACCAACATCTCAATGTACAAAGCAGTTCCCTGTACTTCCCACAGAATTAACAACATCTGCAGAGGGAGTTGCCTTTAAAAAAATATATAAATATATATACATGTAAAAAATATATATATATAAATAGTGCTCTAAATGTAGCTTTCAGGGTTGGGTGACATGGAAAAAGCTGGCACACCTTTCTTTAGTGTTTCCTGAACAGCCTAGTAGAAGGCAAGCATTCATAAAAAGATTTCCTGCTAATACTGTAAATCATGTGACTCAGTACCTCAGAAATCAGAGAGGTAAAAACCCGTTACACCATCTTGTCCTCAGTGTGCCCATTCCCTTTACACCCACGAAACCCTTCCCTCTCTACTCCTTCAGCCCACTCATTTTCCATTTAGTTTTTCTATCTAGTTTTAAGACATCCTGAGAAAGCAGGCTGATGAACACATGCCCCTTACAAAGTTTACCAGAGCAGGAAGAAAGCAGAAGTTGCCCTTCTCCTGAATTACACTTTGTTACTTACAGCTATAGTGTAGAGTTCAAAGGAAGGAAGGAAGAAAGACAAGTGGACAAAAAAATTGGATCAGTAAGTGGTGAAGGTGGAATGAGGGAGCAGGGCAAAAAGCACAGAATTAACACATGGTTGCACTGCGTTTTCCTGGCATTTACAGCGCGCATCTGTAAATCAGTGAAAGTTCTAATCACCTCAAATCTCTGAATTCACAGTCACCAAAAGTCACATGGCTGCAACTGGGTAACTGAGGCACAAACCTCATCTCCACGGTGCAAATCCTAAACTCCAACTCATACTCCAACTTCTCACAGTACCTTCTGGCTACACCACCCCCCCACCACAATGCTGGGTGAATAGTCTGGGTTGGCAGTGACTGACACATCATGCACGAACTCATGTCAGGTCTCAATAAAAAGCCACAAAAATTGTTTCTAATCTTGCTGAATACTTTCTTTTATGCCCGCTAACTGCTTTGTGCGAATTCACAAAAACCATCTCAGCTCCATTACAAGTGAATTGTATCATTCTGACTATGATAAGCAACCACAAAGTTACTTAGAGGAGGCACTGCTTTTTCTGTCCCTTGTAGATGAATTTAAAGTGATTCTTTATTACATATCTTTCAATTTTTGGCAGAGGCTGTGATTTATGAAGCTTCTTCACTAAGTTAATCCCTAGCTATTGAAATAATGCCTTCCACTCTGGTATACAACTGAGGAGCTCTTTGGTTTCTCCTATCCACACTGTGCAGTCATGATGCAGCAGAACACACTCAGGGCAGGGAAGACAAAATAAAACACAGCTTTAGAGCTGAGCAACTGAGGTTTGCTTAGCTACAGAAACTGTGTAGCTGCTCTCAGGTCAAATCCAAACTCTTTCTTCCTTACTGACAAATGCAGACCAGATTTTGTTTATGACTAAGAGTTGCCTAATACTACTTGGACAGAGAACGATGCGAAATCTGAAGTTTGATTAAGTTTTTGAACTCCAGTTTGCTTTGTAACATGCATACTCAAAAATAAAGCTATCAGCTGCCTCCAAATACCCAATAAAACATCTAACGTTGGTATTTGAACTTTTGAAATGGATAAAGTCAACAAGCAGATCAAATACTTCTGAAGAATTATACATGAATACAGTCAAATATAAATAAACAAATTAGAAGGAGCAGCTTTTAATCTCTGCCAAGCTCAGGAAGGCAAAACAGGCTAAATGAAAAAGTCAAACAGGAAGTTTGGCACAAATACACTATTTCTGAATCATCTCCTCCCCTTACCCTCCCTCCTCCCCTCTCCCAATATTCAAGTGTCCAGTTACCATAGTAAGTCTAAGTCCACAGTAGCACAGAGTCCACTGACAACAATAGGCAGGGAGGGAAATGGTTTATGTGAAAAACAGAATATGGTATCACAAAAACTAACATATGAAGAGATGAAGAACTTATAGCAAGGCTGGACTGCATTCAAAGATACATAAGTTAAATAAACCAACCTGTACTTGCTGCAGATCACAGAGATCAACACATCAATTTTGAGCAAACTGTTACTCACAGGTATTTTGCCAACCCCACTTCTTGCCAAGTTTCCTTTTTCATAGCGCTTTCAAATTAAAAAACCCCAAACACTACCCCTTCTCCAAGTTAATAAATGGACAAGAAGAGAAATAAATTCAGATGTCCTTAAACAGGATGAGGTGCGCTACAAGTGAAATATAACAAACTGAAGTGTCTGGAGGTTCAGCTTACAACCACCAGCACAAATTGATAACAGCGAAAAATATTAAGACTTTAGCTGTAACAACAAATGGTTTGAGGGACTTAAGGGATTGCCTTCAGGTGTTAGAGATCTACTTAACAGTATCAAGGGACCCTGATGCAAATAGCATGGTAACTGATTCTCTACATGCTCTAGTTAGTCAAACTATCACCCTATTCCTGTGGTGTACAAGAGACTCAATCCCAAGGCCAGGTATTAGCTTACTTACTTTGTTTATATGGTAAAATGCTAAAAGAAACGTTTTCCTAGTCTATAAAAGAATAATATTGCTAAATAGAAATGTAGCCTTTAAAAGTAATCCTCCAACATTCCACTGAAATACTGTTTCTGTGGAAAAAGATGTCAACCTCAGCTCCTTTACACATACCCCCTTAACCACTTGAGGAATTCAAATTATTTCCTTTGAGGTTATTTGGTGAATAGAGGATGCAGAGGTCACATTTTGTTGACTCAGGATTGTGTAAATGCATTCATAAGAACTGTTGAGCTTAGAGAGTCCTGACTACCTAGTGAGGAGCTGAAATCACAACTGAACTAGTCAGTGACACTGTTCATTTCCTAACAGTTTTGGAGAACTAGACCTTTACACAGTGAGAACTCGACCTAAGTTAGGAAAATAGGACCATGTGGGGAAAAAAATCCTTTGTAGTTCACTACATAGAGTTTTACCTAAGCCGTACACAAATACAGCCATAGATTTGGTGCTTATATAGCCTAGTATTTGCTAAAACAGTTTACAGCATATTCCCCCACTGAGACTCCAAAAATGTTCAACGGGAAATTTGGCTTGTGTTCTGACAAGAAGGCTGCATTAGGTGACAGCGTTACAGAGCTGCCTCATAATTCTGTATTACTGGTGAACGTTGTCAGAATTAATTCCCAAAACATTTCACTTTTAAAAGCCATTGTATCTCAGTGAAATGTATATATAAAAGCTCTTCTCTACTACAGCGACTCATGCCCTAAGAGTGTTATACAGAAAACCTGATGGATCTAGAAGGAATATACTGTATGAACTCACTGCTCATTTGATTTGCTTACACTACTGACTAGTATTAGCTCTCATTTTTCTTCAGTACCACTGAAGCATATTGCTTTCAATAAAATGAAGTATCTTTCCCAGAACCACTAAGCACACCTACATCTCAGAGAATCTACATTCAAAAGAATAAATATCAATTCCCTTACTCTTAATCTACACGACAGACACATTTAGAAGGTACTATGCTGTACTAGAAGCATTGCTGCTTTACAGCCTGAACTTAGGATTTCAGGAAATTTCTAATACAACATCTGGCATTCTTCAAACTCCAGACAAAGAACAGCTTTTATCAGCCCGTTCCATATAAATTTCCCCAATTATCACACTCCTGATGGAAGACTGGGGCGCGGGGGGGGGGGGCGGGGGGATGTTACCTTTTTTACCCTTTTTTTAAGAGTAAACTTGAACATCCTAAAAACAGATACTAAACACAGGGAAAGGAAGGAACACAGCAGGCAAAGAAGAGAAAAACTGGGTATTAAAACCAGTTCTCAGGTTTGAAAATATTCCATCCAAGTTAGATTTAAATGTGATCCTGACATCTAGCTTGAAGCAGCAGTCTTGTATGATCTCCTTAATTAAAAAACAAAACCAAATACAGCCAACTTCAGCCTTATTTGCATTCAACACTATTAAGAAGTCTGTGTATTAACAGGATATTTGGCAGGCTGTCAGCCAATTTGCTAGACTGCAAATCTAAGGAGTCATTTGCATCACTCTGTAAACGTACAATTTTAGTATACTTGCCAACACTACTACAGTACCTCCAAAAAAACCTGAACCAAAACCAAACATTAAAAAAAAACCCCAAGACGACACACACACAGACACACAGAAAGACCCTCCAAAAAATCCTGGCAGAAGTGGCTTCTAACAAGAGGTTTAATCAAGGCAATCTAATACATAGGAAGCAAGTTACCTAAGGCTGGCACACTGCATGACACACCCTTGTTACTCCCAAAACACAGTAACAGCCTTTCCTGTCTACCTACCTCTCCCTCATTCACAAGGAAAACAAGCTGAGCATATATCCAAAGAAGGGTGTGCAGCAGCCAGTGAATGCAGAGGCACAGGGATATGTGTAAGATTTCTTTTACACAGAATGCAGCACTGGTTTGCATCTACTTTTCTCAAACATTATCCATCTTTTGCTAATAACAACTTTGAAAGTGGAGGTCACATTCAATTTTTAAGTACAAAAAGATACTAAGGAAGATGGGACTGCATTCAGCCAATTCCTAACACGTTTATAAAAAGAAATCTCTAAATTTAAGCTCCTTCACAGAAAAATTATTTTTGAATGCTAGTGCTACATATAGCTTGGTGTACACCCAAGCTTATTGAAATCTCGGAATCAGTTACACATTGCTTGGATGCTGTCAATCCAATCTGTATCTTGATTAACTTAAGTCATTTCAGGTTAATGCCACTGACATTCCTTTTCAGATAAGCACCAAATATCAAAAACACAATTAACAGAAACAGTATGAAATAAACCATCTCACTTGTCATCTTCATTGGAAAGTCCACAGCTCTGTAGTCTTGACAGGGCTAAACGAAAAAATTGCTCTAGAAAGCAAATATAAGGAAGATTAATGTAAACATTCAGTATTTACCAAGACAAAAATAGGCATGTCACCCTGACTACAGTATTTTCAGAGACAGTAGTTTTATATGCACTGTGCCTATAAAACTCAATGTAAGAACACTTGGAATTTAGGGCCACAGGTTGATCAATGATGCCAAAGAAAATTCAGGGTTATCAGAGCTCCTCTCTTAGCTTTTCTGCCCCAGTACTTGCTGGAAAATAGCATGGGATTTGTATAAAAAATACATCTTAGTTACAGTAAGTAAGAATTGGAAAAATTTCGAAAACCCACGTCCTAATTGACTTTGTGTTTTCTTCTACCAGCTTTCAGACGGAACAGAAGCAGAGGGGTCATACTGCCACGGACAGTAACAGTGCTACCTATTGTGGCAGAAGACATGAAACCAGCCTGTGCTCACCAGCAAAGCTCAGCAGAGGCATCTTCTCAGCCCTCCCTCCGTGGGCAGGCTCCTGCTGGGCCTCAATTTGCCTCTGAGAGAAAGTCTCACGCCATTCCCAAACGTGCATTTCCACACTGTACCCCCAGAGGTGCAAGAAAATGCACC